>JANBXA010000732.1:7280000-7880000 GCA_030556225.1 Cricetiscus sungorus
CACTCCATTATCTATCTTCTCTTGGTGAATCCAAGGTCTTTTTCATAATTTACTTTATATCATAACTGCATTACCATAATATACTTTATATCTCTTAATCTTACACACTTTACACCTCTTTAGTGAGTTCCTTCTTTATATCTGATAAACAGGGAAAACTATAACTGTAACTATCTCGTCTACAACTCCCTCAGATACCCAAGAAGGAAATAATATTAACTGAGTAGTCAAGAAGTACAAACAATTGAATCTGAGAAAATGTGAGAAATAAAAATCACGGCTGGCTGCTTGGACAGTCACCAAAGAGTCCTCTGCCATGTTGGGGCATTGATGTTTCAGCCAACAGGACTAGAATATTTGACAGACTTTTCTATGAAGCAGGATTCTGGGAGAACTGTTGAGACTTGTCTTGGCAAGTTTTGGCAGTTATTTATTTTGCGTCCTGCAAGTTGGACAGCATACTGTCAGCAGTCAAGGCAAGGACATTTTCTGGCTCAATGGCTTACTTTTGCCACAAAGAAAGTAAACTCCATGTGGAGTATATTAAATGCCCATCATCTTCTCTATACTAGCATAGCAGTGTCAGAAGACATATCCCACTATAATTAAAAGAAGAACCTATGTTATTGAAACATCTTAAATGCTATATTCTGTGGGTCTTGAAGTGCTTAAAGATAACCTGTCCTTTTACAATATGTCTGTTTGACCCTGAAAAGTGCAATTGTAATAGGTGGCTAATTACTAATGTTCAAGAATTAGAAATTTGCATTACTTTGTTAAATGAGCCTTGTAAGTACAATATGTTGGAAAAGATTAGAAACAAATGTATAGTATGTTTTAACAAAATTTATCTCAAATTTGTATCAATATACAAGATTTGTACAAAATATACAAAATTCAATCCAATGTAAACATATTTAAAACTAGTAGAACCTTATAAAAGTAGATTCAATTCTTTACCTTTTTATCTTACCATATCTATATTTTTCTTTTTTTCTTTCCAGAGTATAGTCAATATTCAACCCTTTTATCCTATCACATCTCTATTTCCCATTTTTCTTTTTAAAACAAGAATACTGATTCTAATCTCCATTGTTTAACTTTTTTTCCTGAACATTACCAATAACAACTTTTACCCAATCTCCCTAAACAATGACACATATCCATAACAAAGTAAATGAATGAAGAAACATCTGCCCAACCTCTTGGGAATGTGTACATTGTTTTCTTAAATTTACTTCCTGTCTTCTGGGGGTGACAGCATCTTTAGAGGATCATGAAAAGAAAAAAATGAGTTAATCGTCAAAGTGGAAGAGGTAGCTGTTTCAATTGTTGTCCAGTCTCTGCATAATAGGAACACAAAGGGATTGTCTCAGATCCTGGCTAGAGCGGTGTGTAAGCCTGGATCTTCTTAGCTAGCAGGCTTGTAATTGTTCTCAGCAGTGACTTTGAAGCTGGATTATTTCAGCTAGCCCCCTCTAAATTATTTTGAGTATGTCTCTCTTAGGGTCCTCCTTGCTTCCTAGCTTCTTTGGAAGTGTGGATTGTAGGCTGGTAATTATTTGCTCTGTGTCTAATATGCATATATGAGTCATTACATACATACCATGTTTGTCTTTTTGTGACTGGGTTACCTCACTCAGGATGGTTTCTCCTAGTTCCATCCATTTGCCTGCCAATTTCAAGATTTCATTGGGGTTTTATTTGTTTGTTTTGTTTTGTTTTTGTTTGTTTGTTTTTCTTCTGAGTAGTACTTCATTGTGTAAATGTACCATATTTTCTTTATCCAGTCTTCAGTTAAGGGGCATCTAGGTTGCTTCCAGGTTCTGGCTATTACAAGATCTCCTGAGTAAATTGGTAGCATGGGGGGAGGGAGAGGGAAATAAGAGAAAGAGAAGGAGAGAAGAGGACATTAGGGAGCAGGGAGATTGAGTCAGGGGAAGAAAAAAGTAGAGAAAGAAAAAATACCATAATAGATGGAGCCATTATAGGTCTAAAGAGAAATCTGGCACTAGGGAAATGTCCAGAGATCTACAAGGATGACTCCAACTTACAATGTAAGCAATCGTGGAAAGGCTATCGTACATGCTATCCTAGAGACTTCATTTAATTGCTGATGAAAGCAGAAGCAGACACCCACAGCTAAACACTGAAACAAATTCCTGGAATCTAGTTGTAGAGAGAGAGAAATGATGAGCAAATGGTTCAAGACCAGGCTGGAGAAACACACAGAGACATCTGACTGAACAAGAGGGAGCTCATGGCTTCAAATTGATAAATGAAAAACCAGCATAGAACCAACCAAGAACCCCTGAATGTGGTGTCAATTAGGATGACTGGGCAGTCTATGGGGCCTCTGGTAGTGGATCAGTATTTATACCTAGTATGCAAATTTACTGTAGGAGTCCATTCCACATAGAAGAATACTCTCTGAGCCTAGACACACTGGGGAGGGCCTAGGTCCTGCTCCAAATGATGTGACAGACATTGAAAATCTCTCATGGAAGGCCTCAACCTCCCTAGGGAGCAGAAAGGGGATAAAATAGGGGGGGTTGTTGAGGAACAGGCAAGAAGGGAACAGAGAGTGAATTTGGATTGACATATAAAACAAGATAGTTTCTAATTTAAATAAAAAAATCATAGAACATTTGTTTTGAGTAGTTTGTAGTCCAAAGTCAGTCTATAGTTGGTGTTTCTCAGCTTAGTGGTATTATGTTGTCGTACTTAGTGGTATTATTGTTGTCCTGGTGATATTGCTATTGTGGCATCCCGTCCTCCTTTGGGGGACTTCAACAGTTGCTGTAAGGTGTCTTCATGGTTCACTTCAGAAAACCGGTGAAAATTCAAACCTGAAATCGTTTAACAGAAAGGTAGATAAAAACATTTTCCTAGAATAAGTTATTTCTCAACATGATCATTGATATCATGGCAAAGGGTTAAAGTACACATATAAAATCTTACAAATTTTGAGATATATTTATGCCTTAAGGAAAGCTGTTAAAGAGTCAATATAAAATCAGAGGACTCTGAGATTAGTGACAATAAAGTAGTCCTTAGGCATTTGTTTTTCTTCTGTCCCATTTCAGGTGACTCTTCTCACGTTAGATAGAGAATTTGGATTTTACTTTAATAATCATTTGGATTTAGAAAGAGAGCTATGATGGGAGATGCTACATTATAACTCCAAAGCCAGCTTTAATCTTTAATTTGACTTGGACTAAAAAAAGACTATTTGCATTATATATTCTGTATAGAATAGTAGAAACAAACATTATCATTTTACATTATCAATAGCCCAATTTACTCTTTTTTTGAGATAATTTTTTTCTGAATGATTTATCTCTTTTTTTATTCACATCTCATTTGTCCAGTGGTCTTCAGATTCCTTAGTTATCTGGAAATATAGAAACAAAACATTTCTGCAATCCTAATTTTGGGAAGGTTCTCTTTTGGCAAATTATTTTTGATCAAATGAATTGTTAGTTTCACAGGTTAGTTTAGATTAAATGGCCATGATGTTTGAGAAACTATTCTCTCTTCTATTTAAGAGGTCTCTCTTGTTCAAATCTAAACTTGGTTGATTTTGAGTTATGGTTTCTCCTGAAATATTTTATTTTCTAAAGCTGTTCTAGCCAGAACGGCATGGTTTCTTACAATGGGTATTAGGTACATTGATTGCACTGGGAAGAGGTTTCCTACATGATGACAGAGATGATGGAACCAAATTTGAAATGGGGGGGGGCTACAAGAGGCCCCTCAAGGAGTTTCCTGAAATCCAGAGGTTACCTTGAATGTCCCTTGTTGACCCACACTCATTTGTCCAATGCCTGCCTTTGCCATACCTTCTGCATGATCTAGAAGGGAGTGGTTTGCTGCAGTTGAAACACTTGATATTTCATTTTTTTCTCCAAACCTCTGGAAATCACCTCTCCCTTTTAAGCATCATTTTGGTCATGAGATTCAATGTTGATTGGATTTTGGATCCATTCCTCCAAGGGTGCTGATCTTGCCTTTAAAAACCTCATTATCCTTTTGCCTTAAGAACTAGAATTTTCAAAAGTCAGAGATTCAATTATTATTTATCTAGCTTCTGAATTTGGTATTGCTTTATTTACTACTGAAATCAATCTTTATAAGAAATCCATGAAGCATACCCCAGTTTGACAGCTGGGGAACGAACATAAGACCTAACCAGGACCCCTGAATGTGAGTACCAGTTGGGGTACCTGGGAAGTCTATGGGGCCTCTGGCGGTGGAACCAGTATTTGTCCCTAGTACATGAATGGACTTTGAGAGACCATTCCCTATGGAGGGACACTCTTTCAGCCTAGAAAGATGGGTGAGGGCCTAGATCCTGCTCCGAATGATGTGACAGTCTTTGATGATTCCCTATAGGAGGCATCACCCTCCCTGAGGAGTGGATTGGGGTGGGATTGGGGGTCCTTGGGAAGAATGGGAGGAAGGGAAGGAGAGGGAACAGGGATTGGTATGTAAAAATTTTATGTTTTAAATTTAAATACAAATAAAACTTAAAAAGCCACACAAAAGAAATCCTTTAGGCCCTCCCTGTATAACTTTAGTAAATGACTTAGTTTAATTTTTGCCCGCTTCTCCAGTTCTGTCTCAAGCATTCAAAGTTGCTGCATGACATAAAGACAGAACATGGCTATCATATAGAGATTGCCTTTCTGTGGTGGCATAGCATCCTTCCCCAAGTAGTTGATTCTGGGAGGTTTCCATAACTCTATCGTTGTTCAATGGTCTTATCCTTTTCTCTGATCCATGTACTCCCTTGTAATTGTGGACCAGGAACTAGAACAGCTATAACCAATACTACCCAGTCTTTAGGGAAATCTTGATTGCAAACTGACCATGAATTTAACATCTGCTTCATAAGTGGTGAATGTGTGGCATATGAGACTGTTGTGTCCTCCAGTCTCCTTGTATCTAACATTGGCACAGGAATCCAATTAGCTCCCACAAAGCCTCTATCATTTGGCAATTCCTGTAAGGTCATTGGATGTATTAAGGTTGGTTATTTGAAAACCTTAGGCTGTTTCTCTGTAACCTTGTGATTTAACGCTGAAATTGGCTCTTCATTAAATTTCTCTGTCTGGATCTCAGTATCTTCAATAACTTTTATTAAACTTTTCTAAAAACTTAGCACTCAGATTAACCAACATTTTCAGCGACAAAGTAATAATGTTAACACTTATAAAGGGCACAATTGACGTAACAAGACCCATCCAAGTTTGTTGACATCACCTCATTTAATTGTTCCATTTCCAAATTGTCCAGTGTGTTATCACAGAGAGACCCGTATCCCTTCATTGTAATATTGAATCCTGTTCTACAACGTGGGAAAACTCTCTCTTAACTAATCCATTCCTTTGAGAATTCCCAATTGTCCTACCAAATCTGAAAACAATGTCAGTGAACTGTGACGTGTAGCGTGTGTGATTAGAGAACTAGCATGTAGCATGTAGTTGTGAGCAGAAAGTTTCAGCCAGAGGAAAGTGGCTGTAGGGGAGCCCGAATACCACAGTGGGGGTAGGGGAGAGAGAGAGACACAGAGAGAGACAGAGAGAGACAGAGAGAGAGACAGACAGACAGAGAGACAGAGAGAGACAGAGAGACAGAGAGAGACAGACAGACAGAGAGACAGAGAGAGAGAGACAGACAGACAGACAGAGAGAGACAGACAGACAGAGAGACAGAGAGAGAGAGACAGACAGACAGACAGAGAGACAGAGAGAGAGACAGAGAGAGACGAGAGAGAGAGAGACAGAGAGACAGAGAGACAGAGACAGAGAGAAACTTCCAATATTGTGTGGAAAAAACAAACAAACAAACAAACTTGCCGAGCCAGTGCATCTAAGTTAGAAAAGTCCTGTGGCATCTGGAGCCCACCTGCTTTTGGAGTTTGGGTGGCAGCTGGAGACTGTTTTAGAGGAGCTGTAGCAGTGAGATTTCAAACTAGCTCAGAGGCTTGGAAATAAAAAGAAAACCTGGCCAGATGGGCAGTGACTGCACTGAGTTCCTGCCTTGTATTCCTCTCTAGTGCTAGGATCAAAGGCATGATCTCTATCCCTTTCAGACCGATTCATGCTCATGTATTCCAGGGTGGCCTTGAACTCACAGAGATCCATCTGCCTCTGTCTCTCAAGTGCTAGGATCAAAGATCTGACCACCCCTGCCCGTCCTCTATGCCTACCTAGAGGCTTGAGAGTGTGGCTAACTAGTGGCTCAGCTGTGCATTCTGATCTCCCGACAAGCATAATTTGTTAGATTGTCAACAAAGTATCTCTACAGTTACCGACCTCTCTTGCCAGTGTGCTACAAGTAAAATCCTGGAAACCACATTGAATACTTTTACCATCAATGCCCATGTCTTGTGTTTGTGTGTATTTCCAGCATAGCAGATTGACTAACCCTTCAGGAAAAGATGGTTTTATGTAACAGGGCAGCTACTGTCTGTGCATACTTGACAATGTCTCTTGCTAAAAGCAACTGATGGTAATAGTACTGTCAGGAAGTGAAAGGTGCAAAGGAAAATATGTATTGGAAGATCTAATCCAACAAGACACAACTAAGACCCAGCTACATTTCTGGTGCAGCAGCTTCTTTGTGAGTTTTATTGAGTTTGTCCAACATAGGCATTCATTTCTTCTGTGTTGCTTTACCCGGCAGCAGTTATTCTTCTTAATATAGCATATACAAGTTTCTTGGTTTTAGCTCCTGTTTTCTTTCGGGGGGGGGGGTGTGATTAGAAATTGTGGAATATCTCACATTTGGTTTCAGACTTTCATTTTCCAACTTTCCACAAAGGAGGTGCTATTGGGAGTAGAATGCTGTTAAATGTTTTTCTTTTTTCTTTAAATGCTTGACCGAGAGAATTAGGAATGTAGACAACTGTGGGCTTTTTATATTTCTTGACTTTTAAAAATACCACAGCTGCCTTTGTTCAGTAGACTGTCTTTAATTGCTCCAGGACCTTCTCTCCTGGCCTCCCTTAGTGGCACTGACATATTTTTCTGAATGCAAACCTCTTCCAGGAGACATTTTTTTTTTCCACACAGCCTGAGCCATCTAGCAAAAGCAATGGCAGCATGCTGTGTGAGGCCTTTTGTGTGCTTGTCCCTCACTTCAGTGAAGGGAAACATGGTGGGAATGAGCTTCTAAATGCTTTAAATATTCTGGTGAGCAAAGGTAATAAAACAGTTTTATGAAAAGTTGAAACTTCATAATAGCAGAGCTAGAAAAAAAAATATTTCATAGTACAAGAGCAGCCAGTCTTTCTGGAAAGTGATCTGCTCCCTTCATCCCTTCAGAAAATCCTTGCTAACAGAAATTACTTCCTCCAAGGTTCAACTCTGCCATTTTTCAGTGTTTAATGACCTCAGAATGCCCTTAGCTTTTCCTTCCCCTGTGAAATCTGGTAGTGATTTCCAACATTATCCTCTGTTTCCATAGTTTACTTCCTGCGTGGAGAATGCTGATAGAAAACTATCATGAAATAACTGTCATAGCATACCATTCTCCTTATAATGGATGGAGTGTTCATGTTTTCTGACAGACAAGTCCTCAGGGATGGTGGCATCCTCTCCCAGTGACTGCTGGGTTTGAGGTGACAATGGTGTTCTCTCCAACCACTGTTGGTCCTGAGCCTCATCTTCCCATCCGAGCGTCAAAGACTGTGTGAGTGGACTTGCAAAGGTTGACCTGTTTGCCAGTATTCTATCTAACACATGTCCTTGTAGCCCTCCTGACCCCGTCTGCAGCAGGTGTGTAGCCTCCTCCTATTGCTTTCTGAAATGAACATAGCTTCCTCTCCTGAACAATTAACTTTCTCACCCGTGTCTCACTGCTTCACTTATATATTTTATTTGTTTTGCTACAATTTAGTTCATCTTATGTGTACCAAAGTTTCTCCAAATGCATGTCTGTGTACCTAGTATGTTCATTGCCCAAATAGACCTGAGGTCAGTGTGACATCTCCTGGAATTAGAGTTACAGAAAATTGTAAATCACCTCATGAGAGTTTGGAATCAAGTTCTGGTTCTTTGCAAGGGTGGCAAGTATTATTACCCCTGAGTTATCTCTCCATACTTGATGGTAAGCTGCATTTAAATTAATTTGTCATTTTCAGTTTGTTTGTATACATTTTAGTGTTGTTTATCCCACTTCTGACTTTAAGAAATAATCAGTTTTTACTATCTATTCATTGATCAATCCTTGTACATCATTTCATCACTTCCTCTAATGTATATTCAATTCAAACAGCTTGATATGCTTTTGGCCTGTTACTTTATACCATCTCCTTTCTTGACTTGAAAGTATAATGTAGTTAAAGAGTCCTGAATATTTCTTGAATACTTACCAAAGAAGTTTCACTTCTCATCTAATTGGTTAAATTTCCCCTTTGTTATATAGCAAATCTCAATCGGTACAACAAAATTGGGATAACCCCCTGTATCTTATCAGATCACCATGCTTTAAAGTTTAAATTCAACAACACAAATTGCAGAAACCCTACAAACTTGTAGAAACTGAACAATGTGCAATTGCACCATTTCTTGGTCAAGGAAGACATAAAGAAAAAATTAAAGACTTTCTAGAATTCAATGAGAATGAAGACACAACATACCTAAACTTATGGGACACTTTAACAGCAGTGCTATGAGGAAAGTTCATTGCACTAAGTGCCCATATAAAGGAACTGGAGAATAGTCACATTAGAGAATTAACAGCACAACTGAAAGCTCTATTTATACATTTCTTAAATGGCCAAATTGAATTGCAGCCTAGAAATAGAAAGGCAGAGACAAGCATCCTGAATAGAGTTGAGGCTTTCTTCAGCAAAATGCTGAAGCAGAAAGGGTCATAGTTCAGTTTCAGAGAGCTTTGCTGACGATATGGCTAGCGTTCTGAATTGGCAGTGAGTAGATATCATAGAAGCATTGGGACTCCCTCTGAGCTCTTTGCTCTCTGACAGTGGAAATGCTTTTCTCCACAACCCAAAGCAAGGAGGATGCTCAGTCAGCTCCCACACACCCCAAAGACCAGCTGGACTCCTAAGGGCTGAGGGGAAGCTGATTCTCTACTGGCATAAATTCAATGGTACAGCGAATGAAAACCTCAGTTCATGGCTCAGTTCACAGCATCCCAATAAATTCCTTCTCACCTCAGTCAGCAGGCCACCTCTCCTCTCTTGACATCTTAGCCCCCTTCTGTGTGGGACTCCATCTCATTTCTAAGCCATTCTGTTTATTAGGAAACTGCTACAGTCTCCATTTGTTAAATCTATTGAGTTTCTTGTAACTTGTTGTTTTCCACCAGCCTGCCCACTGCTAGTCTGGCACACCGGCCCCAAATAACGCTCAGAGACTCTGTATTTGATACAATCCTGTTGGCCAGTTACCATTATTGTTTATGGGCTAGCTCTGTCTTAATTATTAACCCATTTCTACCTATCTAAGTATTTCCACGTGGTCGTCTTATCAGGGAGCCAGGGCCGCGTCTTGCTTCCTCTAGGCTCTACATGCTGACTCCTCCTAACTACTTCCTCTTTCCTCCTTGTCTCCTAGCCACGCCTATCTTGCTTTTCATTGGCCCAACAGTTCTTTATTAGTTAACCAGTATGAGAAACATATTTACAGAATAACATCTCCCATCAGTTTCTCACTGAATTCTTAAGTTTGGCTTCGGTGCATTCAGTCCTGAAATACAGCTCACTGGACCTATCAGTCCTTTTGCAGTTCTCCATTAGTGGCAATGAGCTCTGTGTTAGCTTCTCATGGCATTGTGATCACCTATCATAACATCTTCAGTTAGAATGTGTTCCAATCCCTTCTATGTTTGGAAATATAAAACTTGTGAAGGTTTTATGACAGGTGAAAATGCTCTGGGATATTTTTCAAGCGTTTTTATTGGTCTTCTGTTCTTATTTCCCCCATTTTGTGAGTTTACATCTACGTGGTATTCCCCTGTATGGCTTCTGGTGACATTGTAGCCAATGGAAGCTGGCCTGCTGAGTGGTTTTTAAATCATCAGTTTTCTTTTCCACATGGCACACTGTGTTATTTTGAGAACCACACATAGCAAATTTCCTTGATGCTGGAGGGTCCATTGCTCATGCTACTTCCTCGTTTTAAATTTATGCTATTATTGGTGTCAGGATCAGGAACAAGTTCTGTCGAAGTCAGCCAAAGTGCTTGAACCTGTGGTCCAACTGATAAAATCAGAAGTAGTGGTGTCTGCAAGCTCCTCTATGGGTGAGCACACATATATGTGACAGAAGAAGATGTTTGAACACAGAGGAAACTCAAGGCAAAAGTCAGTGCAAATGATGAAAACATTTTACCAGTCACTTGTCCAAATTCCATGTCAGTCACTGTATAGTACATCTCTATCTGAGTCTGACTTCATCCACCCGCACCCTCTCCCCAGTGCTGTGTTCCATCATGGACCCCCTCATGGTCACAATGATGCTCTATGCTGTTGATGCTTTGATAAACAGACTAATTCTTTAACTCTACCCATCACAATGGTTGAAGAGTAAGAGAGACATGAGTTGACCTCGACCTCATTTATTCTCTACAGGAACAGAGCTGCAGATGCACACGGATCTCATGCAGTCTCCTCTGTTCTCTTCAGTCGCCTTCACTTTTGCTCGCTAGCTCTTAACTCTACATGGACTCCAGGGACTGTCATGTGTGCATATACATGTGCTTTTCGTCTGCAATATCCTCCTGACTTCACACGTGTCTGCATATCATCCTTGGCATCTCAGATGAGAGGCTGCCCTATCAGAAGCCCTTATCTATCCTCAGGTGGGGATAGGTGCTTTTCCTTTGTGTTTCCTTTGGGAGCCATGTTCTTCTTCAATCACAGCATTTAATCCTCCATGCAAAATGCATTGCCTATCTTTCTGCTTTTATTTTTAGGGTAAGAATTCCACTCTCCAGTTCCTAGGGCATGGATTTTGAACAAAGGAGTAAATAGGATTAACCCACGGTGATTTGGTGCTCAACAGATCGTGTAATAAACACCTCATGAGTTTCTCTTGGTTAATTCTTCGATTAGACAAAAGAACATTGAGAGAGAGGCTTTGACTTGCTCAAAATTATATGATGATTGAAATTAACTAGAATGCATCTAGCACCAAATCCTTACCTGGTCTTGGTACCAAACTGCGTGTATAAAGAAATAATCCTCCCTCTTCATCAAGCCTCATCAGCCCAGGAGCATTTTCAGTTTACTGAGTTACTGTTTTCTCATGCAGATCAAGTGTTCTCTCACTTCTAAAATGTTTGGACCCAAATGAATGCTTGGCACACAGATTTGGTTCTGCACACAGGAGTTAAATTCAAACTCCGGTACTCCCTTGCTTCACTGCATTTTTTTTTTTTATTTTTTCAGTGTTTTGTAATTTGAAAACATTTTATCAGCTCCATGGTTTGCACAGATATGTCATTACCTAGGAACATACTGTTGGGAATGCTTTTTTAAACTTCCCACTCTGGTGATAATTTCCCTTCAATTATAGTCATAAAAGTGTAACTCTGGTGAAAGTCATAATTTCTTTGGATAAGCTGGTATTTATTCTGCTGTTTCTACATAGTAAGGTTTTTTTTATTAAAATATATACAACAAGTCTATGTATGTAGGCATTTTATGTCAGGAGTTTCTACTTTCCTATTGTGTGGTCAACAGGAGCCAGCACCGAGGACATATGTTTGTATCCTAACCCACTGAAAGCTAGCAAGTTTTATGTATAAACTTAACAACATCTCAACATCAGCTTGCCCACATGCCAGGAATAAATACAAGTAATAAGTATACTTAGTGGTTTATACAGATGTATGTAAATTTAGTTGCTCTAGGTCTGAGGAATTTTAGCAAAATTGTGTTCATATAACTAATATATATGTAATGTTCCAAATGAAATGCACTTCAGATCCTAAATGCAAAGTATAAAAATATATTTTGAACATTTATTTATATATTTAATATATGTGTATTTATATATATAGCTTAGCTATACCAGTGGAGGTTGAGTACAACTTTTGAGAATCTGTCTTTCCATTATGTTCTTCCTGGGGTCAAACTAGGTACCAATACTTGCTAATCTTGATCTATCTTGATGACCCCAAAATAGATGATTTTGAAATCTCTGAAATGCTATGAGGTTAAATTTCATTGTTTTATATTTGATCACAGTAAAGATGATCCCCAGTATCTTCATTATCAATTTATTCAGAAAATAAATAGGTACCATAACTCCCTTATGAGCCCACAACAGAATATAAGTATAAAAAATTCAAGGGAACTTTTAAGTAATGTAAAAGTGTTATCATAGGTTATTCAATGGGCAAAAATGAGAATATAGGGGCTTATAGTTACTTAGTGATGGATTACATTACTTCAGTTCAGTTCATGATTTTACCACATGGCCGGTATGGCATCACATCACACAGACAGTTAGAGCATCATAGAAAACAAAACTACTAATAGTTTCTGTTGAGCAGGTGGTAGGTAGATCACAAAACTTCCCAACTCCAAATCACTGAAATCTGAGAAAATGTCTCTCACATGGAAAGTAAAGTTAGGTTGGGTATGGAACTAAGGCTGGTTATCACCGGAGTACAGAGAAAGACACTATGTGGCATGCTGTGGGTAGGTTCAGGGATCTGATGACAGATAGAGGGAGACAGAGATTTTCTTGTCAGAACCAGATGTGTAATATTGAGAAAGCTCAACATGGATACTCTGAGCATAGAGGTGGCACAGAAAAGTAGAGATCACAGGCATAAAACTCTGTTTCAATGACCCAGAAAACACAACTTTGTGGTAGATGTTAATGTACATAAGACCTGTATTTGTTTTTCTTCTTTTACCTAAAACACAATATCATTGAATTTTATTATACTGTACTACCTAATTTGCAGTAAATTAATGAAGTATTAAAAACGAATAAACAAAAACCAATGCCAAAAACCTACCTTGCCCATTTGATTTGTTTCAGGAGCCAACCGTGTGGTTTTTGTTATATCTGTGGTACCAAGAATACAGCCTTGGCCATGATATATATTTAATAAATATTTGTCAACTTTAATTGATTCTTAGTGCTTCCATGTAATGACTGTAGGGCACTGGTCAAACAATAACTGTGACACTTTGTACACCTTTATCTGACTTTACACCATATGATGAAGTACACTAGCAGACAGCATTGTTTTTAACTCACACGTAAGGAAACTAAAGTTACAAGATGTGAGAGAAACTCCACTGTTTCACACATCTTGTAGAGGGAGAACCTTGTGTGCCTAGTTCTTTTCTGTTTGAATTTCATAACCTTATGAGCTTTTATCTCTTGCCTAATTAATTCAGATGTTCACACTAAGATGTGAGCATTCTAGAAATTTTTATGATTCCAGGGACATTACTGACACAAGTCTATGAATCAAATCATCCTTTTATTTCCCAGTCATCAATAGCAAACAAAGGCATAGAGATAACTATCTACGGAAATTATGTAAAATCTTTAGCAAATGCAGATTTAACAATTTTTAAATGCCATTCAAGCATAGCTTTAAAATACCTTCAGTTAAATAATACATATAAAGTATTCTCTCAATGGAAAATTGGAAAGCTTAATTGATGGAGAAGATTGTTTCAATGTATGTTTTTGGATGGGAGATGTCTGAAGAAAGAAAATATGTAATATCAGCATTCACACCACTAGTTGTCGTAAAGGTGGATCCAGACGACACATATCTAAACGAGCTAGTGGATGGAGAATCATTAGCCCAGAATCCGTGAAGACCGATGGAGTAGAGCAACACCTCATGTCTCCCTAGCAACGACTCACTGGAGACGCTGGGAGGAATCCAGAAGAGCCACCAGGAAATGTTAGGTTAGTATGCTTCCCTGTACAAAGCAGAGGTCCCGTGTACTTGTAGACCCAGTAGATTAGAAAAGGAAAACAGTGAGGCGCTCTGAAATAGTGCATCATGGGAAACCAGATGAGTGAGGCCAGGCATGAAGGCAGGGGTGACAGCCATGAACTTGATCAATCAGTGTCTGTGGGAGTGAGGGACGTGGAAACTTCAGTGGGTAAAAGAAAACAAGACTGTGTCTCATTTTAGAGAATAGACTTAACATCATTGGGGACTCCAGGCTCAATGGATAGATTACACAATGAAATGAGAGCCTTGGTGATCAAATCCCACCATGTTTTACTTTTGAAACCTTGCACATGTTCACTGAGATCTTGAGATTCAGATTCTTAAACTCTAAGGTGGAGATTTGATGCTGACACCAGTGTTTGTGAGATGGAAACGTCAGTGCCTCTGCAGGAGATTCTGTTTCCTTCACAGGGAGAGCTAGAAATGCACGTGGAAGCTGTACACAGTCTAGTGAGGCTACCCTGGAGAGAAGATCTGTGCTCCTGCTGAACCATCAGCACATCTGGAAAGGACCCACAATCTACCACTGAAGTCTCCTCCAGTGACCAGCTGCCTTTAATGCACTGGCTTAGAAGAGAGCACAAACGGAATTGCCTTTGGACTGTGCAGGATAAAACTGACTCCCAGTTAGAACTGCACACCAAGTTGTAGCTGTGTTTTTCACCTTTAGACATTTCATCTATAAATACAATTGCCTTGCCAACCCAAGGCTTCCATCAGTAAGAACGCATAACCTTTGAGCTACTTGCCAGAGCAAATGAGGAGACCATCGATCAATGAATCACTCAGCCTTTCTGGGCTTCATACTCTCTAACCTACACTTCATAAGAGATATTTGCTGGGAAAATGAAATAAGAAAGCAAAATCAGCGTGAAAACCCTCCACCGGATAGTCACGAAGGGCTAGGTAAAATCCTGATGATTATTAAATCCCATGGAAAAGAGATGAAAACATTGTTCTATGATTTTTAAAGTTACGTTGATAAAGTTTGTCTCATATTGTGTCCTAATTTTCCAACTGGATTCATATCAGATAGTGACAAAAGTCAACCATGGGAACTAGGAACCTGTCTTATCAGATGACATGGACACTGAGAGGTCTAGACAGAAGTTTCAACCATTAAAAGCAAGGCACACAACCAAAACCAATATTCAGAAGCAGGGCTGGGTGTCAGTCATGCTCCACTCCAGGAACATTTTCTTTCCTACCCAGACAGTCAATAGTTAGTGAACAGCTGCTCCCTGCTCACAAGTCACTCAACGTCACATTTCAATTTAGACGTATTGCAGTTATAGGGGAAGAATTTATCTGGGTTCACAAGGTTCTATTCACTTCTTTATTTGTTGCTTGTTGTTTTTTTTTCACATTTTTTTTTCATTAAAAAACAAACACTTTCAGTTTAGCTTCAGTCAATTAGTATCATAATTACCTTTTAATTAAGTTTCCTAGTCCAAATCTTTCCCTGCGAAGATTGATGTTTTGTTTTGTTGACAGTAATGAAAAGCCATTATAAACAGAATTTTTATTAAACAATACTAATTCTTATGTCTTACATAAGATTTGAAGACTTTTTTTGACTTTTGCTTATTAAATATGTTAACGAGGGAAGAAAACAAACAGATTCTCTGGATGTGAAAGAAAATCATCCTTTCCTTGTGTTAAAGATTTAATGGAGACTACATTCAGAGGGTCTTTCCTACTCGTTTTAAGGGTGGCTTCAGTGTGTCGGTAGTAAGAGGGAGTCAGGATCTCAAATGCATTATTGGGAAGAGAGGATATATAACCAAGATGCAGGGCAAAGGTCACTGGATGGTGAACTGTTAGGAGGAAATATTGGGCATAAACTACTTTCAGACTAACAGTGTATTGTCTGTTACGACGATACCACAAGAGACTGTGGTGTCCTCAGAATCCCGTGGACATCACACAGATGTCTCACCTCACACACTGAAGCTCTGCTATCAAATCTTGCAAGAATCATGTTTTTTTTTCCCTCCTCACACTCTCAAAAACTGGCAACAACAGATCTATTCAGTTCCTTCATTATAATGACTTTTTGAAAATATCAATTTTATGGGGTTAGCAGGTATTGTTGTTAGATTCAGTTTCTTCTTTGGGGTTATATGTCCATTTAATTATAATGTTAAAGTATTAGCTTTCTTCATTGTAACTTAACCCATGCATTTGGAGGACCTTTAAAGATATACAATGTGATGACTACCTTATATGCCATCCCAGAGTCTTCATCCAGTAGCTGATGGAAGCAGAAGCAGGCACCCACAGCTAAACACTGAGCAGAACTCCTGAAATCCAGTTGCAGAGAGGGAGGAGTGATGAGCAAAGAGGTCAAGACCAGGCTGGAGAAACCCACAGTGACAGCTGACCTGAACAAGGGGGAGCTCATGGACCCCAGTCTGATAGCTGTGAAGCAAGCATAGAACCAACCCAGACCCCCTGAATATGGGTGTTAGTTGGGAGGAGTGAGCAGTCTATGGGGCTTCTAGTAATGGATCAGTATTTATCCACAGTGTACGAATGGACTTTGGGAGCCCATCCTACTCCCAAGAAAAAAGGGATACTTTTTCAGGCTAGACACATGGGAAAGGGCATAGTTCCTGTCCCAAATGATATGTGACAGACTTTAAATGCCCCTCATGGAACTCATGGAAGGCCTAACCCTCCCTGGGGAGCGGAAAGGGGATGTGTTGGGGTTTGGTCAGAGGGGCTAGGGGAGGATGGAAGGCTGAGGGAATTGGGATTGACATGTAAAACAACTTCGTTTCAAATTTTTTAATAAAAAAGAAAAATATACAGTATGCATTTTCCCAGGTATTTGTGAGAATAAAGTGCAATTATTACAATGCTCAAAAAAGAAACTTTCAATTATATTATTTAACATTTTTAGATTGCTTTCACTAACCTATATGCAGTTACCGTTTTTTATGATCTGATACTTCCAAATTTTACTGATAATCAATATTCCTTCCTGCACATAAACAATTCCTATATTCACATACTTACTGGAGGAGGTAATATTGACCGCATTTTCCCATTATTAATCAACTTCTATATGCAGTTATTCGAACGCATGCATGTTCAGCTTGTCTGGGTAAAGATCATCAGGCACCAGTTCTCACCGATAGGGTGAAAGAATGTTTACAGCGGCGGCCAAGTCCCATCCAAGCCGCTCCACCATGCTGCAGTTGCGTCAGCACAGAGTGTGGCTCTTTCTCGTCCATCCTCAGCAGCATCTGCCACCCTTGGGAGCCTGTATTCATCTTCCGCAAAGGAATGCTCGTGAGCAGTCACAAATGTTCTCTCAGTGCTTTCCCCAGAAGACACGGCGCTGAACACCCTTCTATAAGCTGATTCATCATCTCTGTGTTCTTCGGCGAGGTGCCTCTTCTGATCTTTAACTAATTTTTTTTTTCAGTTTTTAATAGGAGTATTTTTCTTCTTTTATTATTTATTTATTTATTTATTTATTTATTTATTTATTTATTCTACATATCGATCCCAGCTCCCTCTCCATCCCTCCCTCTGCCCCTCTCTCCCACCCTCCAATGCCCCCTGACCACCCTCCCATCCCATTTCCCCCACCCCCACACTCCACAGGGAGGGTGATGCCTTCCAGGAGGGATCAGCAACGTCTGTCAAGTCAATTGGAGTAGGGACTAGGCCCTCCCTCCTGCCTCTAGGCTAAGGGAGAATCCCTCCATGGGGAATGTGCTCCCAAAGTCCTTTTGTGCACCAGGGATACATCCTGGTTCCACTGTCAGAGGTCCCTTAGACTGCCCAGGCCTTCTAACTGAGACCCATGTTCAGGGGGTCTGAGTCGGTCCATTGCTGGTCTTTAACTGTTTTTAACTGAGAAAAATTACCCTTTATTTATAAACAGTATTTATGAATTAGAGATATTGTTCAGTGTGTATGAGTCTCATAACCACCCAGCTCCCCCTGCTCCGGGGCTTCAGAAAATGTCTTCCAGACTTCACAAATACTTGAAACCCAATGCACGTAGTCACACAGAAATACACAGACATACTTACAGTTAAATTTTCTAAATATCTTTAAAATTAATATGTAATAGTTTAGAGAAGCCATTAGAGAACCAGTGTCACGATTCATAGAAACTAAGATCTGATCATCAAGAGGCCCCTAAACATTGAAGCGTGCGATGTGAAGTACTATTTTGAAGTAAAGTACAAAGTCCCGATGCCCAATTAAGCAATTGATAGCATGTATGCTCTGTAAAACTTCCCAGTTGGTCAGATGGAATGTTCAGTCCACTTAGCTACATAATATAAGCCATTTACATTTATTAAACATGTAATTCATCTTGTTCAAAGAAACTCCTAAGAACTCAGTGTTAAGAAATTTTGCCAGATGGTGGTGCACACCTTTAATACCAGCACTTGGGAGGCAGAGGCAGGTAAATCTCTGAGTTTGAGGCCAGCCTGGTCTACAGGCTGAGTCCAAGGATGGCCAAGGCTACACAGAGAAACCCTGTATTGAAAAACCGAGACAATTTTTCTCATTATGATTTCTTTCCATTGTTTTGAGAGTAGGGATGGAGAGGAGCAGGAAATAATTCTTTCATTTGCTTAACACATATTTAATAAACGTGGTTGGTTCTGCCACAGGCTCAGAAAACTGCATAATGAGTCAGACAAATATCAATGGGAACTATTTTAATGTCAAACATGTATAATTGATTATATACTAAAGTGAAGCAGGCTCACAGGAAGAATGCTAAAAGTGGAAAATCAGCAAATAAAGTATGACCAACAAGGTAGAGGGGAGTTCAAAGGCCACTGGGTCAGACAAACTTCTCCAAGGAGGGAAAGATTGCACCAGACCTAATGGAGGACCAGGTTGGAGACAGTGGCAGTGGCAATGGAGATTTTGGCTTGCATACGTTTGCAAAGCTACAAGAAGGATGGTGGCCAAGACTGTGGTGAAGACATGTGGTTTGCGTGTTTGAGAAAATATGGAAGGTCAGCCAAGTCACAGTGCCTGAGAGAAACGATCAATGGTGCCCACTTCTCAAGCTGCTAAACTCCTATTCCATTTATGTTTCAAGACGAAACAAAAACAGCAAGGAAAGAAACATATAAAATTTTCAGGTACAAAATAAAATCCCCTTACATCAGCTCCTTGTTAAGCTTCAGAGGAACTAAGCAATGAAAATTTTGTAGCAGAATATTCCCATAGGCGGTTCAATATTAAAACAGTAAATACTAAGCTGTAAAATGAGTATGGGAAACCATAACCAAAATATAATGTTTCCCACAATAACTGCTACAAAAGACAATAAAGCATCACCTCATAGCTTGTTCCTATGCTCCTTTCTGTTAATGTAACCTTGAATTTGTTTGGAGAGCAAGGTCCCACATTGCTGTTTTAGAACATCTTGCAGCAGGCAATAACCTCCTGACACAGCCAATACTAGTGAGACATCTGCAATACTCCAATAGAAAGTTCAGGAAATCTTGGCAGAGGCATTGCCCCACCCCCAACTCCATCCCACTCTTCAATGCTTTTGTGATATGTCACTGAACACCAGCTCTCTTGAAACTGCTTGAGTTGAAGCCATCTTCTCTGACAACACCACCATATGCTTAAACACGTGCTAGGAACTGCAGATATCCCCAATTATAGGAGAGAAAAGCAAGAGAGGGCTTTCCTGATACTCACAGATACAACCTTAATTGCTACGGCTAATGTTGCTTGTTAAATGAAATGCCAAAAACAGCCTCACTTATTACTTCCAAAGGATACTTTTACATGCATCCTTCTTGTTCCTAATGCAATTGCTCTTAGCTCAATAATAAGCAGTAGGCACAGAAAAGGGTGGTGTGTACCAGACTCTTACAGGGCCACGCAAAACCCTGGTAATCACGTTAGCAGTGTACCAAGCGAGGCCAGTGTGGTTCGCATTCTCATTGTATAGAAGAAGAGGTTTCTCAGATATAAAAGCATGCAAGGAGGAATCCTTGGCCACATACCTCAAAAGAAGCAGAGGACGGTTTGACTGGGGCTACAGAAACTGCTGGTCATGACCTACAACTATTGAGCTATTCAGTGGTTCAACAGAAAACCTAGATGTTTATGTAATAACTACATCCTTCACAGTCAATGTAAAAATGAATTAACATAGAATTATGATCTCAAGGCTGTATGTATAATGTATACACGTTTTTACACATTATATATTACATATTTGTCTAAAATATTTATGAGTATATGTATATTACCTGCATTCAAGCTCAACATGACTACATTGAAATGATTATCTTTTGAATGAATAGCCAATATTGATACACTGTTGGGAAAATACAGTACTATTGATAAAGTAGTTCCTGTAGAATTACTGTGATGGAAAATAGCTAAGTGACACAATGTTTATTCTTTTAGAATGCTATTTTAAGGGAAACAGTGACAGATTGTTAAGAGAGCAAATTAAAGGACAACCTGCTAATTGAATTTATTGAACACAGTGTGTTGCTGCTTGTTTTGGAAACTGGCAGCCGTGCAAACATTTGGACACAGCCTCTGTCCTCTCAAATGCTGCTCTTGAGTGGGAGGCTCCATTCACCATGATGTCAGAGTTTCAGTGTCCTGCTGAAGGAAGACGCTTCCAGCAACCCACATTCCAGAATGCAAGCTGCTGCAGTCCGGCACATCAAGGCTGTGAGGACCAGACTTCACAGCAAACGGACTTGTAATAAGTGAAGCAGGCAGGCAATCTCCCTTGCTGACCACCACCTCACATTTCACGTGCTGTGCAATGACTTAGTTAAATGCTAACATTTCCTTAACTGCTAATTGTCATCATTTGACATTCCATTAGTGTACAAATGGATATGATAATGATGTTCCTATCAGTGGGGCTTTTTAGGATTTCTTCTTACTGTTTTAACATCATTGTTAAAATATCAACATCATTTTCATTTTTTTTTTTTTGCCATGTTCCTATCTTAGGATTTCTTATTTCTGCTTTAACATCATTGTTAAAATATCAATATTGTTTTCATTTTTTTGCCATATTAGTCAATAAATGTAAAATTCACAGTTAGAAATGTTGTATATTTACATATTTATCATATATATGTATGTATATATATGATTTCATATTTGAATACCCACATATATGTATATGTCATGTATTCATATATATAGCTCTTACCCAGCTATTGAATAGATTTCCCACAATGGTAGCTTTAAAATTAATGTATCAATTATAGGAGACATACATCCAATTTCATTTAGCTTCCTGATCCAGTTTTCATTCCCTTTTAGATTTCCATTGTAACCTATTATTATATAAAATAGCACCCTCACTCAAATGGCTACAGTAGTGGTTAAATGATAAATGTCATTTACATAGCATTTAAATGTCCAGTCCCCAGTTTGTAGCTGTTTGGCGAGGATAAGGTGTGGCCTTGCTGGAGGAAGTATGTCTGTCACTGGTGGTTGAACTTGAAGTTTCATTATTTCTGTTTCCTGTTTGTGACTCAAGATGTGAGCTCTCAGCTTCTGTCCCTCTTGTTAGATCCTCTGCTCTGGCATCACATCCTCTCACCGCCTGGAACCACTGTCCCCACATAAGACCTTCCTTGGATAAGTTGCCTTGGTCATGGTGTTTGATCATAGCAATAGTAAAGTAACCAATGCAGCTACTCTCCCTTTTTCTGTCTTCTCACGTCTCTGGTGAACCTAGAGTGTTCTATGTGGGCTCATTTCCTTAGATAACCTTAGAATGGAAGCATCTCTTAGACACTGTGACATATTTAATACCTTGAGCCATCTGGGCCTTCTCAGGTGCTCATAGGATGGTCAGTGACCTCACTCATGCGTGTATACTTCTGAATTTGTGAACTGAATTACTGACCAATAAAAGCCACCCCAAATGCATAATGGATGACTTATCTGCCTTCTTGTGAACTGTGGACACCACAGGATGTGATTAGCTTCATCATGTAATTACTTTCCTTTCTTCTGCTAGTGTGGTTTAATCTAGACAGTAAAAATCGCACTAAGTAGTAAAATTCATTGCATTTTGTAGTGATTTAGACAAAACAAAGTCATTGGCAGTGCCTTGAAGTAGTGTATGTGTGTTATTATATTTGATTTCAACATAATGTGACTTTTGGGGTCTATATAATTACAATATATATTTTTTAAATTTGATCTTAAGGACTGGGGAAACATTTACTGGCATAATAGTTAAATGCAGCTGATTAATACTTATAAATATTTTAATCTTTTGATAATTATATTCATCTACATTACATGCAATTTACCAAATACCAGGAGATGACAGGAAATATGTTTGGCAAAATGACTTCTTCACATTCCTGAAGCAAGAAATCTGAATGTTACAGAACTTCCATTCTCATTCGGTACTGGAGAGCTAACAAAATTTCAGAAGAAATATAGAACTTATCATTACGTGATTTTCCTGGAGAAATGTGAACAAGCATCTTACTCCAGATAGGGAAAAGAAAACAGGTCAAAGCAACAGTTTAATACAAGACGGGTAAGCGTTTACTTAGAGAATCATGGATGGCTTAAATGCAGCAGCATCACCAAAACCCCACCCCAGAATGTGACACACAATAATGCTGCCTCTAGAGCTCCCCACACATTGTTCAAGGCAATCAACAGGTCAAAGTCTTTCCTTCCCAGGAGTCTTCGTCTTGGCATTGGGACATGTTAGTCTTGTAAGTTTCAAGAACTTCCTGAGACTTGTGAATTACTTTATGAGCCTTGTGAGTTTTGTTGTCTTCCTGCGTGTTAATTACTGACACCCAGAAGCAATGTTTAAATTCAGAGGATGTTGCACCTTACCTACAATATTTACTTCTGGGCCTTTTATTTACCATGCTACAAAAAACATTGTAGACCATCCTTCATTCACAGGAATCAAACCTTCATCTACATATATTTTATTGAAGTTGTGTTTTGATGATTTCTTAAAGAATAAAAACAAAGCCGGGCACATGCTTTAATCCCAGCAATCGGGAGGCAGAGGCAGATGGATCTCTCTGAATTCAAGGCCAGCCTGGTCTACAGAGTGAGTTCCAGGACAGGCTCCATAACAAACAAACAAACAAAAAAAAAAAAGTAAAAACAAATGCCATATTAAATTTAAAAGTAGTGCACTGGACAGCAATGATTTTATGTGTTTATCTAATCCCTCCTAAATATTCTCTCCAGACATGTTTTCCATATTACATTCAGCCCATATTGTTAGATTTACTATGAAAATACTCAAGTATTAATCCAGTGAAGAGAGGTAGTGTTTTAATAATTAATATACACAAAAATGCAAGCTTAAAACATGTTTAATGAAATAAGACTAGTAAATGCTCAAATGCACTAAAAATCTTCCATCCATCTGTTGCACAGATGAAAACAATCTTTGCAATAGTGTGTTAACCATGAAATCTCCAATTCCTTCAGCTATTATCATCAGGCAAATGATACTGAGAGTGGAAATCATGGGAATAAACAGCAAGTGTTTAATTCATATAAAAACTCACTTTTTGCCTAAATTCAGGTTGAGGTGGTATGTTGTGCTGACCATATTAGGACATCAGCTATCTCAAAGAACAACTCAAAACCTCCAATACTATGTGAAGGTTCTTTTAAATACCACAAAAAGTTTTCCAATAAATCATGTATGCTAATGCTGCTCAAACAAGTCATCTTTTCTGAAAGATTTGAAACCAGTACACCTAAAATCGCATCTCTCTCTTAATGACTTTTCCTATAATTTTTTCTTTAAAGTATTTTATAGATGAAATAGAAAACATCAATGTAACTATATAAAGAGAAGATTCTCTGATTACACAAAATATTTTAGGAAGAAATGAGTAGTTTTAAGGGAGAACACATAACTCAGTAATTTTACAGGTGGGTCTCTACAGATCATAAGTTTTTGGGAGATAGAAGAGATAAAATTTAAGAGTATTCAAGTTGATAAAAAGATTATTGATAAATGATGCATGCAATATGTTTAAAATTCCACAAGACGCACACCCCTTTCTTGTATATATCTATATGTATATAGATATATATATGTATGTATATATATATACATATATATGATATATTATATGAATTTTATATGTAACTATATATAATATAAAATGTACTCAGGTATGAAATTCTTAAAAAGTAATATAAACCTAAAAATGTTAGTCTGCTGTTTTCCATGGGTAAACAGAAATACATTTTACTGTAGTATATGGCATAGATACTAGATATAGAATATTTACTAACAGCTATTTTAGTTGTTGCCTTCTAAAGTTTATGTTAAAATTTTCCTGCTTCTTACTTTATTGTGAGTAGCAAATAATCACTTATGAGATAAATTATATAATTCAAGCCACTTGAAATAAAAAATTAATGAAACTTTGTCATAAACACTTTTTTTTTTTGGTTTGCTCCTCTCTGTTTTAGTAGAGTGCATATCTATTATGACATTTACGATTTAGCCAGAAGACAAATTTGAGAAGTAAATATAAAAGTAGAGATGGGAAGATTAGGTGGTGGTTAGTAGAAAATTAAGGGGTTTATCTTTAACTAAAAATTGAGTCAATAAGGACTTTGATAATAGTTTCAAGTGATTCATTTCATATCCCACAAGAGTCATGCCAGCTTCAGAGACTAGAATTTACAGAATGGACATTGAAAATACAAAGCAAGGACACAGAGGGCAGAGATGAGGCTACAGCTAAGCACTAGGAGGGGGTGTGGAGAGGGAAGGAGCTGTGGAAATAAAGGATTAGATGGGAAAGCAGTTCTCAAGCATTTAGTTGTCTAACTGAATTCTGGTTGTAAAAAATTTTCAAATGCAACTTTGGGCTCGAATACTTAACTAATTTCTTTTATTAACCATCAATAAAATACTGCAACCTGCAGCCTTGTAATTCAATCCTAATGTGAATATTTCCTCACATCAGGAAGAAGTGTGTAAATTACGGTTGTTATAAATTCTATGCATTTACTGAAATCCCTATAAAGTATCCAAGTTAAGGACAAAAATAGAGTTAATGTATTTGAAAGTGTCAATTTCAAGCTTCCTTACAGCCAGTGGTCGTTGTGACTAAAGACTTCCCGTTGCAAAATTTAAACCACTTTAGGAATTTCAAAAATTTTTTGAATGGACAGCTTGTTGAAATCCCTAGAACCTCTTTGCTGAAACATGAGACTGAGCTACGGTTGCAGATCCAGTGGTCCAGTGTCAGAGGCCCTCTATGCCTTCTGTCTGTGTCTCTTTGTTGTCTCTTCCTGTGTGTGTGTGTGTGTGTGTGTGTGTGTGTGTGTGTGTGTGTGTGTGTTTCATGGTATGGCCTCACTATGGCACAGGGATATCTTGAAGTCACGAACTCATGAACTACAGAGATCCTCATACGTCAGCATTCATAGTACCTAAGAGAACAAGTCTACACCATAATTAATGCTCTGCCATTTCCTCTTATTTTGTACATCATTGGGAAAATAAAGAAAGTATAATTATCACTTCCACGTCTCCCTATTCTATGTAATGCTTGTGAAATTGAGGACAAATAGTCTAAGTAAGAACTGGGTAATAATCCTTTGCACTAATCATCATAAAATCAGCAACAAAACCTAAGGGAGTACAGTCGGAATTCTCTTTTTATTTCACCTTGTTTTAAATTAGTTCTTGACACTAGTTGCAAAAACAAAGAACTCTGTGAGAAGGTAAGTGAATGTGGTCTTTGCGAACAAGTGGACTTTTCAATAGACCTGAAGGTATTAACGCCAATACCCACACAAACAGACAAGAGACCGGAACAGCAGCCTTCTATGCAAATACTAACACTGTGACACCAATAGTAAATTCTGGTTTATTTTTCATACATACACACACACACACACACACACACACACACACGTATATACAAGTGTGACGACTCTGGATGTTTGGGAATTGACCTGAGTATGATGGGTGCTAAACAGCATTAAATATTTGAATCCAGGGATCGTAATCTCTTTAGTGCTGAGTACTTGACAGAGTGCTGTAAAAGGTCACAGCATGAAAGTAGGTCGATTAGAAGCTGAAATACTGCCCTTAAAGGCAGAAATCACAGGGAACATATGTCTACGAAAGCAAGCTTGCATGCCTGATGGGGAATTCTAAGAGGAAACTTTTGCATGTTCTGAAATTGGCTGCATCTAAAAATTGCTTACATTTTGGTATTTTAAAGACATTTTCATATGTTCTTTTGCAAAATCAGCCTATGTAACTTTAAAACTGTACATATAGCATTCAAGCATTCAAGTCTTAACTTACATCATTTCCTGTCCTCTGTTTGAGATCCTCTATTCTCTGTTTATATATACATATATATATACATATATATATATATATATATTGACTTTACATATGTGTATTCCCATCCAAGATCAAAGAAGAAATAATTCCTATTATTTATGATTCTACCATAGTAAACTTCATACCACCCTAACCAAATACCAGTAAATAATCTTGGACTTAATTTTCTTGTCAATGCATTGTTACCATAATTAGTATCATGATCCATCTTTCCCTCTAACATTTTTCTATAAAGTGTCAGCATTGCTAAATTATTAGTACTGTAGACAGATGACTCCCACCATCCTGAGCTCTGCTTTGTCCAAACTATGATAAAATATTGGACCCCAATGAGTTTCTATATTAGTAGCTTAAAGCAGAGACAGGAAAGAGAAAAGATATTGAAATATGTGTTGCCTCTGTGGGAGCTAGTTATGAGAGAACAGAGAATAGAGTGCGTCTAAGAAGAAGGTGGGCCACGGTGAAGCAGTTTTCAGATTGTCCCCAAGGTCTAACTGTGGATAAGCATAACTATATTTCTTTGAATCAGACTTTAAACAAACAAAAATATCTAAGCTCAATAAGAAGGACTTGTCACAGACTAATCTTTATATAGAGCTCTAAATAAACGGTTGTGAGTTAAAAAGAAGGGAGTTACAAAGAAGGAACTCAAATATGAAAATCATTGAAAGCAAGAGGGTTATGGAAGTAAACTATTCTCATTGTTAACCTGGAAGAACAACCTGTCATATGGATATATGACATATATACATACGTACGTACGTACATACATACATACACCAGCAATGCCATGTGTTAAGAAGAAGTATTCTCAGGAGTGGGGCCTATTTCTTGTCTAGAAAAATTGTCAAAGTCAGAAAAGTCGGCAAGGAAAGATCTACAGAGGGGATTTTACCAGGAGGCTTAAGGAAAGCAGCCACCTCCACAGCTTTCAATTTCAGCGTGACACAGTGAGTTAAGGAACAGAGTCATGCCAGCAGCTTTTAAGAACAAAGTGATACTCACTGGTTTTAGGAGCTAAGCCACCTCCACAGCATCCAAGTTCAGGAAGACACAGTGGGTTCTGATGTAGAAGCTGCAATAAGTAATCCAGAAGATCAAAGAAAGATGCTGGAGGAAAGTGTCTATGAGAGACACACTTGTCATATAGAAAATGAAAGGTTTCTACACCCGAATAAGCCTCTCCACCTACACAACAATACAAATCATACCGAGTCAAACTGAATTAGAAAAAGCCCAAGTTTAATGGATAAATGGTCCTGGATGGTCTTCCAGTCCCCAGAGAGGAATTAGGAAAGGAATAATGGAAAAACCATGAGTCTGTACTCTGGGGGACAGTTTAAATGCTCTGTGGGAGTGGTACTGAGCATCTCTAAGGAGGGGGGGCATAATTCATTGGGCTCTTTGTGATGTATCTGGGTTTGGAGGGAGATGGGGGGCTTCAGTAGAGCCTCAACCATAACTTTCCAGACTGTTTGTGTATGTGGCTGCCAAGGGCTGGGGTGAAGCTGTTACCATAACAGAAAACAGCCCTGTGTCTGGAGAGGTGCCCTAAGGAGGACTCTAAAACTAGTGTAGATAGTGATGAGATGTCTGGGCTTAGTGAGGAAGCTTCAGTGGATGGGCTGACTCTCTTATGACATGGTGAACCTCTTGACTTTATGTCAAACCCCGTACTTAATATCACACATCATGAGTCTTTAAAAGTTTGCTATTCCTGCTCTGCTTGTGAGGAAATATAGACTAAGTAAAAGAGCATCTGTTTATAACACAGACTACTAAATAATGTTAAACTCACCTTTAAGACCCACTGCTGAGAAAGGCAACTATTGTAAACAAATGACAGTTTTTTGACAACACAACTGATTTTATAAGAACCTTTACTGAAATGTAGAAGTTGATTAATGGCATCATGCCTTGTCATTGGTTTATACTATAGCCCATGGATTAAGGGATTATTTTCAATCTCATGCTTTAGTATTTAATAAATACATTTTATACATCTAGAGTTGGCACTGTGGATTCTGCTGAAAATTTGGAGTCAGTATGATTCATGGTAGGAGGTCAAAGGAACAGCCATAGAAGACTGTGAAAGAATATGACTCCAATCTTCATGCATATTATGGACTAAAGATGTCTGTGGTGGAAGCAACTGTAGACACTGATGGAACCACAAGATGAACTAGAATCAGGGGTGGGACTCTACTGTGATCTGATAAATTTTAGTAAAGGAGGAATTGTTTTATTAATTCTTGATAAACCAAACAATGTGTTGCAAGAACAATGTGTGGTCTGCTGAAGAGGCTGTAGACGTATAAAAATGATGGCAAAGGATGGAGAACACCACTGGAAGAATTCTAGAGGGCTGGACAAATTTCCCAAAAACATTCTGTGTGAGACAGACCCTGTCAAAAACCACAGCACGCTAAAGGGAGACAGTCATGAAGGGAAGAGTTAGGCAAAGAAACACGCACCATTGCTGGTATTCTTAGCAATCATCACAGCTTTCTCTACCTTCATTCCTCTTGATAAGTCTGCAGCCTTACCCTGGCCAATCACCATCCACCAGCACTGAAGCCACATCTTTTCTGATGCATTCTGTTTGGTTTCTCTATGCATCTTGTATTCTGATAGGCATCTCCTTCTTTAGGACAGGGGATTTTCTTCTATGGTTTCATTGAAAACATATTTATGGCCTTATGCCTGGATTTCCCCCTCCTTCCTCTATTCCTATTATTTTTAGATTTGGTTTTTTCATAGTGTCCCCACATTTCCTGGGTGTTTTATGCCTGTATTATTTTAGATTTAACATTTTCTTTGACTGAGGTGTCCATTTCTTGTCTTTAATACACGAGATTCCGACATCTCTTGTATTCTGTAGGTCAGGCTTGCCTCGAGTTTTCTGTTCAGGTTTCTGAATGTTTTGTTTCCAGATTTCATTCAGTTTGGCTTACTTTAGTGATTGTATTTCCATTTTGATGTCATGAACATTTTTATTCACGTCTTTCCCTGTTGGTTTTTGCATTTTCTTAGGTTTCTTTAGGGATTTATCCATTTCTTACTTACGGACGTCTATTGTATTCGTGTTGGGTATTTCATGGTCTTTGTCCTGTGCTTCAGCTATATTGCAATTCTCAGGGCTTGCTGTGGTAGGCTTGACAGGCTTTTGTGGTGACAGGTTGTGATTGATGTTATTGATTGTGTTTTTATGCTGACGTTGGTGCATCTGAATTTGGGAAGACTGTAATTTTAAGTGTTGACATCTGTCTTTGTCTTTGTTGGATGAGTGTTTTGTCTCTTAATTTCTGTTCCTCATTCCTCTCTGTTTCATAAGAGAGTCCATTGGCAGTTTGCTGTCTCACAGGAAATGCTTTGGAACCCTGGTAGACATGAGCATGGGGGATCACCATTGAGACTGAGCTATTGAGAGCCTGAAGGAATGGGTTTGGACTAGCAGATATGGTTTCTGGCGGGGAGGGCAGAGTGCATGGTAGGGGGTAAAGCAGGGTGTTCTATCAGAATATGTATACTTCCCTGGCAATATGGGCAGAGAGTGTGGACACACCACAGCAGGTTGTCTGCCACAGATCTGGAAATAATTCATGGTGATTGTTCTTGGAGCATTGGAGAGAAAGGTGAAGATCGATCTGCAATGAATTCACCTGTTTCCCTGGCTACAGTGGCCTGAGAATACTCTGAGAATGTCTGCTGCAATTTGGTGCTGGAATAAAGCAAAGTAAATCAGGGAAGTAAAGATAGGAGATGAAGTTCTGTGTGAGCCACACGAGACGGTGGGATGCAGCAGACAGTCTGCTACGGAGCTGGGGAACAGACTATTCTGAAAAAACACTGATAAACACAATAGCACTGTGTGTATGGGGTATTTGCAGAGCTATTTGTGTTTACTCCAATAAAGGGAAATTTCCTGAACAGTGACTATGTTGAGCTGTAATATACGATGTACTATTTATTTAGACCCAAAGCATGGAAAGAAATTTACTAGTCTCTGCGTCCTGGAGTGTGGATATCACTCATCTAAACCTATCTTGCTCTGTTGTACCCTCAGAGGAACTGTTTTAGTTTGAATAATTCACTTGGAACATCCATGTTTTGCCAATAATTAGAGCAAATATGTGATCCCAAGGGGTTTTCTGTCTCAATCACTCTCTTTGTCCGTGTTCCTTTCTATAAACAAAAATATCTACTTAATGTTGTTTTTCAGGTCTACATATTTTCTTTTTCTTTCTTTTTTTTATTTTTAAATCATTCACAAGGCTGTGCATCTGAAAACTGGATCTGCTTTTGTGCTTACTGTCCATGTTGGCTAAATAGTTTACAAAATAATATTGGTTTGGGTGCTGGATTTGGGGGGGTTGTTCTGTTTCATTGTTGAGACAGAGGCTCATATAACACAGGCTGTTCTTGAGCTCTCCATGTAGCAAATGGTGGCCTTGCCATCCTGACGCCCAGTGCGCTCCCCATCTCCCAAGAAATGAACTGCGTGCCAGCACCACCATATCTCAGTGAAGGGAATTTGGATCTGAGAGCTTCGTTCTCAGTGAACAAAATTGTCTTCACTTCTAAATTCAGTATTTTCCCCCATAGGCCCACATCTCCCATTATCTGTCTCTCTGTTTGTATTTCTCTGTCTCCCTTTTTGTCTGTATGCCTCCCTCTTACTTTCTGTGTCTGTCTGTCTCTCCCTTCCCTACGTTTTCCTTTGCAAATGCTTACTCCTCTTACGGTCCCTTTACTTTAAGAGAGGACGGGAAGGTGAAGAGTGAAAAGGAAGAGTGTTGGATGAAAGAGCAGTGCCTTGGACAAATGACTCCCGAGAGACCAGTGGGGTGGAGAGACGGGAACAGCAAGAAGCCATGAGACCTAGGAGAGGGCAGTTGTGATGCTCCGAGGCCCCAGTAGTTGGGTTGGTCCATTTCCTATGGACCAGCGAATGTAAGGTTGATACAAGCAGCACCCACTTGGCCATGGTGTCCTGTCCAGTTCCAGCATTTACTGGAGGAGGCGGGAGGCTGAGGGCAGGAGGCGAGGGGCGGGGGTGGGGGGCTGGGGGCGGGAGGCTCAGGAATTGAAGATGAATAGGGACTTTGTCACAGCTTTTTATCAGTCTGAGAAATATTAGAGCCTGTCTCTAAAGCAGAAACAGAAAAAATTAAAAAAAAAATAACCAATGCTCTGATGCTTAAGAATTTTAATACCTATGTTTTCACAATGAAGTATGGAGGTAGTTATTAATTAGGTCATATTTATTTATCCATGTTGAAATAATTCTAACAAATCTTCCCAAGCTGGACCATAAAGGTTCTATGTTCATTATGTGTCCAGGAAAAGCTCATAAGCTAATTAAAACTCAAGAGAAAAATCGATGACCTCAATTTTGTTAAATGTTTATTGAAAACTCTTTTCAAAATCCTCGTGAGCCTTTTCTATTTCTACAAATACCCAAGTGGCGAATCCTTAATCTTTATTATTAACAGAAACTCCCAACAGATTGCCAAGGCAAAGTCTGTTCTCACCTGTGTAGCCAGGACGATTGGACACACTCACGTGGGCATTTCAGCCTTGGTGCTCATCATTAAGAGACTTGTTTGTCATCACTGAGATCTAATTAACCTGAGGTAGGAGTCACGAAGAACGTGTTAGAGCTAAATTGTTTCATTTTTAATTACACATAACAATAGATGCCTGCTTGGGGAAGGATTTCACAAATACCCGAAATATTTCATTTTAGTGTTCACATTTCCCATTGGAATTCTAAAATAATAGTCTCTAAGACATAAAAAAAGGCCTTTCAATGTAATGAGAAATTTCTGAGAGTCCCAATACATGCATTCTGCGTTTTAACGGGCATTGTGCTACTCATAATCTTGACAACGAAACGCTGCTTATCACACTTTCCTTATAGTTCATTAAGAATGCCATGCTGAGGAGAGCTGATAAGGTCAAAGAGAAAAGGCAGCTAATGAATAAGTGTTTCCTGTATGAGTGAAACACAGATACAAGCTATGACTAGCACGAGTAACAACCGCAGCACACGATCTTAGTAAAAATGTCACCCAGTGCTGCGTGTTCACGCATAGGTGTGGAGTCTTCCACTTGAGTGTGGTTGACCAATGAGGGGACGCACCCTTAAAGAAAAGTCACAGAAGTCCGTCTCACAGCCTGGGGGCTATCGATTCCCACTCCCCTAAGCGTTGCAAACTCCCATTCTGCTGACCCCACCCCCTAACGATGGGCGGGACACGCATGGCCATGTGATCCCTACATTTCTCCTCACAGGGCTGAGTAGGGGACTCAGTTATGCATCTCGAGTTTCCCTTTTTAAGCAAGCGCCCTTCTCTTCTTCTCTCCCCCACCTCTCTCTTTCCCTCTCTCATCTTCTGTTCCTGGTACCTCTATGTCTCTTCCCTTCCCCCTCACTCCCCTTTCTAAATAAACTCCTCATTTAAGCTCCATATGCCTGGCGTGTTGTTCCCTCCCACCTCGGTCACCCTCACCTGCTATGCTCTTCCAAGTGGTCCCTTACCTTGGGACCCCACTCACTCGGGATGCCCCCCCCCACTTTCTCCAGCTTTTATTCTTATAACTATAACAAAAGAACAACACTAAGCACTCCGGGATTTTGCGGGGCTGAGCTTGTGCAGGGCTTGTATACATTGTTGCCATCAACGGGGGTTCATAAGCTTCACTATGCTAGTGTGTAAGGAAAATGCTCTCTCTTTGCAGTCACCCACTCACTCCAACTCTTATTCCACTTTCTGCTATAGAAAAATAAACAGAACAAAACAAACAACAAAGACAATCGACAAGAAAAACAAAGACACGGAACTGAGTGGGTGTGAAATATAGGCTGAATCTCACAGGGGTAGGCAGCGAATATTGTAAAAATGTAGCATGAAATTCTCAAAGAATTCCTATCAATTTTTTTAAAGTCGCTAATTAGATCCTGACATGAATTTGAGCATGGGGAACAATCTTAGTTTTGCAGCAGGGATAATCACTGCATGAGATAAACACTTCTTGTGATGACCAAGATTAATGTGCACTAATGAGGCACAGTGCTTGGCGGTGTGGGTGTGGTACTGGCCATTTACTGGGAAATGACAGAATCTGTCTGCCATAGAAGGTGGATTGACAAGCATAATGGACATCATACTTTCCAAGATTAAGCTTCTGTTAAATGTTTCAGTTTTACATCTTCGTGCAGGTGATAGGTCATATCTGGAATATAGAGCAGGGACTTGAGTGTTTGTGTGTTAAGAGCTTGGTCACAGAGTGGGGCTGTGGGGAAATTATAGACTCTTCACTGGCACCTCCTGGGAAGCCTATAGATTGCAAGGTCTTTCCCCAGAGAGGGCTGTAGACCTAGTCATTGCCTGCTTCTCTCCCGCCCTCCTATTTTCACCCACTTCCTTCCCTTTTCTCCCCCCACACTTTCCTCTTCCTTGTCTCCTTCATCTCCATTTTTTTATTTTCCTCTCCTCCTCCACATCTTCCTCCCTTTTCCTTCTTTCTGTCTTTCTCCTTCTTTTCTTCCCTCTACCTCTTCTCCCTCCTCTCCTTCATTCTCCTCGTTTTCTTTTACTCTCTCAATATAAAGTGAACACTTTCCCTCTGCATGTGATTCTACCACAGTTTGTGACTTCACTCTAAAATTCAAAAGGGTCAAGCAACTTTGGACTGAAATTTCCCAGAATGCAGTCACTGGGCCTCAAGCAGGATAAGCAAGTGCTCTGACACTGAACTGCATCCCTAGCCTGGTTCTTATTTTATCTTATTTTATTTTGAGCCAGTCTTACTAAGACGAAACCTTTCATGACAGTCCAGAGAGAACCAGTATACTGTGGAATAATCCTCTGTACACTGTGAAAAGGTGTTGCTCTCCTTGTTAATGAAAAGCTGGATGGTCAATACCGAGGATGGATTTTGGAGGTAGACAGAAAGTTGGAAACAAGGTGGGTGGAGTCTGAAGAGTCTCAGGAGACGCAAAAAGAATCAAGATGAATGTGCTGTGTTGAAAGAAGTTACCACCATGTAGCAGAAGTAGAAAGAAATATGGGTCAATTTGAAATGTTAACGTTAGTTAGCAGTAACAAGCCCGAGTTGTCTACATTTATAATTTACAGTGAGGCTCTGAATGGTTATTTGGGAGTCGCTGTTGAGATACAGAGAAACTCAGCCTACACTGTTACTCCACATTTACCTTCTTTTGTTATTCTTCAAGTGCTATGTCTGTGTAAACCTCTGCAGTCTCTAAAGCAGTCTCTGATAAGAGCTGATGTGATGTGTTATAAACTTATAACAACTAACGAAAATGAATTACAAAAGTGTGAGCACAGAGGTATAGTGACAACAGACAGAGAGAAACCATTACAGCACTATGAAGTTTATTTTAAAGCATTTAAAGGTCACTTTGAAGGAACATAAACTACCTCCAATTTGGTATTTGCTTAAGGGGTTACCAGCAACAGAGACATTTTATTCGCAGAACATTTGATTCCTTTTGGCCATCACTTTGTTCCCCAGACTGAACACAGAATGCATTTTATCTGTTTCAAAAATTAAACTTACAGTCAGGTGACAAAGTTAGGGCACATTAGAGAAATGCCAGAAGAGTCTGCTCCGGTGTCTGAAGTCAAGGCCAGGGCTCATGCAAGAAATGGGCCTCCAGATGCCCATCACATCAGCATAATTGGAATCTGGATCATTAACTATTTATAGATAATAGGAAAGGTTATAGTCACGGTGTCAGAGCTGCCCATGCAACCACGCCATGAAGGATTAATGGGATAAAAGTCTTTCCTATCTAATATTGAAAGTGTTCGGAGAAGAGGCATGAAGTTCAGGTTATATTACTGCAATGTACCATATCATTCTTCAATCCTGAGTGTTTTGCTGACAAAATTTGAGCATTAATACCATCACAGAGGTATATTTCACAGAGAGAGGATGTGAGAATGTGAGCACACTGCAAGAGTGACAACTGGTACCCATATGTGAGTTTCTACATGGCCTCCCAGCCACAACCAAAAGAGGAATCTGTCAAATTATAGAATCTCCAAGTTCCATTTTCCTAGTTAGTAGAATCAACCTGGTTGATTCCAGTTGCTGTGAGAGTAAGATCTGTAAAAGCTTTGTAATATGTACAGCCTGACATCACGGTTGTTGCAATTTCACGGGACTACAGATTTATGCTGCTGATCTCAATTAATTGTTCAAGATGCTGGAAGCTGTAGCTATGAAAGTGAATATTATTTTGCTCATCAAACAGGACATTGTCCTTAGTAGAAGGAAGTAAGAAAAAACAAAATAAACAGAAATAAAAAGGCATAACTCAATAATTGAGGGGGGAACAAACACACACTATGTATCTATCTGTCAAAACTATAGACAAAGAGCTATAGAGGCTGTTTACCAGGTAAGAGCACTGACAGCTCATATAGAGGACAGGAGTTTCTGTCTGGGCACTCCCAGGGCAGCTCACAAACACAAAAGGGCAGCTGTGTAATTCTAGCTCCAGAGGATTCAACAGCCATTCACAATTTCAATTCTGGAATACCGTGAAACGGAGATAGATACTCCGGTGACACAATGACTAACCAAGAGTTGTAGTTTCCTAGAACAAATCCTTTCTCAAGGATTTAATTTTACTTATGTGTGTATGTGTTTGTGTGAACATTCTCTATGTGAAAGCACTCTGCACAGAAACGAGCAGAGGATTTCTGTTCTCCTGGAGCTGTAATGGAGTTACAGGTGGTTATGAATGCTGCTGACAGAGTAAACGTGAGTGCTTTGGGGGAGCATCGATCTGAGCCATCTTTTCAACCCATAGCAACACTTGCAGGATTCATTTCCCTATTAGCACCTAGCTTATATTCATTTTATAAAGTAATGTGCTTAATGTTGGCATCTTCAATCATTTGTATTTATTATGATCATATTAATGCTTATTACTTCTTTTGTAGTGCATACAATGTTTCTCTTTTTCATCCAACAAAGTCCCCTATTATTTTTTGTATATTAAGAACATAAAGATCCTATATATAAAGAAAAAAATAAGGTATTTATCTTAATGGGTTTGGCTTATTTTATTCAACATGAGGATCTACAGTCCCATCAGTTTTGAGTTTTATGTGCATGACAGGATTTTGTTGTTATTTTTAGAATATTATTTTAGAATATTATTTTAGAATAATATTCAGTCATGTATTGTTTTCATGTGCCACCTAGGCTGAGTTCTGCAAAGTCAGTACTGTGAAAGTGATGTAGTAAAAGCATAAAGATGTGGGGAATGTTGTTCTGGTTCCTCTAAGATTTAGACTCATTGAGTTACTAATTGTGGCACATCTGGGTCACATGATTATTTTATTATTTCATAATAGCTTGGCCTGTTTGCATGCTCCAACAGCACATAATTTATCTTATCCTCACAAGCCTTTATTGTCATTTGTTTTCTTCATGATAGCCATTTTATTTTCTGGAAGCAGAGCTGTAATTTCAGTAAAGTTTTGATGGGTATTAAATTTTCCTACAAGTTGTCTATTATAATTTTATATTATAAGTTCATATTCTGGGGCACATTCCCTCTCCCACTTCCATATACCAAAACCCTTCTATCTATCCATAGGAATTTCAGCTCTAATTATATAATGTATTAATTATGCCAAGTTTATTTCCATGTTGCTAACAAAAATCAATAACCTTTTCATTCATACATAAAGTATACAACGTAACAGAAATAGCTAAGAATCTTTACTGACCAAAGCCTCTTACTCATTGACCATGTAGTTATTAATAATCCACATTGGGAAAATGTAGACTAAATATTACATTTACCACTATTTTAATTTTAATGCTTTTACATGTTATTAATATTCTGAAATGTAAAACTTTCTCTGTGGGTTGACATTGGCTGAGTATGAAGATGATATCAGAAAACAGGATGAACCTATCCAAAGCTGGGGGAGCAAGAGCAGGAACCCACATCCAGATACGAGAAGAAAGAGTTTAAGTTGGAGATCACCATCAGATCACCCATCAGGAGACTGGGGTACACTGTGAAAGAGGTGAGGAAAGTCTATAGGAGTTAGAGAGGATGGTCGCCAGGGGAACACGGTCTACTAAATAATCTAATCGGGCCTCACATAGGCTCATAGACACTGAAGGGGCAAGCTTGGGCCCTGAGTGGATCCGAACCAGGTCCTTCCCACACGTTACATACATTATGACTGCTAGCTTAGCTTTGTGGAACTCCTAACAGGGGCAGTCATTGCATCTCTGAATCTTTTGCCTGCTTTTGAGACTCTTTTTCTCCTATTGTGTTGCACAGTCCAGCCTCAGTGTGAGGGCTTTTGACTTACCTTATTGGATCTTGCTTTGTCCTGTTTGACTGTCATCTCTTAGAGGCCTGTTCTGTCCTAAATAGGAACGCGAGGGGGAGTGGATCTCAGTGAGAGGGAGGTAGGGAGTAGCTGACAGGATTGGAGGAGGGGAAAGTGTGGTCAGGGTCCACTGTATGAGAGAAGAATCCATTTTCAGTAAAAGGAAAAGGACTATACAAAAAAACCTTGCAAAAAAAAAAAAAAGAATACTATTCTTGTGACTACCCACCATGGGAACACACACATGCTTCCAAACCATCTGTATACTTTGTTTATATTGAAAATTTGCAAGCACTCTTACAATTACAGGGTAGACCCAAGGATCCCCTAAAGTCCCATTTGTACTGAGTTCAACCATAGAAGCAGAAAGCATAAGGAGACAATGGGGAAACCTCTGGGAAAAAGAAAAGATCAAGCCAGTGTTTTAAAGCAACTCTCAGGAGGAGGAGGAGGCCAAATCTATACTTCAGGCTCTCCCCAAAACCAAAATAGAGGCAACACATCAAGGAGTTTCCTAGAAAAACATTGAAAGGGGAAAAACAAACTAAAAAACAAACTAAATCAAAAACAAAACAAAGCAAATGAACAAAAAAAAAACAAAAACAAAAACAAAAAAAAAAACACCCAAGCCAGAACAACATCCCCACATCTCTGTCTTCAGTAGAGGAGTTTTGGAGTTGTTGAAGCAAATAGTAGACAGATAGGACAGACGTTTGGGCTGAGACAGCTGTCCTGTATGACTCTGTTATGGCTGTTGAGGTCTTTGAGTGTAATGTTTTCACCAAAGGATAAATGCATTACCCACATTGGAGAAAGCTGCCCCCTCTCGGGTAACAGCAGGTTACAATAAATAATAACTCTTCTGCTTAGCATCACCCATGGTCATCACTGTTCCTTACGATGAACTGTGCACAGACCGTTCTCTCAGACCAGTCAGAGAACTCACTCCACATGCATCAACCCACTCGTCACATTGTTTTTATGAGATGTATGCTTTTTTCTTAATTTTTATGAAATTGAAGAGGAAACAAGGAAATGAAGGTGGGAACTCACATGTCAGTAGTTTGCATAGATCGCAATTAGTTTGCTCATAAGCCAATTGATGGAGTCTCAATAATTCATCCTGCACATAAAATGCACTCATCGGTTGTATAATTCCATTTACCTTAATGATCACATCCTATGGTACTGCAGCCATCTTGAATTAAATACAAACTCTCTAAGATGTCCTTACAAAGATGAAATTGCTTGTAATGCAGATCTCTGGGCATGTCCTTCTCATATAATGCTGCATGGCTATTTAAACATTTCAAGCTGTATCAGAAGCTAAGGCAGAAGATTACGAAGAGAAGGAAGACAGAGGGTTAAATATTGATGCAAATAGGTGGAATGCATTAGCTGAGGACCTGATAGACTCATCGGATATCAGGAAAAGTCATGTTAGTAGCTATGAAGTCTTACCATGCTCATGTTAAACTGCTTCAATGGAATACTGAAGAATGTAGGGACACCAATCATTCAGTGTGTAATCTTGAGAAGCCTATTACTTGTCTTAGAATTACACCAACAATTGCATACATGGGTTTGAAAAAGAACTGAGTGGAAATATCTCTGTTTTTTGTGGGGGCCTGGGTTCAGTTCCCAGCGCCCACACCACAGCTCAGACCTGTCTGTAACTGCAGTAAGATGCTATCTGATGTCCTCTATTCACCTTCAAAGGTACTACAAGCATGTTGACATGTTGTGCATAGACAACGTATTTGTATGGCAAAATACGCATACAAAAATTTAAAATACATGAAAGTTTAAAAACCAAAATGACCTGTGAAATATATGGTCTTTAGGTAATTCAAGATATAAACGACTCTCTTTTGTTCCCAAAAGCACAGCTGTTCTTCTTTTTCTGACATTTGGAAGTAACTTTCTTGTGGAAAGCATTATTTTCCATGCCTAAATTTTAATTTTAGAGAAAATATTCTTTTATTCTTTGATCACAAACCTAAAATGTGTTGATTAGACAAAGTTCCAAACTCAGGTGATCTCTGAGTCAGGACAGAAATATGGGATGAAATAAGAGGATGTGGGTACAAAATAAACCCCTCAGCTTTGATTGCCCTTTCTTGCTGGATCAAGTCAGACTCAACACAGAGGATGAGATGGCAGCTGCCCGCACACCTGCACAGCTGTCCATTGTCCATCTCATCTCAAATTAGGATGTAAACAATTATGCTTTTTGTTTTATTACAGCAACAAACAAATAAGAAGAAAGCAAAAGCAAGATAAATAAGATCAAAACACAACAACACAGAAAGCTCACACACACATACAAAGAGGAAATTTGTGTGTGTGTGTGTGTGTGTGTGTGTGTGTGTGTGTGTGTTTATGTGTGCATGTTTGAGTGCGCATGTTGATATAGAATGGTTAAGTGACCTTCCAAGATCCCTCTCAGTAACCAGTACAAGTGACGGTTTGTACAAAACTATTAAAGCTATATTACAATGCTATTCAGAATATTTGAGGAACCAAACACCTGGCAAGGTACGTTTCCATAATGAAATTTTAATTTTTAATGCTTATATTTCAAATGAAAACAGTTTCCTGTCACTAGAATGTAGGGTGGTAATGACACATAATAAACACTCAAACACAGAGTATATTCAGATAACCCCCAAGAAGATGTGTGGTTCTGCTGTCTGGATCAGTGTCCTTAGGCTCTATTGATCTGACTGTCACAAGCCTGGGAGATTCACACAGGGGCTGTGCCCTGTGCATCTTATCTGCCAGATCTTTAGAGACCAATGTTGCTCTGAGCAGAGACCACGTGGATTTGTCCACAGAAGGCTGTGTCTTGTGGTTTCCCACTCTTGCTGCCAACATTTTCCCTAGCATTCTTCCTGTGGCCAGTAACTTATTATTTTTCCTACACACTAGCAGGATAACTATTAACAATTGGGGAACACAGGGGAAGGGCTATTTGAGTAACTGGAAAGGAAGGGATGGTAGAGAATCAAAATCATTACATTCATTTATGGAATTCTCATTTAAAAATAGGGGCACACAATAAGAGTTGTGAAGAAGAGAAAGAAATAAAAATAATATGGAGTACTTGTATATAAAATTCTTAAAATTAAATAAAAAATGTTTTTAAAATAATATGCACTTTTAACCATCCTATTGTCACCATTCCTCAGAAAAAGAGATATAAAAGAAAACAAAACCTTCGTGAAAAGTCAGACACATAGGTTTAAAGGGGATGTGAATAGCCACAGGGTTATGAAACATGTGATCAGAAGCTGCCAGATTCCTAAACTGTGTCAATGGAAAAATCTTTCCCTGATTCTCATTTTGAAAGGGATACAGCATGCCCCTTAAAGGGATGTGCACTCAAGAGAACTCTGTAATCAGATTTCACTTTCTGTGACACTGTATTAATCAAGCTGAGCACACAAATTAATACTCAGGTCTAGGAGCCCCACATTGCCAAATGCAAGATGGGCTCCACACAAGTCCTGGTCTAGGAGCCCCAGTTAGTCCCACACAACATGAAATATACTCAGCCACAGATTAATAAGCCCCTGTCAATCATGGGCAAAATAGAATCCACTCAAATCCAGGTTACTGTAACCCTCCTGTCACACATGGGGGGTGGCTAAGAATCAGTCTTGAGTTTCACAGTCTAGAGCATAGGCTAAGAACTGAGCCTTAAGGGAGAATCAGAGTGTTTCCCACCCCCTGCCAATCCACTGCAGGCTCCTTGAAGATGATTTTATCTAATACGATCTCTCACAGTAAAAAGTATAAGCACACCAAGACATAAATGCACAACCTGAGCAAATTAACATTGGAAGCAGACATGACAAAGCTTTGTTGAATTGTTTAGGTGCTAATTTAATACAAATGCAATGAACAGGCTAAGCGATCTAATAGTCTAGTTTCATTACCGTGAAAGAATAAGTGTCGGTGTGATCAGACAGAGACAACATCAGAGGCTAAAACATTCCACTGCAAATGGAGAGTACATCTGATGAAGGCATCTACTCACCATAAAGAGCGAAGAAAGGCCTCTGTATTCAAGGACATTTCTGAAAGCTTAAGAGTAAAGAGGGAAGAGGCTAAAAACAGAACATACATACTATCAAAGGTTATACAATCATTACCCAAGCCATAGCACATACAATAAGAAAAGATGAGGTTCAATAAAGAGAGAAAAAAATATAAAACATCAACAAAATAAGATGGTGAAACAGAGAGAGAGAGAGAAAAAAACAAAACAAGATGGTGAAATAGGATAATGGAGAATACCTCTAAAAACAGTGTAGGATTGCACACCAAATATTCAGAAGCTCGAAAGACTTTGAGTGCCCAGTGTCCAGGGTGATGGGCACATTCCCTAAATCAGTAGTTCTCAACCTTCCTAATGCTGTGACCCTTTAATTCAGTTCCTCATGTTGTGGTGACCCTGACTCAGGCACTGGGAGTCAGTGAGTAGCAAAGAAGGCTGTAGACTAGTGTATCAAGTTAGACCTGCCTTTACACCTCCTTCCAAGGTCCTACTGGCTCAGGCGCTGGGCCGACTCTGTTGTGCGGTCCCTTCCTCATTGGAATTTCCAGGTCAGGTATCTCTCTGTCAGCAGTCTCTGGGCATTGGGCAGGCTGGGTGGCTTGGCTAGGGAAGGACGTCCTCGCTCTGCATGCACATACTCATGCTGGCTGGTCTGGGCACGCACAGCTTGCAGGGTGATTGAAGCTTGGTTAGGCTCACCTCAGTTTCTCCTACAAGTATCTGCTTCTTTAACATGAAAAAAGTAAAACTAGACCTGGTTAACTCGAGCCACAGAAATATTAAACATTAAACATCGGAGTGATATATGGACCAGTTAAGAAATATCAAGATGTTTTTATGAAATAGAATTGATTGGAAATGGTAGGGTATACGCAAATAAATGCAGTTGGTATAATAGAGAGCATTTAGCAGCTGTGGAAAGCCTTGAGAAATATATGAAGATGAATATTTTTAAAAAGTCTAAAACCAATCATCTTCCTGTCTAATATAGGGAATCACAAGAAAGATTAAATTCAGTGCAATAAAGGAAACAATTGGAGCAGAAAATCAGTGGAAGTGAAGGCAGAAATAAATAGAATTGATGCACAGAATCAAACGAGGGAGCTGGCAGTCTCGGTGCACATGTGCAATCCCAGCACTCTGGAGGCAGCAGCCGGAGAATCTCTGAGTTCAAGGCCAGCCTGGTCTACAGTACAAGTTCTAGAACAGCCAGAGCTACACGGATAATCCATGCACGTTTTGTTAAACCAAAACCAAACAAACAAAATTCCAAACAAAACAGCAACAACAAATTAAACAAATCAACGTTCACCAAAGTTGAGAATTAGTTAAAATATGTTATCTAGGCTAAGAAAACAGTTCATTAATAGCAGATATGGTCAGTCTGGAAAATCTCCATGATTACAATAATGTAGAGAGCTGCGAAGTGCCCCGCCTTAAAGATGGCGCTGGCTTCTGCCTTCCACCTTCCTGATGGTGAGCTCTCTCTAGAGTAAACAAGTTCTTATTTAGTTAAGCCTGTTCAGCCTGCTTGCTTCTGCGTTAGAGCAGCCTATATGCAGGGTCCACGTGGCTCACTGGGGTTGGTCAGCACAAGGGGATTTAAGTCTGTGCCTGTAATATTCTTGAAATGAAAAAAAAAACTGCAAAGATATAAAATAGATTAATTAGCAACAGTGAGAACATGGAAGTGGGTATACAGGAGTGCACCTCTGTGTCCTTTGACTGTGCCCATGTCCCTGTCTTGCTCTGAGGATTTATTAGAGTTTTCAAAATAGGAACTACTGCCTGCAGTGTACAAGAAGTCTATCTGCATTGCATCGTAAAGGTGCAAATCTATTTATTTCTCTCAATTTTAGAAATTAAAACAGACATTTATGCTCTTCAATAAAAAATGACTAATATGCACGTGTAGGTGTTTAAGGTCATTTCCAATTTAATGATTTTCTACATTGATATCCCAAATTTTTGTAGTGATGAGCATCATGAAATGAGTTAACAGGAACAAAACTGCATCTGTTCTTTTTTTCCAGTTTAAGGCAGTAAGAAGACAAATCATTTGGAAAACTGTAGAAAGACTATCTCCAAAGTTACTTCAGTCTATGGTCATCAATGGTGACCCATGGACAGTTGTGTTTTTCTTCTCCATCAGGAGTTCCGGCCTCATTCCCTTGGTCCCAGATGATCATAAATCAGACAGGCAACCCTCAGCAAAGACAATTGGTTTTTCAGTTGTTTATGTCTAATTGAAATCCTAAATTTATATAATCCTCTTACTACCTCCAAGGATATATCGAATAAATAATTGCAGCACAACTACTTTTGTTAAGGTCACTAGGGACAGAGTAGGTGGTTCTAAGTTAAAAACCTTGACACACCAATGATGCTATTGGCTATATTGAGGGTTTGGTCTATTTATTTGTTTGTTTATTTATTTATTTTTCTTATTTTACATATTGATCCCACTTCCCTCTCCCTCCATCCCTCCCTCCCATCCCATCCCTCCCCCACTCCACATGCATTGTGATGACTTCCTGGAGGGGTCATCTAAACCTGTCAAGTCATTTGGAGTAGGGTCTAGGCCCTCCCTCCTGCCTCTAGGTTAAGGGAGTGTCCCTCCATGGGGAATGTGCTCCCAAAGTCCTTTTGTGCACCAGGGATACATTCTGGTTCCACTGTCAGAGGTCCCTTAGACAGCTTAGGCATTCTAACTGAGACCCATGTTCAGGGAGTCTGAGTCAGTCCAATGCTGGTTTCCCAGCTATCAGTCTGGGGGCCCATTAGCTCCTCTTTGTTCAGGTCAGCTGTCTCTGTGAGTTTGGTTTGTAATAAAATTCCAGAATGATTCAATACTATACTCAAAGAAATTCCTTGCTACATAATGGTGAGACTTGTCACAGTGAGACAAATAAATTGGCAAAAGTTAATAAAGTTTCAAAAGCGGTGGAAAACTGTGTACCTGTGAATTTAAAGTAATTGGGCCATATAACCTTCCCCTACTTCAAGAAATCAGATTATATTTTACATAGAAGGAAAGAAACCCTACTCAAAATCAGGAAAATGGGTTCTGCCTAAGTAATTTTGTCAGGGTGCAGTTGTTAGGAAATGAGGCCATGGGCAAGTATTGGCCACTGTGGCTAAGTTTCAGTTTTAGAAGTGATTCTATAAATTCAAAGAAATGGCTGATCTGGCCAGGTGTATCACCACAGCATGATGGACACTAGCATAAAGGACACTCAATCTTCCCTCCAGAAGACAGGTTGTTTAAGCTGCTGTGGTCTACCATTTCTATCTCCCATATCTGTGTGTTTGATGAGGATGCTTTTGGGAAACCAATGGAACAGTTGTGGATCATCCTCTGAAATAATCATGGCAGACTAAGACATAATTCAGATTCTGAGGAAGTACTGGCAGACTAGTCACATGTCCAACTTCTGAGGAATTCCTGACATACCAATCATGGCCTCAGCTTGAGAATCCTGACAGCAGCCATTGCTACAGCGTCTGAGGGAGTATGGACAAAGCAATCACACCTCCAGCTTCTAAGGGAATGGGGACAGAACACTTCATGTCACCAACTTCCGAGGGAGTTCTGAGAGAGGGAAATGATTGACAAAGTATGACTGTTTATTTTTTCCTTGATAACTGCAAGGTCACTATTACCATAAGAGAGGTGTTTGGCAAACTCATGAGTGAATTGTTGCTTTTTGGGGAAGGGAGATGAGGTTTCCCTGCAGTGCATAGGCAGAAGTTCGGGCCTTTTGCAGAGAGGGAAAACGCTCAGCAATTCAACTGTGGCTCCTGTTGTAATTGACGAAGAAAGATTTGGGTTCCAGCTAGTGCCAACGTTATTAGCACACCAACTGTTGTCTTGGGCATCTTAGAATTTAAAGCAATTTTCATTCATGCTTGTGAGAGGATTTTCTCATCTCAAAATCACCAGACTCCTGTAGAAGAATTACATTTCACAATAGGATGCAGGCAAATAATCAAGTAGACGTTTCCTAATGAATGAAGAAATTGATTCCCATTTAAAAATATTTTGCATTCATTTCAAATTCATTGCAACTGTTATACTTGCTAAATCATCAGCTGTGTAGTGTATCCTCACAGTGATGTTTGGCAGAGAGAGCAAACAAGAGATGAAGTGTTAATTAAGCACAAAACTGTTGTGGGTTATACTTGGAGCATGGAATTTTTCACATTCTTTCAAAAATGGTATTTTTATAATTTTAGAGTTAGTTTTGAGACCCGAGCACTGTTTTGACATCTGTCACAACAATCTCCCCTTTCTCAAACATCTCCTGTGCTCCCTCCTAAGCTCAGGATCTCTTTATTACTGCTTCATGTATATACATACATACACATATGTGCACAAAAGCACAGACACATTCTATGTACTGAGTCAATTTTCATATTTTAAATAAACAAATCTGAAATTCAAAGAATAGAAAGGAATTATTTCCCAAGATGCAGCTGCAATGATCATGTCGAGGATTCAAAACTCGCAGTTGACGTTGCTAAACAGTTGATTATTACAAATCAAAGAGGCTCACAAGACAAAGAGTGACCCAAAGTACACTTGATTTCCACATCAGAGACACATATTAGATGCAAAATGAGACATTAGATGCCCATTGTGAGTTATTCCCTCCATTCTGCATTCCCAAATTCATTTTTAGCTCATTCTTACAATATTCTGAATATGACCTTCTCCATTTCGAGTGTGAGGAAATAAGATTGAAAATGAAGTCACTTTAACAAGACTGTAGGGGGGTAGATTAGGACCAAAATCAGTGTCATTTCTGTCTAGAACTAAATCTAGAACTAAAACATGATGCTGTTCAGCATTGCTTTGGTAATCACTGCAGAAGTTTATTTCTCCTTACATAGTTATAAGACATTCCCACCAACCAGCCTATTGTTTGCTATATTCCAAGAATTATTAATTACAATTAATTCCCTTCATTTATGTCCAGTTACTTTTGTTAATACAGTTAATACTCATCTTGCATTGGGAGAGATGTAAGAGATGTCTACAAAGTGTATTTTAAATGTTTTCGATTTCACTCTAATAGCTGGACTTGTTTTATGGGGAGAAGCAGGTATGCCGATCATTCAAGGAACACCCAGTTTTGAAATCTAGTCAGTGCATTTTAGTGGCCTGAACAATAGCGCCTTCTTAGATTAAGCCTTGGTCTTGGAAATGTCTCAGGAATATGGCTTGTAATGACCCACAGCAGAACTGGGATGCATGAATGCTCTCATGCCCAGCAATACCCATGCCCAAATTAATAATTTACATACCACTTATATCCTGAAAGGGTTTATAATAATATACCATGGAATGTAAATGAACAAGGTTATCAAAGGAGAAATAGCATGGTGACTTTCAAGAAATTACATGGTTTAGATTGCTTCCATACATTATTCACTGGATGTAACAATACCAAGAGAGGCCCTGAGAGATTCCTCAGTCTGATGCTTTCCAATCTCGTTTTCCAAGCTGCTTATATTGGAGGAAAGAAAGAATTATGTGTTATGTATAGAATAGATATATCATTTGCCCACTTCTCTCTTTAGAGTCACGGTAAGTATTTAAGAGAAAATATTAAATCGAATTTCTGACGTGTAATATCTATTAAAATTACAGTTTCATATATAATTTTCTTTTCTTGTCTGAAAAATCCAAACTGAATTTGAATACAGAAATTGTGCAGCCGAGGGTGTCAGATCAGGATACAAGAGAACGGGACTCTGGGCAATTCAACAGGGGCCTTGAGCAGATGACAAACCCGAATATCTTCTTGCCTTTTATGAAGACAGTCCTGTGGCAGGTGTTCAGAGGATGATGTACAAGTCTCTGCAGCTGAGACTCCTGAAGAGAGCCTGTACCTGTCTCTTGTCAATATGCTACGTGAAGTACAGTTTATACATGCCTCCCGTCATGTGAGGGGATATACCCAGTGCTTTGTGTCCAGGATCACTGACTTCTCTTGACTGTTGAGGAATGGTGCAATGGCAGGTATTTTAGTCTGTGAATATCCTAAGAATGGATTTGTTGTTCTCTTGACCTCCTCAAAAGCCCAGTAATGACTTCCACACAAAGCTCCCTTCTCTCACTCCCATTTTGCCTCTTAAATTCCATCTTCACTGAACTTGCTGTCAATTACTGAAGTGGGAAAGATCTCTTTCTTCCATGTTTGACCCAAAGGCTTTATCATCCTCCAAGTTCTCCTATAAAAGAAAATACTACTTTATCTAAACCAGAGGGTCAAAAGTTTCAGGAGACACAAAATAGAGAAGCTATTGCTAATAAATTCATCTTCAAAAAATGTACCATCTGGGCCTGAGTGAAGGCACCTTATTTGGATAATGGATGAGGCCCTGTAATTGTATTTTTATTGGTACAGCATTCTTAGCTTGCTCCTGGGCCTCAGTTGCCTAGTTTGTACATTTATTTCTTCACTCTGAGACCTTGTCAGTGGGGTAAGGGAAGTAGAAAATATTGTCAGTAATAAAGATAACGAAAATATCGACATTGTCACTCAAATTCTACCTTTGCCTGCTAAGAACTGTCCTTGTTTCTTCACATAATTCGAGTCTCCTTTGAATAATTTCAGTGCCTGAATGTTGTGAATTCTAATTTGATTGGTTGTTGTACCAACTGGACATAGCATATACAGGAATAGTAACATCTGTCCCTGGTTATTATAAATAGTTTCATTCTTAGTAGTGGTGGTCTTACCTGTTAAGATGACTCAAGGAGTCGTCGCAAGAATAGACTAATTTACCTAATTGAGAGACATATATTAACGTCTGTCCAGTGTAATTCCAACAAAGCTTATAACATTAAATAACTCACTTGTTGGTGTAGCATAGAAAAAGCACTCAATCAACAAAGCGGCTTTACCTCCCTAAAATTCTTTGGTGAGCAAGTTACATGTTATGTTGCAATAGGAATATCTGTGTCTTATTGAAGGAACTAAAAGGAGGTAAGGAATGGATGGGAGTACTTTCAAACTCTTTTATGTAGATCCAACTCCAGGAACACCTGTGTCGTGCATATTTTGGGTATTATTTCCTAAAAGTGGGAATATGATTTTTCCCTTGTTTATTGGAAAAAGTTTATCTAATTAAATATTTTTCATTCCAATCCCAGTTGCCCGTCCATCCTCTCCTTCCACTCCCCTCACTGTCCCTCATCTTCAATCTGCTCCACAGAGAAGGTTAGATCATCCCCAGGAAGTCTGCTAAGTCTGTCCCATTATCTTGTTGATGTAGGACCAAGGCATCTCTTCATCTCTCACACCCCTGTGTCTAGGCTAAGCAAGGCGTCTCTCCGTATAGAATGGGTTCCACTAAGACAGTGAAAGAAAAATTTTATAAAGCATTTTTTTCTAGGAAAGTTGAACAAGTTGTGTCTGTAAGGGTGACCTATTTTTTCTTACTGTTTGTTATTCAAAATAAAGTATTAGGTGTCCCAATAAATCTTCCATTCTACAGTATACTGATTAAGTCAGAACTAACTTGATTTTAAAGCTAAGACCTTTGATAAAATCTCATTTTCAGAAATGTATTTGGAAGAGGAAATGGTATAAAACATACAGTGAATATTTCTTTAGTTTCTTGTTTAGCCAATGAGGAAAGGCTATTTATTGTCTTTCTTTTTACCATTAATCACTTCTAAATAAATATTAGATCCAATTGAAGAAAAATAAGAGATCTCCCATCTCCATATTGTAGAAAGGAATCAGTGTTTATGTTATTACTACTTTAACATGTATATATGTTATTTCTACTTAAACGTGTACATATGTTATTACTACTTTAACATGTATATACTCTTAGTGGTCTGTTTGTTCTCCCCAAATCTGCTCCCAATCCAGCAGCCCCTGAAAAACTCTGAGGTTGGTGTGAGAAACACTGACTAGATCAGGTGATACTTTGTAGCCCTACTGTCTGTGAACTTGTAACAGTGGCCACTCCCCACTTGGGCATGGCTTCAGGTGTAAGGGGAAGAGGGAAGGAAGCTTGAGGCATGGCTTTCCTTTGCCTGTTCTTTCTGGGGGGTCAGTGGCACCAGTAGGAAGGGCAGAGAAGCACTCCTGTGGTTCTTTGTATTTTTTGTGTGTAATTTTTCCCCAGTAAACACCCATTTATCATTTATCTCGGGTCTGGGGAAATAACCCTATCCTTCAACACACATATTACAGAATAAAACAAAAGAACAGCCGATGATAATGAGAGAAAAATTCTCACAACCTGGCTGGCTGAGTTTTAGAATGATTAGAATGATTGGCTCATCCCTCTGAGCTTTGCTAGCTGGGGATGAAAGGGAAGGCAGCATTTTCAGATCACTGACTATGCAAAAAGTGGACTCGTTGGATTCCGCAGTGACAGGCATCATGAGCTCAGGCATTCTACTTATAGAACCCATGAACATCTGAGGGTGTAAACAAAGATTCTGTGGGTCTGGAGAGATGTCTCAGAGGTTAAGAACCCTGGCTGCTTTTCTAGAGTCCCTGAGTCCAATTCCCAGCAACCACATGGTGGCTCACAACTATCTGTAATGAGATCTCGTGCCCTCTTTTGGCCTGCAAGCATACATGCTCAGAGACTTGTAAACTCAGAGTGTTCATACACACCAGACAATGATTAGAGTGTGCCACCATGTTCAGCAACAACAGGACATTCTTCATGGGCTCATATGTGAATTTTTGACTGTTGCTTATACAGAATCTGCATGGCTGAATGGTTGTCTTAGGACAATTTCCTCAAGATGCACATGGTGGCACAAGCCTGAAGTCACAGAACTGATGATGCTGATCCAATAGGATGGAAAAAATGCGGGCAGACTGGCATTCATCATAAGCTCCACAGAAGTCTAAGCTCCATCAGAAAGAGTGAGACATATAGACAGACAGAGAGATGCAGAGAGACACAGACACAGACACACAGACATGCACACGTGAGAGAGAGAGAGAGAGAGAGAGAGAGAGAGAGAGAGAGAGAGAGAGAGAGAGAGAGAGAGAGAGTGTAATGAATACTTGAGACAGTAGACTAGGCAAAGTGTTGGCTCATGGGAGTTTTCCTTCAATAAGCCTCCTTCTAAGTCTCTTTGGATGGCTTTTGCCTTTTTGACATATCAAACTGATGGTGAATGAAGGTTATCGTTTTTGTATTTAATGCCTGAAAAAGGCATTTTGCTGATGTCAGTGGAAAAGACTGTGTGACACAGAGGGCAAATGGTTATATAGAATTACTCTGTGCTGGATTGTCATCAGAGCACATTTTCTGTATTTAATGTCAGCAAAAACAGAATCACAATGATTGAAGGAGGCAGGTATCAAACTCCACATTTTATGATACCCGGAGACTTTAAATAATAAAACTCACAAACTCTAGCAGGAAGTTTGCTTCAGCAGTTAAGAACATTTAATGCTTTTCTCCTGCAAGTGACCTTTAGTGATTCTGATATCCCACTCTGGTTGGCTTACAACAACCTGTAACCACAGCATCAAGCTATACAATGCTCTGTTCAGGCCTCTGCATGGAAGTATGTTCTGTGCACAATAAAAAACACAGTTAAACACACAACATAACCCCCCCAACATAAACACACACAATACACACAACTAAATTTACCCAAAGGTAAACAGGCCCACACACATAATTAAAACCCTTAAACAGAAACACAGGTGCACATTACTAAAAATAAAAAAAATAAATCTATAGGAGAAACAGGCCTATTGATTCAATGAAGTGAATAGAAAAGCTTGTCTGAGCATCTGGGTTTGACCCAAATCAAGACTCTGACAGTGCTGTAAGAAGAGGCACTTATCAGGACTTTGGGGAAGAGACAAAAAGAAAGAGGAAACTGTGACACTTTTAAAGGGGTGACAGGTATGTAGGAGATTTATAAACATGGGATTTCTGGGCTTCCCTCAGGAGGGATTTGTTTTGAACATGTAGGTAGCAGCAGCCCCAGCCAGCAGATTGGTGTCAGCTCCCATTCTGGCAAGAGACAGAGTATGGCAAGTACGGAAATGATTATGATTAAGACATCTCTCTTTCTCAGTACAAGAGAATGTGAAAATGCACACACTGACATATTTTTAGAGTTCCTGCAGTTTTCTCTCAAAGGCTTTTGAGGACCAAAATGGAGAACACTCCAGAGAAGACACACCTGGGGAATCTTTATAATGAGCAGACACATACATCATGTCCTGTAAAGTGTTTGGTCCCACCTTATAAAGTGAAGATAGAAAGCTATTGAGTAGGGTCACAGCTGGCGAGCATTTTAAGTTTTCTTGAGTGTATTTCAAGGTCATTGCTTTGAAATTCCAACAGTAAACTATGAAGAGTTTTAAGAGTGACATAACCTTCACAAGAAAAAGAAAACCGAGCCAAAAATATTGGCATGTATCTATGATTTTATGTTTGGTGAAGTACACAAACAAGTCTGAGAAGCATCACAAACAACAGATAAATGTTCATCCCTATGTTCTTTGCTCTGCATACCCAGTGTAGAAAAGATAGCAGACCTCATATCAGTATCTCAAATATCTACTTCAAATAGCAGGAATCATTGTTTTAAAGTAGAAAAAAAATCCCTTTGGAAGAAAACTTAAACAGTTGAGAAGTTTGAAAAGTTACCAACATTTATGTGGTGGTAGGGTGTATGTGTGTGTTCATGGGAGTGTGAACAGATGTGTCCACATGTGATTGTGGGCATGTGCGTATGGAAAACAGATTTACACTAAGGTATCTTCCTAGATCTCTCCATCCTATTGGGGTACAGAATCACCGAGTGAACAGATGTCCTTGTTGCATGGATCTGGATCATTTGGGTATATGCCCAAGAGCGGAATTGCCGGGTGCTGAGGTAGACTGATCCCCATTTTCCTGAGGAACTGCCATATTGATCTCCAAAATGGCTGTACAAGTTTTCACTCCCACCTGCAGTGTAGGAGTGTTCCCCTTTCTCCACATCCTCTCCAGCATAAGTTGTCATTGGTGTTTCTAATTTTTGCCATACTTATCTGATTATTTTTCTTTTAAAGCATACATAAATTAAATGGTTAAAAACTGATGTGCACATAATTTAAAACATACTACGATATCAGTAGCTTGTTAACAAAATACTGCAAAATAAATTTCTTACAACTTATTCCCCAAGCGAATGTATTTTCTTACTGGCACTATGTTGGAATTAGACAAGTGTGTCACAAAGCTGAAATAAAAGTGACAGTAGGACTTGGCTCTGTTCTGCAAGTTGAGAGGGAGGGCTCACACCTTTCTTTGCCTGCCATAACCTCTAGAGGTGGCTATGGGCCTACAGCAGTCCCCTACCCTCAGATTCTCCGCATGCATTGGAGGTTTCACGTCAAACTTCCTGACTTCTTTCACCGACCTCTTCTCCACTTAAGACCTTTGATTGTAATAGACATCAACTATCTTTCATTTATAGCTACCTGATATCCTGGTTCAGTTTTATTGTCATATTAACACAGCTTAAGAGTCACCCATGAAGAAAGGATTCTGGATAAAGAAATATGTCCTTCAGATTAATCTATATCAAGTCCGTGAGGGTTTGTCCTTTTTATTGATTGCTGTAGGAGGCCAAAATCTACCATGCATAGCGCAATCCTAAGCAGGAGGGTCTGGGGTATATAAAGATCTAGTAAGCATAAGCCAACTAGCCAGCCAGAGATTGGGCTAGGAAACGACAGTCCTCTTTGTTCTGACTCAGTTCCTCTCCTGACATCCATCAGTGCTGCAAGTTAACCTTTCAACTTTTCCTTCCATAAGCTTCTTTGGGTTATGGCATTCATCACAGCAAAATAAAGGAAAGTAGAAGATTCACCCTTTTGACTTCATCCTTGAACTAGTTTTAGCAAATGTTAAAGATGGTCAATGAGTCAGCATCCTCCTAACTTTCGAACCCAAGGAAGAGCATTGGTGATCTTTTATTTTTTTCTCACCACCATTTCTATAATACTAAGTTTGACCATAGATTTTTGTCTTTCTATTTCCTATCCTGTGGGTCAATGTGGACATAGGACTCCGATGAACTGCCCTTTATAAATGTTTTCAGGCTTCCTTTTGTACCCAGTATGTAATATCGGGCTGCTCTTACTGTTTATGTTCAGAGTGGATGGTTGTGGCTTCTTAAGAAGAATACAAAGCTTTTGTTTTACCTAAACGAGTGATACTAATAAGAACATGCCAGTGGCTAAACATCTAAAGGTGGGAAACGCTTCATCACAATGAAGATGTGGGCTGCTATTCGACTATTGGAAATGTTTTATAGTCACTGGGAGGAGAAAGGTTACTTCTCTTAGGTACAGAAAACGTTGCACTAGTTTATTTACACAGGTTCATGAATTTATTGTTTGGTTTGAGCTTTTCCCCATATTCTGTAACCAATTACAGAATTGCCACGCTATGCACCCTCAGTGGATCAGATATGGGATTATGTAAAGCTGCTTTTTTGACACTGATGTCTGAGTTTCTGTATATGAGAAATGTGTTTCCTCTTTGTGGCTGGGGCATATGTTGTGACACTCATTTGTCATGGTTTACAATGATGCCTGGGTCACACAGTGTCCTTTATTTCATGTTCAGTTTCTCCCTAATTACACTTACCAGCATTGAATAAATAATAACACCAACAGGAAATTGAATTTGACTTTGGCACAACCTACTGATGTTACATATACATATTGCCATGTATATGTCCACTCATTTGGGGACTTGAAGCATGACATTATACCCTTAGTTCAAGTTCTCAGATAGAGAGAAACTGTACTCAACATAAATACTTCCAAACCTAGAGTTAGAAGATTTATTTCCATCATTATCTGACAACCTTTATGTGATGTTGAATTTTGTAACTGAACATGGTGCCTCCATATCTGGCCCATTTTTTTTTCTTTTTTGGTAGGAAGAGCCCTGTATATATAGCTGATAATATGATTTCTAATTAGAGTGATATAATTTTGTGAGAAAATATTAACAGGTTAGAAAATAATGTTTCCCAAAATGATGGCACTATCATAAAATTATACAGTTGACACTATTCTTTGTAAAAGTTTCCATTAACAAATTCTCATTGGACAGTGTGTTGGGTTTCATGAGGATAATTTATTCCAGTTTATTACATACTTTACCATATCTATTGCCATGCCTGCATGGCCAGAGTACCGAGCTTGGCGGAGGGTGTCGGGATTGAAACACTTAACAGACCACCATGAGACGTTAAGAGGAAGCTGCTGCCACTCTTGTTTATCACAGAGAGGATGGGCTTATATACCTAATCCAGGCAATGGGCTAAGCATAGGAAGAAATCACACACAACCCACACCTGGAGTCAAGCCATGGGCACTGCACACTGGAAAGTTATGAGAACAACCTTGTTTGATCAACCTTGAGAGCACAGGAGTTCTACAGCTGGGTGGAGAGGAAGACAGCTGTGAGGGACAAGTCCTTAAATTTCCCAACAGTTCATCCCTTTTTATTTTTTTAAATGAAGCGATCCCTGTCTTAGGTCTCCTAGGGAACAAATACCTTACCCGTTATGGGGAAATACTCTCATCATTTCCTGTCTTAGGCGGCGTTGATCTCGCTAGGAGTTGCCTGTCATTGGTTATTGCTTCTCCAGCATCTGTAGCCATACTTAGGCTGATTCTGGTTATACTGCCAAGGCCAAGAGTGCCTCTCTGGTGACACTTGCCTGTCTATTATACTGGTTGCAGAATCCAGATGCAGGCATCGATACCTAGGATCCCGATCAGTGCTGTACCCATTCTCTGACATGGGAAATGAAATTTCACCAATCACTAGCATTTACAGGATCCACATGGGTGGCATTAATCACCTTAACAGCGTGGCTCAACTGGGTAGTGGAATTAACAAATGTAACATTCAATCAGAAGCATTAACAACATTTCCAGGAGTCACACAAACAGATTGATAGTAAAATAATTGTTTAATCCATAAATAACCAACCTGTTCTTGAGCTAAAGCCAATTGTTGATTTCTAAAACCCCCTTTTCAGTCACTTTTCTCTGTAAACAATATTTGGGAATTTGGGCATTGTTCTTTCCAAACTGCAAACAGTTGGTAGGGGTCGCTGTCATGGGGGATCCTTAGAAGATGCAGAAATTCTGGCTCGTCTCAGCTGTTTTGAAAGTTGGATCACCTGGGACTCTGGTGATGACAGGGGGTATGGCTTGATCAAACCATGCCAGTCTGGAAGGAATCCACAATCAATTTCTGTGGAAACAAAAACAGAAATCTTTTTCCCCAGCAACCCGTCCTTAGACTCAAATTTTTAAGTCAAGGCATTTTTAAAATATGTAAGTTGGGTTGATTCAGCAGCATAGATAATCAAGTGTATTGTAGCAATTATTTTTTCTTTAGCAATTGAACAATTTAAAGACAACGCAATAGCATAGAATATCCACACCCTTTGTGTGCTTTCCATCTTCACGTGGCTTCCTCATTACTTCTTTTACTTTTATTTTTTTTTCATTTTTTGAGACAGTGCTTCTCTGTGCAACTTTGGCTACCCTGGAATTCACTCTGCACACCAGGCTCACTCCAAAACCACAGAGATCTGCCTGCCTCTGTCTCCTTCAGCAAATCCTACCGGTGTCTGCCACCACAACCGGCTACTCTCTTTTGTACATACCTTATTTACCCCAATTTGCTCCTGCCTGCTACAAAGAGCGACCCTGTCCACTATTCCTCACTTTCTAAATCTCGGTGGGACCTCCAATTGCTGCGCCTGCACGGCCAAAGTACCGAGCTTGGCAGAGGGTGTCAGGATTGAAACACTTAACAGACCACCACGAGAAGTTAAGAAGAAGCTGCTGCCACCCTTGTTTATTACAGAGAGGATGGGCTTATATACCCAAGCCAGGCGATGGTCTAAGCATAGGAAAAAAATCATGCACACACCCACATGTGGGGTCAAGCCATGTGAACTGCACACTGGAAAGTTATGAAAACAACCTTGTTTAATCAACCTTAAGAGCACAGGAGTTCTACAACTTGGTGGAGAGGAAAACAGCTGTAAGGGACAAGTACTTAAATTTCCCAACATATATTCCACTTAATGTTCTTGTCTCCTAAAGTGAGTAGTCTTACAAATATCTCTTCTATACTTTCTTATTTGATCCCCCTCTGCTGTTGCTTTGCATCACCCTAGTGTTTATGTGAAGCCAACCATACTGAGGATGCTGCTGAGGCTCTGAGTATGCTGCTGGAGAGGCACCATGCCTCCCTGGAGAGAAAAAATTAAGCAACACAAGAAATCAAAAACAAACAAACAAACAAACACAAAAACAAAAACAAAAATAAAAAACAGAAAGAAAGAATTCCAAAAATATTCACTGATTAAAATGAATTTCTCATATTTATTGTACTTCAGTGTAAATTTTATTTAAAACAAAGCACCCATTCCCAAACCTCCAAACCCCATAGTTATAACATCTAACATAACTAAATATACGTTGTTGAATCCTTTCTGCTTTCAGTAGGAGGTCACAAAAACTTAGTCACATAGAAACTAGTGAATTTTTAATTCTTCATCTAAGAGATGGGAAAGCCAGTTAATTTTTTGTCTGTAAATGTATTCACATGGTTAGAAATTCTTAAGAAATCCCTCCTCTTAGTGTTCCAGCAGTAACTTAAACTGAGGGCTGCAGGAGGAACTTGACAGTGCTGTAATGCAACAGTGGAGCATATTTTTTCTAAGAATTGTTTGAAAAGAGAATTGTGTCTTTATCTTATTAGGTTAATTACAGTAAGGCCAGTATGGGGACTAAAAAGTCAGCTCAGTTAAAAGTGGAAGTGGTTATTTGCAATGTCATATCAGAATTAAATAAACTGTCTTGAAAATAGGTTCAGTACTTAAAGTCTGTTCTTTCCTCTTTTTAAGAGAATGTTTTAATCACTTAAAAAATGACATTCCAAGAACAAGAAACAAGAGCAAAAGCACTCTATAGAGCAAACATTCCTCTGTTCTGTACAAATCAAAGCTCATGCTATTTTGAAGTCAAATGCTCTACCACTGACCTATGCCTCCATCTCACAATATTTTGTAATTGACTCATTTTAAAGCAAGAAATCACAAGCATGGTTGCAGTGTTAGATGTAGAAGATCAGGCTCCTGGAAACTACATCTTTGAGGAACAACAATGGAAAAGAAAATTTAAAACTTATGAGAGGAATAATTCACACAAGAGGAGACATAATGTAATGTGATGTTCAACGGCAATTATTCTTTTCAACAAATGGTTAAGAAATTGGCAGATTGAGTGACTGCTAGATGGGTAGATACACAGATAATAGAGATCAGTAAGTAGATGATAGATTGGTAACTAGTAGATAGCTGATAAATAGACAATAGATAAATAGTAGATAGATAGTTGATAGATGATAGGTGCTAAAAGGAAGATAGATAGGAGATAGATAGATAGGTTAAATAGATGATGGATAGGGAAATAGAGATAAGTAGATTGATTAGTGTTAACAATCAGAGGTAAGTAGATATGTATATGGGAATAGGTGACAGGTTATGCCAAACTGATACATAATTAATAGAAGATAGATTGGTAAATAAATAAACAGATGAGGAAAGGAAGAGAAAGAGGAAATTTTTGTCTCAAACAGTAGAAAACAAAGATAAAATTTTCATAATTATTTCATTGGTGGAATATTTAAACTATGAACAATGAAATATACACACATGCATACATACATACATACATACATACATACATACATACATATATATGAAATACACTAGAGTCAGAGAATGTAGGAGACTCCATTAAAGCCTCTAATCACTGCCTTTCCCATTCTGTACCAAATTGAAAGCCAGTGTTGTAACTACCTCAGCCTCCAGTGGTCGCCTGCTGACCTTGAAACACTCCTCATTGGCGATGTGCTTTGGAACAATACATTACACCACATCCAGTGTGGCATTCAAACCCTCATACTGTGCAGAAATGTAACTTCCAGAGTTCTGGTGAATGAAAACTTCCAGAAGCTGAATCCCCACACAAAGTGCAGAGTTCGGTAATGGTCACTCTTGATTGTATCACAGCATGGTGGCAGAGTGAGTACTTTATTTTAAAATATCTTCATTGTTTTGCAAAGATATTTTTTTAAATCTTGGACTGAGTGTTCTCTCATTTTTAGAATATTGTTTTGTGATTACTTTTTTTCATAGACTTTGTACACATTTCCATGTGTTCCTAAATATCTTTTACTTTGGGGATCTGATTTAAAAGCAATTTATTTTAACCTCCCATTAGTTTGGTGATGGTATAAAGAAGAGTAACCCTTCTACAGCTACTTTATATGCGCCAACGCTGCTACAACCACAGTCCCAGGAGTATCTTTTTGCTCCTTTAGAATTTCTACAGGGGCAATGTTATTTCTTCTTATTCATCAAAATGATTTTTCTTTTAGTCAAGTTGGGTTAACATAAAGTTACAGTGTGATATACTTTTTTGTTTGTTTTACTTTAATTTTATTAAAAATTTCAAATTTATTTTATGTGCCAACTACAGTTTATCTTCCTTCCTCTCCCCCCATCCCCTCCCCCACCTCCTTTCCACCTTTATCCACTACTCAGAAAGGGTAAGGCCTCCCATGAGGGGTCAACAAAGCATGGCATATCCTACCCCTGCATTATCCCACCACGTCCAATAGGTTCCATAAAGCCAGCTCATGCACCAGGGACAGATACTGCTCCCACTGTTAGGGGACACACAATAAGATCAAGCTACACACTGTCACCTACATGCAGAGAACCAATGTAGTAATGGAAGTTCTAGCTAGAGCAATGGGTCAACAAAAGGAGACAAAGGAATACAAATTGGAAAAGAATATGTCAAACTTTCATGATTTACAGATGATATGATAATATATATAAATGACCCCAAAAATTCTACCAGGGAACTGTTATATCTGATAACCACCTACAATAACATGGCGGGTTGTAAGATTAATTGAGAAACAAAATCAGTAGCCCTCCTATACACAAATGCCTGTAAAAGAAACAGAGAAACAACACCTTTTACAATAGTCACAAATAATAAAAAATATCTTGGAGTAACTCTAACAAAACAAGTGGTTGACATGTATGACAAGTCTTTGGTTTGTTTAATTGTTTTTTTGTTTGTTTTGTTTCATTTTTGTTTTGAGACAAGTTTTCTCTGTATTACTTTGATGCCTGTCCTGGAACTAGCTCTGTAGATCCGGCTGGCCTTTGGCCTCGAACGCAGAGAGATCCACCTGCCCCTGACTCCCAAATGCTAGAATTAAAAGTGTGCACTATCAATGCCTGACCAAGAACTTCAAGTCTTTGAAGAATGAAATGAAAGAAGTTATCAGAAAATCAAAGACCTCCCATGGTCTTGGATAGATAGGATCAACACAGTAAAACTTGCAAACTTACTGAAATCAATGTACATATTCAATGCAATGACCATAAAAATCCAAGCACAATTATTCACAGACCTCAAAAGAACAATACACAACTTTGTATAAAAAATCAGAAACCCATGATAGCCAAAACAATCCTGTACAATAAAGGAACAGTGTGATAATCTAACTGGTCATGAGGAGGGTCTCAAGATCCTTGCTTTCTTAGTAATTTTACCATGAAAGCTGCTACCAGTGATGTATAATTGTGTTATGCATCCCTCTATTCTTTGCCAACTAATTGAAATTTGCTGAGTAGAAATTACAAAAATAAATTTACTACCAATGTTTTGAATGAAATATGACTTTAAAACTAACTTTTAATCTTCAATGAGCTATCATTTACTAATTTGAATTTATTTACAGTTCACAACCTAAATGTTGCTAGTAATTCCAACACTGCTGTGGTCTCTGAGAGATTTTGTTTTGGTTGTCTATGGGAACATAAAATAATGTCTCATTAAGGGAATCAGATTCTTGCACTCTGAACTATTGTTATATCAGTGTGGTCTAGTTTCTTCTTTGCTTTTGCACTAATAGCATTAGAAGATCAGAAGCATATTCCCCAAGTGTTAGTATAAAATGACTACATAATTACAAAGGCCAGTTAATCATTAAAAACTTTTTTGTCAGTAAGAATTTGTCACTTGGCTAAGGGCTTCTATGTCTGTTGGTTTCAAGTCATGGATGTCTTGTAAATCTCTTACCTGTCTTATTCTCTCTGTCCTTACATAGTATATCAAGATCAGGGATGGGTGACAGATAGATATTCTGCCATGTTCCTCTGAAAATGATGCACCTGATGATGTTGGTTCCTTGAATCTCAAGAACATGCCGCCACTCTGCAGAACACTATGAAAACCTTCAATTATATTTTCCTTGTCTGGGGTTTAGCTTTTTCCAAAGGGCATTTCATCATTTTCAGCTTTGTTTTGAAACAAATATAGCTAATTACACTACTAGTAGATATTTTCATAGACAGGGATGCTTAAAGTGTGACAAACAAAATGGTCTCTGAGTTTGGAGGAATTCAAAGCTTAGCTGAACAGTAAAATAACCTAGGATGCTGCGTTCCTCCACACAAAGTCTTCCTGTTACACTCACGAGCCAGCCTTCCTCTATATTGGGCTGGAAAGAAATATTACAGTAAAGACAAAGTAGGTGCATTCCTGTTTATAATTAAATATGTATCTCAAGGATCGGGCCATGCTCCAACACTGACCTTAACTACAAATGGTTCTATACTTCCTGTTCTAAGAATTGGTAACCATGTCTTTGTTTCAAAAGGTTATTATGACTGCCTGTTGTTATGACTACCTTGCAGTCATATCATTGTTTCAAATACTTGTTATAACCAATCTCTTAAGTTTATGTTCTTCTTCTGTAATCCTATTTTCCTGCCAAACTTTCCATTTGTATAACCCATATTCCTGAACTATAAAAATCTTGACCTCCCAAACCTTGCCTTATGGGAAAGGAATCCATGTGCATCAATACAGAAGCTTGCTTTAATTAATTGCTTGCTCTAATTAATCTGGCCAAGATGATGGGTCAGTTTTTCTCACCAAATCTTTGGGATTCACACCATGGCCGCAGAGCTGTTGTTTTTCTCTTGATTTGTGCCTGAGGCTGTCAGATTTCAGCTCAATAAATATTGGAGAGGGAGGAAAGGTTGTTAGCCAAGGTCAAACATCACGAATCTTACTTTTTACACATACTTCTACTAATCCTCCACATACAAATAATTTTTAGAATATCTTAAGTCTGAATAATTTTCATGATTTTAAAAAGTTTTTTTTTTATCATTTTTTTTTTATTATTTTCATTGCTTTTCTGGAAGACTGTTTTGAAGCCATTACTCTGCCATCATGAAAGTTTTCAATGACTTTACTTCTCACCCAGGCTATTGATGCTTAAAGGGTTGGCAGGAAAAAACCAAACCAAACCAAACAAAACAACAACAAAAGCATGCAGTCTACAGTCAGGAGACTGAGAAGGATGAATTTTAGCACAAAGTTCAACATATTCCTATTCAGTTCAAGACACTGCCCACATATGGTGTAGGTCTTCAATCCCCACATAACTTCTCTGCAAATAGCCTGCCTGATGTGTCCAGAGGTATGCTTTATTCATTAGCCAATTTGAAAAACTTATTTGCGGAATGGCATCTCCCATCTAATTCTCTAAATCCAGCCAATACTAACCAGAACAGGTACAAAGAATTGAGTAATGGCTTTGATAAAATTGCCAAGAATGCAATTTGATTGTCTTTTTGTCTATTTATATTTATTGTGCTCTTTTCCTTATTTGTTTTGTCACATTACAATATAATTTTTATATGATATTATATTTTATATTCACTTAGAACCCTGTCATAAAATATATGGATGCAGATGGGGCAAGAGGTGTGGGAGATCTAAAAAAATAAAGTAAAAAAAAACATAGCCAAACTAATCAAAAATATAATATTTATAAAATTTACTTTCAATAAAAAAAACCAAATATCCATATTTGATGAAATAATTTTTCAAACTTTTTAAATCAAAATATAATTATATAATTTCTGCTTTCCCTTTCGGTTGGAACATGATCCAAGAATTAATGAGAGCTTATGACCAAACACCAATAAAATCAAGATAATAATCTTGTAAATTTGGTTTCCGTAGAAACAGAATTGTTTTAGGGTTTATGCTTTTGTGTCCAGGTCAGGTGGAGCAGATAAGAGCAAGTTTCCATCATATTTTTCACTACAACTGGCTATTGATATTTATTTATACTCATATGTTTTTGCCTTGGGCACAACACATGCAATTTTCACTTGTGATTGTACTGTTTACTCACGTGACTTCTTTTATAACTTCTGATGATCTGAATGAAGCCCAGTTCCCACTTCCAGCTAAAGCAATAGAAACATGGCACCACAAACCAGGGACCTGAAGCTGGAAGCTGGCTAAGAAATAAGTGAGTGGGACCCTCACGGAGGGGGGTGAGTGAGAACACTGGAGCAGACAGGAAGGAAGCCTTTGTCTTCCATTGAGCTTCTACATCCATTTAAACAAAGGAACACCAGTATCAAAATTACAATTACTAGACTGCTTGCAAATTGTTTGTGATTGTAATTCCAGCTTTGCAGAAGAAGAAACTTGAGTTGAAGAAGCATTTCATCACATGAAATCTTAAGCAATATTAAAAGGGCATATAAACAAGGGGGAAAGATTCCAGTCCAGTTTTGGGCTACATGAGCATAATTCCTTAATATTTTGATGTTTAAGGAATAAAAGGACAGTAAAAATCATGAAAAGGGGACAGCTAATTCTTAGAATAAGTATAAACTGAATGATGAAACCTTGAAATTAGTAAAAGAGGCAGTGCCCCTTCCCCCAAAATAAAAGGAGATTTTACCCATTCAAGCAAAACCCAAACTAAGAACAGCAGCACCTATGACTATGCTGACAAAAATTCTCTCACTGGAGCATCTCCCTTACTGGAACCTCCTTTATATTCATAGCCTCCATTGCCTGAAAATCATCCTGAAACATGGGGAGAGGAATTTGATAATCTTACCTTCTTAACACTTCCTAGTAAGGATATAGGAGAGCCTATAAAAATGCTAACTCTATAGCCTAGGCAAGCTAGGCCATGACCAGGAGAACAAATTCATTTCCTAATTCGTCCTCCATTTCATGAGCTCTGCTGGGTATTACTAATCAATTTATTTGCAGTTCTAGAAGGAAGTATTGCATTGGACAGCCCTTGAATAGTATCTCAAGAGGCAAGAAAAGAAGTATAGCTATTTAAATCCAGAGTAAAAGAAATACTTGTGTATGGTGTGGATACAGTATTTGCCCCACTAAACTGTCTCATACAGGTATTATAGCACAAGAAGATAAACCTTAGAAATTGATTTATTTACACCCCAAGGGACAGAAAATACTAACTGCTTGCTTCACTTTTCTTGCTGCATTAATAAATCATTGGAGGACAAGGACCTGAAGTCCAACATTATCTGGCTTTGATCTTTGCAGTATTATGTTAACCTTAATTAACAATCAGGTTTTAAAAGTGTTAAAGAACTCAATGGATGTTCAAATTACTGTGGAAGAGTAGGAAATCATTATATACCTGTTAATCTAAGGGATTTTCTCATACAAATTGAATTTGTGGTTGTGAAAAATTTCCACAGAAAGATACTTAATTTATTAATGGTTTATATACGTATACAGGAGGGATTCTTGGTCTGGATGATCATCAATATGATAATATATCCTTTTCTCACCCCACCAGGTGGACCTGGATGTTTTAAAACATCTATTACTGTTAATTCACAAATGATTAATTATTGTTTCAGATTCTAATTATGTTCTGGCATTATTTACAGCAATAGACACATATGTGCACACTCTAACATCCCTGATTTTATTTCAGAAGTAAATAAACAAGGTAATGCATTAACCTGTCATATATTTACATCTACAGAAGAAGCTTTCAATTAAGATGACTGTCAAAGCCACAAAGAATTTACTGAATGCTTCTAGAAATTATACTACAGATTGATATAAACAGCATAAAGATAATAACTGCTTATTAAATGTAGGCAGTAATGAGTACAAATTTTATTATCTATAAGAAATTCAACCAACAACTGAAAAGTAAAGAAAACACATGTAGGGAGGAAAACTAGAACTATGAATAAAGGTGGCCTTGTTAATTAGTAAGTCCTTGGTAAAGAACTATCAAAAGCCACAACCTTAGACATACGGTGAACTAGAGAAAGTAGGGTTTCAATGACAGAGATATCATGTTCTTGCTTTCATCTCTTAAGAGCAGGTTTTTCCCGCTGCCTGTGTGGTCCCGCAGCCACGCCAGTCCCCAATTAACACACAGAGACTCTGTAATTGATACAATCCAGTTGGCCAGTTACTATCATTGCTTATCTTCTAGCTCTGTTTTAATGATTAACTCATTTATACTATTCTAAGTATTTCCACATGGTTCATCATACCAGCCAGAGTGGCTAGCTCTCCATGTTGACCCCTCCTTCCTACTTCCTCTTTCCTCCTTGTCTCCTAGCCCCACCTATCTTGCTTTCCCATTGGCCAACAGTGCTTTTTTCATTAACCAGTATGAGAAACATATTTACAAAATAACATCTCCCATCATTCAGCTAATGCAGGTCCATACTATAGAATCCCACCTCAATCAACAAGCGCACATATTGCCATACTAAATGTGAACAGGCAGCTGTTAAAGAGCCAAAAGAGAAACAAAAATTCCTCTCATAATAAACTACACTTTGGTGGATAAAATCCACTGATGTATCCTTGTAACATAGCTCTCTACTTCATTCCTAGTCATGTGATTGGTCTTCCTCTCAGTGACCCAGACTAAATACTGAGAGATTCAGAATATTCCTGGTTGTGTGGAAAAATGAGCAATCACACACTCTGTCCCCAGCACTTCTGTGTGCGGTGGGGACAACAGCTTGCAACCTCACAGAAACAAAAAAATGAAAATGGAATTGAGCTCCTCTCAGGACCAAATCCCAGGCTCCAGTTGTGCCTAAAATTTCAGATTCAAGTTCCACATTGAGAGCTTTCTCTGCAATTTGACTGACCCCTCTGTCTTCTGAGAATACCTTTCCCCCAACATAATTAAAGGGGATTGTGACTTGTTACATTTTCACAGCCATCCCTGCAAGAATAATTTATTTGTATAACTTTGAAGTGATTTTAGTTGTCAAACCTAACCTCCCATTTTAATGCAAGAAAAATATATTCCCATTCTCACAGTTCTGCTCAGACTTTAAAGGATAGAAGAACTCTTTAGAGACTCATGATGTCAATATTGAAATGCTAAAAAAATGTAAGGAAAACTTTAAAAAAGGAACCATAAACTGCAATTGTATCACTCCCCCTATACATTTTGTAAATTTTTGTTAGGCTCTCCCTTTTTCTTCTTCAATGTTCTCGGATGCATAAATGTTTATAGTGTTCCTTAGCACAACCCATCACACATTTACAATTAATATGGTGCATTTCAGAGAATGTCAGCATGATGAGATCACATTTTATTAGCTACTGTGTTTTGCTGCTGAGATGCATTCTGCCTAACACAAAATAATGATAAAAAAGATTTGGGGAATATAAAAAATATAGAAATTATAATAGATGAGATATAGAAATTATGATGTATGTGAGGAATGACAGCTTCCAAATGATGGGAAACAAACCATGAGCACACAGACAAATTCACACAATGTCATTTATGACCTAAGCCCGAGTGCCACTGCTTATTAAATCAAGGGAAGACCTGTGAACTTCTACTATGCCTACATTAATGCCATGCTGATGCTCACCAACCTGCTTTGTTTAACTTAACCATCTGGAAGGTTTTCCTGCCTATAGACTCAGGTTATCAGTACAGAATGTCATCTAATAAGCAGTAAGGTGACTTTGGGGGAAATCATTACAATTACTCTAAGTCTTTAATTTTTATCTAAAATTGCCATATCTAGAAGAACTGTTCTGAGTTTCTACAAGTATAAATATTAGAATGTCCCAATTTAGAACAGGTTGTAACACAACATTTCTGTAGTTCATATAGTACAAAGGTTCTCTGCATTTTAAGGAAGCCAGCCCTTCTCAAGAGCTTAATGCCTATGATTTCTATGAACAAAATGTAAAATTGTAAATACAGTCCTTCTTAGAATGGGAGCCCATTCCACATAGAGGGATACTCAGCATGGGGGAGGGCCTAGGCCCTGTTCTAAATGATATGACAGACTTTGAAGACTCTCCATGGAAGGCCTTATCCTCCCTGGGGAGCAGAATGGGAATGGGCTGTTTTTAAATAAAAGAATTATCAAAATGGAAAGAATGTATCTTTTTACATATTGCATTTCCCTTTAAAATGCAAACTTTAATCTCCTTAAAGAATAAGTAATGCTTAGTAATGCTTCAGATGATATTTGAATACAATTTATTGGTCAGCCCTAAACTCTAACTTGTTCTACAGTGCAGGTCCCATGTATTATACAATGCATTGGTCATAGAACAAGCTATTCTAGGTTCCAAAGTTCCTTTCCATAGCAAAGGTTCAGGAGACATCATGGATACCCACTTCTCAGTCAAGGCAAACACTGAAAAGTCACTTGCTTTGCTTGAATTTAAAAATTAACCATTAATTCATCTTCCAATTAGTACTTCATATTACTTGTAATATTTAGGTTAATGTACAGATAATCTTTAAGAATGATTAATTTTGTCACAAATAGTAACATTCATATTATTATTTAATATTACATATAATCAGTGAATTATAAGTAGGGATTTGTTAGTGATGTTATAAGAGTGTTAAAGACAATTTAGTCACATTGTGATTTGGAGAAACAATTATAAGGAATTATATTTCTGAATAACACATAATATTTTTTTTCTTGAAGGTAAGGTAAAGATAATTGAATCTATGTCAATCAACTTTAAAAGAAGTCTGTGAAAATTGATTCCTTTGAAAACTGCTGCTTTAAATTTCTGAATAACGAGAACCAATTTGAATGAATAGCAGAAATTAACTAAATTGAATTCCAATGAACCTTTGCTTAGAATTCAGGAAGTGACTTATCTCTCTTATGTTAGTTGACATAAGGGAACAAAATAATAAGGAATAGAATCTATTACAAAATAATTAACAATTCCAAATGAGCTACATAGTTTGCATTGTCCCTCTTTTTCACATATAACCTATTCATTGTGTAATTAGTAGCACTTCTCAGCAACACATACAGGTATTCTAATCATTTTTTACTGAACTATAGAAATGAACTCTTATGTGTCTTTGATTTAAATCTCTGACATGTCATAATGCTCCATCTGACCTTCGGGTTTTCCCTTTTAATAGAAGCTGTGACTACATGTTTATTACCAGACTTAACTTACACTTCTCCTATGTAACGTAACCTTTTCTTTAAAAAGATTCAAACCAGTTTTTTTATATTTATATTCATAGTTTGCTATATTATTCTATTATATGCTTTATTTTCCTCTCTAAATGGGATGAACTATCAATGGAATTCTTTATATACATAATTGTTATTTATAAATTTCTATGGTAGTTTCATATGGATACTATGATAAATCATCTTAAAATGTATGTAATGTCTACAAATAAGAGTATATCTTGAACTGACATAAGTGCTTCCTCCATGAGGACCAGATTTAATGGTACCAGAAGACTCAGTGCAAGTTTCAAATGGGAGAAAAAAAACAAGATTCCCACTCAGGATGACTCCTATTAAATACAACAATAACCACCATTACATGATAACCCTAAGGGTGAAATAGTTGCAAGTATAGCTTGGCAGTAACCAATGGCTCTTTAGTTGGATTTAAAATCTGCTGAAAGAGAAGGAAACCATGCCTTGGGCTTGAAGCCTAGTCGACAATTTAGGCCCAGTGAAGTCATGAATCTTAAAAAGGAGCCTATAACTGCTGCTTTAATATATAATCACTAACTAAAGTCTAAACAGTTTCCCTTACACCCATAGAAAAATGAAGTCATCAGCACTCATCAGGAACAGTTCTATTTGTAATAGATAGAGACCATTACAGAAACCACGCCAATCAAAATTCAGTGTTTTGGTGTCTAACCCCAATGGATACATCTACAAATCAACTCTAGCATCTATGGTTCAGGGGTCATTGCAGAAGAGGAGGTAGAAAGATTTTAAAGTTAATTTTTATTTAAATTAAAAACAATCTTATTTTACATACCAATTCAAGTTTCTCTCTCCCTCCCATGGGATACTTCCATTTCCCTCACTATTCCCCCATCCCACACCCCATCAAGGAGAATGAAGCCTCTCATGGAGAATCATCAAAGTCTGTCACATCATTTGGGGAGGGACCTAAGCCCTCCCCCATGTATCTAGGCTGAGGTAGAAAGATTTTAAAAGCTAAAACAACAGGGAGTTTTCAGTGAGACTGTGTCTCTTAACTTCACCCTGTAGCTAAGATCTTCAAAAGTTGCACTCATAAAGTCTCACTGACATAACTACCTAGGTAATACCCGAATAGGAATTCCAACAGGCATGCTTATTTGGAAGGAAAAAAATTTTGAAGTTTCAATCCTATCCAAAGACTACAGATAATTAAGAAATGTTGAGAGTGGGAGAAATAGTCTTAACCAGGGAAGAGTTCTCAGATTGGTTATTTAATACCAAATGGTCGAACATGAAAACTTACACATACAATTAAAATTATATAGACTGAGAAGGTTGTATCCATGTATTCAAATGATATATGCACTGGGCTTAGAAGCTACTCCAAGCCATTAAGATGTAGGTCATTACCTTAGTGTATCACAAGAAATAAACATACCAATTGCTGGTTAGCATATGGTTCTGACTCTCAATTTTAGCCTTTTAATTTAAGCAAAAATATCTCATAACCTTATAAATTTAATTTAAAATTTCTCAATGTCTTTCTGTGATACCAAAAATAAAGTACTCTTATTATTTTGAAACCAATAATTAGAAAGGCACATACACATAAGCATATTCACATAAACATAAGCATATATATATGCATATATATATCACAATTAATAAAGAGGTATTGAATTTCATAGACAAAAAAGTGGACAATTCAATTGGAAGGCCTAGAGAGAAGAAAGGAAGAAGAAATGATATAATTTTACTATAATCTCAAAATATTATAATTTCAATACTTAAAAGTCAGAGACAGATAGATCTCTGAGTTAGCATACAGCCAGAAATACTGTCAGAACTTGTCCTAAGAGTAAACAAAATACACTTAATTTTGCGTCAGCTTTTTTTATTATATTCATGTGGTCATCAGAGCTGCAAAATACAGAAGAAAATAAAGAAGATACTATTACTCTAAATATCTATCACAGCATCTCTAGAGAATGCCCTAGGATGGAGAATTTGGAGCTTCTATCATTTCCTACTGCAGGGATAATTATGGTTCCAGATCATAAGTGCTGCATTACTCTTCTTGGCATTCATGACAGACAGCACACAACAAACTACTTCTATTCCACACAAGCCAGTTGTAACCAGATCCAGCTGCTCAGTTTCCCAAATATGGTGATATTTTGTGCACTCAGAATGGTTTGAACATACACCTGGGCTGGGTTTGTAAGCCAGTTTTCCCTCTGTGAGTTGAGCTGACAGCAGAGAAGATGGAAATTCATAACAATGGAAACTTTGTACTTTTATCCCCCCTGAAAGAAGACATGTAAGTTTTAGGAAGACTTCTGTCCTCATCAAGTATAATTTTACTGCTTTTGTAAGTGTTCTACCTTTATCATTCCAGTTTGTGCACATGCACAATAGTAAACTTGGATCATCTAACAGTTGACTCTGCATAATTTATTTACATCTGAAGGTGAATAAAGAAATTATTCTATATAAGGTCACAATAGATGTAATATTGGTATCAAGGTGCACCTGAAAATTTAGGTGAACAAATTAAACACTTACTATGACAATATAAAGAATTCTTTAAATGACCACACACATACATACATACATACATACATACATACACATATATTAATTATATATATTAATTTCTCTAGAATTAAAGACAATACAAGGTGTGTTATCATCCATGAAAATAATTCTGACAATGCTGGTTTTAAATTCATCTCATATGGGTAATTATTAATGTGTCACTTAAAATTTTTAAAGATAATTGGATAGAAACAGAACTGAAGAAGTAATTGTGTTTTTTCTCTTACTCTGTATCATGAGAACTTAACACACCAGCATGAGAGTTTAGCTGTGTTTGTCAATGGCAGAATTTTAATCTAATCTCTGATGGACACCAATTACTGACACCTTTTCTTAGACTCTGTAGCAAGAGGTGTGAGGAGCTAATGTCATTATGTGATGTTGTGATAATATGATGTTGAATGCCAAAACTAAAGGAATTTCCAAAAATCTCTTTTTTTAAAAAAAAAACAAATCACATACAGCTGTAAGGGGAGGTTAAATGCTAAGTATATATCCACAATTAACATTTAAATGTTAAATATATCTACAATCAAAGCAGATTGATTTATTTTCTTCTTCAAGGGTTCTGGGCAGAGATTCAGGTAACCATGCCTGAACTTAAAATCCATAATAACTCAAGAAGATTAGCAAACTTATTTTAATAAAAATACTAATATTGTAATCAGGTCACATTATGAAGATAATTTATAAAAATGAAAGATATCTTTTAAAGATAATCACCTAAAACGAATCAGTAAAAAATATATATTCTATCAAATCTTATGTGAGATGCCATTCTGTAAATATGTTTCTCGTATTCTTTAATGAATAAAGCACTGTTGGCCAATAGGAAAGCAAGATAGGCAGGACTAGGAGGAGAGAGGAAGTAGTAGGGAGGAGATCCAAGATGGAGGATGGAGAGAGAATGCCAGCCATTCTCTCTGGTAAGATAAGACCACATGCAAGTCCTTAGATGAATAGAAATGGGTTAATAATTAAGACAGAGCTAGCCAATAAACACTAGTAACTGGGCAACAGCATTATATCAAATGCGGAGTCTCTGTGTGTTATTTGGGGCTGGCGTGTTGGTGGGAACAGACCAGCTGGCAGGAAAAATGTTACTGCTAACATAAATCCAGTTTCAAAGAGGGAGGGGGAAAACCCACAAGAAACAGCTGACCTGAACAAGTGGGAGCTCAAGGACCCCAGTCTGACAGCTGGGGAACCAGCACAGAACCAAACTTGGGAGTCTATTCCCCATGGAGGGATACTCTATTACCCTAGGCCTTACCCCAAATGACTTGATGATCAATCATGGAAGGCCTCACAATCCCTGGGGAGTGGATGGGGCATGGGATGCTGGATTGGTGGGGGGCATGGGAGGATAGGAGGGAAACAGAACAGGATTTATATGCAAAATAAGAAAAAATAAATAAAACTAACATTAAATTTCCTCTCCTGGTTATCCTTTTAAAATTCCACAGGAATGTGCTTCAAAGGTTTTTTTTTGTTCTTTTCATTTAAAAGCAGCTTTTCTGTCAGATACTCCACATACAAGATTCTCAAAGGAATAGTTCTCAGCATTCCATTTGAAACAGATGAAGTTGCTTAGCAACCATCTTATGGCACCATCCCCATCAGTTACAAAAACACTAACTCACAGACCGAGACTAAAAGCAGAAGATGAAAATAAGAAAGTGAAATGCCATGCCTATGAGAAGAAGTGAGACCCAGATATTGCAGGCTAAAAGTTTCTCCACAATATTTCTCTTGTTTACATTTCCATTGTTGAAGCATATGCATACTAGTATCTTCAAGGAGAACTTCATCCTTTGAACCACACATGTTGGGTTAGCAGAGAGAAAAAGTTACTCAGGAGAAAAGATGTGTGGTGATAAGGAACTAAAATCACATAAACCATTTGGAATAGAATTTTAAAAACTATGCAATGAACCAGAGGAAAAGAACAAAATAGTTTAAGAAACAAAGAGATGAGTGGTGGAAGGGACTTAATGTAAAGAGACTGAAAAGCTGCCTCTTAGAACACATAGTCTGGTTTTCACCCAAGTAACCACTACTACGGCAAAAGTGTAAATTTGGAGAGGTGACTTAGGGTTTTCACCTCCTTTCCTGATGATGTCATCCAAAGCAATTCCTCCTTTAGTTCCATGCTTCTTTTACTTACCATTGGAACGGCTGGCTTCCTCCACATTGTATCACTGATATGAAATACCTGAGCAGGTAACTTCATGAAGAAAAGAGACTTATTCTGAGCACAGTTGCAGTCTCTCACCGGTGAAAGCCATCTTCCAGGCAGAGTTCTAACCTAACCAACAATACCAGATTATGTGAGACAGGGAGAGTGTATATGTGTCCCCAGGCTCTTGCTTTTCTCCAGAATTGTAGGCCCTGAAATTCTGCCTCTACTCCAGTGGATGATCACATACTCGTGCTCATACTATGTGTAGTTAGTGGGTTAAACAGAGCAATGGAATTTAGAGGGAGAAGTAATGGGAGGAGAGAATAATGTTTCCAGGGAGGGAATGGAGTGAAATTTTATCCAACTGCATTGTATGCATGTATGATACTCTCAAACTTTTATAATATTCATCAAGAGAAGACTTTTGCAGTATGAGGTGGGAAGATATTGGTGTATTTAGGCACAGGAGAAAGGACTGAGGAACCTGAAATGTAGAAGGAAGGAAAGAAAACGACCTATCGTTAAAGTATGTCATCTATTATAAAAGAAGCAGAGTCTTGTTCTAAGTATAAGTATATAGACAAATCTCAGAGAAGGTTACAAATAGGAAAACCTTCCTAATCAAACAGAGAAAACTATTGTATCACTTGATTACTGGTAGGGATTGAAGGGAAAGAGATAAACACAGAAATCAGAATTACAGGAGAAAAAAAATCACCATCTTCATTGTTAGCTTTTAACACTATTTAAAACATTTTATTAGTTCATTGTTTCATACAATGTATCTTAATTATATACAAAAACTCTTCCAAGATCAATACTTTCTTCTCAATCTACTCAAATTCATGTCCTCTTTTTCAGCCATCAAGAACAGCTTGTATTGTCCAACTGATCTTGTATATGTGGTCTTTAACTGGAAAATTGCTAATGTATCAGGGGCTACATTCTTACAAAAACCGAGTCACCCTCTCCCTAATAGTCTCCCACTCCCTGGTAATTACCAGTAGTTCCATGGCTGTGTGTGTGATGTCATGCCCAACTCACCTGTTTGTGCTAGGATTTGGTCTGGATTGGGCTTAAGCAGGTTTTGTACCTAGTGCTATAAACTATAAAAACTATAATAAAGACTGGTCTGGCCACAAATATCAACAGGTGAAAAAGTGATACAAACATCATGGAAGTAACCAACCATAATTTGGTTGAAATTATGACACACTCAAGAGGACAAAACCCATATAAGGTATCATTTATTTGGCTAAAAAATCCTTTAGCTAGATAGGCTATAGGTCCTAGACAAGAACCTACTAATTTTATGCTGCTTAAGTGGGAACAGTATTAAAGAGAATCCTGATGACATATCCTTCTACCCACAGACTCCTGTGCCTTTCAAGCCTCATCTGAGAAGCATCTACATTTAGCAAATGGTAATTAACACAGTGGTTCACAGCTGGCAAAGGTTTAAATAATAGGACACTGCAGAAAGCTAAGCACTAAGCAGAGAATATACAGACACTCCATACTCCAGTCAAAGTTCAAGAATCATAGCATAACAGGGGACAAAAAAGATCTTAAGAGTCAGCTGGTGGACAACGCAAGGAAATTTATCTTCTGAAATTTTACCTATGCTATTTTGACAGTAAAAGTTACAAGAATGCCAGTGGATAATTACCAGAAATATATCTCGGCCAGTACTCTGCAGTTTACTGGGAAATACATTCATTTTCAATTCATTAAGTTGATGATTGAAACAATTGTTTTTAATTATCTCTTCTGATGAGACTATAGTCACACATCCCTACTCTACTCTTGACAGAGAAAATTTAAGGTAAAATACTGACTGGATCATCTAGTACTTCTCTTCTTCAGCAATTTATTTAGAACATTTATGCTTTGTCCCCTAGACCTTAATTGTAGGACTAATTGTCATTACTTTATCCAGATTTCTAGGCTGATATTTGATTTATTTGCACTACACCTATTATAAAAAGCTAACTGTTAGTAAGCACAACTAACTTTGACCTTTACTAAATCTTCTTAAACTGCTTAATTGCCCTTAAGGACACTGAAACATACAGTCTGCATTTTTATGCACCACCAGTTTTTCAGAGTGCAATAGTCGCTCCATTTTATCCTCAGTGTGGGGCCCTGCTCTCTGTAAGGATGTCATTATATTATTCATTGCAATTGAAACACGTGAATAGGAATTGCCTGTAAATGTCACAGGAGTCCCGTGCAGATAATGGTAAACAGGTGCTGTAAGACACAGGCTTTCTTCTTTTACTCATTAAGCAAAAAGATAAGATGTTAGTTATTGAGTTGTGAAATAATATGAACCCAATATATCAATAATGTATAACCCCATTCAACCATGGAGTAAGATTGTGGACTGTTTTCTAAGTAGTACAGGTGATTTGGCAGCACCTGGAAATTGCTTTCAGGACTCAGAGCAGAGCACTAAATCGCCTCATCTAAGTGATAAATGTGAAATTAATCTCCATCTACAAGGCTTTCAACAAGACTGGTTAGCCATTAAATTTCTTTCCATCATGGACTTGGACTAATCAACACTTTCTTTAATTCTGTTTGTGCTTTCTGCTTGTGCTTCCTGCAGCCTCAGTTATAACATCTGCTTACTATGGAGACACGAGGAAACCCAGGAGGAAGCATGCCCAGGGCAAAGCAGAGGACTTAAAGCAGAGAACTTACATAGGTTAAACAGAATTTGCTGATAGTTTTCTCCATTCAATTTTGAGTAAAGAACTTATGCATTACATACATGAATTTTGGGATTTGTGTGAAGATGATGTCACACACCCAAAAGTAGGTTATAGGAAGGAACTCGGGCATTATTTCATGGTCAAGATAAAGCATCAGTAGCTGACTAGATATTTAACATTGTGAACAAATGCTTTAATGGAGAATCTAAAGGAGTGCTTTTGATGTAATTCATTTATCTTCAAGAGAATACAGAGAAATTATTCAGTACCCCAACTAAGATCGCAATAAAGAGATATGGAACTAATTAAAACTCATTCACGACATTAAAATGTTTTAGAAAAAGTTCAAAAATATAAGGAAAGTCACTGAAAGGAGTTCAGATTAAACAGAGGAAGGCAACTAAAGGGTATAGACATGGTTTTGAAAATATACTTTCCAAGGTGGTGGGAAACTAATGGAAAACTGGTGGAAGACGTCAAACTAGGAGATAACAAGTGGTTGAGGTTCTGAGTTTAAATGATACTTGGCGAAAACCCCAACAGCAAAGTCGGAGAGTCCATATGGAAAGGGAATGTAAGCAGCCAGCCCAAACCTGTAGAAACCTTTGAAGCTTCGATCCTGATATAGAGGTAGGTGAGTGGTCAATAGTCAGATTGAATTACACCAAGATTGCCCCATGCACAAAACAGTAAGTTCTCAGTGTGGTATGGAAGAGGAGGCACTTCAGGTTACAAGAGAAAAGAAACTTCACTCAAAGTCATCCCATTTCACAGGGTTGAGGAATTATAGATCAGGAGGAGGTTTTCTCATTGACGTAGTAAAATATAAATAAAATAATGGCAAGAAGGTATACCTTCTCACAGAACCTGATAATAGAATGGTGGTTATGAGGAGCTGTGTAGAGTTGGGAGGATATGGTGTCAGCCTCTTGCCTGAGGGGCACCATCCAGGTGTGATATCACAGGCTGTCTGAATTTGACAGCATGGCATTTAAAAAAAAAAAAAAAACTAGATGGAAGTATTTAATGTTTACATCATAAGGAACTGATAACAAATGTTGAGGAACCAGATCTGATTTGAATATTACATGTGGTTTTTCATGCATGGCATATGCAATTTGTATTATAAATTGAAAAAATTATAAAATGACATAACAAGAAGTGAATAAATGTATTCTGATGTCTTCCATATTAACAAATGAATAAGCATGTTGTTTAGTTTTATAGTTTTATTAAATTTACTTCTTTTCTTAGGTGTGTGTGTGTGTGTGTGTGTGTGTGTGTGTGTGTGTGTGTGTGTGCGCGCGCAGAGATGACTTAGTGGTTAAGAGTTTATTCTCCATTTACCCTCAACATCCATGCCGGGCATCTCTGGGGGAAAATGATGACCTCTTTTGACTTCTGTAGTCACGGAACTAACATGTACATACTCATGAACAGACTGTATACATAATTTAAAGGAACATTTTCATGGGCCAGGGATGAAGCCCAGTTGGTAGAGTTCTGGAAAAACATGAGCAAGTCCCAGGTTTGGTCTGATGCACTGCATGCATTGAGCACGGTGGCACATACTAGTAATTCCACAGTCCCAGGTTTGGTCTGATGCACTGCATGCATTGAGCACGGTGGCACATACTAGTAATTCCACAGTCCCAGGTTTGGTCTGATGCACTGCATGCATTGAGCACGGTGGCACATACTAGTAATTCCACTCTGGGGAAGTAGAGGTAGGAGAATCACCAGTCATTTTTGCTGTATGATCTGTTGGACACCAAAGAGAACCCTTTTCTCTTCTTTTCTTTTTTTTCTTTTCTTTTCTTCTTCTCTCTCTCTCTTTTTAAATATTCAGTCATGTAATAATGGTAACCAGTAAACTGGATCATATTTTTATTTTTAGTTCCTCATTGATATAAGATCTGCTTAAATTTCTTTGTTCATTAGGTCATGAATTTAAACATGACATAAAACAAAAATCCAGCACAGACATGCACTTGATTATAAACTATATCTCAAACACAAATTAAACAAAACTTCAGTTAACTAACATCTCCATGTTTCCCATGAAGACTGAAAGTTAAAACTGGAACTGCAGAGACACAGGTTAATTAGAGGAGATGCATATTATAAGCATTTGAAAAATACAAATAAATTGCTGCGAAGAAATGACAAACTGTCCGTGGTAACGTAGATACTGTGTCTCTTCAGGCTCTGATACTGACAATGGAGACTTTTTTTTCTGAGCTCATTGTTCTAGCTGTCGCCACCTCCATGTGACAACAACTCATAAAGAAATTTGCCTGAATAAATATAGCACCCGAATTGAGTTAAATCCACAGTTTTGGTCAAGAAAAGATAATAGAAGAGACAGAAAAAAAATAAAACCAAAATTTGTTCTATAAAAATTACTGGGTTTTTTTTTTGAAGCATAAGTCACTCTTTTTCAAATTAAAAATAGTATCCATTTCCTGAATTCACTTCGCTTGAGCAGGTAGTTTTGCTGACCTGCTTGATGCTCTACTTCAAGCCAGGAGACATGAATACAAACACACCAGCTTACTTTCTGTTATCGCTGTATTTTTCCCTGTGAAATAGAATTAATAATATTTAAGACAAGACTTGTGCAGTAGGAGAATGTCATACAATGAGACCATATCCACATTGCTGCCTAATTTCAGTGCAGGGATCATGTGCTAACACTAAGTGCTGGGTTGGAGCTGTATGGAGTCCTGAGGGACTATGAGGTCATTTCAGATCTTCCATGAATGCAGCAATTGCCCAGAAGAGTAAAGTGGACAAAGGAGCAAGGCTTGGTTGCATTCGTCCTTCCCGAAGGTGATGCTACTGTATTATAATTAATTGTTCACCTACCCATTGCCCAAGTGGAGTCTGTTATAGGGCAGTAACCGTAAACGTTTCTCTTTAGATCACCAATAGTACACCCATATCTAAGCCTCAAGAGGTGAATTTAATGTCCCATTGCTACGTTACTGGAGATAAGAAAGCACATTTTAACGTATCATTCACAAGATACGGTCAAGTGTCTCTATGTGGGTGAATATACTACATGGCACACTTTCCACTGATCGTATTTTTGGAAAGATTGGTGAGATAGATTGTATTTCACACTACATTTTTCTGACAAATCTATTTTTGAACTTCAATTACATATCTATTTATGTAGTAAATTGAGAGGTAGTTCCAATATTTTGTCTACTTTACATATTTCATTTTTTCCAGTTTTAATTGGGTCTTAACCATTTTCCCTATTCAACTATATGAAGTCTTTGTTACATGTAGGTTTTTCCCTGCCAGCTGCCTGGTTCCACCACCACGCCAGCCCCAAATAACACTCTGAGACTCTGTACTTGATACAATGCTGTTGGCCAGTTACTATTATTGTTTATGGGCTAGCTCTGCCTTAATTATTAACCCATTTCTACTTATCTAAGTATTTCCACGTGGTCATCTTATCTGAGCACGGCGACCGGCATCTTGCTTCCTCTAGGCTCTACATTCTGGCCCCTCCCAACCACTTCCTCTTTTTTCCTTGTCTCCAACCGCCCCCCCTCCTTACTCCTTGGCAACAGTGCTTTATTCGTTAACCAGTATGAGAAACATATTTACAGAGTAACATCTCCCATCAAGTCTTAATTTCCCTATCTATCAGCTTTCATTTTTTTTCCATGCAAAGGTCTTGATTAAGAAGGAAAATTGTAGATACAGTGTGATGACTTTTACTGCCAACAGTTTCAGGAGATGAATGTAGAAACCTGTGACTCTTTCATTTTGTTAAGCTAATCTTTACCACCCTGATGATTTGTAACCAATATTTCCAGGGTCATTGAAATAATTAACAGATCTCTCAGACAACACTTCTTTTCCAGACAGCCACACACTGCTCAGTCACTTTATCCCTCAGTAATTCCCATTGAGTAGTTGGAAATTCGATACTCAGAAAGGCATTTGGTTAATGTATATAAATCCATGCCATATCTTATTTTCATGAGGGGTTTCCTGTGCACACGATGAAGGGGGATAATGTGGGTATATTATTTGCTCCTCCTGGTGTTGCGATGAAACCCTGATGAGAGGCAGATAATGGGGAGAAAGGTTGAGTTGGCTCACGGTTTGAGGGTTAGGTGTAATACTGTAGGGAAGTCAAGGCAGCGGGAGTTTGAAACAGCTAGTCACATTGTGTCCACAGTTGGGAAGCAGAGGGAGATAAATGCTTGCCCACAGCTAGGATTTTCCTTTTCATTAAGTCTGGCACCTCAGCCCACAGAATGATGCTGAGTCTTCTCATTTCAATTTAACCTACTTAAGACACTGTTTCACAGAGGAACCCAAAGGCTTGCCTACTGAGTGATTTCAGATCTGTCAATTTGATAATCAAATCACCCAATCACAATGTGACTGTAAAACAAAACCACCATGTAATTGATACTACCTTACACTTTATACACTCTGGGATTTAGCTGGAGGGACTCAGTGTTCAGATGGCATACTTCTTAACACTCTGTGTCCAGAGTAGCTCTCACTATCTCATTACCAACCTCTATCTGCAACAACTTGTGACTGGTCCCTTTGCTGTACAGCCTCTACTTCCTTTCAACCCATTTCTATAGTAAGGATGGTCTATTAAAACCATCTCTGGGGAGTTGTACAGATTATTCTGTGTTTAACAGTGTACAGTACTCTTGCAGCAGACACAGTTTGATTTTCAGTAACCAGTTTCAGAAGCCCACAACCACCTTATAATTCATCTGATACCCTTTTCTGGCCTATGAGTGCACAGGCACACACATGCACACACACACACACACACACACACACACACACACACACACACCATATACACATCATTTAAAATGAACTTAAATCTTTAAGAAAAATACAATTTTATCCTGCTATTCTTTTCCTTGAGTTTTTTATCATAAAACATGATATTCTTTAACTCCGTTCCTCTTCCTCTCAAGGAATTTCACATGGTAAAATATTAGTCTTTCTTCATAAAGATTCAATTTATTTAATTTTGTAAATCATTCTTTAAAAAACCATTGATGGCAGACACCTTGGCAATTTCTCCCTAATGTCATTTCTCAAAAATGGATTAATGTCAGGTTCTCACCATGTGTTAGAGAAACACTAAAGTTTAAAGTTAAAATTTTATGGTGATAGGTGAAGACAGAAATAAAACTACCACAATGAAATAAATGCATTTTGTAGATTTGTAACCTAAGCATTTTAATTCTCTATCCCAGTCTTACAAGTACTTCTATAAACTTGACAAGCAATGATAATTTGTGTGTCCTTGCCATCAAAGATCCATCAAAGTGATTAAAATTCTTATGAGGTGTCTGCTTTAAGCCATTTGTTAACATAGAGTGTGTGGTGACTCTCCAACGACTTTAGATTTCCTGCTTGTCTTTCTATAACTGATTTTTAATTTAATTTCCATAGAGGCTTAGGCAGGTATTTTGTGATTTCATTTATTTGAAGCAGTAAAACATGCCTTGGCATACAGTGTAATGTTTGTTATTGTCAGACTCACCCGAGAATTCTTCCGTAGGTGGAGAAAGTTGTCCATAAGCTACTGCTTTGATGCAGGTCCTGGTAGATCAACTAAAACATCATTGTTTTTCTAGTGGCAAGACCTGTCTTTCGCAGTAGAATTGTGACCAAGTCTCCAACACCAACGGGAGTTTATATGCATTTCTCTGCAACTCTTTCAACTTCTACCTCTTGAATGTTGAAGACAATTATGTCTTCTCACACTATTGGGCTCATTTAACATTCATTGTACATTTTTGTCGCTATAACTTATATACAGGTTATCAACAGCTTATTTTCTCTCTCCAATTAATGTTATTGTTATGCTATAGTTTTAACTCGAGTGTACTTTGATGTGAATTGGCAACATGAGTACTGTGATTATAAAAATCTTTGACATGCCTTCCCATTTTTAAATTAAAAAACCAATTTGTTGCATAGAGAGCTCTTCATTTTTACTAATGCTCTTCTTTTTCATTTCAAGTGTCAAATTTGCCTGTTCAGAGGACGGGTTTATGACTAGCACGTGAGACTCTGTAGACACCCGGTATGTGAAACTTGCTCACAGATTCTTTACTGGAGTTGCTGCTCAATGCCCAAAACAAGTGGCATCAATTGCTTAAATCTGCAAGTAGATGCTCTCATGATAATTCTTACCTTGAGAATTCTTTGTCTAGACTAGAGCAAGTGTGTGATAAGATCCATGGGTGACTAAAGACACATTCCTCATGTGCAGCCTCACCTTGTCGTATCTCCATTACAGAGCCTGATATCTAGAGAATACCCTTGTCTTGCTATGTTAGAGAAATGCAAAGTGGAATCTGTTGGCGCAATGAAAAGTGACTTACAGAAGTGGATTGTCATCTTGACTTACTTCTGGCTTCAGAGGGATAAGAGTCCGTCCTGGAAAATAGGAATGACAGCAAGCAGCAGGCATGGTAGCAGAACAGGAAGCTAAGAACTAGCTACTTCAAACTTAGAGAGAGCAACATGGAACTAGCACGCATCGTTCATCTCTTTAAAGCCTTTCCCCAGTAACGTAACTTTGTCCATCTAATCAGAACCAACTAAAGCTTCCCAAAGAGCAGCATCAAATGGTCAAATATCTGAACCCGTGGTGACATTCTCATTCCAAACATTTCAGGGTTTCTATCATCATGAGCTTAGGAAGCCAATGAGGGGTATGGCCAGGTGCAATGTTGGAAATACAGCAGTGGTATGACTTCTGTAGTAACCAAAGACACCAGAATGTGTAGAGACTGGAGGTAGAGAGATAACCCATCATAGAGCAGTGCATCCGCAGAAGACCATTACGGGGAATTTTGAGATTCAGCTGGGTAGGAATGCTCCTTTCCGAAAGAGGGAACACGAGAAGAAAGATACTGAAGTCACCCTGGTTGTAAGGTGATGTGGCACATATCTGCGAGAGACAAAGAGCATTTGGATGTGGAAAGATGTATCACCTGTGCCTTTACTATCGTAGACGTCTCTTTTGCAAATGTAAAGAGTAAAGTACAAGAGTAGATAGTTCAGTGCTTCTAGAAATTAAAAGAAGAAAGCTTTCTGTGTTGCATTTTTGGAAAATTTGAAGAGTATTAGCATGACTAAATGGAAGTAACGCAACACTTTTGCTATTATTAATGCCATGAAAGACATCTGCATCTTTTCCTTACATTCTCTTCACCTGCTTACTTACTAGTTGCTCAGTAACAGATTGGTAATTTTGTAAGTCTCCACAAAGTTTAGAAAAATTATCCAGTAATTCTTCTAATGTACTTTGTTGAAATATAATTATATTATAATAGTTTGTAATGTTTTCTTTTAATTGCTAAAACCTTGCTGATACCCACAAAGTTTTACCCATGCAACTTTCACTAAAGTTTTGTACTCAGGTCATGATGTAATTTTTGGCAAGGAGAAGTCATAGAAAATTCCACTAGGATTTCCTCTTCTGCCTTGACTCAGCCTACCGTACCTCACCCTTATCTCTAAAAGACCTGGGATGGCGTGATTACAGGCAATAACTATGAATCTGGTGTCACCATAGCTCTTGAGCTACAAATAGAACTGTTCTTAATTCACTGGATATATTAAAAAAAAAGGGGGCCCAAAGTCTGATATAGTCCACTCAAGAGAGAATGTCGCGCGGAGTCCTGAGGAAAAGAAGGTCACAGGCTGTGCCCATGGCTACAGATATAATTTATCCTGGGGTAGAGTCTGTAACTATAACTGGCATTACTGCTATCCATCCAAAAATATGTATGTTTAGCTGTATGATAAACTTCAGCAAGAGGCACAGTTGAAATCTCACCAACTGAATTTTGGGATCCATAACTCAATGACCACTAAATACCAGCAGTGATATAAAAGTATAAGAAAGTTGATATTACTATTGGTAAAAGCCAAATCATAAACATAGTATCTATCCATAATAATAAATGTGCATTAATTTTCTGAATGATAATTTTCATAAATAAATAGTATGACTGACAAACAACCCATATTGGCTTTGCTTAGTCATGTTCAAGTGAGTGATGAGTCTTGGAAGAGGTTTGCAAACACAAAGAACTATCATATAAAAACAGGCCAGTGAAAACTCTTAACTACAAAAAAACATATGAGCAAAAATGTAAAAAGTGGTGAATGAGAATGTTTGTTAATATTGAGCATAATTACAGGATTCTGTTGAGAAGCACTGGGAGGTTATACTGAGAATAGCTACAGGGAACATTGGAGAACATTGGTATGTGGATGTAAACCACAGAGTTGTTAAAGAAAGTCTCAGTGAGCGTGAACAAGCTTGAAAATATTAATTATACTTTTGTTTTCTGTCACTTGGAAACATAAACACACATTCAGAGAAAGAGACAGAAATGAGGGAGGGAGAGAGAGACATAGAGAGAGAGGGAGAGAGAGAGAGAGAGAGGGGGGGAGAGAGAGAGAGAGAGAGAGAGAGAGAGAGAGAGAGAGAGAGAGAGAGAGAGAGAGAGAGAGAGAGAGAGAGAGAGAGAGATTTCTAGCCCTGAATAGCAGAGCTAGCAAACATGACTGTTCACAGGAGGAGAAAATAGTACAAAGTTAAGACGGCCTGATGTAAGTAAAAGGATATAGGTCTTTGTCCTTTTGTCCTTTGTCCTTTTTGATGAGGTCTTTAAAAACTTTCTGGTGAGTGGGGTTTGTGGCATTGATTTTCTAAAATATTCTACAAAAGAGAAAAATCTCTTTTGAGGTCATAAGAATAAAAAGGAAGGGAAAATATTTTTTCCGGAGATCCAAGTTAGACGGAAAATGAAACTGTTCCTGGGGCATTATCATGTTTCATCCTTTGTTTCCCTGCTGTCCATAAGCAGGGGCCATGTGCAGGTGAACTTGGATATTCAAAATAATCATTTCAAACAGGGAAAATTGTTAGCTGCACAAATTGTGACATTTTTCATCAAAATACACATTTGAAGAGAACAAGGGAAAGCTTTCGGGACAGGAGATTATTGTAGAGTTAATGGTAAGTTCTCATTTTCGAAATTCTAGCATTCCACTCCCAGTATCCACCACCTCACTGGCAAGATGGACCTTTTCTTCCATTCGCCTAATTTATATCCACAAACTGTTAAGTCGAAACTGTTATCTGTCTCAACGGGAAAGATCCTTGAGTCTGTCTCTCTGAATATCTGCAACCTTTTCCCTAACAGCTTAAACAGCCAGCAGGGGATTGCTTCTCAGATCCAGCTATATGAATTAAACAGTGGCTGCTATTCTGATCTATTTCATTAAACTTTCAGTGACTTGACAACTTTCAGGGAGGTCTGTAAAAGTTACTGAAGAATCCATCACACTTCACCTCCAATAGAAGAGCAAAATGCCGATGCTTGACATCTCCTCCTTGACTTTTCTGAGCGCTCCTTTGCTTCTAAAACACACAAACACACATGTGCTTAAGTAAATCATCTTAGCATATAAAGATCACTCTTACAAAAGTGGCGCATGGGGATAAAGATGCGTCTCAATAGGGTGGATACTGTCCTATGTTCAATCATGCCACCAAATAATAATGATGAGCATTTTACATTGACTGCTCACCATGCTAGACAGCTCACTCTGCTGTACTTGTTACCATGATCTTGGGAGCCACTCACTGATATCATTTGTGTTTTATGTTTCAGTCAAGAAGCAGATAGTTTTCAATTATCAAATGCTGACAGTATGTGTCATTAGCTTTTAAGCCACTGCTCACCGTATCAATGCTTAGGTACCTGCTGAAATCACAGAAAGCCTTGAGAGCGTGGTACATGCAAGAATAAAGCTTACAGTCTGAAGCCCTTTGGAATGTGTCCTCAACAGAATAAATTATTATATCTAATTTCCTCTCATTTCTTGAGTTGAAATTCTTTAACTTATGGATGAATATCACACCAATGAATGGTAAAATTCTTATAACATGACTTCTTCTTTTCTGTCTCTTCTATTCCCTCCCCCTCTCCATTCTGTTATTCATGAAAATTTTGCCAAGCTTGTCACAGTGTTCACATATATATAAAAAATGGTTTTAGACATAATTGTATTTCATCTGGAGTTACTTCCAGCATTCTGTGGCTCTCAGGTCCTGGCATGTTGGCTTCGTTTTTCAGGGTGTTATGATACTCTGGATGATGATATGACTTGCATATACTCTGACTCTCAGAGAATTAAGATAGTGAAAATATTTTTCAGCTTTGTAAACTTTCTTTGACTAAAGTAGATTAGTGATGCCTCAAAGAAATGTGCCTTACTTATGGATGTATGCATTGTAGTCACTGTGGATAATCAGTGCTGTTTCAGACACCATATGGAAAATTTCCTTAAAACATCAGGATGATTGTCTGCCTCTTATGTTACAAGAATGACAATGATGAAATTACTCTTTTCTTTTCTGTGGTAGAAAATCTCACATTCTTTCCCTGCTACATATGTAAGCTTTACAGTAACTCAACTATTTTATTTTTAACATAAATTATGCTTATTTATTTCACATTGAGTTGTATCTCATATATATATGTATATATACATGTATGCATATATATATACATATATATATATACACTTGCTTTATTACCCTCAAGATGATTATTATATAAATAAAGCAAAAATTTTACCTTTTTGTTAGTTTTTAGTTTTTTTTTTAAAAATATTTCTGTTAATTCTTAGAGATTCGTATAACCTCTGATATAATCCATACAGTCTCTAATCATATTAATTCTCCTCTTCTCCCACTACTTCCTCCGAGATCTACCTCTACTTACTCCTCAACTTCATGTCCTCTCTTTTTTAGTCAATAACACACAGAGTCCAATTTATTCTGCCATTGTATCCTTGGATGTGTGACCTTCGACTGGAGCATGGCCATACCTTTAAAATTCTACTCCCTCCCCAAGAAACCATTATATGTCCATAGTGCCTCAGTCATGGTTGGAGGCTCATGAACCCCATCGCCCCCATGCTAGAATGTTGACTGGACTGGTCTTGTGTGGGTCTTACACAGACAGCAGTTGCAGTGAGCTCATGAGTAGAGTAGTTCTGTCGTGCCCAGAGGACACATTTTTCTTCATTCTTCCTGACATCTGTCTTCTTGGTCTTTCATCCTTCTTCCCTCCACGATGATCCCTGAGCCACTGTGCTCTGCAATGATGATGTTCATTGGTTTTGTTGGCCAGATATGCAGTACCAGCCATGTCTTTCTGCCTGTAGAGCAGATCTTAGATCTAATCAGAGTGTCACTGACTAAACTCATAACATAATTAATCATTGCAGTTAACAGGGTTCACAGCTTGTTTAAGACTTTGATGACTTTTTCCCACCAATAGCCTGCATGGTACCTTCCAAAGCTAGGAAAGCTAGACAGCAGGGAGAGCTTTCTGGTAATTAATAACTTGATTTATACATATCCTATTACAATGTGTGTGGTGTCAAGATTACTCAAGCAAAGGAGAGAAAGGCTGACAAAGATATGAAGAATGGAGAGCCCTCACACACAGTTGGAGTGAGTGCATCTTGGTTTTGTTAGTCAAAATCAGGGTGGCAGTTACTCAGAAGATTAGGCATAGATCTACCATATGACACAACTGTGGCCCTCCTGGTTATGCCCAGGTAATCTATTTCCAGCCTTAGAAATATATATTCTCATGGTTGTTTGCAGCTGCTCTGTTCACAATGCATACCCTTCTGTTATAGCCTCTAGCATGCTCCTGCATGATCCAGAAAGACCCCCCCTCCCCGCCTGCTCAGAGAGTCTTCAAACCAAGGAAAGGCATGGAAAACACCCAGTTCCCCATTCCTGGCAACTCATTCTCAGCAGCTCAAGTCCTGGCCTAGGCGTTCAGCTCTTGACCACACTTAGGCACAAACCTAGCTTGTGATGGAACATATCATTTTCCCTTGCTTACAACCTATAAAATATCCCTGCTTTAGCTCAGGGTTAGGTGTGAGACTTCTTTGGCCTAGATCTCTGGGACCAGAGAACCAGCCTGGGACTTTCTTCGTTTAACATACCTGATGTATACGCTTTCAGTTTTGCTTGATTTGGCTTGCTGCATTAGCAGAGAAACTTACTCTCTGGAGGGGTGGTGGTGGTGGTGGCAGAAAACTTAATCTTGGTTCAGAAACCCAGGAAGATTTGAGGCCCCAGCCCAGTGGCCTTGTCCTCCAGCTGTGTGTGGTGCTGCTCTCCTTCTATCTTTCTCTTACCTAGACTCAATTGGCTTATGACACAGGGTCAGTCTGTTTCTCAGCCACTTCCTAAAAGGATACCAGATGGTTCCAGTCCCCCCTGGGCTCCCCTGCCAAGCCAGGGTGGCGCTATGGGAAGCCTGCTTTGTTCTGGAGCATGGACAGTCTCTGTTTGGGGAACTTTAAGGTTCAGAGTCATTCTTTCCAAAAGCAATGCACCCGCATTTCTTTACCCCAGCCCATGCCTCATCCTGGTTGCTGGGTTTCTGTAGTGAAATTTATCCAAATTGCGGTTGTTTTACATCATATGCCCCAAACTCCTGCTTTTCTTTTGTCCTGTGGCCTGGCCTCAGTATACACACACCAGGTAACCAGTCAAAAGGGCCACCAGAATGGCGTTTTAACATCCTTCATGAGTTCCCTTACATCCGTGGATCCAGGCTCTGCGATCCCATCCATCTTTCTGTAGGCAGAGCGTCACGGCCCAGGTTTTTCTTTCGCTAAGGTTGTGTTACATCCAGATACGCCTTGATTTGCGGACTTCAACCCTGTGCCCTCCACCCTGACAAAGCCTTCTCCAAACTCCATCTTCCCTTCCCACGACTACACTGCCACGTGCTCTGCCTAGTGTTCAGCCTCCTACCAGTTACTCACCGTCTTCCCTTTCTAGAACCAAGGTCAAGGGCCAACCTGGTCCCCCTTGCCCACCTCCCTCTGTTCTTCTCCCTCCTCCTCCTCCTCCTGCCTGTTCTTCTCTATCACCACAGGCCCACTTCTGCCTCTCCTTCAGTAACACTGTGCCTGCACCTGAGACATGAACACAGCTAAGGAAATTGTCTGAGTCCCTTCAAAAACTGGTTAGGCTCCTTTTCTAGTAATCCTGCCTGTATCAATGTGTTCTCTTTTCGTTCCCAAGGCTAAAAACTGACATTGGAAGACCTTTATATCATACAGGACTCCACTTTTCCTCCTAAGGAGCAAGGATGGGTTCAGGCAGTGTCTAGATAGTATGCAGATCTGCCTAGTGGATAATTTGGTTCCTATGTGTGACATGGTGGTACCAGATACAGAACCCCAGCTGGGTTCAAATGGGCACCAGAGGAAGGACCTCATTTCTGCTGCCTCCTTCAGGCTGTGGGGATGCCGTCAAACAACGTTGTTATTTTTGACAATCTTTAAGAGATTATATAGAAAGCTGACAAAATAAAATCTGGCCATTTTTCTAAACCGATTACAAGAGACCATGATTCAATATATCTGCCCTGACCCAGCCTCCCCATAGGGATCCATGGTCCTGGCTACTCATTTCCTTTCTCAGTCATTGCCTGATAATAGAAACTAAAAGAGGCTGGGGATGGTCTCCAAACCCCCATACAGGGGTCAGTGAAAGTGGCTTTTACGGTTTTTAATGTCTGAGAGGAGATGGCTGGATCTTCCTGGTAGGCTAAGCTTCAACAGAAGGCTATTTTACAAGCTCACACCTTGGCAGCTTCCATGAGGCCAGAGGCACTCTGGCAGAGGGAACAGAGGAAGTCCACAAGGCTCCATTCTGCCAGTACCCAGCCAAATTCAGCTCTTCAAGAGTCCATTTAAAATGCAGCCAGGAAGGCCACTTGTCCCAAAGCTGTTCCAATTCCTGGCTGCCTGCCATGCCATTCCATGTCTGCCAGCAGCCTTGCCACCAGAAGTCAGAGTGCCCCATGTGTGCTCATCCTCTGTGTCATACCAGAGTCCCAGCCCTACCACTGCAGGCAACTGGGAGTCTTCTTGCTTTTGATCTCCTTAGCCTGGTGGAGAACTGACAGAACCCAGATAGTGAGACTCCCATCACCGTTGCAAACCAAGAATAACACTCCAGGTAGTGGGTTAGCCCACCTGGTGAACACAGGGAACTGCTTTTCCTGTAACTCAGGTCTCATGGTTCTCGCACCAATTTCTAACATGGGGGTGGACAGAACACCACTCCCCATTCTGCATAAGATCCTGCCACTTCACTGCACTCTTGCAGGATGATTCTTCTCATACGCTTTTCTAGTCATATCCATCTATTCTGTGGCTTTTCTTGGACTTGATATCTCTAGCCACTTATGGACCACCCTCTCCTTTGGCCCTGCATACTCTCTCAATTCCCATCTTCTTCCCTTAATTGTCCCACAGATCCCTGTTTCGGACTGTTCTGTCCCTACCTCCCGAGATCCAGTTGACCACCAAGTATGAGATATCTCCATTTAAGTGATTACTATCTACCGCTAGCTTTGGCCTCAAGCCCATTATTGCCCACCTCCTATCTCAGAATCTCTTAATTCACACTGACTGTCCTTGCAACACTCCCATTCTCCCCATGCATGAGCCTTCAGTTGCTTATAAATTAGTTCATTAATGGAGCAGTTACCCCAACTCATCCCATTGTCACCAAAACTTACAACCTTCTCTTTAATATGCCTCCTATAGCTTCCCACTTCACTGTCCTAGACATAAAAACCTCCTTTTTTTACTGTCTCATATCTTCTCTTTCATTTCGCGTGGGAGGATCCTGATACACAGTCCATAGTACAGCACACACAGACAATTCTCCCCGAGGGCTTTGTGGATAATCCCTATTTATTTGGCCAAGCCTTGACCTTGGATATTTCCATCTTTGAACCCAATCCTAGCACACTCTGTAGCATGTATACAACTTCTTTCTTGGCTCCCTCAAAGCCAAGATCTTGGAGACCCTCCAGTTCCATGCAGATTTAACTACAATCCACTACTGAGCCATCAGGCCTACAAAGACACAGTAGACTTAGACAATGCCAGGGCCACTTACTATCCCCAGCACTGGACCCTAGCTCTACTGGATTTATGGAACATAGTCTATTTTTGACATCCTCCTATTGGCCCCTGTTACCTACCAGAGGCAAGGGAAAGGACAGACTCTTAAATAAAGATGCACAAGGATAAAAGCTGGGTGGATCTACTTAGATAACTGTCTCATCCTCACCCAGGGTCAGGCACTCCCTGTCATTTCAGACATCCACTAAACTCTACATGTAGGTCACAGGACTTTGTTATATGTCTTAGAGTCCCTCTTTTATCCCACCCATCTCCAAGCCCATATTTTACAGGTCTACTCCTCCTGCCAGATGTGCACTAAGACCCAGGGTGATCTCCAGATGTGCCAGCTCTTACAGCATCTCTAAGGCCACCAACTGATTGGGGACTAGAGGACTGACTTCAACCATTTGTCCACCCATACAAAACTCCACTTTCTCGTAACTCCTCTTGATATGTCTCTGGAATGATAAGGGTGTTCTTTAACTATAGGGAAACAGTAGATGTGGTAACTCAGGTATTCCTTGAACACATCATTTCTCAGTTCAGCATGCCACAGAACATCCAATTGAACAACTAGAAAGGTTTTGGGTGAGAAAATCAAAGAAAGAACCCAGGAGGAGGGATCTAGAACAAGTTGATATGAACATTAAAGGGGGATAATGAGAAGAGAGGTAAATCTCAAGCCACGGGTATGCAAAACACTACAAAGCAAAACAAACTGGGGGCGAATGAGTAACTCAGCCCCTTATGAGTAACTCAGCCCCTTATGAGTAACTCAGCCCCTTATGAGTAACTCAGCCCTCTATGAGTAACTCAGCCCCTTATGAGTAACTCAGCCCTTTATGAGTAACTCAGCCCCTTATGAGTAACTCAGCCCTCTATGAGTAACTCAGCCCCTTATGAGTAACTCAGCCCTCTATGAGTAACTCAGCCCCTTAGAACTCATCTGCTCATGCTGAGGACCCAAATTCATTTCCAAGCACCTGGAGCCGGAGGCACCTACAATGCCAGCTCCAGAATATGCACCATCCTGTTCTGGCATTTAGAAGTCATCTGTACTCACTTGCTCTCTCTCTCTCTCTCTCTCTCTCTCTCTCTCTCTCTCTCTCTCTCTCTCTTTCCTTCCTTGCCTCCCCCCTCTCTCTATGTATGTATGTATGCATGTATGTATGTATGTATGTATGTATGTATGTATGTATGTATACAGACACTCACACACATATTTCAAAAGCTACAAACAAAAGTGCTCATAATAGAGGCAGTAGTTACAAGGCAAATGCGTGGCTTCTGAAGTTCTTTTTTCTTTATTTTGATCAAAGTCATAAAACGGGCATATGAAATTATGTAGTCTGGCAATGCAAAGATAACGAAAAAAAGTATTTCTTAAAATGTCATGCCTTTTTCCTAATGTTGTTCATCTGTCTATACTTCTCTGACTGACATCTGGAAATGAGCTTGAGTAATTTAGCTTCTGCATCTTTTGTTGTTTGTTGGCGATCGTAGAATATCTGTAGCACTTTAATTCAGAAGGCCGCTGTCTCTGAGAACACTGCGTATTATTTTAGCAGTTCGGAGAAATTTAAAAGATCCATTAGACAAACTTTCCACCTCCAGGCCATTAAGCTTTGAAGGCTTGACTGTCAGCTTTTAAAAGTGAGATCTGAATGAGGTCAGTGACTTCACAACCATATCCAAAGCCCTTGGCAGCAGTCATCAAAAACTATGCACGACACATAGCATTGAATACCATGATTAGTTAGCCCGAATTACTAGTATTAAAACATATTTTACAACTCAAAACTATTTAAGGAACAAATAAAATTCTGTAAAATAACCTGCACAGGGAAAGTAGTTTTGTATTGTTTTGTTTTTTTTTATTTTTTATTATTTTTGTTTTTATTTTTTTACTATTGCTGAGCAAAATTTTGTCTTTCAAAATCTTATGTGAGATAGGAAACTTCAGAGTTTATGCTGTCTCTTATATGAAGGCTCTAAAACAGTTTCACATCTCATAAAGCAGTTGGAAATTTAATTTATATGGGAGATTATTAGGTTGGGTAAAATAATTTTTAAGTTTTCTTTGAAATGCCAACCACACAGTTCATTTCCTTGTCAGCAGTAAGCTCAATTCAATTCTCATTCTGTCCCATTTTCAGATGACAAATCACAAAAATATAAATTACCTTAATAACACTTATGAAAGCTTGGAAGTCATTTAATATGGTAAATACAAATTCATATCAAAATAATATTCCTTGATGTCCATACAAAAATACTGAAGAAATTGCTATTGATATAGTCTACTGAGGAAGCATTTTTGTGGAAGTATGACCCAAACTATTGTAGCTCTGTGTCTAGGGAAGGTCCGTTCTCTTAGTGAGCAGTTGGCCCTTCCTTCCTAATGAGGGCATGGTCTCACAATCCAGTATGGATATTTCAAACACTATTACTTCTCGACATGAAACTGGGGCAAAGTTCGGGTCATACAGACAAAACAGAGCTCAGCAGGAAGGGTAGTTCCTGTAGCTGTTGCACTTGAAGTACCTATGAGACTCCCAGGGATGGTACTTGTCTAGGGAGGGGAAAACAGACAAGACCGGATTTGACTCAGATGGTGCCAAACGATGGGATGGGAAAAGAACATGGACTGTGAAGCCTCTGGCTTCAGGACAGTTTACTAACAATAGCATGCAATTCCTGTGAACGATGCAGGAGATGCTGCAAATGCACCACTGGATGCTCAGAAGGGAGGAGGTCCTGCCAGGACAGTGACGTAAAGCTGGGGTGCAATGGCATAGCGGGGCTGCAGTAGCACTCGCTTTGAAGAAGCGGAGGTTCTCACAGCATCGCCAGCTCAGAACTGCGAGGTGATCCTGCTTACTGCGTCACCACCTGCACGCTCATGGCTGTTGCTTACGCTCTCTGTTCCCTTGCTTGTGTGGCAACGTCTGTGAAGTGAAAGACTCTGATTTTTATTTTATGTGGTTGTATTTTTATCTGCCACAGATAACACTATCTGATACATAGGGACCTAGGAATAAGGGAAGAGGAAACATCTCAGTGCATAAGAAGCATAAGCACTGGATTTTCAGTTGCAAGTTTAAGTCGGGAAATTTGACACGAGAGTTTACCTTTATACATATTTCTGTTAATACAATAATGTATTCTAATTTTTCTACATGGGCCATGTTGGTAATTCACTTCACACAATCTCTCACCATCAAAATCTAATGCATCATTTGGTTTGAAAGGCGCATCTAATTTAAAAGAAAACACGACCAGAAAATCAATATTATATTAGCTTGAGATTAATAGGACAACACAAGAAATTGAAGACAAACACACAAAGATCTACAAAGGCTGCGCACACAAACAATCTTACAAGAAGAAAAAAGAAGTAGAACAAAGACTTTTATGAAATGCTGGCTGAATATGAGAAAAAAAATCTTAGATAATTTAGTCTGAATTTCAGAGTTTTATAAACTGAGAGATACAGCACATCTATGCTTTGCATAAGCTTTGTGTGTCTCTTTATTTCTTCATAGGAAGAAATGAAATATTACATTCAGCATTCACTATAGCCTTCTCAAATAGGCAATGTGGGCATGATACTCATACAAAAATAAATATAGATAGACAGTTGACAGTAGCTAGATAGATGATAGATACATAATAGACAATAATGATGATGATAGAGAAAGATACATGACAGATTGATGATAGATAGATAATATATGATGATAAATAATGGATAGATGAAGGGGGTAATAATATATATATATATATATACAGATTAACTGACAGACATATAGATTATTCATAGATGATACACAGGTAGATATATACCTGTCTTGCCTCATATGTGAAAGAATTATAACGTAAAATCAAATAACCAGAATAAGATTACTAATTAAGGACTCCAGTATTCTGAAATTTGTGTGTGACTGCATTTCAGTTTCTTCTGGACACATCCAAGCCTGTGGCTTCTCCTTGATGCTTCAGAAGCAGCTATGAGCAAAAATGTGAAGAGAAAAAAATGTGTCACCATGCATTCATTCTTCTATGGTTAAAGCATAACCTAATGTGGGATGCAGATTTTCCTTGAGTCCACAGCAAAGAAAATGAAGGTCTGTTTGCCCTCACACCCTGGAATCTTCCAGAAGTTTATGGCTGACTGGCTTCTGAACACAGCCTTCACTCTTACATTTACGCACTAGACACCTGTCTAGATAACGTAAAATGGGAGGATTGTTTATTCTTGAAACCAGAAAACAGGAGTCTTCATTGACAACTCCAAAAACTACCCTCTGAAATTGGTCCAAACCTGATATTCCTTTCCATCCCATCACCATGTTACTGTGAACCAGAAGCACTGCCCCTGCTTTAATTAACCCTTTATCTCAATGGTGAGAATCAGTAGGTGTTACAAGTACACGGAAAATTGTATCTACTAAGAGGAGCATTTTCTATCTAATGTCGGTCAATTCTATCTAGCTGTGCTCAAAACAGCTAGAATAAATAGGCGGTGTCCCTTTGATTTTGAGGTCATGGGAAGACACATCAAAGTTAACGTGACACTATCTGAGAAAGCCCAGACGTCAATCACCACAAATGAGATGGATTCTGGGAACCCAGTGTTCTAGGAGCTACTGCATAGGCTTTTCTCATCCTTCATGAACCATGGATCCCGTCACAACACCTGTGGCGTTGCCTTGCGTGCGCCTCTGCATTTCTAGAAAGCTTCTGAGAAGTAGAAAGTGGCTTTGTTTTCCCACCTTCCTACCTGCATTTTGTTAATCAGGATAGTGGAGGAAAATGAATCTGAAATCAAAATAACCATGGGATGGGCTTGTAGCGACAATTCAGTTTTCACGTAATTGTAAATAAACTAAAATGGTATGGAAGCCATAGGGACTTTTGGGCCTATCATCCTGTCATCCTGAGTGCTGAGTGCTCGTGTGTGTGTGTGTGTGTGTGTGTGTGCGCGTGTGTGCGTGTGTGTGTGTGTGTGTGTGTGTGTGTGTGTGTGTGTGTGTGTGTGTGTGTGTGTGTTGTTGTTGTATGTGCGCTTGCTTGTTCGCATTTGGAATAGCCTGAAGCTTTGTGGTTGAACACTGTCTGTACTTTATTGATCGAGGAGCATCTGTCAGGTTTAGCTGATTTTCAAGCCTGGCAGGGGCAGCTGGAAGTCATAGGCCTGCAAGCTGATTGGCATGCTACTGCTGTGTACGACACTTGTTATCATACGGCATTTTAGTGAAATACGTGTCTGAATCAAAGCGGAGTTCCTGATCTCAGCATCCTCTTGCCGAGAAATAGCCGTGAAGCTGTCCCATGAGTCTTGTCAGTTTAGTGACCTTGAAACTCAACTGTCAGTTACCACAGCAGCGAATGAATGACAAATTGTAAGGTGTGGGGACATACACCTGTTACTCCAGAACAGGATGGGGGGTGGGAATCACAGGTTCAAAGCCAACCTGGGGTGCACAGGGATGTAACATGAATAATAAGAGCCCAGAGGCAGATACTTGGTTTCAATCTGAAGATCAGAGAAGCAAAGCAGACAGGTACTAGCTCTTACCTCTACCTAAGACCAAAATGGGTGACTCTGTCTCCACAAATCCTCTGAGTGCAATACAGACTGCCCTCCACTAAGCCCCCGACTACAATCTCTAGAATTCCTGTCTCTTCACACCTTGTATCACTCTCTCCACCCAGCCATATCACTCCTGTCTCTACCTCCCTAGAGCTGATATTAAAGGTGTGTGATCCCAAGTGCTGAGACAACCTTTGTGTGAGCTGTTTCTCTTTTAGACTTGTGTAGCTCCCTGTGGCCTTGAACTGACAGATCCATCAGTATCTGTCTCTCAAGGCCTGGAATTAAAGGAATGTATCACCACTGCCAGGATCTATGGCTGTGGCTAGCTTTGCATTTTTGTCTCCAGTGGCTTTATTAGGTCATAAAAAAATATATCACCACATAGAGAATTTCAAGTCACTTAGGCAAGGGCTCTATTAGCTCTCTGGGTTCTCTACCTCCTGGGCACAAACTTTTACAATCTAGTCATGAGAGAGAAATGAACCCAAATCTTCACATTGCTGCCCATACAATGTCAATTTTCTCTGAAGGAAATTCTGATTCTGTGCCCCAGGAGGTCCCTTTCCATGAGGAGGAAATGAAGATAGACACTTTTGCCTTCAGCAAAAGTTAGTCCATTTCCTCTTCCTCTGTCTCTTCTGGAGAACATCATTTTGTCTTGGCTTCCTTCACACAGCTTCTCCATATCCCATTTGTAATAATGAGTTCTCTTTCTTTTCCTTTCTTTGGGGATCTATTATATAATCAAATAACTGCTTTATAATGTCACACCCTATTTTGCAATGGGCCTCACATTCTTTTCCACAATGATAAAGGACACAAAGGAAAAGGTTTTTCTCAATGAGAGTCTTGTTGATGCTTCTCAAAAGCTGAGAATCAAGAATTCCAGCACTGTTTGCTTTTAAGATAATGGTCTTCAGATACCGCTTCTTTCTAACAGATTTTTTTTAAAGAAAAATATAAATGGTGGCCAGATAGGCTTAAAGCTTGTGTGAATATTACATTGGGCAGGGTCTCAGTTTAATAGGTCAGTTCAAATTTATCCAGGCAGGATTTTGCCTGTTTCTAAAGATGCTGATTGATCAAATATAGGCTCTGCATATAGCCAGAAAATGTGCTTTCAAATATTAGATAATAGTATCTTATTACAAATTACCAATATCTAGATGGCAAGTTTGTAGTGTCACATTATATAGGCATCTAACACCTAAGAAATAAACAGTTTTTATACAACATAAGTGAAATCATGGCTCTTGTATAGGGCTGTCCTTATGCTGTGGCTACACCTCTGAATCAGAGATGATTAACTGATCCCAACACCAGCTCTTGTCAACTGCACAGATTTGAGTCATAAGTTTTTCAGGACATGAGGATCTCATTTCAAGCTGTTGATAAAGTGGAACCCAGCAGCACTGTGTGAGGAGGAAGTCACATGAACATTTCAGCTCCTTGGTTCAGGACCAAGAACATCAGGGAGGCTCAGAAAAAAAAAAAAAGGATAATTTCTTTTCAAATAAAAATATATTTTAGAAAAGAATTTTTCCACATTGGGAAAGTAGACAAAGTGTTTCTGAAGAAGGATTATTGGAAGTGCTTTTTTCTACTGAACATCAAAAATTAAACCACATTCATATGTATGTATTCCTATAATAGACATGCCAGTACACAGATATAAGCACACACATACACATATACATTCCGACATGTGCACATATATGCACAGATGCACACAAATGCTTCACATTTACAAACACACACATAGATATATACATACAAACTGTGTGAGTGTGTGTGTGTGTGTGTGTGTGTGTGTGAACACACGTGCATGCACACTTTACTCTTTCCCACCATAACCCTACTAAAGAACCATATTAATATTGGAGGGCTTTGAAGGAGCTAAAAAGAAGTCTCCTTTATTCTGTAACTCATCCTCTGATTTGAAAGCCGCAGTTTTATATAACACAAATACAGGGAACATCCTAACATGGAGTAGAAAGAGATCAATTCCAACTAAGCAATTTCATGCATGTTTAAGCAACACAAATCTGGGCAGCTGAAAGAGTGCTGCAATTGATCTATCTCCATATCAAACGCTTTCATTTATAGCAGAACCAATAGGAACAGGTCACTGAGCTCTTTGAATAGGCCCCTCAGTGTGGGTTGTTCCTCAGGAAGGATTATGGGTAGTATATCTGACTCTGCTTTGCTGTCCATATCAGAAACAAAAGATAAGGTGGTTTTAATAGTTTAGTGGAAGCAGTCTAAGAGGCAATGGAAGTGTTTATTATAAGGATCTCCAATAAATACAGTTCCAGTTTCTGCCTCTATAAAACTAAATGCACAATTAATACCAAATTAATTGACCAATCAATTACACTACCTATGCTTGGAAGGGTTCCTTTGTTGGAGTGTTAAGATTTTAACTTTCATGTCCAGGGTGCCCTCAACAGGAGCTAGATCACATGGAGTGTGTTCCTCCTCAAATCTGCAGGCTTATGTATTGGAATACAAGGGTACTGTTGTCAAAGAATTAGAAACAAAACAAAACAAACACATGCGAATTTTAGGGTTAAACTATCGAAATATTTCAATATGAGGTTCTCATGAGTAATTTAGGACTACCAAAACTTTTTTTCTATGTAATCCATTCTTTCCCAACCACCTTCCCATAACACAGGCATTTTCTTGGGAACAAAAATCCATATAGTACACTCCACTAACTTGTTAAAGTTTGGAAAATCAAGTAAACTCCTCATTTTAATGAAGGTAGCTGAATGTGGTAGTCAGCAAACACTATCTGATAAGTTGTTAGCTGTGTGAGCATGCTGACTCTTGATGGGAGATGTCATTCTGTGAATATGTTTCTCTTATTGGTTAATAAAAAAGCACTGTTGGCCAATAGGAAAGCAAGATAGGCGGGACTAAGAGACTAGGAGGAGAGAGGAAGCAGTAGGGAGGAGACTGAAGATGGAGAACAGAGAGAGAAAATGCCAGCCCCTCTCTCCGGTAAGATGAGACCACGTGTAAGTACTTAGGTTAATACAAATGGGTTAATAATTAAGATAGAGCTAGCCAATAAGAAACTAGTAACTGGCCAACAACATTATATCAAATACAGAGTCTCTGTGTATTATTTGGGGCTGGCGCAGCAGAGGGACAAGACCGGCAGGTGGAAAAACCTACTCATAACAGATTCTGCTGAAATTCACTCGGTCAGAGGCAGCCAGAAACAAGGTTTGAAGCCTGGAGTGGGAACAGATGTGGTCCTGATCTGGGAAACTTTACATCACACTTTGTGTCTACATAAATTCCTACAGAGCCATCAAGAAAGACACACACACACACACACACACACACACACACACACACATATATATATATATATATATATATATATATATATATATATATATACAAATTTCCAATAGCATAGTCATGAGAGCCTTCGGTTTATCGAGAGTTGTAGATTCTCAGTCATGAAATCCAAGTATTTAGAAGGTGGGGGTTAGCAATCTCCACTGTTTCAAGTTCAGCCTGGGCTACATAAGGAGTTTCAAGGAATCCTGCGATGCAGAGTGAGAGCAGACTTCTGTGTCTGGAAACAGCCAAAAAGGAAAGACTAAGGACGGGGAGAAGAAAAGTGTGGGGGAAGAGGAGGGGAAACAGTGAACGCTTCTTTCCTTGGAGTCATTCATTCTGAGAAGTCTCTAATGCATTATTTCCCGGCGCCTTTCTTTTTAGAGGTGAATTTACTCCTTCAGAAATGCAAGCCATGGTTTGGCTGGGGACAACCTAGCATTCTCTCCCTTAACACGGCGATTTGGAAATAATTAATAATTCTAGAGTGGCACACCTTGTTACTTCCAAAGCCATTAGTAACATATCCCCATAATTTTCTTGCCAGCTCCTAATGTGTGACATTTAAGAAGTTTTAAGTTCTCCTAGCTAGGTGACATTTAGTGACAGTCGTTTGCATGTGTGAACTCACACCACACCCACGCTTGAGGTGTAAGATTTCTTGTTTGCAAGGCAGCTGATGCCTCTGTGCTCTGAATACCTGGAATAATGTTCTTTATATGTGTATTACAGCAATTCATACCCACACCAGTGCTTTCCTATCGCCGGGGCTCTCACAGGCAACACTGGTCACAACAAAGCTTCTTGTCTTTCAATAACCCACGGGTTATATTATAGGGCCCCCGGGGCAGTTGGGCTACATTGTTGCCACTTGGCTACTCAGCTGCTGTGCCAGGCTCAATAAAGACCAGCCAGAAAGTAGGCCTGAGTCTCAGTTTGTCCTAAGGCAACACCTGACTGTAGAAAAGACCCTAACTGGGACCACCCAGACAGCACCCAGGAACAATCAGCATCCAAGGGGAAAACGCCTAATGTTTCAAAGGAAGTAACTAACCGTGCAAGCATTGCAGATATAACTAACCTTGCAAGCATTGCAGATAGGATCGCAGATTTCCCCTAGCCCAGACCACACCCATCCCCTTTTATAAAGACATGCCAAGACGAATGTCAGCCAATCAGGTGTCCTGAACGTTAGAAATCCCTTACCCCAACCTCTGCTACAATACAAAGGCATTTTGACATGGCAATGTCAACTGAGCTCCAGACCCTGGAGGGTTCGAGTATGAATAGAGGTTTCTTACTTTTACATAGGGGATTCAGACTCAGTGGTGGTCATTTGAGGACTTCCACAATCTGGGCATAGCATGTACACACACACACACACACACACACACACACACACACACACACACACATACATACAAACATATATATATATATATATATATATATATATATATATATATATTTTTTTTTTCTAGACAGGGTTTCTCTATGGCTTTGGAGGATGTCTTGGAACTAGCTCTTGTAGACCAGGCTGGCCTCGAACTCACAGAGATCATCCTGTCCTGCGATTAAAGGCATGTGCCGCCACTCCCAGTGTGAGCTTGTATATTTAATGAGACAAACTTCTCAGAAAAAATTTACCGCAAATGTTTTGTCTCTTCCATTTTTGAGGGGAAGGTAATATCAATAGTGTAGGGCCCAGCATGGACCCCTGAGGTACCTTGAGCAAGCCTGAAGCTGTTGGCTGGAACTCCTTGCCCCAAAGCTATCGTTGGTACTCTTCCTGTTTTGATAACACATACCTTGTGGGGAGGAGCTAAGCCTAAAATTCCTGTAATTTTCCACTGTGCTGTGAGTCAGTATTTGAGCCTGTTTCATCCCCTCAATAAATGCCGTTTGGCATTCTGCACTCCGACATTGCCATTGAGGGAATGACCTGCTGTCTTCTCATATTTCAATCTCTAGGCCTTCGCCCGATTCATGGAACAGATCCTAGGCCTGAAAACACAATAGTTTTCAGGCCTCATAAAATTTATCTAGGATTCTCTTCAGTATTTCCTTAACTAGAGCAGGTTCTTTTGTTTGTTTCTTTGTTTGTTTTTCTTCTTTTTTGTGCCTAGAGTATGTGAGACAACCAGGTGTCCTGTGTATTGGGTTCAGGTTTTAGTGTAATGTGGAGCAATGGAAACTTGTGGTTCTCAGAGTAAAAACAGAAGACTCTCACACTCTGTGTGTGTGTGTGTGTGTGTGTGTGTGTGTGTGTGTGTGAGAGAGAGAGAGAGAGAGAGAGAGAGAGAGAGAGAGAGAGAGAGAGAGACAGAGAGAGAGAGACAGAGAGAGAGACAGAGAGAGAGTTTGTGTGATCATAACAGAACTATCCAGACCAGGGAGACCTCAGATTTTATTTATTGGAATCTTGTTCTGTTTTGTGATTTGGATTTTTTGTTTGTGTGCCACTGGAACCTGGAGTTTGGGTATTAGTCCAGACATGTTTGAGAGCATGTCCCAGGGATCCTCCTGTGTCTGCCTCCCCAGAAATGGGATTACAATTGGGTTGGACCACACACAGAGCTTTGGCGTGATTCTCAGGATAAAAGGCAAATTCTCCCTGTTTACTGAAAGGTCTTTTACCTGCTGAGCCGTACCTGTGGCCTCATTTGTGTGTGTATGAGGGAAGTGTGAATGAGTCCAGCCGCAGAAGATGTGTTGTGATGCCAACCTTATGCCTCTAATACTTCAAATTTGTGTTTCCATGACTACAGGTATTTGAAAGTTAGATGAGCCAACTGGAAAGCTTGGATCTGTTGGAAACATTTTACAAAATGTCAAAAAGTACAATGTGTGGGGAGTAAGAAACACACTTTAAATATAAATATTTATGATTTTATCCAAGAGCTTTCTCACTGATCCTACCTCATGTCACTGGTAGCCCAAGGATAGGGAAGCTTGACTAGCCCCGCTTTCCCAAGTCTGTTATTGAAAATTTAAAGAGCTTATCAAGATGATGGGAAGGGGTGAAGGTGGATGCTGCCCTTCATTTAAATACACACTATATGAGTATGGAAATGGTCTTGTCTGATGGTGGACCCCACCATTCATTTAAATCCATACACTATGACCACGGAAATGGTCTTGTCTTCCACACTGACAGAAAGATATCACATTAGATTATCACACAATCACAATGAAATCCATAAAACATGTTACGCAAATGCAGACACACAAATGCTATCTCTTTCATAAATTGAAAAGAAAGTTCTGTTGTCAGAAACCCAAGAATTTTATTTCCTGAATGGATTATAAATAATATAAAATAATGTAATTCCAGAGCCTGCAAATGATTCCAACCCTCACACTTCTATGCATTTCAGAGATCACCAGTGTGAGGCTGGATTCTTTAAGAATGCTCACACCATTGACTCAGACACAGGAGTTAATCCTACGCCACCACCCTTCCCTTGAGTAGTGAGCCTGCTTTCAAATATGAAAGGCATTGACTGTCATTATGTTCAACATCAGCTGAGAAAGTTCCTGCACTGACAGTTAAAGGACAAACATTACCGTGGTAAAACAAGATCAGCTGATAACAATAACAAATGTGGACCAGGAGTAACTGGACTCTGACATAAAAACATGTACATGCTTAGAATTATCCAAGACTATGAAGATGCACTTAAGGAAATGTAACATATATATATATATATATATATATATATATATATATATTTAAATTATTAACGCGGCCCATTATTTAATAATAGAGTCATTTCCTTCAGTACACAAATAACTTTGAAATGAAGGAACAAACACTGCCAGTCCTTTGGGACATCAATAGCCCTGGTTTACATTAAGATACTGTGTTTATATAATCCAGATTTAAATGTTCTGATGCCTGAAAAAGATTGCACATAAGATCTCAGTGGAGAAATTTAAAATTACATAGTAAAGACATCTATCAATTGACTTCAAATGATGAATCTTGAAACTCAGGCAGCCAGACACTGCCCTTAGGGAGATGTGACTTTATACCTGAAATAGTTTTATACTGTCAGCATGTAGGATCCTTATGGGACAGATTTTTAAATACCCAGATGAATTAAGTACAATGTACATAGAAGCTAGATGGAGAAGTCCCTGGACAGCCTGCTATCCTCTGCAGTTGGTGCATATAAATGGTTGTTTTTATCTTACTCTGAAGGCTTGCTTTTTTTTTTTTAACTCAAGACAATTTTTCCCTCTCCCCATTCTTGTTTTGTGTGGTTTTGTTTTGTCTTCTTGGTGGTTTACTTTTCTACTCTCTGATTAGAGTGGGAAGGAAGAATCCTTCTGAGACGTGGAACTGCTGTTGAGAGATCCAGGGATTATATAGCATGTGGTCTTTCCTTCCATGAAGATATCAAGGATAGAAAAGCCCATGGGACATTTGAAGGAATCCTTTGATGTAGAGCTGATGTCCTTGTGATGTGCTAACTAAAACCTTCCCTGATACCACCGTGGGAGCACTGTCTTTCCTTCCAGTGATCATTTTCTTAAAGAACATTTTTTTTATTTCAATTGAAGAAGTATATAATATCAGAGATGTCTTCTAAAGTTCTACAAGTGAGCTATGACGATATTATAAACAGCAGAGATCATCAAAATTTCCTCGTATGTAATCAAACTCTTTCCTGTAGTGAAGGAGAAGAAGCAAAGGGAAGGAGTGGAGGGACATCTTCGTGACAGTTAGACAGACTTCTTCTGGAAGGACAGTGAGTGAGGTACAACAGTTGGAGGAAACACCCTTTGTGACAGTGGTTCTTGACCTTCCTAATGCTGCCACCATTTTAATACAACCCCCCCCATATTGTAATGACCTCCATCCATAAAATTATTTCATTGCTATTTCAGTAAGTTTAATTTTGCTACTGTTATGAATCAATGTAAATATTTGTGTTTTCCAATGGTCTAAGATGACTTCCCTGAAAGGGTTATTTGACCCTAAAGGAGGTCAGAAGCCACAGGTAAAGAACCACTGATTTTTGCTACTGATTTTTTGATAAATAAGCCAGCATATGAGAGAGATCATGGAAAAGGAAGACAGACAGACACACACACAATAATACATACAGAGAGACAGAGACACAGTGAGAAACTCTCTCTCTCTCTCTCTCTCTCTCTCTCTCTCTCTCTCTCTGTATGTGTGTGTGTGTGTGTGTGTGTGTGTTTTGGAGAAAACCCAAATAGACTAAAGACTTAGAAATTAGATCTTAATTGGAAACAATACAAGGATGGCAAGGATGGTATTATATGACACCGATATGTCTGGTTGGTTATTCTTACCGTCATTTTAGGTATTATCCCCCAAAGCTAGGGCAACAAAAGCTAACATTTTTTAAACCAGAATGTACAAGTTACATCTGCACCTCTAAATTCACTCCAGCAGTAAGCATGGCAGCTGCTTCTCTGAGCTAGAGGACTAGTTTTCAGAGCAGTAGCAAGTACCATACAAGCTTTCAAATGATGAAAGCAACCTACAGTTCTACCCAGTTAGAATATCTATGTTCCATAAAATGCCTATCACGGTACACTGTTGACAGTAATCAACAGCTCTCTAATTGAATTTGTGACCCACTCAACAAGATGGAAATCATGCCTGGCATCAGAAACATCCAAGGATTAGTGAAACCATGGACTTTGGAAAAGAACATTTAACTGCCTCTTTACTAAATTAGCATAACTCTAAGTATATTATATTTGTCCTTATTTTCACTGATGAATGTAGAACTCACCCCTCACCAAGGCTATTTCTCTTTGTACCAATGGGAGACCATTACGGAAAACCATAGCCAATCAAAAGGGAGAGTTGTAGAGCCCAGTCCCCATGAATACATCTACAAAGCATCTTCTACAACTACCTCAGGGATCATATTGGAAAAGAATGTGGGAAGACTGTAGAAACCACAAGATCAGAAAGTTTTCTGTGAAATTGGGTCTCTTAGTAAAATCAAAAGCCACACCCATAAACTGTCACCAATGAGCATGGACTGAACAAGGATGACACCAATAGACAGTGAGTATGGAACGAAGAACTCATACAGTTCACCCATTTCTGAACAACTCCAAGCAACCAAGGAATGCTGAGAACAGAAGAAATAATCTTCCCCCCAGACAGCTGGTTATTGAGATGTTTGGATTCCTATCTGTCAATGGAATATTAGACCACAAGTTTTCAACACTGTGGTCTCATTTAACATGAAGGATGCTCACCCAAACATCATTATCTAACCTCAGCTTATGTTCTGTTTCTGAGGCAGGGGAGGGGCATTGGCACTAAGAAATGAAGTGTCCAACCAGTAGAGATGACTTTAATAAAAGTGGCTGGCCCATATAGTTCCAGATTTCTTTGTTTATACATCAAAACAAGCATGTTTTCCCCCACCAACCAACAATTTTTTTCCGCATCATCCAATGTCAACCTTCAGGAAAAACAATTGTGTCAAATATGTTTTCTCCCAACTTTTACATAAAAATTTCTTTAAAGCAAAAACACCACTTAATAATTTGCTAGATTGGCCAAATATTGAGCCAGGTACATCCTATCTTAACAAAACTGAATGGTAACTGACATAGACACATACTGTTTTAAGAGTAACAATATTGTTCATAAATATATTTATAGGAATAGGGGTGATCTAACTTTGATCTTGTCAGCACTGAATCAGAGCAGCTCCTGCTTTCTGTAGAGACAGCTGGATCCCTCAGACAAGATACCTGAGAAGCATCAGCCCCCAAAGAATTTTAGAGGACATGTTTGAGGAAAAAAATAGATTTCTGGGAATGATCACATCTGTTTGGTGCATCACTGACAAAATGACACTAAAACTGACAAGATGATCATCACTATTATTAGAGAGATGAGAGCATGCTGATGAATATTCCTTTACACTGTGTGAAGACAGTGTCTGTGATTGGCTTAACAAAAGCTAACATTCCATTATCTAGGCAGGAAGAGGTTAAGCAGGACTCTTTGGGCCAGAGAGCTCTGGGAAGAAGAAAAGGAGAGTCACCAGTTGGACACCGGAAACAACACATGGAGGAGAAGAGATAAAAGCTATGAGCCATGAAACATCATGTAGATTAATGTAAGTGGGTAAATGTAAGTTATCAGAGCTAGTTAAAGATAAGCTTTAATTCCAGCTTTCATAATTAATAATAAACATCTGTGTCAGTTTGTGTGTGTGTGTGTGTGTGTATGTGAGAGAGAGAGAGAGAGTGAGAGAGAGCGAGAGAAAGAGAGAGAGCAAGAGAGAGAGAGAGAGCGAGAGAGAGAGCGAGAGAGAGCGAGAGAGAGCGAGAGAGTGAGAGAGAGAGAGCAAGAGAGAGAGAGAGAGAGAGAGCGAGAGAGAGAGCGAGAGAGAGAGAGAGCAAGAGAGAGAGAGCAAGATAGAGCGAGAGAGAGCGAGAGAGAGAGAGAGAGAGGGAGAGAGAGAGAGAGCAAGAGAGAGAGAGCAAGATAGAGCGAGAGAGAGAGAGAGCGAGAGAGAGAGAGCGAGAGAGAGCAGAGAGAGAGAGAGACAGAGAGAGAGCGAGAGAAAGAGAGAGAGCAAGAGAGAGCGAGAGAGAGCGAGAGAGAGACAGAGAGAGAGAGCGAGAGAGAGAGAGAGAGCAAGATAGAGCGAGAGAGAGAGCGAGAGAGAGAGAGAGCGAGAGAGAGAGCAAGAGAGAGAGAGAGCAAGATAGAGCGAGAGAGAGAGCGAGAGAGAGAGAGAGAGCGCGAGAGAGAGCGAGAGAAAGACAGAGAGAGAGAGAGCGAGAGAAAGAGAGAGAGCAAGAGAGAGAGCGAGAGCGAGAGAGACAGAGAGAGAGCGCGAGAGAGAGAGCGAGAGAGAGAGCGAGAGAGAGAGAGAGAGAGCGAGAGAGAGCGAGAGAGAGAAAAGATGTCAAGCTAAAAAAAATTGTCTAAAGAGCATGCAGACCACGGTGTCATAGTAGTCACAGTAGCATTCTGTGGTATCCCAAATTCCACAGCCCCTTGCCCAGTGAGACTGTCCCCATGGGCTTGGGCTCATTGAGATCATTAAATAAGTACTCATATACTATTATGAATGTAGGCCACATGCTTACAACAGATCGGGAGACTAGAATTGTGAACTAACATAACAGTATTTTCTTTATAAAATTAACCTTCTTCAGAAGCTTTTTTACAATAATTAAGTGTTCTAATGCAAGCTACAATACTCACATAGGCCTTGCCTCTGTGAGAAAAAGTAGCAGTGGTTCCAGTGGCTCTCATAAATTAGCATCCCTGAGCTTTCGATAGTTTTATCTCTGAGACACAGCCAATTTTAGTGTTCGACCCAGATTCACATGTTCCATCAAGTCCCAAATTTCTCTATTTCAGTGAATTATAGTATAATTCATCTGTATGGTCAGACAAAAACCCCGACCACATCTCTGTTCAACAGATCTTCAATAGGATAATAGAAGACCAACTTTTACAAATTAAAGAAAGATATATTCACAGAGATAAAAGGAGCCTACTTAATTCTTCCTCTTTTTTGTCACTCAATGCAGTTCCAAATACAAGCTTCATCAGTTTTTATCTCCATCCAGAGAATTTTCACTGATGTAACTCAAGGTTTTTCTTCCAGTGTCTCTCAAGGCCAGAGATAACGACAAACATTTTTTCTGGTTTCTCCTTTATCCTAATATAGTCTGTCTTCCACCAAGAAATGAATATAAATGACTTCAGGGTTTTGATCTGTCAAAACCCATAATTACTTCCCTCCTTCCTAGGAATGGGCACCAATCCATTCTTTGAGATATCCTGTGACCTGCAATTTTTGGCTTATTTTTCCTCCCTGACCCTTTCTTTTAATATTGGTCATTTCTGATTTTCTGTCACTTAAACAGATTTGTGATAATGGTGAGAATAGTGAGGGTGGTGGTTGTCATTGGCATCGTGGTGATGGTGGTGATGGAAGTTAGGGACACCCATGGGCTCATATGTGGAGGCCAGAAAACAACTTTATGGATTTGTTTCTCCCTGTCTACTGCATATGAGATCCAGGAATTGAACGCAGCTTATCAGGTCATACAGCAAGCGTCTCTTCTGGAAGAGGCAAATTGCCAGCCCCAAAACCTGTGGATTTATCATCTCACAAATCATCGTATGGCTACTCCATGTCCATAGTTCAGCCCTTAATCAAGGTCATAGTCCCTTAACAAAGTTTCTTAAATCTCATGTTCTACTTCATTCTATTCTTTCCTCATAGTTTTTTTTTTTCATTCCTTGAGTTTATGTGATTTTAATTTCTGATGTTGGACCTGACTGTCCATCACTACCCATTCCTAATTAACAACTCTAATAAATATCTTGATTTTTATGTAATGTTTTAGAATCTCAGAGCAATCTTTCTATATAAATGTTTAAATGTATGCTTTTGGTTTTATAAACTTTTTTGTTAAATCCTATATTCAAACTATAAAATAGTTTATTTTGTAAATATCTTCTATACAATACCCAATGCAAAGATCCTGGTGTCTTATAGTTTGCTTTTCTTATTTGTTTTTGATATGTGTCTGTCGCAGTTTAATAAGGATCAGGATGAACAAATAGGCCGAATAGATGTTTATTCAGAGAGAAATAACTCACAATGTAGACAGATGAACACCAGCAGGAACCAGATGCTCTCCTCTCAGCGTCCCTCCAGCAAGAGAGCGTTCCCGGCTCCTCCTCAGACCTAGTTCCATGGGTCACTTCTGCCCCTGGCTCCACCCCCCCAATGGACGTGGTAAGTGCCACAGAAGCAGACAAAGTGAATATCCCACTACATGTGTTAGTGTGACACTGAGTAAAATATACAGTATCACATATGTGTACATGTATGTCTTCTTTCATCATCTGCTCATCTTTAAAATTTGAAACTTGGTCTGACTTGGCAAAATATCAGAAATTGAAAACCATATTTTCTTAGTCACATGTGTTAAAATTGAGAATTTTTTAGAACTGGTCTATACCAGTAACTTAATTCAACTTCCCTTAACTGAGAAAATTATAAAATATTGAGATAAAACATAATATCATAAAAGGAAAGGCACTGGTAATATATCTCACTGTCATTTAGAGCAGAGAGAAAAACTTCCTGAGCATTGCCTGGGCTTTAATGTTGATAATAACAGATGTACCCATTAACTGCTTTATTTCTCTTTGCTTCTCAGATGCTTTTGTAGTCTCACTCCAAGCCTTTTACTCAAATTTAATTTCCATTGTAACTGAATGAAGAGAAGGGAGGTCCATGAGGTCATAAGCACAGAGTACCTGCCTTCTTTATGAGCCGATTCAGTCTGCTGTTTCTAGAGAGAGCCCGCTTTAGTAGGATAGGAACTTCAAAGACATTTGGGTCTCACAGCTAAGCTCTCACAAAGCAAGAGATTCCTTGAGAGTTGTTGACACTATCCCTTAGACTTTCTACTGTCCATAAGTATAAGAAATAAATATCTGATCCCTGTAAATTAATTGGTATCAAACAATTTCTTATGACCACAACAAAGCAGTAAGTTATTTTCCAGTGGTGAAAATATAACTCCCACAATTAAAAACAAAAGTAGGAAAACATGCTTACATGCTTGACTCTGGAAATACCAAAATTCAAATCTAACTTAAGTGTAATAATTTATTTGTAGAATTGTGATTTTATGACAGTAGATAATAAGAGGAATGTGTCATCTTACAGACACATTTTTTTTTCCTCCCATGCTAAAATGATCCCTTCCTGTATGTTCTGTTAAATTCCTGAAATACATCAAAGTTAAAATTGCTATTTCAAGAGATTTTTGCACTGTGGCTATTACAGTCCTAACCCACGAGCATTTCAGAAGGAATTTGCATTTAAATGACTGATTAATGTCAGCATTTATGGGAAAGTGGGTCTTTACAAGCTGTAACCTACATTCCTTATACACAGAGATGACAGAACTGAAGAAGACAGAACAATGGCTGCCTCACTGACGGCTTGAGATGCTCGGCATGCTTGTGACCTCTTGTTGTCACAGGATTACCAACGGGATTTAGAAGCATTCAAAGTTTTTGACATAGGAAGCGATGTGTGGGTATTATGCTTCTGCTGTGTTTATTCAATTATCAAAGAGACTATTTATCCAATTACTTTTTTTTTTAAGAAAAATAAAAGTCTTCATCACAGCAGGGCATCTATTGAGTGTCTGTGACATTGGCTATTGTAAAATCATTTTTGAAGATCAAATCCAATTACCTACAGAAACCACATGAGTCCACCATACTGAGGGACTTGGAATTCTCTAAATTATCCATGAAATACAAGTTTTGGGAGCCCAATGTCAACCTAAATTGTGACATCGATTTATGGGCTACTAGGATACTAGGAGGGAAAGAGCTTGCTCACATGGTGTATTGTTAGGATTGTTTGGATAAAGGAAATGGACCCTGGGCTGTGCCCTTCTGGAACCTACCTTTCTCAGCCACTGGCCTAGAAAACACAGTCATCCTTTGGCAAGATCATCTGAAACTTTCTTCTAAAGCATGACATCTAGAAACTTTTACTCTCAAAGGGAAAATGCATAATATACAGAATTGGCTTTAAATAGTTATTGAAACTTTTCTTCTTCTTTTCTTTATTGCTATAGTTCAAGCCACTATCAGTACTGATTCTATTGGTTAGTTCTATCCTTTATTTACATCTTTTAGTGCAACAATGTAATAAGTGGGGAGCAGATAAGGAAGAACTTGCTGTTATTTTTCTACTGGGCTTGGTTTTGCATTAAGACCCATTATGCCTTTTTTTAATTGTGGAGTTTTTATATTTTTTTTTCTAATGGGGCTTTTCCATTAGACATGAGAAAGGAGCTTTCTGGGTTTGCCTTGGAAATAAGCAAAGTGTAAAAAGCCTTCATTCAAATGCAAATATTTTGCCATGGGAAAAAATAAGAGGCATTAGAACATGCAGTAAGGAAGGAACCCTGAGGCAGCTTGATACTGTCCAAGCCATGGAATTCAGGAGACTTTTCTGTGTATCCAACATTCCAAATGCAGTTTTGTGGTTTTTACTGTGATTACCCTAGCAATAAATAATTCCCATTATTTGAGGATGAAAGCACATTGTTCTGGGCAGAATATCTTCCTTCCTTCCTTCCTTTCTTTCTTTCTTTCTTTCTTTCTTTCTTTCTTTCTTTCTTTCTTTCTTTCTTTCTTTCTGTTATTAATAAAACCATAAGCATTTCTCCATTTTCAACATAAAATTTTCATTTCAATAAAATAAGGACTGTGGAAATGGAAACTGCTCAACTTTAGAGAGGAAGATTTATCTTTAATTTCGGTGTCTATGTAAGTCAAAGAGATCATCATATTTTTCACTGAATTGTAGTGCTCTATAAAGCTCAGCTGTACCTTCCTAAAGTAAGTTAAAATGAGCCAATTTCCTTGTGTCATTTCAGAAGCAGTCCCTGGGAGGAAATACCCAGTAATTGCTACAGAAGGAAATTGTCACATGCACCTGTCTTCCAGCATCCATCCCTGTCCTATTTATGCTTCTCTAACCACCAAAGCCAGTGATCACCTCACACTTGCTCAAGTGCATCTCCAGTGTTGCTTGCTAGGGGTTTGGCTGCAGAGATAGCTTTGGTACCGACCTCATACAGTACCAATCTGCCAGTCCCGTTTAACACAGTTTGTCAGAAGTCATTATCGATATGGTCTGTCTCGATGCTTCTGAGAGGAGTGAATTAAAACAAGTCTGCACAGAGCTGGTCAGTCTTTGACACGTACATGTACTCATAAAAGCTATTACCATTTTGTGCCAGCTGTATATTATCACATAATTGCGGATTTCAGGACCTGCCCTGGCTTCGTAGTTTTTACACATCGTAACTTTGTGTCCAGTTCACATGGTTTTGCTCTCGTTTTTGATTAATGAATGTGAGGTAATGTGAATTATTAAGTTGAAAAATAGAATCCATTGTTACAGCTCCCAAACTTTTACAGGCATCATGGATAATCTACAGAGACAAATGTCCGTTTATATAAACACATTGTGAAATGACAAATAAGGATGAAATTCTAATGGCATCGTATTTGCAATTTAAGTAAATTTTCTTATGTGACTCCTAACAATGAGGAATAGAGTCTTTCTATATTGGTAGATTAGACCAGGACTACCCTTTCTCATGTCTTACGGCATGAGAGCAGTCCCATGTTCTTGGTAGGCTGTGCACACTTGGTCATGTTCTCTTAGTTGGCATTGGTTGGTTTTCTTTACTTTGTGTGACTTTATCTCTTAATGTCTGCCTCCTTTTATATGTTCTCTATAGACTTAGGCACTGATCCAACATTTTGATGTTCATAAGAAATAAACAAAGATCTCATTAAGGACTCTGTGTGAGGATGGAGCAGCTTCCCACAGCCACCATTTGCCAAGTGAAAGGGCTAGGAGCTACTTCTTTCTTTTCATATCATCACCCATCAGCGTTACAGCCTGGAACGATTCCTTCCTCGCCTTAAACAGTTGATCAAAATGGCATGGATAGAACCGACCACCAGGATGAGTGTAAGGAAGAAGCAGAGGCTTTGAGCTTGCTTAGGAAAATCTTGTCTGGAATGTGGAAGTCAGTCAGACAATGTGACAACAAAGCCTCTCAGTGCCTTCTGTATGTTAATTCAACAGGACCAGGTGAGGATGGTGATTTCCTTTAGTGAGCTAGGATTGCTAACCTGGGTCTGTGTGGCTCACAGAGGAAAGCTGAGACAATGGGAGTTAGGGATGCTATACCTGCACTACTATGTAAATGAGTTCTAAAAGCAAAGAGGACCCTGATGTTTAAGACTTTTGCCCTAAAAGACATATATCACTCTTGTATCTAGAAATCTAAATCTGTTTTCTAAAATAATCAGAAAACAAGCCAACTTCTTTGAGATGTGCTAGAGAATAGTTTCCTCATCCTATTGGTTTCCTTGTTAATGAATGAGAAAGATAAAAATCTTTGACACGTGTTAAAAATAATTATAAGCAATATTTGCTTGTAATTGAGTCAAACACATCAGCCAAGATCAACAATTTTCACCAGTGGAACATGCAAAATTACTCTCTGAGTGAGTATGAAAAAGTAAATAGCACAATAAAAGGATTAAGAGGCATTGAAAATACAGTTAATAAAGAAATCAATAACTCAATTTAGCTAAGGATATAGAGGAACCTTTGAAATGTCAAATGTCAGTATGTTGCAAAGAAATTTTGACTTATGTGATTCCAGAGTAAAAATAGAAACAACATGGTTATGCAATTATGTATTACACTAAAAGAAAAAGCATTCCATTTATAAAGCCTAAAATAAGTAAATATTAGAAATCTATGTCTCCCTTAAATAGCCCGTAGACATAGGGTAAAACCAGATGCAAAAGTATGAAAACATAGAGATACAATGACTATTTAATGACCCTCTGATATTCTGCTGTAGTCATGGATTGCTGCCTTATGCAGACATCATCAGAGAAGCATCCTCCTGCATCCACTTGAGAACAAATGCACACACCAAGAGCCAAACATTATGCAGAGGGATCTCGGAACATACATCTCTCAGTCTCTAATTGGGAAATCTTCATCAAATCTGTCTCCTCGAAGCTCAGAGAAACAAGAAGGTAAAGGAGGTGCAAAGAGTGTAAGAGCAGGAGGTACAGAGGGCATCCGGAGAACAATACCCTCTGAATCAACTGAGCCAGGGCCGGATTTTATGAACTCATAGAGACTGAAGCAACAAGCACATTTATTAATTTCCCTATCTCAGTGTTTGTGCTACTGATTTCTATTCACGAGGGTGTCTCCTGTGCTAATGCATCCATCAAAGCTACTTTTCAGTTTCTCTTCTATAAAGTTCAGTGTAATCGGATTTATGTTGAGGTCTTTAATCTACTTGGATTTGTGGTTTCCTTTTTGTATTTGAATTCTTCTACGTTCTGACACTAAGTTATACCACCACCATTTGTTAAAGATGTTTTCTTTTTTCTTTGTCAATTGAGGTATTCGTAGGTGTGTTGATTAATGTCAGCATCTTTGATAGGATTCCATTGGTGCACGTGTCTGTTTTTATGCTGATACCACACTATTTTTTATTACTACAGCTCTATATTAGAGCTTGAAGTCAGGGATTCTGATGCCTTGAAAGTTTCTTAATATTATAGGATTCTTTTTGCTATCCTGGGTTTTTTTTTGTTTGTTTTTTTCATATCAATTTAAGTATTGTTGCTTCAAGGTCTATGAAGAATTGTGTTGAAAAAATGGGTTTATTTGGTTTATTTTCCTTCATTAAAAACATCCTGATTTCATTTTATATTCCAACTACAGTCAGTTCTCCCTCCCACTCCCTTCACTCTATGCTCACTCACATTTACAGGCGTGTGACAAACTGCAGGGAACTTTAAGCTCGTATCACAAACATCCTCAAATATAAAGGGTCAAAGCTTGCGTACATTATACCTCCTCCAGTGGGATTCTCATACTTCTATTTTCATAGTCATTTTATTGATTAACATTGGATGCCACTCTGTAACCTTTTAGGAAATAGCACAGTATTGTATCAATGAACACACATTAATAGCATAAAGGAGACATGTGAGTGACTTCTTACCATTTGCTGTGAAGCATCTATTATCTGCCTTAGAAGCAGGTAAATGCACAGGGTGACACCAGATACAACATCTGACTTTTATATGTTGATGTTTGAGTATTAATATATATACTTGGAAATCTTTCTCATTTATGTGTATGAACTAGTATTTGTGGAGGCCAGAAGAGGACATCAGATCCCCTGGAAAAAGAGTTACTATGAGGATGCTAAGAAACAAGCCCAGGTCCTTTGAAAGAGCAACAGGCAGTCTTAACCACTGAGCCATCTCTCCATCTCCTATATTGGTTATCTTTTTTTCCCCCGATGTTGTTATTTTTCAAGACACATTTACTATATGTCGGTTTGACTGTCCTAGAACTCGCCCTGTAGAACAGGCTGGACTCAGACTCAGAAATTTGCTTGCCTCTGCTTCCCAGACACAGAGATTCAAACCTTGTACCACCACTGACTAGTCCCTATATTGATAGCCTTGCTTAAGTGTTTGGTAGATTCTCTTGTAATCTACTATCATGTCCCATGTAACATCAGCCACAACCACCCCATTTTCTTCAGAGCCATAAAAATTGGCCTGATGTCATTTATTATATGGCTGAGAATGACCAATTCCTTTGTAAATGTAACTTGCAAAAACTTGTTTGTCTTTTGGCTTTTTAAAATAGCTTTTCAGATCAGTGAGAAGATAGATCCCATTGCTACCTATCCAAATGGCACTTTGAATTTTTAAACCCGTCTTAAAGGCCTTTGGGGAATCTGTTTCTATTTGTTGAAACTACTTCAATAAGGGCCCTTTGTAACCTTTTGACAAATCTATCATAGCATCACAAAAAATATATGCAGCCGATCAACAGAAAGGAATGGATGTAAGCCTGGGGAACTGCAGAAGAAATCTATTGCAAATACTGTCCCAGGCAGCTTATTTCTTAACAAATATCAAGCTCATCTATCAGAAACGACAAACACAGAGAATTAGTCTCGTTGCCACAGCTTGTAAGCAGCAGTCACAGGTTCCATCATTTCTGTTTTCCACATTTACTATTAATTGTTTAACAAATACTATTGAAATACCAAAGATACAAATTTATATGATTTCATCCAGTAGTTGAGCCAACACACTGCTGGGATTGTCAGCAGTTGAGAAAGAGTGAGGCCTCTATCTCATTTGTAGAATTGAGTGAAGCCTTTTAAATGTTTATCTTGGGGTGTTGTGACTGAAGCCAGAGCCTTATGCATGCTGGATAAGCACTGCCCTACTGAGCTACACCCATGCCTGACAAACCCAAGTCCTTTGTTAACACCTAAAGCATAACTATCTCTTCATTTGAGTTTATAAATCATTTCCAGTTTGGATTAAGCCACTTTGAGTATTAATATTATATTTACTTTTACAAGTACTCAAAAGTTAGGACCGCAATGTTATTGGATCATAGACTTTATCTATATCCTGTCACATTGATAAGTGAACAAAGATGACATTTGTATGTAGAGAATAGGGACAAGTGGTTTAAAAAGGACCCATGTTCTGAGATGAGTGCAAATCAAGCAACTTCACAACTTAAAACAAAACAGTATTTAAAATTATAAGTCTTTGGGTGGAGAAAGAAATTGTGAAGTTTCCGAAAGACAACTTAGAGTGTTTATGAAGTTCTGACAGCCATTGTTTGATAAGTAGGTATTTATTAATGAATATAAATGCAGAGATAATTGGAGTTCTCAAAACCTCCTTTTCTCAGAGTTCTTCAAATTACATAGCTCTTCTTTCTTTCCCTGTGTGTGTGTGTGTTTGTTTGTGTGTGTATGATCTTATTCATATGAGAAAACCCATCCTTGTCTAAAACAGAATCTTTTGTGAACATGGAGGTCAATTACAGTTATGTTCTGTCTATAGTAGTTAAATTTCTTCCTGTGATAAAAGTAGTCTAAAGAATGGAGGATTTATTTTGGCTCATGTTATGAGAGTATAGTCCATCATGGCAAGAAAATTTTGCTGGTACAGTATGAGATAGCTGGTCACATTGCATGTGTTTTAAAGAAGGACAAAGAAACAAATATCAAGGATGAGCCAGCTTCCTCCTATTTCCTGAGTTTATCCCGTATGGGCCCCAAGTCCACAGGACAGTGCTACCTACAGCCAAGGTGGGTCTGCCCTCCCCAATTGAATCCATCTGGAAACACATTAACCTGCTCACACAACACTGTTTCTTCTAGGTGACTCCAAATCCAGCCAAAGTGACAAAAAAAGAACAAATCACATTATCTTTTTTTTGAAACCAGGCTTGACTCAATTAATATTAAAAATTCTGTACAGATTTGATAACATCACTATTTCCACAACCTTGCAATAAGGAACATTAACTGAGATCAATAGATTTTGTAAAAGAATTTTGGACCCATATCTTTCAGTTATGAAAATGTTTACATATGGGAAAATGAGACTCAGAGGCCTTAGAGATCTTTGGCTTAAGTGGATATGAAGAAACATAAGAATTGGCTGCAAACAAAGAATGCAAATAGAGATTAAAATTGGTTATGCCTGTAACTCCCCAGTTTACAAAATAAATGTTTTTTAGTAAAGTATAAATAAAAGAGTTTGCCACCTACTCTTCATGCCTATGAAATTAAAATGACATATTATTTCCACAGTATTGTAGAGACTGCATTCAATCTAAATTATTCAGTCTGACATAAAGAGGTTTAAAATCCTTATTAGATTGGGTACAAAGAATGATAGGAATTTTTACTAATATTAATGATAGAAACATCTGTGTATGAATGAGATACTTTTAAATTCTCCCTTGACAGAGGTTCTTCCAACCCTTGATTCTTCTTCTTCTTCTTCTTCTTCTTCTTCTTCTTCTTCTTCTTCTTCTTCTTCTTCTTCTTCTTCTTCTTCTTCTTCTTCTCCTTCTTTTTTCTTTTTTTTATTTTAAACAAGAAGTTTATTTAAACAACAAGACGCTTGACTTGAAGGGAAAGCTATCTAGGATCAGTTTGTTCAAGAGTAATTTACCCCTACTTAAAAACAGATTGCCCTACATGTAATAGTTATGTACAAAAATGTTATAAAATTGTCCTTGGTTTTACAATGATAAATGAAAAATATTAAAATTCTCTAATCGAACAAGGTATGCAAGGATTTTGTTGTTAGGTTCTTTTGTTAAGACATTGAGAGCAAAATAACTTACTGGAATATAAAGATAATTGCTGAATGAGCTTGCCACTAGTGAAGAAAGGGGGGTATTTTCACAGAACCAGTACCCCCCCCAGACCATCTCCATCTGATGTCAATCAAAACACAACATTGGCTGTTCAGTTTAAAAAAGAAATAAAAGCGCAATATGTTTGTGCACATACACCCGTTACTTTATTTATAATAAAGAAATGGGGACATAATAGAATAAACTATACTGTAATAGTCAGGATGTGGCAGAACCAAATTGCGGCCTTCTAATTGCGAATATATTCTTGGTCTATACCGAAATTCTGGAGTAAAGTAGCAGCTTCCCTTTTTAGTAGACGCCTCCTGTTTGGTGCTGGAACACATCAATCGTATCTTCACCCTCCATTTGCAACTGTTCAGGTGTGTCTGTTTCATTGATTGGTTGTCCGTCAAACCAGAATCTGATCTGCCTCATCGACATTCCCTGTCGTTCACAATAGGCTTTCATTAGTTTACTAAGTGGTATATGCTTCTTAATCTTAAACTGCCCCACAGAACCATCCTGCCCTGCCACCTTCAAACTAATATGATCGTTGTTCTCCTTCCTTGGGTTTCTTGTCGGCCATGGCGAGCGCCGGGGTCTCCTGAGCTGCCTTTTCACAAAAGAGGCACCGGGTCGCCCAACCCTTGCTTCTTGAACTCAAGAAGATTATAAGGTAGGAAGACAGTTTGAACTGAATACCTTCATGCAAATTATCTCAGCTCCTGAGTCAAAAAACACAGGATAAGAATCCCAATACCTCCCTATTTTCTCTCTCCTAAAAGGTAAAAAGACATGAAAGGATGGAGGGAAGAGAGAGAAAGGAACATTTATAGAGAAGAGAGAGGAAGAAACGAGAAGGGGAAGCAGAGAAAGAAGAAAAGAGAGCAGGGGAGACAGGGATGAGAGAAGAAAGGAAAGGAAGAACAAAAAGGAAAGACAACTATTTGGAATTCATTTTAACTACCTTCTCTTTACTAATCCCTGCCCCTGAATTTAATCTCATTCACTCCTAGAGAGGGCTTTGTTGACAGTTGATCCAGAGAAAGATTTGATCCTGAAGTGGAACAATTTTTGTTCTCTTTTTAAAAGAAATAAAGAACCTCTCTAAATTCAAGGCACATGATGAATACCTCTCTCTGCTGGAGCAAAACCAAGAAATGCCCACAACAGGTCCGGAATAAATAAATGAATCTCACTTCTAAACAACTCAGACTTCAAGAACCAGAGTAAACCCAAACACACAGGCAAGTACAGATTTTATTTTTGTCATTGTTGTTCTGAATTGATCCAATGCCTGCTTGATCCAAAATTAAATATTTTCCATTCTATAGTATAAGAAACACTTGAGCTTTGTTTCCCCACTGTTACTGTGTTGGGGCATTCTGCTGAGGAGTATCAGGGAAATTGTGGAGTGAAAACTTTGCTTATTATTCTTCATTTCAAGCTGGGTGTCCATTAGAATTCTTTCTAGGAAAGATGGCTGGTAAGGAAGTGGGCATTTAGGCAAACCCCAAACTTATCATTGGAGATAAGCTTATTTTCACATCTTGTAATCAACCAGTGTGCTTATAATGAAATATTAAGGGGTGACGTTGAAGACAGTGGATGCTCTGCAGGGTTCTGAAGTCAGCATGCTGAGAGAATGAAGGTCCTAGGACAGCACAACACTTGAGAGTAAGTTATACTTGTGAGCAGGAGGAATGAGAGGACATGACTTCATATCAGGAGTCATCCTGGCAATCCAGAAAAAATGTATGCAGTGTGCTGTGATTTTAGGTAGTCATCAGGGTTTACTAATGTATTGGAAGAGAGGGAGAGGCAATGCAGATGATTGCACATGATTCTTAGAAACAGGACTCACAAACTTGGTGGGCCATGATACCCTTTGTTGACAAACCAAACAGGAGTCCAGAGCCAGGTTTTAACATTACAGAGGTCACTCCCAGAAATTTAGCTGGAGAATTAAAAATTCACTCAGTTAACTGCTGCCGAATTGTATGATTAACTGACATGTAATCTGCCTCTTCTCTGCAACCTGGAGGCAGGTTTTCAAAGAGCTTTGGATGAGCCAAACTGGTCCTTCTTACCCATCTTCACTGCACATTTCTGTGACCTGCTACAAACTCTTAATCTCTCCATTAATTATTTTATTCACTCATAAGATAAGAATATAGAATATATGATTTCTTTCTCAACCCATTTATCATCTGTATATAGCAGGGCTACTGATCTTTTTGAGTTAAGCTTGTATCCTGCCATTTTGCTGAAGGTGTTTGTCAGCTGTAAGAGTTCCCTGGAAGAATTTTTTGGGTGACTTATTTGAACAATCATATCATCTGCAAATAGTGAAAGTTTGACTTCCTCATTTCCAATTTTTATTTCCTTGATCTCCTTTTGTTTTCTTATTGCTCTAGCTAGAACTTCAAGTACAATATTGAACAGATATGGAGAGTGGACAACCTTTGTCTTGTTCCTGATTTTAGAGGAATCTCATTGAGTTTATCTCCATTTAGTTTGATGTTGAGTGTTGGCTTATTGTATATTGTCTTTATCATGTTTAGGTATATTCCTGTTATCCCTGATATCCTCAAGATCTTTATCATGAAGGGGTATTTTTTGTTGAAGGATTTTACAGCATCTAGTGAGATGAGTGGTTTTCCTTTTTCAATTTGTTCATACAGTAGCTTACATTGATGGAATTTCATATGTTCAGCCATCCATGCATCTCTGGGATGAAGCCAACTTGATAATGGTGGACAATATTTCTGATGTTTTGTTCTTGGATTCAGTTTGACAGTATTTTATTGAGTATTTTTGCATCAATGTCCAGGAGGGAGATTGGTTTTTTATTCTTTCTTAGTTGTCTCTGTGTGTGGTTTGTGCACAAAGGTAATTGTAGGCTTGTAAAAAGAGTTTGGCAATGACCCTTCTGCTTTTATTTTACGAAACACTTTGAGTAGTATTGGAAGTAGTTATTCTTTGAATTTCTGGTAGAATTATGCACTGAAATCATCTGATCCTGAGCTGTTTTTGGTTGGGAGACTTTTGATGACTGCTTCTAGAATGAATGGAGAAACAATAAAATCCTGATTCGCAAGCAAAAAGGATGGAACTAGAAGAAACCATCCTGAGTTAGGTAACCCGGTAACAGAAAGGCAAGCATAGTATTTACTCACTCATATAAGGATATTAGACATAGGGCACAGTAGCTAGGAAACAAGGAGGACTCTAAGAGAGACATACATGCTACAGAGAGACTGTGAAAATGACAAGAGCTCCTGAGCAAATTGGGCACATGGAGGGAGAGGGAGGCAGAGAGGAGAAAGACAATGAGAAAAGAGAAGGTGTGAGAAGAATGAGGGATCAGGGGAAGAATAGAGGAAATCAAGAAAAGAGTTATCTTAATAGAGGGAGTCATGATAGGTTTAAAGAGAAATCTGACACTACAGAAATGTCCAAGCATCTACAGGGATGACCCCCAACTAACAATCTAAGCAATAGTGGAGAGGCTACCTTAAATGCTATTCCCCTATAATGAGATTGATGACTACCTTATATAACATCCTAGAGCCTTCATCCAGTATCTGATGGAAGCAGAAGCAGACATCCGCAGATAAGCACTGAGCTGTACTCCTGGAATCCAGTTGTAGAGAGGGAGGAGGAATGTACAATTGGGTCAAGACTGTGCTATAGAAACCCAAAGAAACAGCTGACCTGACCAATTGAGAGCACAGGGACCCCAGTCATAAAACTGCGGAACCAGCATTGGTCCATACAAAGCGCTCTGAATCTGGGTCAGTTGGGAGACTTGGGCTGCTTATGAGACCTCTGGCAGTGGTTATCTATTCACTGCCGTAGACTGCATAAAAAGTGGTGATAAAAACCTTAGGCTCTGTCTTGTTCCTCCTATATCAAATTCCCATAGCCACATTGTCTAGACAGCGTCTTCATTTAATTATGAGTAGAGATAGTTCTGAACACTAATCTCCCAGTGTGAGGAAGGAATGTTTATCCACCATTAATTTAGCTTTCCTTATTAACCCTACAAAATAGGTTTTATACTCCTTGATTCACAAATATATCTTGCTTCACAGATAGACACAAATCTCCAGATGATATAAAATTGTCCCTAAATACCAACACAACCAATAGATCACTAAAGTCTGCATTGAATTCTGAATTGAATGGAAAATTGATATTTAGCTACTGACTTGTTCAGCCACCCTTGCTTCTGGAACTCCAGGCCTCACAAAGCAGTGCACTGTTATAACACTCTTGGAGGTGGTAGGGTTTGGATTCTATCAGAATTGGCAGCCCCTCTTTCTGAAACGTTTACACAGGTGTTGATTGCACAGCTCTAATTTTCGTAATACCTTACTCTTCCATGCCCCTGTCTCTAAGGTAGAATTTTCTCCAATCCCTTGACAGGTGAAACTTTTTTGTCACCTGTTCTTTGCTATATAAGGATTCAAAGACACCCCTACACTTTGAGATGTTTGAAAATGATCTATGCTATGAGACTAGTATTCCAGTATGCTTAGCTTTCCATAAAAATGGCCTTGGAAAAACTCACATTCTCCAAGCCCCAGGAGAGCAAACTAATAACAAACCACAAAGTCACTAAGGTTAGTTTGTTCCAGGAGGAGAAACTGAGGACACAAAGAAACTATTTTCTGAAATTCGATGGGCAACTGATATTTATGACTTCTGTTCCTTCTTCTTGATTCATTTTTTTTTGGTAATTTTTAAATGAAATACATATGGTATTCAATTTTGCTAAAGAACCACCTAGAATCACTTTGTCTATTTTATTGTAAGAAAAAAGTATATGGCATCCAGTGTTTGAATGATTGATCTTTTTTTTCCCCTTAGAAAACAGATAACCTGGGATTTTTATTTTATTTTCATTTTCTCTTAAAAATTCTTTCTTTCTTCATTTACTTTACATATCAATCACACTTTCCCCCTTTCACTTCCATTTTCAAGTCCCCCCCCCCACCTTCCTTCTACTTCAACCTACTCTTATTCCATTCAGAAAGGGCAGACCTTCCATGGGAGTCAAAAAAAGCAGGGCATATCAAGTTGGGACAGGACCGAGTTCCTCTCTCTGCATCAAGACTGGGTGAGGCATCTCAGCACAGGGAATAGGTTCCAAAGAGCCAGCTCAAGCACTAGGGACAGGTCCTGATCCACTTCTAGGAACCCCACAAACCAGCCAAAATATACAACTGTCACACACATGTGTAAGACCAAGGAAGGCCACATGCAGGCTCCCTAGCTGTTGGCCCAGAGTCCATGAGCATGTCCCCCTAGTTCTGGTCAGCTGTCTCTGTGGTTCCCCTTTCATTTCCTTTACCCCTATTGATCATACAATCCCTTCTTCCTCTCTTCAGTTGGACTGCTAGAGCTCTGCCCAGTGCTTGACTGTGGATCTCTGCTCCTGCTTCCATAATCAGGGAAATAGATGAGGTCTCCTGGGTAAACTGTGGGCCAAAGGGAAGGGGTGGAGTGGAAGGAAGAGAAGGATGGGAACATGAGGAAATAGGTTATTCAAGTAGGGGACAGGATGGAGGACAAAATAATGAAAGAGATATCACAGTAGAGAAAAACATTTCGGGATTAGGGAGAAACCTGGTGCCTGGGAGACTCCCTGGAATCCACCAGGATGACCCCACCTAAGAATCCTACCAATAGTGGAGAGGGTGCCTGAACTGGCATTCTCCTGTAATCAGATTGATGAATGCTTGATCTTTAATATCCTAATTCCCTCCTTCCACATATACATGACTGATGAACTGAGTAGTTTTTCTATCAGCAAGATAGAGCACTGGGTAAGTTTATAGTAATATAACATTTTCTCTTTTTTGAAAAAATTGTTTAAAAGCTGTAAGATGTTGACAGACATTGTCATATAAAGATGTATCATGGAGATGGATCACAGGTTTGAGCACTTCTGAGATGTTAGAATGAAATGAGTGATAATACAACTCTGAAAAGTACTGTTTAAAAGGTTTGCAAAGAATTAGGAAATGCATGATGGAGAATGATAGTAGGAATTCAGAAGTATTATGAGATAGAGTGGCATGTATTTTGAAGAATCGTAACATTAGAATATTGTTTTGTATGTAGTAAAAAAATGGCCAACACTCCTAATTTCAAACTTGAAAATTCAGAGTTCAGGGAAATCTTGACCAATGATACATGATTTATACAAGGTTAAGCAAGAATTTCTTTAGAAAAATCTATGTGCTTGGCTAACTAACTAAATATGTAAATAAATGATTTGTTTTAAAATTACCATAGAGCACAGTTTTGCTGAGCATAGCAGAAAAAGATATACATTGCTTAGTAGTGTACCTTTGATTGGGTATGAAAGGGATCAAGAGTAAAAGGCACAAGTGTTTAAAATTCTTTTTCCTGTGCCAACATCCATCCTGGTGAATGGTGGATGATTGTATAAAGTACTTTGATTGGACAGAAAAGAAGGCAATTATCATACAGAGAAGCTTGCAATAGCTCTGCCTGAAGAGCTGGGCTTTCAATAATGGTTCACTAATGGTTGCATATTAAGGTAATTTCTGCCATTATCAGCTAAAAATGAAAGCTCAGTTCTTTCCTCCTTTCTTATAAGGCTAGAGATGCGACTTAGTGCTTGGCCTGAGGTCAGAATTGAATTCCAGTTCTCGACTGTACCTGGTCTGTAATCTGGTTAAAGTAAATGCAGCTCCTAACTATTACTATTGTTATTATTTGAGTTTTAAAACAGCTGCAGACACAATTGAATGTGTATACATTCACCATGTGCAGATATCCACAGAAATCCCTGTGAGTACCAGCAGCCCCTTGAACTGATTCTATTTCTCCCTTCGTGAAAATGTATTTGTTCTATAACTTTAGGTAGAGAAAGTGTTTTTATTCATCAGATCTGATGTCTTCTGAGGGTACTCTATTTGACTGGACAGAGTTTAAATTATTGTTCCACAATTAACGAATTGTGGGAGAGTGGGAAAATTATTTAATCTTAGAGGTTTTTCATTCCCATGTTTTGAAGTTCTTTTGAACAGGAAATGGCAGGTGAATTCCTACTAAACTCAAAATTATTTCTCTACTTTCATTTCTTTCCTTGAGTGTGATTGGGGTAAATGCTAAATGCAGAAGGAATTCCACATTATAACGCACCCAAATTATCTTGATCAATATTTGATGTTTGCTTAATTAAATAATGTGATTTGTTGATCAAATCCAGTAAAAATATTTGCATTTAAGATTTGTGAGGTCATAAATAAGGCAAGATCTGGATAATTGATTCTGGAGAAGTACTGTGAGGACTTATGTGTCAGACTTGAACTATTTAATCAAAATTTGTTTGAGCAATTTGAGTGAAAATCTTTTGAGCTATTTTAGTGCTATGATTTCTGCCTATATATTGAATATAATTCTTTTAGCAAGGAGGTATATTGTGAATATTTTTCCTGTCTGTGATGACAATTTTGTCTCCATAGTAAAGTTTGATATGAGGCTTCTAATATTTAGTCAGTTGTGATTCATCAATTTTTACATGTTCAAGGGTACTTTGTGGCAACATAAGTCATAATTGATGAGCCAAAACCTGCGTAAATATCACTTTTTCTTTAAAATGTTGAGCTTCAGCATTTTTAATATGTCTAAGACTGCTCTTGGTGAGGCAGGTTCCAATGCTCAAACTTACAACTAACTTTGACAGTCACTTTGAAAGACTCTTTTTTCTTCTTGAGGTAACTTGGAAATTTTTCAAAAGGAATAGATGTCCTATGCTACAGTTGTATTGCTATATGATACTAGACATTTTATCAAGAATCTTTATTTACTTTACTGTCTATTCAAAGAAGGGACAAAGTAATGCACAGAAGTCTCCTTCCTCATTCTCTCTTTTTATTTGGCCTACATGGTAACAAAAGTACTTATATTAAGAAAAACAACCAGAAAGAGCAAAGCTCCATGTATTAGCTCCAAAACCAACAAATGCTAGGAACATTCTCAGTATTTAGTACCTTTAACTCTTTGTGAGGGTGCTTAATTACAAGTTGTAATTTACAAATGTTGTGTTCCAAGCATGGCCTCTTGTATTTACCTAAAACAGCTTCTTAAATATATTCTGTTTACCCAAGAAGAGAACATTGGGTTCAGTTAGTCACATAAGCACAAATCATAACATATGATCAAGTTTTAAATATTTTTTGAAATTCTTACTGTTGTGACATACATAAAAATGTATGTCTGTAATTTAAAATTTTTTGTGATACTATTTCTTGATAATTTCATATTATCATTCATATGGTACCAAAGACTTCCTGATATAACCTGTCTTCATTATTTGTAATGTACATGCATGATACAAGAAATTCTTATGTTTTGTATTTTATATTGGACACAGGGCGCTGTGTCCCATCCTACCTCTTTCCAAGTGATAACAGGAATGTGACAAGGGGTTTTAACTGGAATCCAGGATCTTACCACTCATTCTCATGAAATTGTATCATTGAAAACGTTTTGTTATTATTAGTATTTTTTTTTTCAGATTTAAACAAATAGGAACTATCGAATTCTTATGGACTGTTCCTTTTACTGTCCACTTGGCCCATGAATTTCTCTTTTGACCCATAAAATGCTTCTTTATATCAAGATGGGATGTGGGTCCAAGGGCTGGTTAGAGAGGATCTGAGAGCTGAGTGTGGCCTGCACAGACTAGGAGATTCAAATCTGGGCAGAGGATGGGTGAATGTGCAATCTCTACACACGCTCATCCTTTAACAAGACTTTTTCACTGAAATGCTATATCAAATATGAAACAAGCTCCTATAAAGTAACTTTTAACATTTGCTATGCATTAAATATTAATAATTAAAGATATTATTTTTAGCTTCTCCCATTGTACCAGGTGTGTGGTGATGTGACCCCTTTCAGGTAGTCAATTATCGCTTCAAGTCAAAGTATAATTTCGAGTAACAAAGATACTTTATTGGGCCAAGAAAGAGAGACTGACTAAGAAAAGAAGGGAGAAAAGAGAGATGGAGAAGGGAGGGATGGTGGGCAAAAGGAAGCATGGGAGGAAAAGGGAGGGAGGGAAAAGGAAAAACTCAAATGTAATGAGAAAGTAAGCTTAGGCATGATTCACTCTACTGAATATGGCGCAGCCATGTTTTTTCTAGTGGTCGTTTGTGTACATGTTCTGGGCTAGAGCTACCTAGCAGTGTAGTTTGAATCTACTGGACTCATAGTGCTGTAGGGAGGGCAGAAGAATGCTCTTGATTTAATGATTTTAGGTAAAATTATGAAGATGTCACAAAACCTGAGGGCAAATAGAAATTGTCACATCTGGGCATCACTAGGTCCAGTAAACAGTGTATCCAGAGCTTGGCAGTCACAGTAGCACGGGGAAGTAGAGGAAATCTTAGGAAGATAAAAGGTAAGCTGTAATTATTACTGAAAGGCCCACAATTACCTACAATGAATTTTGACATGTATATCAATAATAAGAAAATAATTTAAGATATTTGCATAAGCAATGTTGGACTATGCCAGCAGGAATGCAATGCTAAAACCTCAGTCATACTTGGATAATGTTCTTATTTAGGGACAGGACTCTTATGCATGAGGTCAAGTTAAGGGCATTTTGTGAGGGTGGTCAATGGACATTCCTCTATGCTTGTAACTGCTGAAATAAGAAAGAGATTTACTAAAGTATATTTTCGTGTGCATTGTGCTGTCTTTCTCCATTGTTTAAGCTATATTATTGAGAGTACACATGTCTTAAGTTTCAGGAGACAACACATACAGTGTAGTAATTAATGCTACTTCCTGGTAGATGTTATAACGCACACAAGACTAATGGTGGAAGCAGATACACAGCCAAGGAAGGTGTGTACATCAGAAGCAGACAAAGATTGATCCCAATCCCAACTCTCAGAATTAATAGTTATACTTCTTCCTTTTTTCACTTCTCTAATTTAACACATAAAAGAACAATAACACATGTATGACAGGATTTGGGAGGAAATAAAATTATGTATTTAGAATTCTAGAGAATAAACTTATAGAAAAATGTTCAATAAATAACAGAAATATAGGAGAAAGAAAATCATATTATAAAAATGTCCCTGGGTATGGATCAAAGTAACAAAGTGAGATGATATAAACTGTCTGTCTGGGCACTTGGAAGCATTTGCATGAAATATTTTCCAGCTTGCCTTTCCTATGTCAGTTTGACATAGCTACCCACATGTCTGTTGGATAAGTCATTAGTTGAATGGTGTAGCGCCCAAATTGTTCCACTAGTTGGGTGAAGGCCAAGAGATTGATATAAAAGACAAGACAGTGGGTCATTCCTTCAACAGGAATGCTGGAATGCTGAATGCTGTTTATTGAGGGGAAGGAGAGGGCTTATATACTGACTCTCAGCACAGTGAAAATCAACAGGGTCAAGAGAACAAGTTTCCAGGCTTAGCTCCTCCCCAGAAGATGTTTGTTAGCAAAACAGGAAGAGTACCAATAACAACTCTTGGGCAAGATATAGCAGCCAACAGCTTCAAGCTTGCTGAAGATGCCACGCTGTCCATGCAAGGCCATACAGAATGGAGCCTATGTCCTGTGTGTCAAAAGAAAGTGCGCTCTTCTTTGGTGTATGATGATCTGGTCACAGTTAAGTGTGTGTGTGTGTGTGTGTGTGTGTGTGTGTGTGTGTGTAGAGAGAGAGAGAGAGAGAGAGAGAGAGAGAGAGAGAGAGAGAGAGAGAGAGAGAGAGAGGGTGCTCAGTAAACCATAAAATGTCAGGGAATGTAGTGATAGCTAGCACTGGTTATTCTGACCAATGTTCAAAGCCTCTCATGTCCTCACTCTTACCACTGATGCTCAATATGAGACTTTCCCTATTCAGCAACTGCAGAGATGAATGGAACTAACCTCAGAATAAGACTAATTGCCACCAACCCAGCATGTCACAAAGGCAAGATGGAACTACAGGAGCATCTGTGGACACATCGTCTCAACTACCCCTTCTCACTGGAGGGAAATCCATCACTCCCCAGTAACAACATAGGGGTGCCTATCCATCTAATACTCCATCAAATCCAGTACTGTAACTGCAAAGTTTATGACTACACAGATCATGAAGAAAAAAATGTGCACAAAGTAAAATATAACAAAAATAATTTTAATACTGCCTTTTGATGGTATGGAATTTCTAAAGTATAATTATTTTTAAATGGGTATGTGATTTTTACAGACACAAATCAAAATAACAAAAGATTTACAATGGATAAATGCTTATAAACATAAATTAGATGGGCATTGGGCAGCTCAATTATAGCTGCATTGGATTTGTGAAGCTTCTCCTACAGCACAAATAAAAAAATGAAGAAGCTTGCCTTTGCAGCTAGTATAAAGCTTATAATTCAATGTGAATTAGACACAAATAATAATTTAGAAGTTAAAACAAAATTAAGATAAAAATGTTTGCTTACTGTGTTTCTTAAAGTCCTCTATGGTGTCTGTAATCCCCTGACAAGAACAACCTCAGAGAGTAAAGGCATATTTTAGTTGATAGTTCTCACTGTCATTCATTACTGGAGGAAGTCAGGACTGCCAGGGTGAAGGAGGTCACATGATGAGTTCACCAGACTGAAGAGAGCAGGGAATACTTACTTGATTGCTAGTGGGCCTAGAGGATAGGCCCACCCACATCAGGTCAGGTATACCTATGTCAATTGACATATCAAGATCATGCCCCCACAGGCCTGCCAATTCAGACATGCCCAGATGTGTCTCCACACCAGGTGAGTCTAGATCCCAGCAAATGACAAGTACCACATATCACCACATTGTCCTCCACCAAGATTAGACAGTTATACATGGTGGAGCTTATTTACTAAATAACAGAAGGTGGTGGCATATTACAAGTGGATTTCTACTATCAATCTCAAATCTTCAAAATCCTGTTCTCCCAAGAGATCGTCTTAGGTTTTTATATTCTACTGGTTTCATTTTGCAACTTAGCATTGCTAATAATGCCTTTAAAAGGATTTCTAGATGAATTCCACTAATTATCTGAAACTCATTTTGTTTCTCAGGGATTTTCAAGTGGGAGTATTTCTTCATAATTCTGAGGGAAAAAAAAGCTAGAGTTTGTTCAAAGAGATCTGTGAGCCTGGAAAATGGGGTTGCTAGCTATGCAAAATTAGCAACAAATTTCACCAAAAAGCTGTTAAGGGCACAGGCATACGTAGCTTTCCTGAATGACAGTCAGCTGTTGAGGAATTGGGCTAGGTCAAAGTTAAATGTGACAAGCTTGGCCAATTAGTTAAAACCTCTCTGTAGCAGCAGCTCTTGGGACCCTTTTGATTTTATTTCATTGTTGGGTCCCCTGCACTAGGAACTCACTTTACAAATGACTCCCCTCCCTAACTTTCCTCCTGTCTTTAGTTTCTGCTTGTATCAATTAACTGCATCTCTCAGGTGCCACCTTCCTGCTTCCTGATGGATATAAATCCCTGTTATGAAACGGACTCCAGACAGATCTGGAAGAAATCAGCTTCCGCTATGTGAGTGAATTATGGCCAATATTGTACAAGCCAAGAGCCTGCTGCTTAGGGGTAATTTCACTTCATCTACTCCACAGCCCCAGTCCCTTTAAACCACACCACAACCTCATGTGATATTTTTAATAGCAACTTCTGTGGCAATTAAATAAATGATGCTTTGTCTTTTGTCAACAAAGAAATACTCCTACTGATTGATTTTGTCCAAATTCTCATCAGATTTTACGCATGGTTTTTCTCCTCCTTCTTTTCTACTCCTTCATTTCCTCCTTCCCACCTTCCTTCTGCTTTTTTTCTTCCTCCTCTTCCTGCCCTTTCTCTACGTCCTCCTGCTCCTTCCTTCCCTAATCCTTTTTATCCGCTCCTCCCTCCTTCCTTTTCTATTCTTCCTCCGTGTGTTTTCTTAGACAAGTTTTGTCATAGCACAGTGTGGCCTGAAACTCAATATATAACCTAGACTAGCTTCAAACTCACGGCAATCATCCTGACTCAGTCATGACCCAAAGGTGCTGGAATTACATGTGTGAGCCATCACATTTCAGTCTATTGTTTTTATTCATTTCATCTTTCCTTGTAGCTTTGTAACAGGTAGTCACATATCTGTTTTGAAAGCAGTTTATGCTAATCGATCCAATGAAGAATATTTTTTGTGTTAATCCAAGGTACAAATTGTAATTTCTCCATCAGAAATTCTCTCTTGTGTATGTAAGTAGATTTTAAAGTGCCCTGTTTAGGGAAAACAGAGTAAAAGTTGGACACACATTTAAGGAATTGCTTTGGGGGAGGGATGTTGACAGTACATTTTCCTTCTTGCTACACATTTCATGAAAATTAAGCTATAATTTAAAGTAGAAGCCCTGAGATAATGTTGTAAAATTCTATAAAATTATATATAACTATCGCAACTCACATTTTCTCAAAATAAGTTTTATTTTAACAAGCCAGTCTGAGACCTATGATTCAAAATGTTTTTTTTTTTCATGTTTTATTCATTCTCACAATGGCTGTTTTGATGAATTATAGATGACAGTTTTCTCAAATATCTCACAATACTCTTTCAGCTGACAAGACCCCACACCTCCTCCCACACTTCTGGCAGATTTTCTCTGAAACCCCAGGGTTACACTGAAGACTGAACATTAAGCTCTACTTAGGCAGAGTGCAATGTCAAGTTCACAGCTGGGGATACCAAATGCACACAGCTCTGTGTAAGGTCACTTGTAAGCTTGGCCTTTTCAGCAAATGTGTTTGGATGCAATGATGGGAACTTATCAAGAGATATTCCCCTCTATTCCCTAAGAGCTGTGCAGTCTCAGAGTAGACGGTGGCCACAGAACATGCATGCAGACAGGTTTAATTGACCTTTAGGGCTCTCAGGCAATGAAGGATAAAAATGCATCCATGTTTCTGAGAAAGCTTCTCTGTGAATTTTTCCACACCTCTTGTTTTCAGGAGCAATTGAGGCAGTGCTGTTGAATGGCTTAATTAAGAGACAGAGGCAGCAGCAGATACATTTCTGCCAAATACTTATGAGAGCTGAGAGAGGTGTACTATCATCACCTTCCTGACTCTAAGAGAAGTGTATGAATTCAAAGATAACACGTTTGCTCTAAATGGTTAGGTTTAAAGTCTGGGCACAAGGAAACAGAGCAGTCACCACTGTTTGTCAAAGTACTAAGTGTGCAGAGAGAGTCCTATTAGGGTTAACACATGGGGAAGCTTGAATAAAAGAAGCAAGAGGGATATTCAAGGCTGAAGAGTAAAAATAAAAGAAAACAAAATAGTCATGAAAACAGCAAGAAGCCAAGTTGTTTCCTGAATCTTAACTGGTCAGAGACAAGTTGAATTATAGGAGTAGCAGAGTAGTCTAAGTTAGTTTCTTTTCTTTTTATTTTTTGTGATAAAATACTGACCAAAACAAAATTGGAAAGAAAACAATTTATTTCATCTTATAATTTAGTCCATCAATGAGGGAAGCTGATGCAGGGACTCAAGGAAGGAACTGACGAGGAAGCCATAGAGGGTGCTGCTTACTGGCTTACTTCTCATGACTGGCTCAGCCTGCTTTCTTATAGAACCCAGGGCCAACAGCCCCATGGTATGGACAATTTGATATTGATTGACAACTTTACACAGGCTTGACAACAGGCTAGTGTGGTGGGGTTGTTCTCACAGGTGTCAGGTGAGAGTCCTTGCTTACAGGTAGCTCTAGCCTGTATCAAGTTCTCATTAGAAACTAATAAGCACAGAGTATACTCTCTTTTTCTTTCTGTGTCTGTATGTGCATGTGCATGCATGCGTGCACACACACACACACACACACACACACACACACACACACACACACACAAGCTAGTGCGTGCATACATGCCCCTTCTCTATTCCTGTATGTCTGATTAAATTTGTGTGTTTGTTTTACTATTGGTGTATGAGAGAGACAGAGAGAGAGAGAGAGAGAGAGAGAGAGAGAGAGAGAGAGAGAGAGAGAGAGAGAGAGACAGAGACGTAGAGAGACAGACAGACAGTGACAGAGACAGAGAGAGAGAGAGAGAGAGAGGAAGAGGGAGAGAGAAAGAGAGAGAGAAAGAGAGAGAGAGAGAAACTGATTTGTCTCTATTTTCAAACTTGGAATTTCTAATTCTTCTCCAGCTTGAAATCTGACTGCATTCATAGCTCCGAATCCTCCACGCTAGATTTTCTTAGATCCTAGGAGACAGAGAACTGAATGCAGTGGGTCAGTAGACAACACTACAAATTTAAAATATTGAAAAGAAAATTAAATCAGAGAGAACTGGTGATCAGAATAATTGTTGCCTTCAAGGTTATGTGTTAAAATCTGGAATAGCAAGGAGATCCCAGCTCACCTAGGTCTCTGTGCTCTAACTGGAGAATAAAGGGCTCGCTCGAGGCATCTGCACTGGAAGTTTCAAAGCATCTCTCACCAATTGTGACTAGGAGTGTTGCCTAAGAGAACATCGCAACCACAGGAGATTGAAGGTGCTTTTCACATTGCACCAGTCAGGAAACAGAAAAAGACTAAAGCCACTGCTCAGTTAGCCTTCTCCATAACTACATTTGAATCACAATTTCAATGGGTGGAATTTCAAACCACTGAAAAGCAATGGGTAGGCTGTCAAGCAAATGATGTTCTTTTTCCATTATTGAGTGAACTTTGGAAATTGACTGACTTCCAGATAGTGGTCCTTAGGGACTGATGATGAGGTAGGTACAGATTATAGAAAAGACAAGAGAAAAATGTGGACGTATTTGAGAAAATAATTGGTTCTAGTCTCATCACCTGAACATCTCCAAGTAAGCCTGGATTTCCAGGAAGGTACGCAGTCTCTAAGAAACCATATCATGTAAACATTTTATTATAAAATATAAGAGGACATGATAAAGATTTTAAATGATTAATTTCTAAATGAACTTGACTTGCTGAGGTTCAAAGAGTCATATACATATATGACTTAGGTTTAACATTAATAGCCACCAGAACAATTTTTATTACAACCACTGTGGAGGACTAAGACTGTAGAGACACTGTTTTGGCTCAAATTTACATTCTAAGGAGTAAAAGGCAAGAGTAGATCCCAGCCAGAGTCACTGAGAGTGGACTCCATTGCCACAAGGACGGATAGCCCAGGATCATGTTACTTGGATACAAAACACATATGCTATTGGATGTTTTAATGTAGTATGAATTTGTTTTTATTCACATAGAAGTTCTGAGTAGATATAATTGAAATCAGCAAGGTTCTTCATACATTTCTTTAATGATACACAATCCTGGGAAAGCCCAGAGCCTGCTATTCCAACTTAAGCATCAGTGGCTATCAGAATTGAAGCTGGTGACCCTATGCACTGTCTGTCTATGTACTGTGTATGAAAGTGGGAGGACTTAGATACCAAGGAATAGGCTTGTACTTTAGAGACTTATGGAGGGCTCTGAAAAGTTCTTCCTCTTTTGATCACATTATAGACATCAACAGTGGTCAAGGACAGGTGGCTGCTCACTCCTGCTCCTGTCCCAGTAACTTATGGTGACTTGATGTTGCTTTTGCATCTAAGCCATTTACAGTGCAACCAGTCAAGTTTAGATAATAAGTTCATGTTGAGATGGAAAACAAAGGATTAAGTGTCCTCTATGGACAACAAAGTATGTAAACTGACAGGAAAGCTAATCCTACCGACAGGTTGCTTTGGTTTTCTTTATTTAGCTCATAATCTGGATGATGTTTTGGCAATCATTTTCCTCTTGTTACTGTTAAAATAATAGTTTAACATTTACAATATTTTAGACTATCATATATCTTTCTACCAAAAACTTGGATATACTTCCATGCTGGTCCCTAGAAATCAGGAAAAACTTGAAATTCCCATTTATTTGTGTAGATTGAGGTAAAGAAATAACAAACTCATTGTAGTCAGATTTTCCTTTGAGCAGCCATCTTACAAATAATGGCACAGCAACATATTATTTCTTATGAAAGCTCTACTTAAGCTTAGTTTTGGTCCTAACTGGTTCTTACAACTTAAATTAATCCAGTTGTTGGGATTATAAATTGCTTCTGGAAAAATACAAAAATTGCTTCTGGATGTATTTAAGCATATGAGGTTCTTGAGGAGACATGAAAAAACAGGATGTGTGGTATGTGATATAATATGCTTTAATACCAAAAGGATGAGAGAAACATGCAAATTAACAAAATCAGAAATCAAAAGGGGGCATAACAACTGACACTGAGGAAATCCAGAGAATCTTCAGGTCATACTTTGAAAACCTGTATTCCATAAAATTAGAAAACTTAAAGCAAATGGACAATTTTAATCACTTACTGAAATTAAATCAAGAACAGATAAGTAATTAACCTATAATCCCTAATGAAATAGAAGCAGTCATCAAAACATCAAAAGTCTTCCAACCAAAAAACAAACTAACAAAGAAAAAGCAAAAATGCCCAGATCCAGATGGTTTCTGTGCAGAATTACATCAGAAATTCCAAGAAGAGCTAATACCAATATTCTTCAATGAGTCATTGCCAAACATTTTTTACTAGGCTGCAATTAACTTGATACCCAAGCCACACAAAGACACAACTAAGAAAGAGAACTACAGACCAATATCCCTCATGAACACTGATGCAAAAACACTGAGGAAAAGACTGGCAAACCAAATCCAAGAACACATCAGAGAAATCATCCACCATGACCAAGTAGGCCTTATTCTAGGGATGCAAGGATGGTTTGACATACAAAAATCCATCAATATAATTCACCATATAAACAAACTGAAAAAGAAAAACCAATTAACTTCTGGATAGCCTTGAGGACGACTATCATCTGGTTGTCATTCTTGTATGGTAACTAGATAAACTAAGGTTGATTTTCTAATAACCAAAAGTTGTTCCATTTCAATTTTATGTTTTGTTCCATATTTCTCTCTCTATGTTTGAGTATTATTTTTATTAGTAAGTCCTTTAAAGCTTGCATTGTATCATCAGCAAGTCCTTCTGAGACGTGTACCTTATCAGTTATTTTTTTTTTAATTTTTGTAAATAATCATTTTTAAGGATGGTATCTTATCCGTTAAAATTTTATTGTTTTTATTAGTAAGTCTTTATAATGTTTCTATTTTATCAATTAAATTTAATTATTTTTATTCGTAATTCTTTCTGAGGCTTGTATCTTCTTAGTAATTTTTGACAAAGTTATCAAACCGAGTGCTGTTTTTTTTTTTTTAGGATAAAATAAAAATTACCAAAATGATAGTAATTGCAATAAACATTATATAAATTCCAGCTAGGTGATTTATCCCCTCATTTATTTTTTATTTCATTTGCAAGGCATCCATAGTAGCATTTATACAGAAACCTAACTCCATTTCCCAATTTATTATGATAGTTTTGATTCTTTATATGGGAAATATTTTTTCCTTTTAATAGTATTTAACTCTCCTTACAGATTTCCCACGTGCCTCTCCAAATCTGCTGACATTTCAGCTTGTTCTGAAGCAACAACACCGACAGCAGAGGGCTCAATCCCCTCTAACCATTCCCAAACATCATCCTGATTCTTGGAGTCCCAAGGCTCTTGTAGAGGCTCAGGGGTTTTGGTGTCATTTCTCTGTCCATGTGTTGTGCCTTGCATTGTAACTCCAACTTATTCCCCCTTGAACAGTCAGTATAAAATGTACTAATTACATAAACTGTTAGTAATTTTAGTTCATCTAACTAAATCAACAAAAAGGCATTTCCTATTCTGAAAAGGTATAACTAGGTATAGAAAAATACAAAAATTACACATTTTGGCTGGAGATGTCTCAGGTGTTCTCTTTCAGAGCACACAGGTTCAATTACCAGCTCTCACATGGCTGTGGCTGTCCACTATATGCTTGTGGTGCACGAAATCCACATATATATAAAAATAAAATTTTTTGAGAAAATAAAACATTAACCATAGATACGTGTAATAAATGAATCCTCCTGATGTCTCCTCATGATCCTAGTTTTCCTTATATTGCTGTGACAAATACAGTGACTATAGCAACTTAGAAATAAAAAGGGGCTGATCGATTGTATAGCTCATAGACCTTCATACACGGAAGTCAGAAAAGGACCTCTAGACAAGGACCTGGAGGCAGGAAGTGAAACACAGATCATGGAATGATTCTGCTTACTGGCTTATATGCCATAATTTGCTCAGTCTGATTTCTTATATCATCTAAACACTACCTTTCCATGGATGGCACCACTCTCAACGAGACTGGCCCTCATACATCAATCATTAAGCAAGAAAGTTACACAGAGAAGTGCCTACAGGACAATTTTATGGGGCTAATTTGTGAATTAAGAGCTCTTCTTCCAGACTGAGAGTATATACCTATTGCTGAAGATGCCATATACTCCAGACATAGGGCTCACAGAACCTAAGCTAGAGCTGACTTGACAACTCCCTCCATGAGAACCAGCTTTTGAGGTAACAGAAGGTTCTATATACACTTTTAATGGAGGAAAAGTAATCAATAATCCTACTATTAATCAATAATCCTACTACTAATCCTATCAATAATCCTACTGCAATGCCCATAAACCATAGCTATAACCCACTTGTTTTCTGTAAGGATACAATTGTGGCATTTGTATATTGGTGAAAACCAACAGGCAAAATTGTACGCAAGGCCCGTTAAACAGGAGGGAAATAATTCCTGGTACTAGAAATCTAGAAAACTACCAACATTAGCAAAGTTGTGTATCTTAGAGCAGAATTTATAAGCACCACTTTTTAAACGTTTTCTGAATAATTTTTCTCCTACACACAGATAAGTATGACTCTTACCCCTCACCAAAGACAGTTATCTTTGCAACAGTCAGACCATTACAGAAAAACACAACAAGCTACAGAAAGCAATTGATTTCAGGGTGCCTCACTCCAATTCCACATATCAGTAATTCATTTATTTCACGGAAGTCTCAAGAAACATCACAGAAGAGGGAATGGAATGATTTTGTGAGGTTGGTGATTAGGAAGCCTGCTGTGATGCTATGTCTCTCAGAACTGACAGGGAAGATCCATCCAGGACCATCTCATCATGGTTTCCTAAACACTGCATGAATAAGGACTATATGAATAGACCTGCAAATATGAAAGGGAGAACATCGTGGGATCCCACAACCTAAACAAAGAATTATAGGCAACTAAAGAATGATGACAGTGGAAACATCGTCTTCCACAAGAATGATCCCCTAGTTGGATACCCAGTACCAATTGTTCAGCCATGGAATCATAATACACAAGTAATACTAAATAGACCAAGTAAGTTATGTTTAGTATGTATATATTCATGCATATATGTACACACACATATATGAAATAAAAATATTAGACCATACATTTAAGAGGGGAGAAATGTCAGAGAGTAAGGGAAAAGGAAAATGATACATTTTAATTTCAAGCACTAGAATAAACCAAAAGGAATAAATAAAAGATTCCCTCTTCCAAGATATGTCTAGGTTTGTACCAATTGACATGAATGTACCAACACACTCATAAGTTCAATGCCTCAGATTGACTAAGAAAGAAAGGGCCACCCTGCTTATTATGTATCTTTGCCTACAGGTAGGATAACCTCAGGATTTCAAAGCGAGTGTGAGCTGAGTGCAGGCAGTGAACTAAGAAATTCCTCCCCTTTCGGTTTTAGCTGAGGGGAACAAGAAAGATAACAACTGTAAATCCACATACCAAGCCTGCTGTAAACTGCATTTTTAATGGGGAGCAAGTGTGGCATGAATTCACAGTTATAGACGTGTTTAAAGATTAAATGTGGTTCAAAACACTTGTAACAATTACTTTCATTAGTATGAGTAAACTTAGTTATCCCATGCTGAGGCAAACGTTCTCTGTCATTTATAGAAAGACTTCACCACAGCAATAAAAGAGTAATTTATGGGATCTGATGCTCTCGCCTATCCTTAAGGGCACTGGAAACACACATGTTATGCAGACAAGCATGCAAGCAAAACATTGACTTACATAAGATAGAATAAATAATCCTAAAAAGTAAATTATAAAAGAGAGAGGACAATGGATCCCCTAGAACTGGGGTTATGCAGAGTGGTGAGACAACATGTGGGTTCTTCAAATGATCCTGAGTCCCCTGCAAGAGGAGGCCAGTGTTCCTAACAACTGAGTTATCATTCCATTTCCAGGAAATGTCTATTTTATCTCACAGCTCCAGAGATCATAATGCTGTTTTTGATGGTTCCCATGCCTTGGTCCTGAGGGGCTGAATATCATGAGTGGGAGAGGCTGTAGAAGAGACTGATGGCTTGAGGTGTTTAGAGAGCAGAGGAGAAATAGGAAAGCACCAGGGAGAAAAAAAAATAAAAACATAATTGCCTACTTCCTGCAACGAGTCACACTCCTTATGATTTCACTACCTTCTAAATAAATGAGGTCGGAGCATTTATGGGAACACTGGAGATTCAACCCCAAACAAATATAAAGGCCTTTTTGTTATGTAAAGATAAGTATGTTCTTATTACGATACAGATATATCAGACACAGAGAGTATAAATAGGTTGTTTCAACTTCAAATACTGCAGGTTCTAACTTTTCCCACCCAAGCCCCTGATCTACTTCACCCTAAATGTCTGTGGGTTTTAGGTTCAGTGCCCTGTGAGTTGTAGAGCTTGGTGTGAAAGCGTAAGATTATTTCCTATCTTGCATTACACATCTGAGTTTATGGACTATAGGCTGCTTATCCTTTGCTTTATGCCTAATATCAATTTATGAGTGAGGATGTGTCATATTTGTCTTTGTAGGTCCGGGTTACTTCACTTAGGATGTTACGATCCAGTTTCATTCATTTGCCTGCAAATCCCAAGATGTCATTGTGTTTTGTATTTTATTTTCCTGCTAAGTAGTGCTCTGTTGAGTAAATGTGAAAGTTTCCAGGTCCTAGTTATTATGAATAATGCTACTCTGAACATAATTGAACAAATGTCTTCAGTATGAGTGTGCATCCTTTGGGTATATGCCCCAAAGTGGTATTACTGGGTCTTGAGGTAGATTTATTCCCAATTTTCTGAGAAACCAATGTACTGATTTCCAAAATGTTTGTAAAAGTTTGTGCTCCCACAGGCAGTGGAGGAGTATTCCCTTTACCCTACATCCTCTCCAACATAACATAAGCTGTTATCAGTGTTTTTGATTTTAGCTATTATGACAAATGTAAGATGGTATCTCAGAGCTGTTTTGATTTTTCATTTCCCTGAAGACTAAGGATGTTGAGCAATCCCTTAATGCCTTTCAGCCATTTGAGTTATTTCTGTTGAGAATTCTCTAGCAACCCCAGAGGAGCTAGGTAACAAAGGGGACCCTAAGAGAGACATATATAGATATGGATAGAAAGGGGAAAAAACAAGATCTGAGTACATCAGGAGTGTGAGAGGGAGGGGAGAAAGTTTAACGGGAGAGGCGAGGAAGAAAGAGAAGTGAGGTGTTGAACACGAGGGATTGGAATGGTCTAGTTGGGGGAAAGAGAGCGGAAGAGCAAGGAAAGAAATGTCTTGACAAAGGGAACTGTTAGGGATTAGTGAGAAACCTGGAATTGTGGAAATTCCCAGGATTACACAAGGATGTAGAGTTGTACAGGTCCAACTCTACACAATATTGGAGAGGGTACCTGAAATGTCCTTCTTCTGTAACCAGATTGAGAACTACTGTAATTGTCATCATAGAACCTTCATCCAGTAACTAATGGAAAAAGATGCAGAAATCCACAACTACCCACTGAGCTAAGCTCCCAGAGTCCAGTCAAAGAAAGGGAGGAGTGATAATATGAGCAAAGGAATCAAGATCAGGATCAGGATCCTACAACAACAGCTAACCTAAGCTAGAGCTAGATGGAGATCACTGATCGGGGCCTGACAGCTGGGGAACCTGCATAAAACCAAAATAGAACCCTGAATTCAGCTGACAGTGGGTGGCTTTGGCAGTTTGTGGGGTCACTGGCAGTGGGACCAAGATTTATCCCTAATGCATGAACTGACTTTTGGGAGCCCATTTTCTGTGGAGAGATACCTTGCTCAGCATAGACAGAGGGGGAAGGCCATTGTCCTGCCCCATCCTGATGATGGGACAGACTTCAATAACTCCCAATGGAGGGCCTTACCTTCTCTGAGGAGAAAAAGGGGGTAGTGATGAGAGGGAGGTCGGGGAACTGAGATGAGTTTGTAAAAAAAAAAAAAGAAAGAAAGAAAGAAAAGAAAAGATAAAGAAAATGTTTTCAACCAAAGGAAAGAATATTCAACTCTAGTGGCACTAAATATTATATGAACTACACTGTTGACTCCTTCAGTTTGTTTAGCTGTTGCTGTGATAAAGCCATGATAAAAATCTATTAGGGGAGGAAAGAGTTTTGATGGGAGATGTCATTCTGTAAATATGTTTCTCTTATTGGTTAATGAATGAAGCCCCGTTGGCCAATAGGGAAGCAAGATAGGCGGGACTAGCAGGCAAGGAAGAGTCCTTTACAGTCCAGACCCAGTTGCCTATGGATGGCCCTGTCCACACGGGACTGAGTCCTCCTCCAAAATCAGCAGGCAAGAAAATATTATCAAATGTGCCCATGGTCCAATATCATGAAGGAAATTTCTCAGTTGAGTTTTCCTGTTCCTAGGTATGTCAAGTTGACAACAAAGAATTCTTATCACATTAACTCTGAAAGCGACTTTTTTCACATCCACTACTCTACTTTCTTTTATAAGTGGCATGTGCTCTTCATCTTTAAATATGAAGACTGGACTTGCATGGGAATTACAAAAGTTAAACACCATTGCTATGTGTCATTCCCAGTGAGATCCAAAACAGGAGAGGAAGTTTGTCTTTTGTACGTAAGAAAGTATATCTTAGGAGCACATTCCCCATGGAGGGATACGCCCTTAACCTAGAGGCAGGAGGGAGGGCCTAGTCCTTACTCCAAATGACTTGATAGATTTTGTTGACCCCTCCTGGAAGGCATCACTCTCCCTGTGGAGTGGGGGGGGATGGGATGACTTGATAGATTTTGTTGACCCCTCCTGGAAGGCATCACTCTCCCTGTGGAGTGGGGGGGGATGGGATGGGAGGGTGAACGTAGGGCATGGGAGGGAAGGAGGGAGGGAGGGAGGGAGGGAGGGAGGGAGGGGGAGGAAACTGGGATCGATATGTAGAATAAGAAAAAATAGTTGTGCTTCCCTCTTTGTCTCTTCATTTGCAGGGATATTTGAGAGCATGGTTGAAATCATGACCAGGGTGAGTCCAGTAAAACATGAGAAATTACAAAGTGCAGGGCCACAGGCATTCTCCTGCATGTACCCTCACATGTCTAAGTAAGAGTATCTGTTGGTTATTGGTCAATAAGCAAGCTATTGGGCTGTGTAGCTGGAACAAACTTTAAGACCATGTACTGCTCTTTCAAACGACTCAGATTTACTCCCCAAGACCCATATTGAGCAACACAGCTTTTTCTGTATCCCCAGATTCAAGAGAATGCACACCTCATTTTTGCCTGCACAGGTACCTGCAGAGTCACACACGCATGCACCTGCACGCGCGCGCGCGCACACACACACACACACACACACCACTTTTTTTTTAATTGAATCTATAAAGCTATGACTTTAAGTATGTTTTCATTTAACTACTGTGCTTTGCAGAATGAAAAGCTTAATTTTAAAAAATGTAAAAGCTTAATTTTAAAGCTAAATTTTACTTATGTTTAATTCACTAATTTAAAGCATGAGTTATCTCAAATTTTCAAATATTGACTATTAATAACATAATTTGTTCTCATTAGGCAGAATAGTACATCCCATACTTCTCAAATATCAAAAGGAAAGACAGTCAGTGTCTTTAAATGATTAAAAATGTTCTTATGTTTTAAAATAAAACAAAGTAGACTGATGAGTTTATTTTAGCCTGGATCAAAGACAGTTATAATTCTTAAAGAAATTAGTAGAGTATGCTATTCATGTGGTATTTGCCTTAGATAAAAATTATTTATAATGGATTATTCCTTCATAAACCTCTCTCTCCAGAGACCTTCCTCATAATTAATCTCCAAAGAGAAAGGATTATCCAGATAAATTACTTCAAATAAAAGCAGGTGATGGTATTTATTTAAACTATGCAAATTTCATTTATTTTTATTGAAATGCTTGTTAATTCCTAGGTGACACCTGAAATTGATTTATAGTCTCCAGAAGCTTACTGGAGCAGGGGTCAGCCACCAGGAAATAAACTTGAGCATCATTCCATCCTCAGGCCAATCCTAGGTTTCCATAAGCACTGTGAGTAGTTTTCAGGCAATTTATCCTATTCCTCAGTGGTGTGACTCCTGAATTCAGCATCAGTAATTTACCAATCATGCATGACCTTGAGTGGTCCTCTGAGAACTTTCATAGCTTAGTAAACCACCAAGCTGGGTGTTTGATCATGAATAATCACAGAGCTGTCAACAGCCCAATTTTATTGATTACTAGCATTAATTCATATCCATTGAATTTCTGAATGAGTGACTCCCCAAATTCATTATTTATTTATTTATTTATTCTGTAATACCCTTTCTGTTTAAATTTAACTCATTATGACTAGCAATAACTCTAATAACTATTGAGAAAGTTCCAGAATAAAATGTGATATAAGCTTTGGATACACTGTCAAGTTCAATGTTTTAGAATTTTGTTTTCTTTCATTTTATGTGTACATGTATTTTGCCTCCATGTATTTTTGTGCATCACATACATGCCTGGTGGCCACAGAGGTAAGAAAAGAACGTCATATCATCTGGACTAGAATTAAGGACAGTTTCAAGTCCCCACATAGGTTCTGGGAATAGTACCTGGATTCTCTGTAAGAGCAGCTAATTCTCTTAACCACTGAGCCATCTCTGCAGGCCCTCATGTGTCCATTCTTAAGGATGCCTGGTGTTTCTGATACAGAGTTCTTATGTTTAACTTTCTCTGGATAATAAGCCTCTAACTTATCTGGTGAGCTGACATGGAAGGTCAGCTCTCTGTCTGCCCCAAAGAAACAGGATCCTGTAGTTAGAATTCATCCTTACCCTTATCTCTCCCTTTAGTCCTACTTCCAAATGAGCAGATGCCAAGATGTCTCAGCTCCTGAAGTGTCTACAGAATCCTTCTTTCCAGCTTACTTTCCTGCAGGCACATGTTGAGCCGCTAAGTGTCCGTTTCCTCTTCTGATTCCAAAATCTTCCTTCTGCTTTCTTGCCATATCCCATATTTCATATATTTAATACTATGACAATTTTTCTTTTCCTTAGTTTTGCAGAGAGGGCAGGTGCATAATTTAATTTGTCATCCTTATTGGGTTCTCTAAGTAGTTCTTTCCTCACAACAAACTTCTTTAGTGAAAGGTCCAGTTGTTCAGCCTTCCAAACACTAATTGTGTAAATAATTATGAAGTTAAATAACAGTTCATTTGAACCGAGTATAACACTGTGAGAATTAATGTGAATTTGATTTTAAAAAGTTTGTGTGTATGTGAATTGTGTATGTGAATGCATGTTGTTTGTGTGTGTGTGTGTGTGTACTTATAGGCTATGAAAATTTAATTGGTATGGGGAAGAGCTAACATAGAGTAAATATTTTGAGAGTGAATATTAATTGCATTCAAACAGAGATATAAAGCAAAGGTAATTGTAAAATGTTGTTCATTTCAATGAAGCAGAAAATGAAAGGTGGGCAGGCATCACATTCGTTTTCTGTGTTTTATTGGGTTCAGGAGATAAATGGGCATCAGAAATGTTTTTTTTTAACTCATGTTTTCAGGTTAAGAATTGGTTCACATGCTAATAACTTATTTGAGCATAAAACTGTAAGCATAATTAACATGAGCTAATTGTGATTTTTAATTTGGAAGAAACGCGCTGTGACCTCTGGGGATCCAGAGCATACCAGTGTTTTCATTTTTGCCTTCACTGTTCTGTGGACCTTGACTTATTTTGTTTAATATGTCAGCACAAAATGAGAGCATATCACCATTGATTACATGAGATTATTCAGTGTTTCTCTTCCTAATCTTCCTACAAGATGGTGTTCATTATTTCCTGGCTCCTTTGTGTAAAGCTTTATACATAAGTATTTACTAGTCTAATTTTGTTCTTTTTCTTGACTTTGTGTTATTAAATCATTGACAATCACATTTCAAGCACTCCCCTGGGATTTTCTCATTTTACACTCCACATTATGACACTGAGACTCATCCTAAATTTAATTTTCACTATCTTAAAATAATCCCCTTGGTGACTGTGATGTTTGATCTTGGTGGTCAAGTGGGTATGGTTTGCAATTGACTAAGATATTTCTGTCATGTGAAGTGGGAAGTCTTAGGGTTACTATTGCAGTGGAGAGACACTTATGAAGGAAACACTTAATTGGATTGGCTCACTTACAGTTGAGAGGTCCAGTCAATCATGGCAGGGAGCATGGCAGCGTGCAGACAGAGGTGGTGCTGGAGATATGACTGCTACATCTAGCAGGCAACAGGAACTTAACTGACACATTTGTCAGTATCCTGAGTATATGAAAGCTGAAAGCCCGCCCCCACAATGACATACTTCCTCCAACAAAGCCACACCTCCTAATCTTGCCACTCCTTGAGATTATGGGATTATGACCACCAATTACATTCAATCTCCCACAAAGACCCACTCTATATGTGATAGCTCTGTCTTTGGTAGCCAGATGAAAGGAGTGTGCAAGGGACAGCCCTGGGTTTGCCTGGATTCCTTTACATTGCCTTCCCATCATGTTGGCAATTTTATCTACCCTGATCCTGTCTTGCTACCTGATTGCTTCCACCCTTTTTGATATTAAAACTCAACTTCTTTAACCATCAAAGGAGGACTAAGGATCAGTGACTTTCCAAGAATTTTCCAGGCCATCAACTCATGGACTGGGACTGCTGAGGCTTCCAGGATCTTGGATGAGTTGCCACCAAGTTTTCCATCTCTCCAATGTGGAAGCCACTGTGGGAACACCCAGGCTGCATCTGTGAGCCAATCTAATAAAGCCCCTTTTCAAGGCGTCCGTCCTGCCAGGTTTTTCTCTAGAGAATGCCAACTAAGACAGTATCTGTAGCACACTTCATTTTCTCCCCTCTTCTGTCCTCAGCATTTGGATTCTAACTGCCATGACACCGTATGTTCCTCAGCTTTAGAATCTATAACTCTGCATTTTTAGCTCCAGATGAAAAACTCCCCACTGCTCATTGTGAACAGAGGAGCAATCTTGTTTAATCGGCGGCTCCATCTGGAAACCAGTATTTCAAACCAGCCTGGGATCATTTTGGGACCTGGACCCAAAATCAAAATGCAAAAACTAAAGAAGTTAGCATCCAAACAGATAATTCATTCTGAGATTTAAGACACCATCCCTCTTTACTAAACTCTCACACACCAACCCGTACTTGCTCTGCTCTAGATGCTCACAGAGCCAGGCTGCAGGCAACCACAGAATCTACACCCCATTCAACTCCTTCAAGACTAACATGGTTTGATCAAGCCAGACCCCCTGAAGCAGAGTCCCAGGTGATCCAACATTCAAAACAGCTGGGACAAGGCGGCCTTACAGACCATTACAGCCAGGAGACAGCTCCCCCTACCAAAAGGAAGCAGTTTGGAAAAAACAATGCCTAAATTCCCAAATATAGCTTATAAATATTTGTTTTCATTTAAATGGGCTTGGTTATAAATGGTTAATGATCACAACCAATCTCTTTTTAAACGTAAAAAGGGGAGTATAGTATAGTGTACCGCCCCTGCCCTTGCCAGCAAGGACGACGCAACTCTGGGAAGATATTCTTTATGCAGTTTTAATCAGGATCCTTGAAACACATTCTTTTGACCCAAGGGAGCCTGGGGGACCCCTGCAAGGCTTAAATACCCTTGCGGTAACCAACCCCAGTGAGCCACGTGGACCCTGCAGATAGGCTACTCTAACACGGAAGCAGACAGGCTGAACAGACTTAACCAAATAAGGGCTTGTTTACACCAGAGAGCCCTCACCAATGAGTAGGTGGAAGGCGGAAGCCAGCACCACTTTAAGGCATGGCACTTCTCGGCTCTCTACAGTATAGAAATGATTAATTGGTTTTGGAATGGACTTTCATTTATTGATACAAATTTAAGGTCAATGTTGTGCTATGTGTATTTCTCCTCTTGTTTAGGTATTATGCTTATATAGCTCATTTAAAAGTGTAATGTATAATTTTGTACAGATTATAGAGAGTTATCTATAATAGTCAAAACTTACAGTGTTAGTTAGGTTTTCTAGATATACAAAGATGTTTTTGAGATGGATTGGCATTCTTCAAACCTTTCAAAGACATACAGAATATGGCATTTAAAATGGTTTAGGTTTTTCTTAACAGTGTGGCACAACTGCTCCTGGCAACACTACTTGTTTCAGAAAGGAAGATGGACATCGATGAACCTCTTTATGAAGTTTGCTTTCAATATGGCAAGACTAGCCATTTGGGCAAGATACTGCTCTTGTCTAGACTATTTGACTTTATGCTGTATAAACTGGACATGCAGGACCCGCAGGAAAGTGACTGTTGAAACAAGATGGAAAATGCTACGGGGTTCCTGTTTCATAGAAGAGTCTACCAGACAGTCTGCAAGACACAGAGAAAAGAGACCGAGAAACTGCCATCAGATGTGGACAGTTTAAAGTTTCCTCTTTTGCTGAGGAGTCTGCCAGTCACACTATGGCCTATAGGCTAAAGATAAAACATTACAAAAGAACTTTTACAAAAGAACTTTGGGTAACTGACCAGGTAGCAAGATGTCTTTAATTTCTAGAGTTACATAATATTCTTTTGTGGTCTTTAAAGGAGTTGAAGACAGATAGTTATGGTTATGGTTTTCCTTAGTTAAGATTAAAAATAAGTCACATATAGGGCTTTAGACTCAGAAAGATAGGATAGATGATAAAACATTTCTTTAAATCATACTAAATTTTAATGGACTAAATATTGTTAACTGTGGTTCTTATTTGATAACTGTTTTGTTATATATTTTGCTATGTTAAGGTTAAAATCCTTTTTATTTTATATACAGAAAACAGGAGATGATGTGAGATGTCATTCTTTAAATATGTTTCATACTTTGGTTAATGAATAAAGCACTGTTGGCCAATAGGAAAGCAAGATAGGCAGTACTAGGAGACAAGGAGGATTCTGGGAGATATAGGAGAGGAGAGTCAAGCCAATACCATGTGGAAATTTTCCAGTGAATCCTGAACACAACCCAGACCTGACTTCTTACAGAAACCCTACTATATTCTCTGGCTTCAGTGTTCTTTGTCCTTGATCTCCCACTGCGAAAGGTAACCCACTTTGCATGATATCCACCCCCCATTCTGAGGATTCATCTAGAAAGACCAGGCTTCCTCATAGAAAACAGGCTGTCCAGGCAGAACCCAAGGATGGATGTTGCTCATATTACGCAGGGTCCAGCGTAGGAAGATGGAGGAGAAATGGTACTAAGGCTTTACCACCTGGAGACCTTTGATTCTTCTATGAATTTTGTTGGTTTGTATGTTACAGAAACTTACCTTTACAACCGTGACTCTTTTCCTTTCTCTGGTTACCAATGTCAAATCCTCAAGTTTACTTCAGGATGGAGGTGGGCAAATGTTTCTGTAAAGAACCAGGTAAGAAAATGGTGGGTGTGAATGACTTTAATCTGGGCACTTGGGTGGCAAATACATGTGGAGCCTGTTTTACAGAATGAGTTCCAGGATAGCCAGGGCTATACAGATAAACACTTACCTTGAAAAAAAAAAGTAAATATCTTAGGTTTCCCATATCTGCAGCTTCTGCTTCAATTACTCTGCTACTCTGTAGAGAGAGAATGTTTGCATATAACATATAAATCCATGAGCCATATCCCTGATGAAAAACTGTCCTCAAAAAAATAGGGGCTGGTGAATTTTGTTCAGCAGTATAAAGTTTAATATCAGCTCTTCCAGATAATTAAATTATACTTTTTTCATAATCAATGCACATGAGTCTGCCTCTAAAACTCTGTAACTAAGCCTTCTTTTCTTCGTTGTATTGATCACCAACCAAAACTTGTCATTAGTTATTGATCAAAACTTGTAATTTAACATGCATATTTGCCCAATCTTATTTTCTCCTATACCCTCAATATTTTGTTTTTTGTACTTCAAATTACATATCTTTTGTAAGCCATAAAATAACTTTAAATTTGATAGGCTCATTCTTTAGATTCGCAGTAATAGACAATGGCTTTAATTAATATTGATAAAAATAGAAGAATAAGTTTGTTTTTTAAACCTCGAATAAGCAAATAATCAAGTTTTTTTTTTTTAACTAATAAGGTTTTTACATTCTAATCCCAGCTCTCCCTCCCTTCTCTGCTCCTGCTTCCCCAACTCCTCTCCTCGAATCTGCTCCACAGAGAGAGAATAAGACTTTCTCTAGGAAGTCTACTAAGTCTGCCCCATCATCTAGTTGAGGCAGAATTAAGGCACCTCCCCACCCCCACACATTGTGTCTAGACTGGCAAGGTATCTCTCCATATAGAATGGGCTCCACTAAGTCAGTCTGTGCATTACTGTTAGGTCTTGGGCCAACTGCCAGTGGCCTCATATATTGTTCCAGTTACACCATTGTCACCTACAGTAAAGGAGTCTAGTTTGGTCTTATGAAGGTTCCCCATTTGTCAGACCTGAGTCAGTGATCTCTCACTAGCTATACTACAAGTTTGTCAATGTGAATGGCACCTTGCTTTTTAGATATTTAAACTTTAGATTTTAACAATTAACAATGAAAATGAATAATGAGTCCCTTTGGGGTCAGAGATCCCCTAGAAAGTACATCCAGGAAATGTCCTCTGGAGACACCAAGCAGTTCACGCTCATCCAGCATCACCATATAATGCAGTGAGTGCTCAGGCACCACAAATACTGGATCCACATCTTAACCTTTAATAGGAGGACACCCTGGTCATGTGCTTGGGGACTAGTCGTAAGAACAAACATCTCCATTGTCACATGGAAATGTTTTCAGTCATGGTAATTCTCAAACTCAAACTACAATGGATGCTCAACAGAGGAGATATTAAAACCAGCTATCCCTGGTCAAGACCCACAGGATTTTGTTTATCGTGTGTCTTGTGGGGTTGGAGGTATGTGAGTGGATAACCACTGGTGCCTAAGTGTATTCCAAAGGTCAATATCTGGCCTTGGGCTGCCATGATCTACCGTATTCATTTTGAAACAGAGTCTCTGGCTGAGCTTGGAATTTTCCACTGCAGCTAGATTTGCTGGCCAGTAAGTGGCCAGACTACCTGTCTCTGCTCTTTAGAGCTAGGGTTACATTTGGGTGGCCCAGAAGTCAACCTTTATGTGAGTTCTGGGGATCAGAAATCAAGTTCTCCTTAATCCACTGAACCATCCTCCTTACCCTTACAACCACATTCTCAACAGAAGGTTCTGAGATGCCATGGAGGATATAACCAGTAACACTTAGGTTTTTCTGTCTGACATTGTTTTTCCTCAAAACATGGAGGACAATTATTTCCCATTCCAGTCACAGGGCATTCCAATGCAAATACCTTAGTAAATGCTATAAATTCAATATGCATGGCTTTGAAAATTTTTACTATTTAAGACCTTACTAATACAAAAAGTAATCATTTCTCTATCCCTCTCTCTCTCTCTCTCTATATATATATATATATATATATATATATATATATATATATGTGTGTGTGTGTGTGTGTGTGTGTGTGTGTGTGTGTGTGTGTGTATGTATGTATGTTTGTATGTATGTATGTATGTATGTATTACACTTACACTTGAATTATGAAACTTTGCATGTCTAAACTTGGCCATTAGATTAATGCAGAAATAAAATAATTCCATTACATAGATATATTTTCTCTTCTGAAGAAAGTGATAGTGTTACATTTTGGTTCTTCTGCATCCATCAGCAGCTCAATAGATACTTTTGACAGTTAATACCAACATCACAAGGTTTGCATCAAGATTATTTTCTAATTCAATCACTTTTTATGCTGTTGTGTTGTTTTCTCATGTTTCACTTCCCATCATTTTCTGAACCATTTATAAGAGATGCAGTTACAGATTTGAAATGATGGCTCATCAGTTTAGGTCACTTGTCTTGGAGAGGACCCAATTTTGATTCTCAGCATCCACATGGTGGCTCACAACTAACCATAACTCTAGTTCAGGGGATGGTACTTCCTCTTCTGAGGTCTTCCTGCCAAGGTGTGCATGTGGTACACTGACATATATGTAGGCTAAGCACTCATACAAGATAAAATAAATCTGAAAATAAAAATTCAAAAAGGAAACATGGCTACTTTTGGAAAAGTAATGGGTTTTCTTCTCTGCTAAACTGCAAGTGTTGGAACTTGCTTAAGGTGTATTAACACAGATTCAATGATCTATATCTATATCTACACACACACACACACACACACACACAACACACTCACACTTATTTTCCAAGGCCCGACTCCCACAGAACCAGCACCGTTAGGGTGGAGGATGTGGATGGAAAAAGAGGAACATGTGTACATGCATTACTCACCAGCTGCTGCTATAAATGAGCAGCGGCCTGATAATTTGTTTGGCTTTTGGGAAGCCTTACTCACTATTTAGACCTAAAATCATTGATCCAGAGAAAGAAGGGGTAATTTATCCATCAGCTTCCTTCTCCCATTACTGAAAAGCTCAATGCTCACATGAGACTAATCCAGTTTCACTACGTCTAATTAATTACTCTACAGCCAAAAGAATTTCCAGGGCAGGAAAGAAGAGATAGAATACAAAAACAGACTTGCTGTCAGCTGTAACTACATGGAGATAAAACAAGACATAAGAACCTCCAAGTGCATGAGGCTAAAAGAGTCAAAATGGGCAGGCAAGACTAACAAAAATTAATTTTATTTCTGGATCACTCATTCTCTATCTATCTCTGCCCATCTATCTCTCCCTAAATCTTTATCTATTCCTGGACTTCAGAGACCTGTTATGCATAATACAGATATTATGTTTCATATTAATAATAATTATCATTTAATTTTCAAATCACCACAATGTGTTTGGTACAAACAGGTTAAATCTGGCTCTCTTCTCATTTTTTCCAAACAATATCCCATGGTTGGAGAATTTGCTTTCAAGAAAAAGTGTCTGGGAATTCTTACATGCCCCTGACCCTCACATTTAGAAGCAGCTACATTGACTTTAGGAGATCAATACCATGGGTAAAGTTTCTGGGTACTGAAGGAATAATTGTTTTCAGGATATTTTAAGAGTTCGAGATAAAAAGATATCAGATATTTATATGTCTGATTAATTTTAGCATGTAATCTTTGTTTCCTTTCTGTTGCTATGATAAAACATCCTGGCCAAAAGCAAATTTTGCGGGAAAGATTCTATTTGGCTTAGAGCCTGGTGAGACCATGGCAGGAATTCAATTCAAGGTTGGAATTCAGAGACAGGAACTGAGGCACAAACCATGAAGGAATTGTATTCACTGGCTTGCTATCTGGGGCTTTTTTTTATTTCTTTCCCACATAGCTGGAGTCAACAGATCTAGGAATGCGGCATCCCACCTGGGCCTTCATACGTCAATTAGCAGCTCAAAAATCTGTGCGATAAATGCAATTATTCAGTTGAGGTACTGTCTTCCCAGGTGACTGACTGTAGATTTGTGTCGACTTAACGGTTAAGTCTAACTGTGACAGTACCAGAGTGGCAATGTTTACTACCCTTATGTGATATTAATAGCGTTTATTGTTTTTTTATTTAGCATATAACAGGAATATTTAAGATACTGTTACTGACATTGTTATTAAATTACTGAGATGAAATACATTTTATCTGGTTTGTGCTTTAATGCCTTTGACTACTGGAGCTGGAGACTTAGGAATTAGAAGCACATATGCTCTTCAGGAGGGTTTTGAACTCCTAGCACTCAGAGGGCAGCATACAACTGTTGTTAATTCTATTTCTAAGGGATCTGATGTCCTCTTCTGGCCTCCCAGGGCACTGCATTCATGTCAGGCACTTACAGACATGTAGGTAAAACACTCATATGCATAAAATATATCTGCCTGAGTATGTACAGTCAAAGGCTGGTGTACTTAATTCTATGCTGGTGGAGGGTTGGTTTGTTTTACTTTGCTTTTAATTGCAGAGACCTATTTATCATGGGTAACGACACATTTTTAGGGGCAGTTCAGTCAGGGTGAGAAAGACAAATGCAAATAAAGATAGAGTGTTTGAGACTGTTTTCACACCTGACCCTTACTCTTTACCACCTTTATTGACTACTCAATGTCTCTAGAGACAGTCTAGTTCTCTCATCAGATCAAGTGGAAGGGCAAAAACACGGGTACGTACTGGGTTCAAGAAGGATATATATATCTTGAGCTGATAGTTTCCAGGAATGCTTGTGTTCTGTCTTCCAAATATTCTGCTCTTTTCTTTTGGCTTTCCTGGCACACTTTCCTGGAGGGATGACTGTTACAGCAGGTTATTCCTGCCAGCCGCAGCGGGTTCTGCCGCCATGGTCCCACAACCACGTGTGCCCCAAATAACACTCAGAGACTCTGTATTTGATACAATCCTGTTGGCCAGTTACCATTACTGTTTATGGGCTAGCTCTGTCTTAATTATTAACCCATTTCTACTTATCTAAGTATTTCCACGTGGTCGTCTTATCGGGGAGCCGCGGCAGGCGTCTTCCTTCCTCCCCGGGCTACATCTGACTCTTACTACTTCCTCTCTCCTCCTCCTGGTCTCCTAGCCCCACCTATCTTGTTTCCTATTGGCCACAGAGCTTTATTAATCAGTATGAGAAACATATATACAGAATCACAATCTCCCATCAGATGACTCCTGCTGTAACATAGCCTCCAGCAGATTTCACTCTTCTACTCTCCATAAACACTGTTTTTTTTTTTTTTTTCTGAGTGTAAATTGGTCAGTTTCATCTCGCTGAAGTAGGAAGGGTATTGTTTTATAACCAATGCCATACATTTTTGTCCTGTATGTAATTGATTTGAGTTCTGTGGGATTTAAAGAAGGAAAAAAAGGAAGATTTAAGTCATCAATCTTGACGCTATCCTCCCACAGGAATTAAGAAACTGCAAGCATATCCCAACATCTCTCTCTCTCTCTCTCTCTCTCTCTCTCTCTCTCTCTCTCTCTTCTCTCTCTCTCTCTCTCTCTCTCATCTTTCCACACAAACACCAACTTTGTAAGTGGGGAACCTGTATGCAGGAGGCCCTGGGTATCCTTACGATTGAATGGCTCCTATTACACAATTTTCCTTTTCCATGTGTTATCTTCAGGTCCCACATTCAAAGAACCCTCATTGTGCAGAAATGTAGTGAGTGTCTGCATGGTAAGGGGAAAGGCACAGGGTGCCCTGCGATTTCAGAAGACCGTTGGTTATTGTGGAGAGTACTTTACAAGCATTTCATTCTGTTGTCTAAACGAACTCCATAGGTATGAGAAAATTTTTGTGGTTTTATGGAATATGGGAAGTAGTGAGATGTTAAAATGACACTATTACAGTAAAAATGCAGACTGTGGTTTTGTACATCTTAAAGTATTTATTCCTAAAATTGGCTAATATCATGATTAATAATTAAAGATGCCCCACTTATAGAAGAGACATAGAGTGATATCTATAGCATAGCAAATAAATTATTACAACACATTTCTATTGTGTCACTTTCTTGTCTGAATTTCAACACTTAAGGTAGATTCACTTGGTAGTTTACTAAGAGAACAAAATTGCCAAAGACCAGGTGTAGTCTGTATTTTAAAAGCAAGAGTGGGAACTGATCTGTGGTTATTGGGTCTTCTGAGATGCAAACACCCTATGTGCAACGGATTTATTAGGTGCCCTGCCAGAGTGTTGGACAGGAGAAACACCAGGTAGCAGTCATTGTCAATTGGTTCATGGATAAAAGAGAGAAAAGTTTGTTATGAGAGCATCTTCCAGTGCCATATAGTTGGAGATGTCATTGAGGACAGGACACAACCTCTAGAACCAGCCTTCTGTGCTCTTTGCTGGATTCAGGAATAGCTGTGGTAAGTTACCGGAAGGGAGGTCTTGGGATAAGCTAATGTTATATTCAGAGCTCAGCCTCTGGGGTGCTGAGTCAGTTACATAACCCTGCTGTCAGTTGGCTCAGTTTCCTGGCTGCACTTATCTAAAGTAAGGGGAGCACGCAGTATTAGCTTTAGCAAAGATTGCAGCCTATAAGTCTTCTATGCAAAGTAAATAATCTTAGAACTTGCTATTACCTGCCTGAATACGAATCATGGAAGAATTGACCATAGTCTCAACAGATGTTTCGAACTATTCCAGAATGTCACGTTTCATGAAAGAGAGAAGAATGTGAATGCCTTGGACCACATCCATTTTCTTTAAAAGGGATGTAATCACTTTCCTAGCTTTATGGGACAGTGGTTTGGAGTAGTCTGGCATATGGCATTTATTAGATATTGTTCTTGTGGTTTTGTTTCTGTTGCTTTTCATTCCAACCTGTTTGACTTACGGTTTTAGTAAACTCATTAACGAATGATCAATGCAATTATTATGAACTTCTCGCGGCCAAAGGGTTTGTCTTACACCAAGAAACTGACATCATTTACTCATTTCCCAGCCCACGCTGGCATTTTTCTGGTATTGGCTTCTTCTATCAGGCAGGTTTCTTCAAGGGTTTTAACTCCATATACTTCACAGCAGAAGGTTCCCTTGAGGCTCACCTTGCTCCTGTCTGAAGCTCCTTGTACTGTGTATATGACTTTTCACAGTAGTCTCCGGGAACCTATAGTTTCTTAGAAATCCAGGAAATAATTTATCAAGTGAAGTCATTTTCATGTCTGAAGCCCACCCTTCAAGTTCCAGGCTCACATAATGCCAGAATCAATCCCTTCCTAAACATGCAGGTAGATGCTTTTCCTGAAACACCCATTTGAGCTTTTGCTCATTTCAAGTTTAACCATCACTTCTTGGGATTCTGGGATTATCTCAGTTCAGTGACAGGAAACACGGTGTTGCACTGGGGAGGCTGATTTATCATCTCGTATCGCTTTTCCAAAGGAACAGGACTAATTAAAAGTTGGAAACTACTTTTCTTGAAGGCTCATAAAAATTCATTTCTAAAATTGTCACTGAAAGATGTGTCATAGTCTATTTAAACTGAAATTCAGTAGAGAAAAGAGAAGTAGCAAATCTTAAGCAAATTGGGGTGATTTAAGAATGGTGGGACTCTCTCTCTCTCTCTCTCTCTCTCTCTCTCTCTCTCTCACACACACACACACACACACACACACACACACACACACACACACACATTTCGAGCACCTAGAGAGATTGGGAATCAAATATAACGAGCATGGAGACATTTTAGACAAAAACAATAATAAAAGAAAGAGAAAAAATAAAAATATTAAATCAGTTAACCGCTGAAGTAGGCAGCAAACAGATTATTGGTTGGCTGTTCTTCGTTAAAACACAGAAAATTCTGGGTTATTCTCTTCTGCATCAATCACCACTCATTGCTTTCCATTGTATCTTCTGTATACTGTGATCCAAATGAGTCTCTCTTCCTTTTCAGCTGTGAGGAAAATAAGTGACACACTTCCTTTCCTTTAACCAAGCAACTCCTGCGTCAATCTGATATCAAACAAGAGTCTCAGACACCTCCAACTGAAAAGCACCAAAGTCAAGTTGTCAGAGGTAGGCCGGGAAGGAAGAAACAAATCCTATTGAATCATGAAATATATGACTGGTAGTATTCGGCAGCATTTGAGGACACTATCAGTCATACTTTCTAGTGTTTAGAAGAGTGATTTGATTAAAATGGTTTATAACAAACATGTAATGATTGAATTGAACGGGAAGCACTCTTTTGTCAATACACCTCATGTGGCACTTACTATCGGGAGGTCTGGGACGTCTAAGTACAACTACTGGAGAGTGATTTTTTTATTTAGGCAGAAAGTATTGGTTTTCTTTTTTTTTTTTTTTTTAAATACGTAGCTCTTTGTAACTTAATTTTTCTTTAGTCTTAACAATAAAAACTTGGAGTCAGCTATCAGTTTTTGACGAACCAGAGAAGTAGAGTGGCGGCCAGCCACTAGAGTTCTTACCTCTACCCATGCTGAGAGCAAAGGGGAGATTTTTGTCCTCAGACTGCATCCTCAGATTGATGGCCTAGACTGTTTCAGTCTGACTGCTCTTCAGAGCTCCTGTCTCCTCCCGCACACATTACTCTCTCCTGTCTCCACCTCCCTAGATGTCTGATCTCAAGGGCAAGGATCACATTTTTAAGAGCTGTTTCTCTTTTAGATGGGATCAGTTTCATGTGGCTCAAGGTGTACTTGTACTAACAGAGATCATGTGCCTATGCCTCCTAATTGCTAGGATTAAAGTGTGTGTCGCCACTGCCTGGCCCCTATTGCAGACCAGTGTGGCTACCTCTATGCTCTGATCTTCAGGCAAACTTTGTTATATCATAAACAAAATATCACCACAGCTCTCATCATTAATTAGTTCGTAGCCTTGGACCCATATGATAAACCTGACTTTGGAAGGAAAGAAGAGAATGCATTTTGCAATTAGAATCCAAGTCTGAGCCTTAACTTCCAAAATATTCAATTTGCTCAATATATGTACAAATGACACCTATATAGGATGAAAGCAGATCAGTTTCTTTTGCTTCCTTCCTTCCTTCCTTCCTTCCTTCCTTCCTTCCTTCCTTTCTTTCCTTATTTCTTTCTTTCTTGTTTTTTGTTGTTCTTATTGTTGTTGTTTTGTTTTGTTTTTTTGAGACAGGGTTTCTTTTTGTAACATTCCTGGCTGTCCTAAAATCTCATTTTGTAGATGAGGCAGGCCTTGAATTAATAGAGATCCACCTGTCTTTGCCTTTTGAGTGCTGAGATAAAAGATGTACACCACTGCTGCCCAGCTTAGCAGATCAGTTTTGTAAATGTAAATTTCAATCACTGTAAAATTATCCTTTTGGTATAATAAATAACAATGATTTATACAGTACAATAATAAATATGTTCTTTTTCAATAATATATTTCTCCTCTTTATCTTTCATGTCGTATCACCATAATGATCTTTCAGGCCTTTTTATTCCTCATAATTACCTTTAAATTTTGTATAACTCCCATGTAACAACAGAATTATTAAAAAGCAGATAGAGTTCAACTACTGCTCAGCAACTTCAAATTAAAATGTTTATGAGTTTATTGGGCATTATATGATAACAGATACAGTAGAAGACCCATTACTGCCTGTCCATCTGTTCACACTATAATTCACATCTCAATGGGAAACTATTCTCAACTGGAGAGGATAGCCAATATCAGATGCCAGACTCCATTTTTTCTCTTATGCCTTAATTTTGTCAGTGATAATATTTATAACCAGACAAGCTTACAGAGGGCAAATAAATCTGTTTTGTTGAAAGCCTGACTAAAATCATAGTAGAATTCATCAGACATTATTCAGCCTATAAAACAGGTTAAGAGGAATGATAAAGACAACTGATAACAAGACTGAAATACAACCACAAATTGAAGTTTTTAAAGACTAAAAGTAATTCCAAGTGAGAAAACATTAAATTTACAAGTTGGTCATGGATGGAATATTTATAAACTATTTACTGTTGGACCTAGGAGATTTTTCAGTGGTTAGAGCAGATACTGCTCTTGCATAGGACCAGAGTTGAGTTGCCAGTACTAATGTAGGGCATGGAACTCTACTGCAGGGGATGCATGACCTCCACAGGCCTGAACACTTATGTGCACACACCCACACAGGGACATATATTTATAAAATAAATCCTTTAAGCTTAACAATAAGCACTGCAACCTTTCTTAATTATAAAAACCTCTATTTATAATAAAGTCATCAGATTTCCTTGATTCTAGAGAAAAAAAATCTGCTTCCTATATCTGTGAAAGCACCGCGTCTATTTTATAGTTACAAAATTCATGGTAATTTGCTGTCTTAAAAACTGAAGAAACACAGAGTGTAGAGAATAATTATACAGTGAATGAGAGTAATTAGCACCATATGGCAATTTTATCAAAATATATTATAATAAGCTAATTATAATTTCAGTTTTCCATGATTACAAAAGAATACTTCACAGAAACTCAGAGATCTTGGGTGGGACACTAATTTTTGCAGTTGGGTTTCAATCATAGGAACACTTTTCCAAAATGGACACATAACTGGTTGCAGGTTTTTGGTCTTACACGGGTTAGAAAACTGTTAAACACTCCAGGGAAGGTTGTCCTTTTTCGGTCTGATACTGTAGCCTAAAGCCGAATGAGCAGCTGGAAAGGAAGGTAGGGTGGACAGAGATGAGGCAGCAAATACTGGGAGATAATTGTGAGAACGAGTGACCCCACGAGGACAGAAAAACTCCCATGCATCCCTGACCCATGATTCGTGGTGGAGCTGTCTTTTAGGAGAAGGGGATATATTTAGCCACAAAGAGGAAAGCGCACCAGGTCCACGGTAAGCAGAAAAAATTAAGGCTACTGCTGTTTACCAGACAAAGCGGGCTGAGAGTAATGGATGGTATGTGAAACCTGACTCAGATCGTTGGACCTACTTTGACTTCATGGCCACAGGAAGTGTGTCAGGAGAGTTTCACTGTGAACTCTCAGTGTTTGCAGGGACAGTATCTACCCTTGACAACATGAATTATACTAGCGAAGTGTTTCTGAGAATGAAGCTCCATGGAAGTAAACGAACACAACCAGCCCTACTACAAGGAAGCCCCACTCCTTCCTTGCCAAGTTCACATTTATGTTCACTTTGTTCACCACAACACTTATCATCTTGAAATTGAAGCAAAATTAAAATATAAAGTAACTGTGACTTGGAGCAACCATTCTTCTAAGAATAATATACAACTTCCATCTCCACAATTATTCATCCATCTGGATACCCAGGCTCCCAGCTACCTATCCACATGCCCATCAACTGATCCATTTACCAACCCACATCCATCCATCCATCAAACCACACACCCACTCACCCACTTATCTATCCAAATTCCATATACACATTTACCCACCTATATGCCCTCATTCATTAATTCATCCATGCATTCATCCATCCATCAAACCATCTGTCTTAGCATTTCTATTGCTATAAACACACACCACAACCATAGTAACTTTTATTAAGGAAAGCATAAAATTGGAGCTGACTTACAGTTTCAGAGGTTTAGTCCGTTATTTTCATGGGGAGAAGCATGGCAGCATGCAGGAAAATGTGGTCCTGGAGAAGGAGATGAGAGTTCTATATCTTGATCTGCTGATGTAACTGGAGCATAAGAGACCTAAAAGCCCACCTATATAGTGACACAGTTCCTCCACCAAGGCCAAACTGTCCCCAAAAGCCACACCTCCTAATAGTGCCACTGCCTAAGGGGGCCATTTTCTTTCAATCCACCACACCATCTACTCAACCCCGCACCCCCTTATCCACTTGGCAACTTCTCTATCCCTCCCACACATCCAGTGTCTCATGAAGCAAGTAACATGAAACATGATCTGCTAGTGTAAATAATTGTATGACTAAAGATGGAAAATGTAAAAAGGGAAAGAGAAAGGAAACCTTTTCATTTCCATGTTCATTTCTTGAACTGATCAACTGGTCATATCTATATTCATTTATATCTTTCTCTACTCTCTTCTTTTTCTCAGCAAGCACATTGAAACGTGCAACACATAAGAATACCTCTGGGACCAGGATGTATCCCTGGTGCAGGAAAGGACTTTGGGAGCACATTCCCCATGGAGGGATACTCCCTTCCCTTAGCCTAGAGATAGGAGGGAGGGTCTAGTGCCTGCTCCTAATGACTTGACAGATTTTGATGATCCCTCCTGGAAGGCATCACCCTCCCTGTGGAGTGTGTGTGTGTGTGGGGGGGAATGGGACCAGAGGGGGTTAGGGGTACATGGGAGGGAGGGAGTTAGGGGAAACTGGAATCAATATGTAAAATAAGGAGAACTAGTAAGTAATAATAATAAAAAAAAAAATTCCTGTAGCAGGTTTTATTTTTTTCCCTTTTCCTGGATTTTAGTTACCACAGGTGGAAATACTAAGAGGTTATGTGTCTCTATTTCTGCTTCTGTTTCCATTTAAAATTAGATTTAATTGTTGGTTACATGTATGAGAGTAAGCATGGCATTTTTTTTTCTGAGTCTGGCTTGTTTTGCTTAACACAATGGGCTACAGTCCATCTATATTCCCACAGCTATTATGATTTTGTGTGTATAAAATGCCATTGTGTATACATTTATCAATTGATTGACTTTGGCTGTTCTGAATATCAAAAATCACAGGTGTTCAAAATTATCTCCGTTGTAGGAGTTAGAATCCATTGGGCACATGCTCAAGAGTAGTGTAGCTGGTTTATATGGTAATACTTCATTCAGCTTCTTGAAAAACCTACATATTGATTTTTGTGGTGGCTGTACCAGTTTACATCGACACCCATCAGCAGTGTGTAAACATCCCTTTCCTTAATACTTGCATTTAGTGTTACTCATCCTTCGGATAATGGTCTTACTATAATCAAACTCAACTACATGCCCATGTATACGCCCATTCATCTTGGTCTTAGCCTATCACACTTCAAAACTTCCCTCCCTATGTTACCTAGGCAACTTTTGGGTTCAAGCAACCCTTCTACATCTGTCTTCTGGGAAGCCAAGTCTATAGTCATGTGCTGTGGTAGCTGGATGTATCCATAACAGTTCCTACGTGTCTCTGTTGAACACCCATTTAGATACTACATTTCTTTACATCATTCTCTGCCTCAGAAAGATGGTAATGTCCTAGAAGAGAGGGATTCTGGTTCATGGCAAATTCTCTGTCTGATATTAATGCCTCTAGAAGAAGAACTGTGAACAGCATTGAATTTATATGTTAGAGTCTTTAACCTTCAACTTAGATATAAAGTATTGGTTCTTTTCAACACTGTGTTTGAAATACCCCTTATACATGTAGATTTAATGTAGATCTTCTCCTCATTTGTTTAAAAAATATTAGATATCAACTTCCAATCTTTGGAAGACAGCTTCTAAGAAGTATTTTGTAAACATTTTATTACATTTCTAGCTACTTTTGTGTGTAACACTCATCTCTGTTGAAATGGAAATACTGTGTTGTGTCTGATTTGAATTGCTAATATGAAGTTATTTTATTCCTAGGGGGTGTAACTTTAAGCTAATTCTGTAATGGCTAACAAGCAAGTAGTTGCACTTATTAATCAGATTCTTTTGTGAATTTTATCTAAAACCATGATATTTTGGAAGGACAAAAAGAGCATTCTGTATGCAGAAATCATAATTATAGCTAAACAGCTGACAGGTCATAAAATAATATATTCATTACAGAAAGTTTCAATGAAATTTCTACTTCAGATGCAACAATCTGTCCTCAAGTGGAATGTGTCTGATCACTTGCCAAGTTTTCTTCTCAAGTGAATGAATGTTCCTTGTTGTTCATTTTTCATTCACTGATTAACAGCGGGACAAAGAAATTCTTTCTTCTAAGTGCCTGAGTCTCATAAGTAGACACCATTGTAGACATAGAATACAAATGGACTCCTTGTGAACATGCCCTGGTCTTCTCATACCCATAGTCCCAAGAACATGTGAGAGCTGTGACAGATACGAGCTGAACTAAATCAGAGAATTACTAGAAAATAGCAACAGTGGACTGATGTCAGCTGAAGAGAGAGATTCTTCCAGAATTATTTCAAAGTTCACAAATTTCTGCATGGGGCCTGTGCATTTAAACCTGGTTTTAACTCATCATGGGAATCGCTCCTGTGAAAAGTGGTCCTTGTGACTTACATCTACATCGCTCACACTTGGAAGACACAAGGTGTCATTTCAAAGCCAATGTGAAGTCAGAATGGAACTCTGCTTCAAATATATAATTTAAAAAGCAAATATGAAACCAAAGGGAAACCAAGAAATGACACCCGTGTATGGGGCATTTTGTGATATGGCACAATGATAATTAGGGTTAAGCAGGTCTATCTCCAATTCTCTTTTTTTAAGTTTTAAAAATGTACTTACTTTATATTATTTGTGTCAGTCCTCAGCCTGCATGGTATACTTGTAAACTATGACTGTGCCTGATTCCTGTGAAGTTCAGGAGGAGCATACTTTACTCAGATCCGCTATGACTGGAGTTTCAGAGATTACCTAATACCCCTGTGAGTGCTAAGGCCTGAACCCAGGTTCTCTGTCAAAGCAACAGGTGCCTTTACCACACAGGCATCTCTCCACGTTTAGTCTTCATTGCATAAACACACCACATCCTCTCCCTATGTCAAAGACAAACATTGTGACTCATTCCTAAACTTACAGATGTCTGACTGGGGTCGGTGTGTTTAGATTATTTTTAGACGATCACAGATTTGAAACACAGTGCCCGTCTTTTCTACATTTATGAAGCAAAATAGAAAAAAATAAAACCAACTTTCATTTTGTGAATAATTCTTGGTAGGCTCTTGTCTGCATCCTGTGGTCTGGTCAGCAGTAGTCCTTTGTACTTTGGGGGCTGAGGAAGGCCCCTTGGCCACCTCACCTGTGCACATAGTGGCTGTGCTAATTCCTGGCTAGGACATTAACCCGCTCCTTGCTCCAAGGGGTTGTTGTCAGTTTAGCTGGTTCCTTGGATTTCAGACATACTGATTCTTATCCTGTGTTTCTATAACAATTGCCTTTCTCTTCAGATGCTTTCTGAACTTTATTTGATGTGAGTCAGAAAATTTGTACAAATGTAAATATGGCAATCAACAGTTCAGAATTGTAGGGACATTTTGGACATTCTTTTCACCACTTTCAATTTAACTGAATAAAATACACTGCTTAAGTTCATCACACCATGCCTAAGAGCAGTGAGATGCTATATTGAATAATGCATACACAGGGCACATAATTGTTGTGCTCTTGAGACATGAACACTATGATTTTGAAAATACAAGAATTGCCTTTGGTGATGGATGATGGGTACACAAAAATGTGAATGTACAGAAACCTTAGATTGACCATTTAACTGTCTGAATGTCATGTTATAGGAGTAACATGTCAATAAAGTTATTATAGATTGAATCTGATATCTTTTCCTCTCCTGTGTCCAGTGGGCAGAGAATGTATAAACTCTCTAGTGTGCTGCTAGCCTGTCTGAACCTTTGTTTAAAGCACTTATCTCTAGCTAAAACACAAGTACAGTTTTCCTCAGGCCTGCCCCTCAGCTTCTGCTTCCTGAGATGGTTTAATCAATTTCTGCCTCCGAATGAAAATTCTCCTTCTCACACACCCATGAACCATTTAGTCATGACAGAAATGTTCACTGTGAGATATTCCCAACCCTGAAAACAGAATGGGGACCATTTTTTTTAAAGTAATATATGAGTAACAATAAAAAATAAATTCCTCTTACCCAGCTGGAAAGACACCTCTCTACTATGAGTTTGTCTGGCACCATAGAAGAGCACACAGAGCCTTCGTATTTTTAACACACCTTATGATGGTTAATCTCCCATGGAAAGTTCTAGCTATTCTGTGTACTGGCATATGTTGCAGACACTCCTCCAATAAATCAAAGCCTGTGTCTATGAATTTTAAAGAAACACTGAGAAATAGATATCTAGCAAAAATAAAGATGGAAACCAAAATATCCTTGACAGGTTCATGTACTACTCATTGTGCTCATTTTGAGTGGGAGACCTTTGAATATGAGCTTTGTGTTTTGCCTTGGATGATAAAACATCAACATGGAGGTGATTTTAAATGTCCTAAGATTTTAAAACCAATGAAAAATTAGTAATATATATGTAAATCTGTGTAGACTGAAATGGTGACAGAAATCTTGCACAAGACAGCAATGATTTGTTAAGCAAAGTATGATTACATTTGTGAGGGGAAAGTACGACCAGCAGGAGGTTGCCTGTGTCACTGTAGTATGATGGAATGAAAAGATTCAGAATGCAAACGAGAGCTGTAGTTGTAACAGACATGTGAAATCATTGGAGCCCAGCCTAAAGCAGGTGTTTAAATGGTGCGGGAAGAGGACAGAAGGAAACACAGGGGCTGCCTCATGGGGAGCCTGTCACATCAGAGTCAGCACACTTTAAGATGACAATCTGAATTCATCAGCCTCCAATTCCATCGAGGCTTTGTTTTAGTTATTCCTAAATTCACCGTAAATAATGGTTAAAAACAATCTGGCGACAATGTCAAAATTTTATGTTTTTATGTTTATTGACTTTTCAAAGGATATTTTATATTAATTTTAAAACCTAGGCAAATATGACTATCAGGTAAACCATTTGTAATTAATTTACTGGGATAATCTCTTTAACCTTTTGTGCTGCAATTTTGTGACTTGCAATGTGTTGTAAAAACCATGCCTTGGTAATGGATTACTTATGGGCATGGGTTAGTAAATACATAGTCAAAGCTAATAGAAATGGAATGTAGCAACCTTGCAGTGTGATATAGTATCATGGAGATGACTATTTCTCTCTCTGAGTGTAAAACTTGTGTATTGCTTGTTATGGATAGCCTTAAGAACCTAATAAGTCGGTCCTGAGTGTGAAAGCTCTCACTTATTCTACATGTTGAAATGCATTTTAGGAAACCTGGGGGTTTTCACGGAACACACATATCTTATTGATTGTCGAGTAAAGTATATACTCTATAATTAAGGGAGGGGGGAAACCAATCCTTAGGCAGACTCTGATCTGCTCTAATTTGTAACAGGTGGTCCTTTCCTACCAGGTGATGGCACCCTCAGCCCCAAATAAATACATTGTTAGCCGGTGGATAGGGTTTCTTATTGGCTGGCTCTTTCTTACTATTAATCTAAGTATTTTCACATGCCCTTGACTACCCGGAGAATGCCCAGACCTGTTACAGTTTTGCCAGCTGCATGGCGTCTTCTTTGGCAGGCTACCTCCACCTACCTTTCCCAAAATTCTCCTTGTCTCCTAGATCCATCTAACGTCCTGCCTCTATTGGTCAAACAGTGTTTTAAAAATCAACCAATAGGAAAAACATTTATACAGGGGGAAGTCGCACATCACTAATTGGAGTCTGCATTGACATTGTTTTGACTTCTAAAGTTAGCACCTGTCCATGGGCAAAGCAGTCTCTCTCATTATTTTTCTCAGTGCTGTGGGCCATCATTCCACCCAGGAATCACTACCTCTACTAATTCATATAATAAAAGGATAACAGCCTTGGTAGGTACCATCTACCGAGGAATTAATATGGACCAGTAACTACAGGTAGCTTTAGATCCCTTTTTTATTTATTAAAAATCCATTTTTATTTATGTGCATGTAGGAATCTATATGTTCCATGAGTGTGTGTACATACAAAGCACAGATAGAATACACTGGATCTTCTCCATCTGAAGTTACAGATGGTTGTGTGTTAACTGACAGGACCACAGGAAATAAGTCAAAATTGCATTTACAATGAAGTGTCTCTTAACACTGGAATTGTAGTTTTATGTCATTTTATTTCTGATTAGGAATTTCAGTTCTTAATTTTTAAATATGTTTACTTCATTTGTTCTAACAGTAATATTTACCCCATTTTGCCACTTATAAAATTAACAGTAACTTGACTTGTTTTAGTCATCTTAAATTTTAATCTTAGCTTTCATTTATATTCCACTCTATGCGAGTTTTTGATTCCCCAAAATTGTGTATAAAACTATTACAAAGTGTCTTGGTATTAAATTCCTTCATACAGCATTCATAATCCCCACTAGTAGACAAATAAAATAATGAGAGTTTGGCAGTCAATCACCCAGGATAGTAAGTAAATTTCATCATCAGTACTAATAAGTCACAGCATACTTAAGTCACAGAGGGGTCCCTCTTAGCGTCTCCACCCTCCTAAGTGCTAATGAGGAATGCTGAAATAATGCTGAAGATATATATGGCTAAGTCATTGGAGTATTTGCCTACCATGCACAAAGCCTGCTTTCTGCCATCAGTGTACCATAATCCGTGTGATGCAGTGCAAAACTGTAATCTCAGCACTTGAGAAGTGGAGGTTGAAAGATCAAAAGTTCAAAGTCATCGTCTCTGGAATAAAGAGTTTGAAAACAACCTAGGGGAGATGAGACCATGTCTCTTATAAAAAGTGTTAATATTTCCACTCTGTTTTAATAGAATAATGGGGACTTTTAATCTCTTTATAAATAGCACCGTATTCATTCAAATGTCCTGAGTGTGACCTAGGGGTATACTGAGAGACATGTCTTATGAACAATGTGTTTCCTTGTAGGTCTCTGGACATTTCCCTAGTGTGAGATTTCTCTTTAAACCTATAATGGCTCTATCTATTATTGTATCTCTTTTCTTGTTTTACTTTTTTCTTGTTTTTCTTCTTTTTTTTACTCTTCCCTTGACTCAATTATACTGCTCGCTCATGTTCTTCTCCCCCACCCTCTTCTCCCCTTCTCTTTCTCCTAACTTATTTTCTCTCCCGCCTCCTCTGCCTGTTCCCAATTTGCTAAGGATATCTTGTTCCTTTCTCCTTCTGTGAGGGACCATGCATGTCTCTCGTATGGTCCTCCTTGTTTCATAGCTTCTCTGGCTGTGTGGATTGTATACTAGAGTTCCTTTGCTCTATGTCTAAAATCTGTATATGAGTAAGTACACACCATGTATGCCTTTTTGTAACTGGGTTACCTCACTTTGGATGGTTTCTGTTCTTCTAGTTTCATTCATTTGCCTGTGATTTTCAAGATTCCATTTTTTTCTGCTCAGTAGTACTCCATTGTGTAAATGTACCAAATTTTCTTTATCCATTCTTCAGTTGAGGGACCTCTAGGTTGCTTCCAGGTTCTGGCTATGATAGTTAAACAAATGTCTTTGTTGAGTGAATGTACATCTTTTGGGTATATAACTAAGAGTAGAATTGCTGGATCTTCTGGTAGACTGATTTCCATTTTCCTGATGAACTGCCATGCTAGTTTCCAAAGCTGCTGTACAAGCTTGTACTCCCATCAGAAGGAGAGGAGAGTTCCCCTTACTCCACATCCTCTCCAGCATAAACTGTCATTGGTATTATTGTTTTAGACATTGTGATAGGAGTAAGATGATATCTCATAGTTGTTTTGATTTGCATTTCCCTGATGGCTAAGGATGTTGAGCACCAACTAACAATCTAAGCAAAAGTGGGGAAGCTGCCTTAAATGCCCTTCCCTGAAAATGAGATTGATGACTACCTTGTATGCAGTCCTAGAACCCTCATCCATCTAATGGAAGCAGAAGCAGACACCCATAGCTGAACACTGAGCCAAACTCCTGGAATCCAGTTGCAGAGATTGAGAAGTGATGATCAAAGGGGTTACATGTTAGTGGTTATATGCTAGGCTGGTCTTGCTAAATAGGGCTAGATACTGAATCATCAAACCTTTGTGATATTACTGGAGGCTCTAAATGTACAGCCAAGAGAAACAGCCAGAGTTCAGCAAAGGTTCGTTCCATAACTGATCACAGACCCAGCCTCAGTTCCAAACACATAAAGAAATTTCTCATTTATCTTTTACCCTGTTGTTCTTAGTAGGGATTATCGTTAGACAGACTCTAGTCTATTTTACTTTGTAAAACTGCATAAACTAAAAATTTAGCATTGCATATATATCCTATTTTGCTTCTTTTTTGTTTGTTTGTTTGGTACTGGTTATAAAATTTTGGGGGGAACACTTTCTTTTTCTTCCTTCCTTCCTGAGACAGAACTTCAAGAGCTGTGACTTCCTTGTTCAAGTTCATACAGTTTCAACATTACAGAAATATACAAAAAGGGATTCCTTACAGAGGGAGCCATTATAGGTTTAAAGAGAAATCTGGCACTGGGAAAATGTCTATGGATCCCAACTAAGAATTTAAGCAATAGTAGAGATGCTACTTTAAATGCCCATCCTCTATAATGGGACTGATGATTACCTTAAACACTATCCTAGAGCCTGCATTCAGTAGCTAATGAAAACAGAAGCAGAGATCCATAGCTAAACATTGAGCTGAACTCCTGGAATCCAGTTGTAGAAAGGGAGGAGTGATGATCAATGAGGTCAAGACTATGGTGGGGAACCCACAGAAAAAGCTGAGCTGAGCAAGCGGGAGCTCACAGACCCCAGTCTGATAGCTGGGGACCAGCATACGACAGAGCCCGACCCTTAAATGTGGGTGTCGTTTGGGAGGCCAGAGAAGTCTATGGGACCTTGGGAAGGGGGAACAGTATTGATCCCCAGTGCATGATCTTTGGGAGCCCATTTCCTATGGAGGGATACCCTGTCATCCTAGCTACACAGGGGAGGGCCTAGGCACTGCCCCAAATGATGTGACAGAATTTGATGATCCCCCATGGGAGGCCTCAACCTCCCTGAAGAGTGAAAGGTAGTGGATTGGGGATTGATGGGGTGTATGGGAGGACAGGAGGGAGAGGGAACTGGGATTGCTATGGAAAATAAGGTTGCTTTAATTTTAAATAAATAAAAAAGTTAAGAAATGGGTGAGTTTGACTTTGGTTCCTGTTTCATTCTACCAAACCAGTACAAGCATCACTAAAATGCATACATCTCCTTCTGTTTTTTTTACCATTATACCTTAGCATTTATCCTTGTTCCATTCAGTCTTCAGATAGTGATGAGAGATGTCATTCTGTAAATATGTTTCTCGTATTGGTTAATGAATAAAGCACTGTTGGCCAATAGTAAAGCAAGATAGGCAGGACTAGGAGACAAGGAGGAGAAAGGAAGTAGTAGGGAGGAGATTGAAGATGGAGGGCAGAGAGAGAAGAATGCCAGCCCCTCTCTCCGGTAAGATAAGACCACGTGGAAGTACTTGGATTAATAGAAATAGGTTAATAATTAAGACAGAGCTAGCCAATAAGAAACAAGTAACTGGCCAACAGCTTTATATCAAATACAGTGTCTCAGTGTAATATTTGGGGCTGGTGCTGTGGTGGGACCAGACCGGCAGGGAAAACAACTCATAACAAGATAGTTTCGTCCCTGTACATGACTGTTGGTGGCTACATTATGTTAAATAAAGAGCTGAATTTTCCAAATTTTGTAATTTCTAAATTTACATTTTATAAATACTGTGGTTGAAGAAAGGGTGTACAAGGAAGTCTGGTTTAATTAATTGCAACAGTATGAAAAACTAACTGTTGTTGTAGTTGCAGATGTCTGTAATCTCACCTAAATCTAGAGGAAGAGACATACACATCAAAATCTTGTAGGCATTTTGAGTTTCATGATGAGAGCATATATTAACAAAAACAAAGGAAATATTTTACTACAGGGAAAAAGCCACAGTGTTGCAGAAAGTTTATCATTTTTCTGACATCTTTTCTAATAATTCCAGAGTCATCCATATACTGGACAAGTACTCTTCCTACTGAGCTAAATACTCCACTATGCATTTATTTCACAAAATATTAAATTATACAATATGAAATATGCCAAGAAGACCACAGTGAATGCCCTAGTAACATAAAAGGATAGAAATGAGTTCCCAAAGAAACATATTACTGTCAAATCATTCAACAAAGCTGAAATACCAGCAGGGAAAAATACCAACTCATAAACTAAAATAATGCAAAGTTTCAAAAGTTATATTTCCAAAAGCATATCTTTTCATACAGAGCTAGAGGGTATTAGTATATTTTAATTTATATAGAGTTCAGAAGCTTTGAATTAACCTAGAAATCAATCTTTATAATTATGTGAAAAAATGCTTTTGAATTTTTATGTAAAATATTAAAAATCATTTCAGATGGCTGGATAAATATGATAAATGTGGAAAAAATCCTAAAAAGTTGAGCTTGCACAATGCAATCTAGTTGCAATAGGCACTTGAGACATTTAAAAAAAATAACCTAAGTAAGAATCCTTCCACTATGGTCTATTTCATATGTGTATGTACGGATTTTCACGTGTAAAGATCAGGATCCCACAGAAAGCCCCTTTCCATGTGACAATTTTTAAACATCATAAATATAGCATGCATGTGATTTAAATGTCTATTATTTTAAATATTTTTTTAAAACAAATTAAATTTTATTTATACATGAGCACCTTTCCCCTTCTACAGGGGACCATGTATGTCTGTCTCTCTTAGTGTCCTTGTATCCTAGCTTTTCTGGCAGTGTGGATTATAGGCTGGTAATCCTTTGCTCTATGTCTAAACTGGATTAAATATATATGTTTAGTAATTTTTTCTTGTTTAATATATAGATCCCAGTTTCCTCTCTCATCCCACCCTCCCCCTCCCTGAACACCCCAGGGAGGGCGATGCCTTCCAGCAGGGATCATCAAAATCTGTCAAGTCATTTGGAGTAGGATCTAGGCCCTCCCTCCTGACTCTAGGCTAAGGTAGTATCCCTCCATGGGGAATGTGCTCCCAAAGTCCTTTCCAGCCCAAGGGACACATCCTGGTTCCTCTGTCAGAGGTCCCTTAGACTGCCCAGGCCTTCTAACTGAGACCCATGTTCGGGGGTGGGGGGGCTGAGTCAGTCCAATTATGGATTTGCAGCTATCAGTCTAGGGAGGGCAATAGCTCTGGCTTATTCAGGTCAGCTGTCTCTGTGGGTTTCTGTAGCCTGATCTTGACCCCATTTTCTTACCACTGTTTCCTCTCTGCATCTGGATTCCAGGAGTTTGTCTCAGTGTTTAGCGTAGGTGTCTGCTTCTGTTTCCATCAGCTACTGGATGAGGGGTCTATGATGGTGGATAAGTTAGTCATCAATCTCATTATCAGTGAAGGGCATTTATGGTAGCCTTTCCACTGTTGTTCAGATTGTTAGTTGGGGTCATCCTTGTAGGTCTCTGGACATTTCTCTAGAGTCAGTTTTCTCTTCAAACCTATAATGGCTCCCTCCCTCTATCTTTTTTTTTTTTTTTTTTTTGCTCCAGTCTATTTATTCCACAACTCAGTCTCATACAGATGGATCTAAAGGAAAGTATGGATTTGAAATTTTATGTCATTGTTAGCAACAAAAACTAAATTGATTTGGTGCTCGGTGGAAGCTCATGAGAGAGCTGTGCTTTCTCATGACTTCGTTTTACTTCTGTAGGTAAAAATCATTGGTAGAAGAAACTGTCCGATTTACAGACCACATGCCAGTGCCCATGTCTCTGTATGTGGCAGGGACAACCATGTGTTTTGATTTATGTGCATCACATTCAACTTTGAACTCCATTTCTGTAACAGAGAAAGGATTTCTCTATCACACTTGCCTGAGTCTAACTTAACCTGTTTCCTCATGTGTGAGACATAAAAAATAAATTGATGGTGTTCAGCATCAAATAAATCATTTGGAGCGCTGTGGGGCTGGGTTGCTATGGCCGTCAAATGTAATAAGTGTCGTAGTTTGGCCTCTTAGCTTAGCATTATTTCCTTTTGTGAGCCCTCATCACAAGACAATGAAAGGTTTCCTGTAGCTGAGTCTTTCACCACCCTGGATTAAAGTAGGCAGTAAATTAATTGCATGTTTACCTTTATTGGCTGCACGGGAAGTATTTAGTACAGTTTGTGGCATATAAGACGGGCTCATTAACAGCAGTTATGAGTATTTTTGTCCTTCCATCAATGCGTTTTAGGTAAAATTTGCTTCTAGAAACAACGAGAAAAGGGCTGTTACCTAAAACAATATTTACTCAACACTATTTCCTCAGCTGTCTTGTGTGCTGATTGAATGCTTTTATTCTTTTAAGGACAGTCTATCTTCTCTGGAATCACCTACTTTATAGACAAATGTATAAATCTATACACAATCTCACTTTAGCGTATGGTGCCGACTCCAGTTGTCACAAACTGCTTGACAGGGTAGGTGGGCAACTGACCCTTCAACCAAATAGTACCTTTCCTACGAGACAATCATTTCATCTGCACAGAAGATTGGACTAATTCTGTGAGTCACACCAGTATTTCTGATTATTTCAGAGAAATCCAGTTCTTAGAACAATGAATGAAGCAGGGAAATGAAGGATGAAGAGAGGCTTTCAAAGGGTAAGAGTTCTGTTGCTAATAGAGTCCAAGTTTCTGATTCCAATGTCCTTGTAAAAGCAAGAATACTCTCACCCGTGTGATACATGGCATGCCTTACATTCTTTGACCTCTCTGATAGCTCCTTATTCCCACTAGTCTACATATTATTATTATTATTATTATTATTATTATTATTATTTAAATAGCTTTTCTCATACTGACCTCAGTTCCCCCTTCCTCCTCTCCTTCCAGTTCCCCATATGTCCCATCTAACCTCTCCCCTGTCACTCTTCTTCCATCTCCATTTAGAAAGAAACAGGCCTCTCATGGGCTTGAGCCAACCATGGAACATCAAGTTGAGGCAGGGCCAAGAACCAACCTTCCCTTGTCCCAAAGCTAGGCAGGGTAATTCAGCATTGTGAACAGGTTCCCAAAAGTCAGATAAGCTCTAGAAACAGGTCCTAGTCTCATTGTTAGAAGCCTTACAAAGAGACCATGTTACACAACTACAGACAGACAGGCAGTGAGCCTAGGTCAGTCCCATGCAGGCTCCCTAACTGTTGGTCCAGAGTCCATGAGCTCCCATGAGCTCAGCTCAGCTGTTTATGTCTGTGGGTTTCTCCATTATGAGACTCCTGGCTTGCACAATCCTTCCTCCCTTTCTTCAGCAAGACACCCAGAGCTCAGCCAAGTCCTTGGACATGCATCCTGCATCTATTTCCATCAATTAACAGAAAGAATATTCTGATGACAATTAGGGCATTCACCAATCTTATTACAGTAGATGGCCAGTTCAAGCATGCCCTCCTCTTACTGCGTGAATGTTTTAGACATGCATTAACCATTAAAATAGTGCTATTTCCTAAACATCTATTTTTAATCTACTAAGGTCAATAATTTTGTCACAGGCATCTAAAATTCAAGAAAAAAAGATGTATTGAAACCTGAATATACTGCATTTGGTATGTAGAAAGTTCTTAAATTTCACATTATTAAACATTTTACTTAATTCTTTTTTATTAATATTTTACACCAGAAGCAAACCAATGAACGAGAAAGAAAGGGAATAATTTGCAGCATGAAAACCTACTGAAGATCAGAATGTTAGCGACGTTTGATGGATTATTGAGTCTCTTCAAAAGGCAGGCCACAGACTCATGAGCAGTGATCACGGGAGCTGTGATAATGTGGAGGGTCGTCAAGCCCTGAACAATGTAGAAAATGTAAATTCCCAAGAAACATGACACCCTAGCTTTAGTTCATCGCTTAAACTTGGTGGGTGCAGATACTGTTCTTATTTTAACCTCCAGTGACTGTGTGCTCATTGGAGCAGCATTACATTCGGTCAAGTGGCTCGGTGAATCTTTTACTCACAGTTAACAGAACAAGCATTGGCATTTTACCGTTGCAGTTTAGTCTACTTAATGTCCCATTGCTGACACACCTGTACTTAAGCTGACAGCAGTTCCCTTTCCAGAGCCCTTCTAACTATAGCAATTAGAGCTTCAAGTTTAAATTAAATTTAGCGTTCACAAGCAGGGCTAAGCTATATAATGCTAATTTATTGAGGTTTATATAGTTCATCCTCTCCTTAATAAGTGTTCAGCATATTTTAGAAGAAATCTCTATAAAACGATCGTGCTTGTTAAAATTGAACTTATATGATTAGACATCGTTACTGTAGATAAACACCATAACCTATGACTTCATTGATTTATCATGGACTACAGTGAACATTTGCAGTCTTTACACAATCACATAAAGTCTTAACTCTGGTGAAACAAAACCTGATCAAAACACATTATTAGCTGTTCACACAGACAATGTCTTCTGCTTTTATGATGGTTTTCAATTTCTAAGAAAACAATTGAATAATTAACCAGTCAACCAAGATCTGGGAGATGGCTCAGTAGGTGAAAAGCACTTTGCCTGCAAACCTGAAATTCTAAGTTGGAGGCTCAGATTCCATAGTGAAAGGAGAGGATGAACTCCCCAAATTTTATCCTTAGAGCTCCCTTTGTATATCTCAACATGGGATATGCAAACACCTACAGAAGAGAGAGAGAGAGAGAGAGAGAGAGAGAGAGAGAGAGAGAGAGAGAGAGGGAGAGAGAGAGAGAGAAGAGAGAGAGGAGAGAGAGGGAGAGAGAGAGGAGAAAGAGGGGAGAAAGGGAGGAGAGAGAGAGAGAGAGAGGAGAGAGAGAGGAGAGAGAGAGAGGGGGAGATAGGAGAGAGAGTGGGAGAGAGAGAGAGAAGAGAGAGAGAGAGGGGGGAGAGTGAGGAGAGAGAGTGGGGAGAGAGAGGAGAGAGACAGAGAGGAGATAGGAGAGAGAGAAGACAGAGAGGAGAGAGAGAGAGAGAGAGAGAGAGAGAGAGAGAGAGAGAGAGAGAGAGGGAGAGAGAGAGAGAGAGAGAGAGAGAGGGAGGGAGGGAGAGAGGAGAGAGAATAGAGAGAGAGTTTTTGCTGTTTGGCGCTGAGCCCAGGTCCTCAACTCATTTTTGGTATTACTTAAGGAAACTCTCGTTTCTTTTGTGCAAAGGAAAACATGTGAAGTACTGGGAAAACTTTGATTTTAAATCTCAACAGAAACAGAAAATGTTTTAAGTTACAATTATAAGTGAGTCTTGTTCCCAAACCAATCTAAACAGGAGATTTTACTCATATAGGGCTGGAATTGAATTTATAATCCTCCTGGTTCCACCTTCGGACAGCAGGAACTGTAGGCATGTACCACTGGGCCCTATGCCTTCTCACCTGCTTTCATGAATTCATTACACAGCTATCTTTGCAGGAAGCGTGGGGCTTGGCTGCACATTCACTTATCACAATTCTGTTTGATGTTGAGGTGATAACCCATGGCCACCATTACAACCAGATAGCATGAATTAAATAAAAAGAATAAGGAGGATCTTTTTATGTGAGTGTAAACAGTCTTGTGATAAATGGCTTGATAAATGCATCCTTACAGTGAGGCAGCCCCATCTGTACCAATGCAGAGAAACTGAGCTGCTGAGAAATCACACCCTGAGGACGAACTCGCCTGCTGAGCTGCCACTTAGCTCTGTATCTGCTCAAAGATCAGCTTGATCTCGTTAGGTAAGCCATAAAACCTGGATGCTTGATGAGGTTATTAGCTGTGCCGTTGATGTTATCTCTGTTTCAGCAAAGCTTAACATATTATAGTGTATGCTTTGTGTTTATACAAGTTTCACATTATATAGACTAACTTGGCCCCAGGAAGAGAAACAGAAAACAACTAGTCACCCCTTCTCTTAAAACATGAACTTCTCTTTGCCCAAGCACATTTAGGGAGTCCGTGGCTTCAGATTGTGTTAGCAAATGTAGGATTATGGTTCTAACTTTGTATACTAAACATAATACATTAAAATGTTGATCTCATCATTAAACATTAAAAAGAACATGAAAATCAAAAACATCATATACCCAAATTTAACCAGAAGGGAAGTATATACATCTCAGTGAACTCCTACCAGTTAGAATGGCTGTGGGCCCCTCAGCCATTCTGAAGCGGAGGGGCCCACATGGGGATGAACTAGGCCCTCTGCATATGGCTAACAGGTGTGTAGCTCGGTCTGTTTGTGGGGCCCTGGCGGTGGGACCAGGACCTGTCCCTAGCGCATGAGTTGGCTTTTAGGAGCCCATTCTCTATGGTGAGATGCATTGCTCAACTTTGATGCAGGGGTAGGCCTTGGTCTTATCTCAACTGGATGTGCTAAGCTTCTTTGACTCCCCATGGGAGGCTTTACTCTTTCTTGGGAGTGGATGGGGGGTTGAGGGAAGGGGGGGGGAAGGAACTGTCATTGGAATGTAAAGTAAGTAAAAAATTAAAAAAAACAGTGTATAGTTAGTAATTGATGTTTTTCACTATTTTACTTGGCATTTAAATATTAACAAGTAATTTGTTATGCTTCGCCATGTGAAACATTCACGATAAATGACTAACGAAGAAAAATATAGTCTGATCATTAATATAGTCACAATATAAATTCTACTTTAAAAAAACTTGATTTTAAAATAAACGTTGTAAGGACAACTTAAATTGCACATCTGTACAATCTATGCCTTAAATTCTAGTAGGAAGGAATTGTATATACCTAGAATTTGTAATTTAAAACATATTTCATAGAACAAAATTAATTTGGGGGAACCATGATACAAAAAATTCCCACACTAGAGGACATTGCATATATATATATATATATATATATAATTTTATTTTATTGAAAATACATTTTCTCATATAATGTATCCTGATTTCAGTTTTCCTTCCCTTTATTCCTCCCAATTTTCCCCCACCTCCCTTACCCTCTGGAGCCACCTCTCTTTCTGTCCCTCATGAGAAAAGAACAGTCTTCTGAGAGATAACAACCAACATGAGAAAGAAAAATATAATGAGATGAAGCAAGAATACAGCCAAGTTGAACCCGGCAACCCGTGAGGTGGAAGGGTCTCATGGACGGGCACAAGAGCCAGAGACCCACTTTTTCTCACAGGCAGGATCCTCCCTGAACCTCTGAGATGATAGCGGTAACACACACAAAGAGGACATGGTGAAGGTGTGTTGTAGGCTGTGTTCTTGCTGCTTTAAGTTCTGTGATCTTACATACGTCTTGTTTACTTGGCTCAAAGTACCTTGATCTCCCGGCATGCTCCACCCACTCTGCCGCTCCTAACCTTTCTTTCCTCCTCCTCTTCAAAGGGATCCATTGAGCTCCGAGAGGAAGGATGTGATAGAGAACTCCCACTTAGACCCTCTTTGACTAGTGTCTGGCTGTGGGAATGTGTGTCTGTTCCTCTCTGCTGTCAGAGGAATCCTCTCTGGTGATGACTGGTTAAGGCATTGGTCTATGAGTATAGCACAATGCTATTAGGAGTCATTTTATGGGTACATTTCCTCCCATTCCACTGCATTCCAGGCCGTTCCCGATTTTCTCTTCTGTCAGATTCATTGTATCTGGTTTTATGTTCAGGTCTTTAATCCACTCGAACTTGTAATTTCTTGCAAGTTGGTAACTATGGAAGTACTCACTGTCTTCCACATGCAAGCATTTAGCTTGACCAGCATCATTTGATGAAAAGGCTACCTTTTTTGCCCCCAGTAGTATATTTTTGGCTTCTTTATTAAAAAACGTCAAGTATCTGTAGGTGTGCGGATTATTCACTCAGTAGAGACTTGTTCAGTTTCCATGAGTTTATAACATTTCTGTTGTTGCAGATATCTCTTTAATCTGTAATTGCTGTGTCAGGAGGCAGGGAGTTTATTTCGCTTTTCTATTATCTATAGAGACTTGGTTTGTGACTGAGGTTGGGTTCAATTTTCGAGGAAGTTGTGTTAGGTATAGAGAAGAAGGGATATTCTTTTTTCTTTGAGTGAAATGTTCTGTAACTATCTGATGAGTCTCTTTGGTTTATAATGCCTGTTAGCGCTAGTATTTCTCTGTTATTTTTTGTGTAAGTGACATGCCCATTAGTGAGAACTGGGTGGTGAAGTCTTCCACTACTAGTGTTTAAGGTTCAGTAAGTGATTTAGGCTGCAATAGTGGATGCTTTATGTGCCCATGCATTTGGGGCATGGATGCTGAGCATTCAAATGTCATCCTAGTGGATTATTCCTTTGATTTGTATGTAGTGTCTTTTCCTCTCTTTTGGTTTGATGTCCATTTTGTAAGAATTAAATGGTTATACCAGCTTTCCTCTCCGGCCCACTTGCTTAAAATTATTTTTTCCAACCCTTTACACTGAAGTAATGTCTATTCTTGATGTTTCTTAGACGGAGTAGAAGGATAGATTCTATTGTGTATCCATTCTGTTAGTTTTGGTCCTTTTGTTGGGGAATTAAAACTTTGATATTGAGAGAAATTAGTGACCAGTAATTGTTCATTCCTCTTATTTTGATTGTTGTTGATGGTGATGGTGGTAGTGGTTGCAGTGGTTTTGGTGTGTGTGTGTGTGTGTGTGTGTGTGTGTGTGTGTGTGTGTGTGTTTGCTTCTCTGATTTAGATTTTGCCAGTATGAGATTTGTCATTGCCTGTGTTTTCATATGTATAGTTAACATGTCTGGGTTGGAGTATTCCATTTACCGACTCCTGTATTCCTGGATTTGTAAACAATATTGTTAAAATTTGACTTTATCATTAAACATGTCATTTTCTTCACCTGTGGAAATTGAATGTTTTACAAGTTATAGTAGTCTGGGCTGGCATCTGTGGTCTCCTGGAGTCTGAAGCTCATCTGCCCAGGTCTCTCATGCTTTCTGCCGAGTCTCTGTTGAGGAGCCATGTGTAATTCTAGTAGGCTGGCCTTTATATGTTACTTGGTCTTTTTGCCTTGCAACGTTTAATATTCTTTCTTTGTTCTCTGTATTTAGTGTTTTAACCATTATGTGCCAAGGGTATTTTCTCTTGTGGTCCAATCTATTTGGTGTTCTTTATGCTTCTTGTATTTTTTTTTACACATCTCCTAATATAGGGCAGGAAAGTTTTAGTCTATGATTTTGTTGAAAACATTTTCTGGGCCTATGAGCTGGAGTTCTCCCTCCGATATCCCTATCATTCTTAGTTTTGGTCTTTTGGTGTTTCAGATTTCTTATATGTATTGTGTCAGGAAATTTCCAGATTGAACATTTTATTTTATTTATGTATCTTTTTTATTTTTTATGTGAATATTTATTAATTTTTCTTATTTTACATATTGATCTCAGTACCCTCTCCCTGCCTTCCTCCCATGCCCCCTGACTACCCTCCCATCTCATCCTCCCCAACTCCACAGGGGTGCCTTCCAGGAGGGGTCAACAAAATCTCACAAGTCATTTGGAATAGGCACTAGGTCCTGCCTCCTGTCTCTAAGTTAAGGGAGTATCCCTCCATGGGGAATGTGCTCCCAAAGTCCTTTTCTGCAATAGAGATGCATCCTGGTTCCACAGTCAGAGGTCCCTTAGACTGCCCAGGCCTTCTAACTGAGATCCATGTTCAGGGGGTCTGAGTTGGTTTCCCAGCTATCAGTCTGGGGGCCCATGAGCTCCCCCTTGTTCAGGTCAGCTGTCTCTGTGGGTTTCTGCAGCCTGGTCTTGACCCCCCCTTTTTTTTATCACTCCTCCCTCTATGCAACAGGATTCCAGCAGTTTGTCTCAGTGTTTAGCTGTGGGAGTCTGCTTCTGTTTCCATCAGCTACTAGATGAGGGCTCTATGATGGTAGATAAGTTAGTCATCAACCTCATTATTAGTGAAGAGCATTTAAGGTAGCCTTTCCACTGTTGCTCAGTTAGTTGGGGTCATCCTTGTAGGTCTCTGGACATTTCTCTAAAGTCAGTTTTTTTTGTATATATTTCTTTTATTTTTATCAATGCCTGATATTCTCTTTTCTGTTTTATTCTGTTGGTGAAGCTTACCTTTATATGTCCTGTTTAAATTCCTACATTTTTTTCTTATTTCCAGGATTATCTCAGTTTGTGTTTTCTTTATTGCTGCTCATTCCTTTTTCAGACATTGAACAGTTTAATTCCTCTAATTGTTTATATTTCCTTGTATTTCTTTAAGGGATTTTTTTCATATTATTTTTGGGGTGTGTGTGTGTGTGTGTGTGTGTGTGTGTGTGTGTGTGTGTGATTTATTCACCTTCTCCCTAAAGACCTCTATCATCTTTATATATTTAGTTTTAAGTAAGGTCTTAAGTAAGACGCTTGTCTTTTGTTTTGTGCTTCAGCTATTTTGGAATTTTCAGAGCAGGTTTTGCTATTATAGCTGTTCTTTAGTGGATGCATGTCGCCCAGGGTGTTTTTACAGTGGTATCGCTAGGTATCTGGGTTTGGAATGCTTATAAGTGTTTGCACCGATTTCTGGAATTGTCTTTGTTGGGTGGGTGTTTTGGTCCATAGCTTCTGTTTTCTTCTTTGAATGTTCTGAAATTGCGGTAGCTGTGTGCTGTGATTTTCCTGGTCTCCTTAACTGGTTGGTTAGCAGGAAACCCCTCCTGGGATACTGGGATGAGTTGGGTGAAGACAGGGTGAGGAAGAATGATGTTGTGATCCATTTGGGGACAGAGTCAGACAGGAAAGAAAGACTCCAGTGCATTTCTTGAAGCTGGGGATAAGACCGAGTGGGAGGGTTGGATCTTGGACGTGATAGAAGAGGTGTGGGTCTGCCTTCACCACGTTTGTTGCCCTGAGGAAAAGGAACCTTGGGCTCTTGTGGTGCCTGCTGGGTTTGAGTAGTGGGGGAAAAAGGATGTTATAAATGTAACAACCGCTTGATCCAAACGAGATGGATATGGGGCAGCAGGGGCGGGGCGGGATGGTGGGAGCAGGGATGTTTTTCTAACATGTTTTGCTGCAGAGCCAGAATGAGACCAGAGGATTGGATCTTAGTGAACAGCCAGCCTACCTGGTTTTCTGGAAGCCTTGGCCTGTGGGTTAGGAGAGGTTGCCTTCTGAGGTTGGGTGCTGGGGTAAAGCAACCTTGTGTGGTGAGAGCAATTAGGCTGAGATGCTTTGTGGGATCCACAGCAGATGTGTGCATCAGAGAAAAAACACAGTCACTTGGAATTCTACTGCAACTATAGGGATGAGACTAGGGTGTTGGATTTGGGGGGAAGGCAGCAATGGTGAAGGTGGTCAGATAGCTTCCCTATTTATTTCCCTGTCCTGGCTACCCAGTGTGGTCCCTGTAAATGCTTAAAACATTATAATGAAATTTGTTCCAAACTTATTTGAAGTTTACATCTTAATATGCATGCAAAAATGCATTTGAACTGCTGAATATAGTTTTATAGCCTTCTGTCAGTGACTCATTGCTATGCCAGAACGTTTCCAGTAATACTAAAGATTTCTTGTCTCCTGCTAATTAATAATTTCATTTTTTAACTATCTAATTGAATGACCCACTGTCTATTCAGTTTCTATAACCTTAGATGAGGATAAATCTCTGTGTTTACTTGCCCAAAATATCCTAATGACTCTGACATCATACTGTGCACCATCTAAGTATCTTTACATACAAGGCATAGCTCTGTTAGGACCCTGTCACGTGGGAGATGCAATCTTTAGACTCTTAAACTCTGTGTAAGTAGAATTAGCTATTTTATTATTTTATTTTTTGCAAACTCAAACATTGTTTTTTTTTTCTTTTTGTCACAGTCTTAATTCTAAATGCCTGACATCCTCTGGAAATAAACTTGCACTCGACTGAGCACATTTCACATTTAATGTTCATAGTCCTTTTATTTCTGTGTAACAGAATGTGTAACAGCTTAGCCTACTCTGATGAGAATACTCAGACTGAGATGGTTACATGGCAAGCATATTCTGACAGCTGCAGATGGTGGGAAGTCCAAGTTTGGCTTGATGGCAGCTCAACTCTTACAAGACATCACCATCTTGTAGCTTCACATAAAGAGACAGAAAGTTTATGTAGAAGGGAGGGCGCCCTTTCTCTGGATGCTCCCCCTTTTCATTACAGCTCCACCCCTATTACCTGGTTGCATACCTAAGGACCCAAATCCACATGCCGCCCTCCACTCTTAGGGTCTTCATGCAATATTGAATCTGCAATTGCAGAATCAGGGAAACACAGTCAGAACACTCGCTAGCTGATAACACAGCCCCCAAAGAAACAGGATCCATCAGGTCATTGTAAAAATGATTCCACATTCTGAGGACAGTAATTTCCTGTTCACACGCCCTCAATTCTTTCGAACGATTCCTCCAAACTTACACAAAAAGAGAAATTTAGACTTTATTTTACACAGTTGTCCTCAACTATTTTTTTAAACATTTTTGTATATTAATCTATACAGTGCCATGGAAAATTTGGGTTATGCAGGTTTGTGAGTATGTGTCGAGGCCACAGATCAACCTCTGCTTGTTCCTCTATGGCTTTCAATCTTGTGTTCTGAGACAGGGTGTCTCAGTGAAGCTGGAATTCTCCACTTCCGCTGTAATGGCTGGCAGTGAGGCTTATGTCCTTCTTGTTTCCGCCAGCAGCATTGGGATAACAGAGAAATGCTGCCTCCCTAACTTTTTATGGGTGCTTGTGATATGAACTCAGGACCTCAAGCACATGTCACAAACATTTTTTCCCACTAAGCCACTGCTCCATCTCTGCTAAATCAACTTCCTTTCTAACTTAACAGAAATTTCATCTTCACAAGCCTACTGTTAAATGAAATTCCTAGTTTCTTTGAGCAAGATGTCTTATCAATGGCACAGATCTTGAAAATTTCCATAAGTGGAAATACATTCTAATAAATGTGGTCCGTATAAAAGTATGCATGAAGATAATGGCACTTTTGGGACCCATATGCAAGGCTCATGTCTCTGTGGCATGTAATTTAGTTCTTTTAATTCTTATGTATTACTGAGTACAAATAGATTGTTTGAGTATTAAATCAGTTTCTGTTTTTACACATGTATTTCTTGTTTTAATGTCTTACTGGTCTATCATCGATAAAAGAGTCTACTCTCAGATGGAAATAAAATTTTCTGGAAGCTGTTAATAAGCAGGTGCTGACAGATAATCTGTAAACATTACTAAATGCCTCTTATGCTTAAGGACTCGCATTAGAAGCATTAGGAAAATGGTGGAAATTGCAAATTTCCTTTCTCAGTTCATGTCTGGTTCTGATTTTTCTTAATCAGCTTTCACAAAAGTATCGACGTTAGCCATAAAAGTATGACCAGAAGATGAGGTGTACTCAAGTAGATAAGAAAGAACAGAAAACGGCATTGGCCATTTTGAGAATAGTTCAATCACTTAATGATGTTGAATTTATTTTGATATTAAAATATGATAATATTCCATCATGGTTGGAATAAGGACCTGCCCATCAGTACATCGCTTGCTGAAGAGATTGTGGAGAGCCGCGTAGTGCCACGCCTTAAAGTGGTGCTGGCTTCCGCCTTACACCTTCCTGCTGGTGAAGGCTCTCTGGAGTAAACAAGCCCTTAATTGGTTAAGTCTGTTCAGCCTGTCTGCTTCCGCATTAGAGTAGCCTATCTGCAGGGTCCACGTGGCTCACTGGGGTTGGTTAGCTCAAGGGTATTTAAGCCTGTGCAGGGGTTCCCTCTCTCTCTCTCTCTCTCTCTCTCTCTCTCTCTCTCTCTCTCTCTCTCTCTCTCTCCCTTTCCCTTTCCCTTTTCCTCTCCCTATCCCTCTCTCTCCCTTTCCCTCTCTCTCCCTCTCTGCGGGCCAGAAGCAAGCAACATGTTTAAAGGATCCTGGTTAAAACTGCAAGAAGATCTACCCGGAGTTGCGTCTTCCTTGCTGGCGAGGGTCAGGCGCGTACAGAGATGACTCAATCTCTTCAGCAAAGAGCACCGGCTGCTCTTGTGGCAGATCTGTGTTCAGTTCCAACCAACCACATGCAGACACACAAACAGCCATCGGTAACTCCAGTTCCGGAGGATTTAATATCCTCTTCTGTTTCTTGTAGCACTATGCACACACAGTGCAAAAGGACGTGGGCAGACAACATACAATACATATAAGTCCTTTTTAATTACATGAAATGTATAGGTAGATACAAAGGAGCACTGCCCTCGCTGATAGTCAGGTATTAGTTGTTGATACCGCTGAACAACTTTGCAATGGTTAAAATGAATGAGGGAGGGTTTGTAAGAATTGGCAGTAACAGCAGCTGCATAAACAAAGGTTGAGAGTGCCAATGAAGGGAGACGTTCCTTTTGTTGTTTTGATTTACGTAAGAAATTAAAAAGTCATAGGTGGGATTGCTGGTTCCAGACGCATAATAGAAGCTGGTGCTCTGTCCCTTCCATGCTTGAAGTAGAAATAAAAGATGAATTAAAAACTAAGCCAGTTTCCTGAACCATCAGAGCACTGATGTTACGGCACAAACCACTATGCTCAGGGCTGCAGAACCAAAGAAGCAGAGCTAAGATCAACACAATGGGATTGATGGGAAATACGATCATCCCAGCGGAGAGTGGTAATTTTCTGGACCACAATGATATTAGGAATTTCTAGCTACAGAATTTATCTGACATTCTATGAGGTTGTCAAAGTGATGATATAAGGAACGTCTTTAAAGATTTAATAAGGAAAGAAAGACAACAATCAGTCATTGATACACATGCTCAGAATGTTGTCATGGGGCAGACAGCCCTCTCATCACCAAATAGGCTCCACCATAATCACTAGTAACAGTCTGTTATAAACAAGAAAGAGCTTTGGGACATAAGCAAGTCAACATAATTCTCTAGGCACAAACTTGTAAAAGCCAAGCAGGAACATGAGAGAGAAAAATTCAAAGGCCAAGAAGTAAACCTGAAATGTGAGAGACAAAACCTACAGCAACTGGCTAAGCACAGCAGAGCTGCTAGCCAGAGTAACATGGATCCGTGAGCTTTAGTGGCTGAAGCTCTGGGTGGCCTCTTGCCTTCCACACAAAATACTAATGATTCAAACGACATACCCAGGTCATGGTGGATGGGAAGAAAGAGACGTATAAAGAACAAGTGCATGAGGAGGAAATGCTGAGGAGGAAGGGAAGGAGAAAGGGGAGGTAAAAGGAGGAAGAAAAGGGGGAGAAACAGAAGGAAAATGAGAAGGTGGAAAGAGGGGAGGAGGAGAGGAAACTAACGAGGAAGGAAGAAAAGGGGAGGGAGGAGAATGGTGGTGAGAAATAGAATGGGGAGAGAGAGATGAGTCAGGTGGGTTTTGTAGGAGATAATGTAAGGACTTAAATGATTAGCATCTCCATTTATAGATGAAGGATGTGTGTGTGTGTGTGTGTGTGTGTGTGTGTGTGTGTGTGTGTGTGTATGAGAGAAAGAGATTAATTAAATGTTCATACTAAATTGAAACACATTCCTGACTGCACTGCACTCTAACTCCCGTTGTAACTGAGGTACCATGTTACACCCATCAATTCCTGCTCTAACTACAAATTTTATTTGATAATCAGAGCAACATTTCCAGAGTATACAGCACTTAGGACTTAGGATGCATATAATTCTGGGTTATATTCTGTGTAGATAATTCCTGCCTTGATAGAGGGGGAATGCATGTGAAATGATCACCATGCACTGGGGAAAGTTCCACAAAAGAACTGTTGAAATGACAGGCATATGCGGTTTTGTTTTAATAATAAAATAAAATTAACAAGCCGTGCATTTTACGAAATGTATTGAAGTACTTAATAGACTTAATTCATATTTTCTGCTCAATGAAAACACATCAGAAGATTCATAGAAAAGTTAACACCTTCCGCCTGAAAGAGACACAAACAGTGATCATCTCCACATGAATAAATCATCTTTCTTGGGCAGGGATAATAAAGAGTCTCGGTTTTTAAAATCATATCAAATGTGAAGTACGATGCATATGCCATATTTCTGAGACCACAGCTTTATACATGTGTTTATATTCATTGACTAATACAAAATCACAACTGGAAAGGATACACAGGCAGTGTATGAAAGTCTGTGAACAAAAGTGGTCAGGAAATATCTAGATAAAAAGGAAGCTAGTGATTCAAATATTTAGAATGAGCATGGCTATGCTCAAGCAATATTTGCTCCAATTTACTGGATGGTATCATCATAACCACATTCTAGGACAAATGGCTACAGGCTTATTCAGGAATATCCACTAAATATACTTCGTCTGAAATCAGAAAACTATTGTCAGTCCACTAGAAGCTTTGCTTCAAGTCAGAGGAGTATATCTCTCAAATGGCTCACATTTGATGGGTAATTTGCTCTGGTACACCTACACCAGTGACCAAGGATTCTTAACACAAAGTTATTTTGTTGTGTCTCAAATTTGTTTTTGCTATTGTTGTTTTTGTTTGATTTCAAAAGACATGGCATTTTCATGAAATATTCAGTGCCTTAGAACATTACAGAAGATGAACATATAGAGACCCTCAAAAATGATGTACTCTAAGATTTCCACACACATCTTTGAAAAGTTACTCTGAAAAACTTATCATGAGGGAGAAATCTCTCCTGCAGCTTCTGGCTGTTTTTCATTTGAACACATCTATCTTTCATGGGGTCTGTGTTCCAAGAAGACATGGCCAAAAGACAGGGAAAAAAAAAATAGAAGAAATCAAAACAAGCTCCGGAGTGAAGAGCGTTTCACACAAACTGCTTCATGATGTGTTTTCTTTTTCATGTGTAGTGATATGGGAGAGTGGGGGTTGTGTTCTTAGCTTCTCAGATAAAATCTCCGAGATTTAAAGACTGAGGACAGAAAGCCTGTGCAGAAAGCAGTTCACCTTCATGATCTTAAAACCAAGAGGCATTTTCCCCCATCTTCTCTCTTTAGCTAAAATCTAAGTCAATGCTTATATAATTGCATTAACTTAAAACTGGCTTCACTATAATACATTAGATGTGGCACTGTTCCTTACATACTAATTATATTTTCTTTATATATAATACTAATTATATATTTCTTATAATCTTTCTTCAGAAGACACAGCATTAAATGACTGGCTTACTGCAGAGACAACAAAACATATCAAATGCAGCGTTGTTCGCACGCAGCACTTTGGCAGCATGTTCTGTGTAGATATTAGGCTATTTTGATACTACTAGCTTTAATCTACTAAAGCACATAACTTCGTAACTTCTCTAGTATTTGATAATACTTTTTACTGCCATATTTTTTTTTTACTGACATACTTATTTAAGGTTTTGTTTTATTTTGACAAGATGGTAAAAGCATTACTGGTTCCTGTTATCAATTTTCCCCGGTACTGACCTCTCCCATGCCATCATTGTAATAGAGGTGCCCAGCATCCTTCCTCTGCTTTACAGATTCACTAGTGTCATAATGTTTGCTCAATTGTCAAGAAGGGAAATGAAGACAGAATGAGAACACCATGGTGTGCGTAGCTCTTGAGACATGAGAGTTTTATAAAGCAAATTTTTCTAAAAGGCCTCCTTTTCATCTTATTCTCTATGTAATAATGTATAGATTTTTCTGAAAGAGACAGGCATACAGAGAGAGAGTATATATGTGTGTTTGTGAGAGAGAAAGAGAGACAGACAGAGAGAGAAAGAGAGAGAGAGAAAGAGAGAGAGTGAGAGAAGAGAAGAGAAGAGAGAGAGAGAGAGAGAGAGAGAGAGAGAGAGAGAGAGAGAGAGAGAGAGCTTCCATAATGGGGCCAGGTGGACCTTACCTGCTATCATGAACATGGAATCCATTTGTCTTTGAGGTCTCCTCCTTGTTTCCTGTGTGTATTCCTGGATCATAAAGCATCCTGTACTTAAGTTTTTGTGGAACTTGTACACTAATTTTAATGTCTGTTTATTATATGACGGTAGACCATACTATTTTGATTATGGATATAATTACCTTTCTAAAATTGCAGTGTGTGTCATCATAACACAGCGTAAAATAATGGCAGAACCATCACCCACTTCTGCCTGTTCTCCTTTCTTTACTCATTCACTTGTCATACTACTGTAGGAATCATACCCATTGCCCCATTAGCCTCCTGGGGTTAAAGAGGTCAGGATGCTTTGCAGCATCTTTGTATTTTGGAATTTTGAATATGCTGCTTAAATTAATGGTAGAGATCTCATTAAATATAAGAAAGTAGTGCAGACAACCATTATCATGGAAGACATGAACTGAAGGAAAAGCATGTTTGTGAAATATGTCAGTAAGTTCACAAAGGGAGAAAAATTATCTGAACAGAAACCATCTTGCATCAGTGCTCATATTTCTCTTTGTGGATTCCAAACTACTCTCTCAAAGCAGAACTTTATTTGATTACTCAAACAAGTAAACATCATAGTGACTTTCATTTCCATTTTACTTATCAAGGAAAAGGACATTCAAGATCTAGTTTCCTATGATAGGGGACTGAATAAATATTAAGATGGCATTGGTGATAGATTAGTTAAAACCTTACGGTAGCCACACATTCCCGAGTGATTAGGGATGTCGTTCTATGTAAGTTTCTCTTCTTGGTTGATGAATAAAACACCTTGGCCATAGAGGCAGGGGGATAAGTGGGAGTAGGAGACAAGTGGAATTCTGGGGAAGGTAGGCAGAGAAAACCTGCCAGAAGGAGAAGCCATTCAGACCAGAAAGGAGGAGCAGGTCTGGGCATCCCCTGGTGAGCCAAGAGCACGGGAAATACATAGATTAATAGAAATGGGTTAACTAAGACGGAGGTTGTGTGCTTATTAGGAGCAAGGCAGCTGCAGGAACAGGCTGGCGTGAAAGAGTCTCGGCAACACCCCAGGCCTCGTGTTCCGCCATGGCTGAATAAATATACACCGAGTCCAGGTGTTTAGAGTTAAATAAGGACAACCAAGAAATTCTGATTCATAATGCTAGGTGGCAAGTACACACTGAGGAAGGGAACGGAGATTCTTTCTAGAAGGCAACTGAGAATGTGTGAAATTGAGCGGGCATCAAATATTGCTTTACTAGACATGTAGGTCAATGGCATTCCATGGTCAGGAAACAGCTTCAGAAGGATGGAGAGACTGAGATGTCATAGGAGGGTTGTATATCTTCGAGGCTAAAGGTCCCGAGGTGGAAAAAAGAGCTGGAGATATCAGAAAGGTAGAAAAAGAGCCAATGCTGAAGTGTGGGAACAGGTTGAGGTTCTGACTTTCACCATTTGTCTGGAGGCTGCTTTGGCTGTCTTTTAATAAGCCCAGGTGAGGTAACACAGAGAAGGCATTTTGACTCCTTAAATACATTGTATCGGATTTTTGTTTTGTTTTTACTGTATTGAATGCATTGTATCAGATAGTTTTTATTAAATGTTACTTCCCAAACCCTGAATGTCATAATGAGAACCTGGAGAGGAATGTCCATTCTGCTGTAAATCTGAAACTGCTCAGCAAAAGCCTCTAAGAAGTCAATAATGACAGAGATATGATTAAAACATCCTTCAGAGAATGACAAGATATTTTCAATTCTGAAAGATAATGTTCTCTCAGTTAAAACAATAAATATTAAAATACTCAACCTATGAAAATTAAATGTCAGCAGCGGATGCCTAGTAAATATCACTGGATCAGCGAACAGCATAAATTATCCACATCACACATGACTTAAACAATGAACTGTGCCTGTCTCATGCTCCAAACACTGCATCTTGGGATGAACTTGGTTACACTTAGGATCAGCCTCTAAGACATACAAATGAAAACCTGACTACTGATTATATACTATGTATTATACAATTCCTGATGCTTCTTTTTCCCTTTTCCCTTTCAAATACTTATATTGCGTCTCTTACTGAAAAACTTCAATTAACTTTAAAGTCGTTCCCTTTGACAGTCTTGCCTCTCTCCTGAAAAGAAGCACCCTAGATATTCTTCCTAGACACAGGGCAGACCCAATTACTATTCATGGGTCAATTACTGTAACAAAATACCTAGGATAGTTAACTTTAAAAAGTATGAAAGTTTGCGCTGCCTCACAATTTTATATGTTCCAATGCCACGCCTACTGTTCCAGTAGCGTTTTCTCCTCTAGTGGAATAGTTCATTCTAGAAGGCAGGGAGCAAAGAACATGGAAGGCACATAGTCTGGGCCCCAACACACCAGGCATGTGCAAGTGACATATCACTGCAAATGCACCCTGCCTCTTAGATTCCAGCACCTCTTAGCCCCTCCTTTGTGATGGTGAAGTGGATATGAACGCTTGTAAGATATTCCAGATTCAATCTGGTACCACAAAATGATGAAAAACATTCCGTTGACTTCCACACTGAATGCAAGGCTTGTCTCTGTGCTGAAAAGTTTTCATAGCACCATGCAGTCTTTCTCTTCAATGACTGTTACATGATGTGATTCAGTATTCATGCTTCAGACGGATGGAAGCTACAACATTCCATATAGAATAGCCTTGCTTTTATTTCAAAGGCTTAGAATGTGTAACCTCCTGCCCTCTGTCTATTGTGTGCTTTTTATTAGTGAACAATTACAAGGCCTGTCCAAATGAAACAGGTCACAGCTTCTCAATATTTTCACAATAGTTACATGTTAATTTCATTCAAAGCCATTGTATCTAATTTATTTCACTTTCACTTACATATTTCTGTTTTTTTTTCTTGCATAGTAATACAAATGTAGGAAGGCAGGAAACCTAACTATTATTGGTACACAGAATTCTCTGCCATGTGATAAAGTAAATAAAAATAGTGTCGTAGATACATAGTCCAGGAGACCACAGAATATTCCCAAATGGTATAAAAATGGTTTTATAAACTCAAAATGGTAAATGCTCAGAAAGCAAGTGTTAAATGCATTACAGGAATTTTCTTCAGTTGTCTTGATGTTCTATGGCAACTTGATAAGTGTCTCAATGATATTTGGTCTGTCTTCTCCCCCCATGTATCTTTGCTACTGAGATCCATTTCGGAGAGTGCCTGGCGATGTCTGCAGCTTGAAAGGCTTCCGTATGTTCTCAATGAAAAGAGCTGGCAGTTTAAAGAGGAATGAGAATAACTTCTGGATGGCCTTCTTTTTAATATCATCTCCAAAACATTTGCCACTAATGAGTTCCCTAATTTGTCTTTTAGGAAGCACAGGTTTTTATTAACAGTGTTGATTTCTGACATCTATAGGATTTCTTTAGATTTTGCCGTCAGATATTAAATAATAGGATTTCAGACATTGTAAAAAAGGGCACTAATTTATCAGGAGGCAATAATTTTTTTTAACATGTTCTGCTTTTATCTGTTAAAAGGAAAGTAGAAGCTGGAAAGGGATTTAATAATGCTGTCTGCTTCTAGGGAAAATCTGTTTGGAAGCTCAGTAACATCAGAGCTACCACACTCCAAACCCCGCATGGGTCACTCTAAACTTATGACAGTCTTTCCATTAAGTGATGTTTTCATAATTTACCGATTCTTAATACAGATGTATTTTTGGCATTTTCCTCTGGGGTTTTCAACTATAATAACTGGATAAATGTTCCATCCATAATAGGGATTATATTCAGGTTTATTTTCTGCTCAGCACTTTACTTAACATAGTTACATTGACAGATACACTTCTTGTGTTGATTGCTAAAAAACATATATAATAAAGCTAATAAGTGTATAATTTAGTTTCAAGATTGAGGCGGGGGGGGGGGATCCCTGAACTGTTCTCAATGTATGCACGAAGAGGATCACAGAGTAGGAAACGATTCTGTTGCTGTTGCTGGTTCATATGTGCAGTGGAGAATTGTCGCCAGTGTAAAAGTATCAAAAAAGTATCATAGAGTGTAAAAGTATCATAGAGGCAAGGCTTTGACTCTATGAAAGACACAGTCTCATGATCAAATGGGCTTACAACTGAAGGAGAAAATTAATGTTAACATAAGCTCAAATGGCAATACATGTAGAAAATTTAAAATCATTATTTTATTGGTTTTATTATTCTTTCTTATTTTACATATCGATCCCAGTTCCCTCTCCCTCCCATCCTCCCATGCTCCCCAAATTCCCCTCTCATCCCATCCCCCACCCACTCCACAGGGAGGGTGGTGCCTGCTAGAAAGGTTTATCAAAGTCTGTCAAGTCGTTTGGAGTAGGGACTAGGCCCTCCCTCTTGTCTCTAGGCTAAGTGAGTATCTTTCCATGGGGAATGTGCTCCCAAAGTCCTTTCCTGTACCAGGGATACATCCTGGTTCCACTGTCAGAGGTCCCTTCGACTACCCAGGCCTTCTAGCTGAGACCCACGTTCAGGGCGTCTGGTGAAAGAAACATGACTAAAGTGTAGAAATATGCAAGGCACACTCTGAGTCTAAAGAAGAAAAAATAATAGTGAGATTTAAATAATTTTCTGTTACCAGGGCAGTCTGTTTGATGTTTCCACAGTCAGTCATAAGCCCCAGCTCATTATTCTGCCACAGCCTGACTTTGGATAAATGTTTATAGTTTTTATTTTCCATGTATGGTGCTGTGTGTGAGTTAAAATTTGTGATTCTTGAGGCTATCAGCTTTCACCTGAACATGTCCAGTAGTTAGTGTAGAGACAACCCTATTCTGGTTCCCACAGTTGTATATTAGTGAATGGAACACATAGGAAAGTTTCCGCTCTTAAGGTGGTGAAGATACCATAGATGGCTTTGTAACAATCCTTGAAAGACCTCATTTGTTTAAGGTGTAGCCCGATAGAGTCAGCAACCTGCACATTCCTGAATTACCACACATCCACTATAATACTTCCTTTTAAAAGTAGTCTTGATGGCCATGCACGACTGTGGAGTTAATAACTGTTGCACTCATGCTAAGCACTGGGAGCTGGGGACTTTTTACTGAGGACATACGTAAATATCCAGACTGGCCCTGCAAGAGTCCCAGAGAAAGCACAGAACTAGATAGACAAAAGATGCAGACTCAAGAACTTAGTATCTAGCATCTAAATCTAACTGTACTTCTTTCATTTATTAAATGTGCAGTTGAAGATTATCCACAGACCCTAGATGAGTCTTTTGTTCAATTATAGAATGTAGAAAAATGTTGCTGGGATACAGAAAATACCAGAAAGAGTCCAGTCCGTTGGGGTGGATAAGGGGAGCTGCCCATTCTCTTTGATGCAGAAAGGCTCTTTCCCAAGACCCCAGAATCGGGACGGAATCTTTCTTTGGGAGTTTGTTTTTTGAAAGAACTAGGCTGCCAGTGTCATGTGCCCTGCCCCGATCCAAGCCACCTTACCAAGGTTAGGTCTGCTGGTCTCAGTGCACAGAGGACATTCTTTGCATCAACACTCCTGATCCACAGTCCTCTGCCCCCGTTGCTTCCAATCCTTTTACCACAGTGGGTTGAGCTTGGAGACCCATTAAAACTCTCTGCACATAACAGTTTCTCAGAATCTGCTTCTAGAGAAAAGAACAAGAGAAGTGCACCCAGCTAACTATCTTGTAAATGTATTACCACAGGAAACAAGGGATCAGATCCAACTTTAAAGATCCTGTGTGGCACCAGTATCCTCCTCTGATCCCTAAAATCATAGATCTGTAGGTAACTCTCGCTGTAGAGGTGTAAAATCTGAAAGGCCCTTCCTCTACTGCTTTCTGAGACATCTCATGGGAAATACACTGTTTGTAGTTGTTCTCTGTTCTGTATCACCTGTGTTATAGTTTTGATGCCTAAGCAGCTGCTGCTATAAAACAGCAGCATTTACTTAAGTCACTAGCCTCATCACTCTGAAGAGCAAATATCTGATAAGCTAGCATGCCTTGCACCTTGTCCTCAGACTTTGAGTCTAACAGCCATGCTCAGATCTGTACCCATCTGCCTGCCGTGAAGATGCAGGAATTTTATGGTGTCATCTAGTAGAACCAATTAACCCAGTGCAGGTGGCTGTCATTCTTACTCGGGTAATAAGGGACACCTGTGACACATTATGTACGAGCCAATCTGTCATGTGTTCTTCCAGGAATGGAATCTTTCTATACCTCTCTGTAATTGAGACATATATCATGTGTGTTTATTGAGTACATGCCTGCAGCCCAATTCACAGTTGCAGCAGGTACAGGGGACCCAGGCTAGAAAGGTGTCCCGTTTTTTTTTCAGAGCTTCAGGTGTTGGAAATCCTGAATGCTTCTAATAATTTTTAAATATATCACAGATTGTTTGAAACAGTGGTTACCCTACTGTGCGTGACCATCGCTCAACTCCATTCTTCTATGACATCGATGTTTACATTCATCATCTGTCTCTTGTGATCACTTCATATCATGCCCTACAGTTCCATACTTGTTTTTTGCAAAGGACAGGATTTATACACTTTTACGGCTGAATAGTATTCCAGTGTGTACATGACTAAAATTATTTACTCATTGATCAAGTTCTAGATTAATTTCTGATCTTAGCTGTTGTGATCGATGGATATCGATACCTCTGGGGTATATTATCTATATGACATGACGGCCTCCTCTTTTTTATGTCTCCATGCATTAAGGGTAATGAACAATATGACTGTTCTATTTTTAATGTTTGGGTAGCATTCATACTGATTTTCATTGTAGCTGGCTTAGTTTGTATTCCTGCCTAGAATATAGGAGTTTATCCATTCTGCTTCTCTCTTGACACTTGTTACTTCTGTCATTGAGATGAGAGTGATCTGACCTGGGTGAGATGTTATATTATTTGGATTGAGTTTGTTTTCCTGGTGATTAGAGATACTGATAATTTTCTGCAGTGTTGGTCGGCAATCTGCACATCATCGTTGAGGAGCTTGTTCAGACCTTTAGCCCATTTTATCTGAGCACTTGTGGTTTTAGTATTTAGTTTCTTGAGTTCGTTGTTCATCCTTTCTGGATACAAATCATGAGTGAGCAGGACATGTGCTCGCAGCTGGAGATAGGATTACGTTTGTCCTTTTCTTTCCTCTGCTTCTTACTGCCAGGGTCACAGTTTTGGAGTGTCTCCCACGTGTTATCTTGGGAGATCTCATAGCTTCAGATCTTACATTTGGAGTTTCAATCTATTTTGTATTGAATGTTTATGTACTGAACAGGGAGCTATTTCATTCTCCTGGTGATTTAGATCCAGTTTTCCACCGCTGTTTGTTGAAGAGTTTTTCTGTCCATCATGTGTTCTTGGCACTATTTTCAAGCGCCAGTGGTTCATTCTGTGTGATTTAATTTCTGATTTTGCATTCTGTTACAATGTGTCTGTTTCTAAACCGTGTCACGTTGTTCAGTTACTATAGCTTTCACAATATTTTAAAGTCGGCCCATGTGATGCTCTCACTTTCTTCCTTTTTAATTGTTTGCCTGTCTGGAGAATTTGTCACCGCGGTATCACTTGGATAAATCGTAGAATTGTTCCTGTTTGCCATTCCAGTGAAAACGTCAGTAATTCTTACATGGAAATTTAACTAAATCTGTATCGTTCTTCGGGCAGCATCTTCATATTATTTTAATATTCACAACAATGATAGAATGACAGGAGCCCTGTGCCTTCATAGTCTTATATCGTCACTGTATCATGCAGCTTGTGACGGGCATCCCAGGTTGGCTTAATGTTTTCTCAGCGATACATAGCTTTTCCCTTCTTTTTTAACCCCCCCATGAAAATAATTTTCTGATTTCATGGAGAATCTGATTATATTTTTCTCAATATTTCAGATGATGAACTAGAAATCATGAGTGCAAATACAAAACCATTCATTCACAGATGCAAATCATTTCCCATTATCTGCTCATTTGCTGGGACTGAAAATTAGCCTTCTTTGGGGAAAGGGTCAAGCCTCTGCTGGATTCATATGTAGAATCCTCTCTTTTGCAAAGAGCCTTGGAAACTTTCAATATTTACAGCTTTATAGGATTTGGCAAGTGTCTTCCTTAGTCAGGGGTTTTATGGTGTTAACGCTAAAATCGTTATCTGTTGATTTTGGAAGGTTCTGGAACTTCTGAGCACATTTCCTCGGGCGGCCATGAGTATTAAACATTCCCAGCCTTGTGTGCCTTGGGCTTGCTGTGGTTTGAATCTGACACGCCCCCTCCACACACACCACCTCCAGTGTTTGAACAGCTGCTCCCCAGCCTGTGGCATTAACTGGCAAGATTGTGTGACAGTGAGAGGTGGAATCTTGCTAGAGGAAGTGGTCCATTTGTGTGGGCCTTGCTGTTTTATAGCTGGCCTGCTTCCTTTTTTAGTATGGATACAATGGTGCCTTCTTACCCTGCTTCTATACCTTCTTGACCATGATGGACTTCGTTCCTGACTCTGGAAGCCACAATAAACCATTTCTTCCTTAAATTGCCTTTCTCGGTCATTTTGTCACAGAAACAAGACAGTGCAGTGCCTGATGGGAACTATAAGACTATAACAGTCATGGAAACATTGGTCTTTTTCACCAAGGTGAATAACATCTGTGATTTAATTTATAAAGTCCCCCTTTTCCTGTTTTATTGTGAAGAACTGAGTCTCCACAACAAAATGCCCTGTGGTGTAAAGATTCATCTGCCTTTCTGGTACAGGCCACCACTGCTGAATGTAGCAGAGCCCATGTTGACAATGGGAACAGGTGACATGATTAATGGCTCTGAAGTTGGCCCGCCTTGCTGCGAATGGCAGTTTTCACTGCTCCATGTTGCTTTTTCAAATTGGGGGATTATCATCTCTGCATTTATTGAGGGTCTCTACAGGAATCAATAAGATAACTACTGTTTTATATAAAACTTAGATAACTATCCAATAAATGTTGAGCACAATAATGATATAAACATTTACATTTAAGAGATTCCATTCAAGCTTTAACATAGCAGAAAGCAACAACTGAGGAAATTAATATGCCAGGTATTGATACATTGCATTAGTGTTTGAGTAGAGTTTTAAATAGAGATGATAGACATATGGATCACTTTTCTTTGAGCCAGGGCAGTGAGAATGAGTGGAGACAGGCAGAGGAGAGAAAAGGGTGTAATGAAAGTGACCCACATAGACATGAGAAGCTGGGCTTTGAATGTTTAGTTCAAGGCAGAGTTATACGGATTTTAGTAAGTCCCGTGCAAGATTCTATTTTCGTGAGACATTTTATTCTCAAGCACACATCAACTTCAGTCTGATTTGTGTGCCATTCTGTACACAACCTAACTGGAATTGAGTATACATCTCAGAAGCAAATGGATAGCAAATTTTATATGTACACACAGCTCTTACTTTATCACATAAACTATTAATTCATTCTACTAGGAAAATAAGTTTTAAGAAATAAAAAAAAAAAGTTTAATTTTTAAGGAAGGGTGATGGCTCTAAAATGTTTATTTTTGCAAGCATGAGGACTTGAGTTCAAAGCCCTAGGACACATGTGAAATTGTGCCAGGCACTGCATTATACATTTATAATCCAGCACAAGGAGATTAGGGGCTGGGACATATACGGGGTTCACTGACCACCCCGATCACCTCATTGGTGAGCAGCATACTATTAGGAGACCCCATAGCAGAAGAAAAGGAGAATGAGCCCTGAGTAATGATGACCAAAGTCATCCTCTGAAACCCACTTGCACACACATATATCTTGATACTCACTGAATCACACACATATATACAAAGGTAGTAAAATGACTAATACTAATTTAATAAAATCACACTGAATAAGAAAATTCATATTTTGCAGCCCAGAATTTATGAACTGTGTGAAAATTCACAAGATGAGTGAACACAAGATCAGATTTTTATTTAGGACTTCAACCTCATTTATATTATGGGTCCTGAAAGTGGTGTATGGAATTAACTTTCTTTTGTGAAATGTCCTAGGAAATTATGGCTATAAATCCTGCCCTTCTTAGCAGTACTAACTGTACATAGCCCATGTTTCCAAGAGTAATTTATTACAGGGAAACACATTTTTACCTTTTCTTCTGTTTCTATAAATTCAGTGTTTTTAAATCCTCTGTAAGAGTTAGCCAACCACTTTTAGTTTTTATTTTCTCTCTCAGAGGAAAGTTTAATGACCTCTATTTTGTGTACAATTGTGGGTAGTTGAAAGCTTCTTTATGAATACAGGTGATGTCCACAGACCTACTATTTTATGTTATTGTTATGAATTCCAGGGACTGCTTGCAATTCTTACAATCCATTGCATTTACCTCAGGGTATGACCCTTATTTCTTTATAATTATTGACTTTAGTCTTACATTGTATACCAAATTTAGAAACTTTCTTCCCCACATATATTAATGAATATTATACTTTCTGCTATATATTTTATTAAAGTTTTATCTTCACGTATACCCTCTAGGTCTACCCTGTCTTAAATGTTTCATTCCTTCCAGTTACAGCAACATTGATTGTATGTCAACAGGGAAAGAACATTAGGGGCTAGTTTATTTGCGTGTGGACATGATATCTCTCAGAGTCTATCTTCATCTCTTCTGAAGCAGGATTGCATTTTTGGTGTACAATACAGGAAGTGGGTAGCTCTTATTTCTATCTTAATGACCCTACAGGACCATTCACAATGCAGGTAAAAATCCTTAAACTCTGGGGTTAGTCACTTTCAAATCCCTCTCTTCTCCTTCTCTAAACACCCTCATTTGGGAACAAAATAGAAAGAGGAACCCAGTCAAAGGGTGAAGAATGAAGAATCAACCCAGGCTGATCTTGATCATTTTTTCTTTTTTTGAAGACCCTGGTGCTGCAGAAAGTGATGGCCATGAGCACAAAAATAAACTCTTCCCATGTCCATCCACACATGTCTCTTGTCCTTTCTAGTTACTTATAGACTCTGTACTCATTCCAAAATGGAATTCAATGGGCAAGTCTTCTAATCCTACCTTTGGACAGTCGTAAGGAACACATTTCTCCTCATCAGGATCATGGTAGCAGTGGGTGCAAGTGTAATCGAGAACTTGAGAATGATGAAGGAATGGCAGTCAGAATGGGACCTATGCCAAGCTGAAGAGCCAAGATAGACACAGAACCTCCAGTTGTCAATAAGACACAGCACCTGATGTTCCCAGCAGGGACAGGCAAAGCTGGGGTGTTGCTTCTGAACCATGATTTGGAACAGTCAGCTCTGCAGGTGCACAGAGGTTTATCCATCACTTCTAGAATAGAAGGGATATTACAAATGCTGATCTATGAAGTGGTGGTTGAGGGACAGGAAATTTTAATAAAATGGAAACAATGCAAATACAGCATAGATATTCCTAGAGGATGACCAAAATTAAGTAAAAACCATCAAATTTTTCTGAAACGGTTTGTGATGATCGCATTTATACTCTTTTAAACTTGTATTTTTTAACTTTTTTTTTTTCTAAGAAAAAGGAATAAGATTCTGGTTTGTTGCTATTTTTCCATTCATTTTTCTAAAATAAAATGCTCATATACCGTCGTCAGAAAGAACTATGAAGGTGGATTTTGAGGTAAGGGGCTAGAACATAGGTTGCATAGAGACAAAGGGAAATGGAACCTTAAACTTTAAATGGGCTGATAAAAGGAAGTTAAGGTATTAGAGGGATTATGAGAAGTGTCATACTATAGAAACTTACTAAAACATAAACATCATAAGCATATATAGATACAGAAAGAATTTTAAGTGATAATCTCTATGATGTGGGACAATGTCTCTTCAAGGCACCATAAGCTGTAAGATAAAATTCCCAGTGCCAGCTGTAAGTTATCACTTTTCAAATTGTATGTCAGTGCACGCGCACACACACACACACACACACACACACAATGTTATTGCCTTTGCTTTTTGTTACCCTCTAGAACTTGATGATAAGAGCATACTGCTGATGTTGCCACATGATTGAATCATAAGACATTGAGAAACCAAGCTGGTACCCAGCCCTAGATGGGTTTCACATGTCAATCCCAGTTCCCTCACACTCCCCTCCTCCCATGTCCCCCTCCCAACACCCATCCCATCCCCTTTCTGCTCCCCAAGGAGGGTGAGGATCTATGGGGGATCCTCAAAGTTTCTCATATCATTTAAACGCGGGTCTAGGCCCTTCCCTATGTGTCTGGGCTAAGAGAGTATCCCATTACATGGAATGGGCTCCCAAAGTCCATTTATATACTAGGTATAAATACTGATGCACTACCAGAGGACCTATAAATTGCCCAGTTCTCCTGACTAAAACCCACATTCAGGGTGTCTAGGTCAATCATATGCTGGTTTCCCATCTATCACACTGGGGTCCTTGTTCAGATCAGCTGTCTCAGAGGGTTTGTTCAGTCTTGCCTTGACACGTTTGCTCATCACAATTCCCTGTCTGCAACTGGATTCCAGGAGTTTGGCTCAGTGTTGAGCTGTGGGTGTCTGCTTCTGCTTCCATCAGTTGCTGGATGAAGGCTCTAGGATGTCATATAAGGGAAAGGCATTTCAGGTAGCCTCTCCACTATATGGCACTTAAAGTAGCCTCTCCACTGTTGCTTAGATTGTTAGTTGGGGTCTCTTAGGCATATACCCAAAAGATGCACATTCATACAATAAGGACATATGTTCAACTATGTTCACAGCAGCTTTATTTTTAATAGGCAGAATCTGGAATCAACATAAATGTCCCTCAACTGAAGAATGGATGGAGAAAATATGGTACAGTTACACAATGGAGTACTACTCACTGAAAAAACAATGAAATCTTAAAATTCTTAGGCAAATGGATGGAACTAGAAGAAACTATCCTGATTGAGGTAACCCAGTCATAAAAAAAAGACAAACACAGTATATGTTCACTCATATATGGATTTTAGATAGACCAAAGATTACCACCCTATAATTCACACTGCCAGAAAATCTAGGAAATGAGGATCCTAAGAGAGACATACATGGTACCCTGGAGAAGGGAAAAGGGACCACTGAAACAGAAGAGAGGGAGTTAGAAGGAAGAGAAGGGGAGAATAGAAGGGAGAGGAGAACATGAGTGATCAGAAAGATTGAGATAAGTAGAGGAATAAATATAGGTTTAAAGAGAAATCTTGCACTAGGGAATTGTACAGAAATCCACAAGGATGACCCCGACTAGGAATCTAAGCAAGTGGAGAAGCTACCTTAAATGCCCTTCTACAATAAAGAGAATGCTGACTAACTTATATGCCATCCTAGAGCCTTCATCCAGGAGCTGATGGAAGCAGAAGCAGAGATCAGCAGGAAAGCACTGAGCCAAACTCTTGGAGTCCAGTTTTAGAGATGGAGGATACATAAACAAAGGGGTCCAGACCAGGCTGGGAAAACATGCAGAAACAGCTGACCTGAGCAAGTGGGAACTCATGGACCCCATTCTGACAGCTCAGAAACCAACATAGGACCAAACCAGGCCCCCCTGAACATGGGTCTCAGCTAGGAGGACTGGGCAGTCTATGGAGCCTATGGCAGTGTTACCAGGATGTATCCCTAGTGCACAAATGGACTTCAAGAGCCCATTTTCCACAGGAGGATATTTTCTTAGCCTACATACACAGGGGAGAGGGCCTAGGCTCTGCCCCAAATGACTTGACAGATTTTGATCATCGCTCATGGATCTCCTCACCCTCCCTGGAGAGTGGATGTTGGATGGGATGGAGGACATGAGAGTATGGGAGGGAGAGGGAACTGGGATTGATATGTAAAGTAAGATTGCTTCTAATTCAAATAAAATTCATTAATAGAAAGAGAGAAAAATAGACCAACATTTCTTTTCTGCAGTGAAGTGAATCTGTAGTTTCTCAATAATGTAGCATAAGCTGAGTTGTAATCTGCACTGAGAGTTATTCCTTCCTGAAATCCCTTTATGTCATCACCTGAACACAAGCTCCATCCTCCCTCTGTGCTCCCATGTCAGTCTTGTGACTCTATGATATAGTACTATGCATATTCAATAACACACACTCCTGAGCTCTGAAATTGCATCTTTTCCACAGATATTTAATGCTTTGGCCATTACTTGTTGAGAGTGGAAGGGGTAGGGACATGAGGTCGAAATCTTAAGATAACAACCGCCAGTTGTATGATATAGAGATTACAATCTACAAGTATACAATTCTGCAGCATACATGTCATCATTTCTCTGCAAACCCTTGTTATTCCTTTAAATTTCCAGAAAAAAAAGTAATAGGGACAGTGTGTATTCAGTGCCTGGGAACACTAAGTATGCAACAAATATTTTCTCTTTTCTCAAAGCCTGATTTGCAATCGCTCCCAAATTTTGATTGAAGTTTCCAAGATAAATATATTCTTCCATTCACAAATGTTATCCCTTTAGAGTAATAATTCATTTTAACATTTTGTATTTTTTGAGTGCTCACTTGAATGTATATGTGCACACTTCATGAATTTCTGGTACCCTCAGTGGCCACAAAAGTGCCTCAGAGACTCCTTGAAACTGGAGTCTAGAAATGGCTGTGAACCATTTGGTAGATGGTGGGACTCAGAGCCTCTGCAAAAGCAGTGAAGGTTCTCTCCCACTGAGCCACCTCTCCGACCTTTAAACAACTTGTCCTAAAAGTATCCCCTTGTCTGTCACAGCTTCATTTGGCTTAGAGAACAAATTGTACCAACAACATTAAAAGCAGCAGGGTCCCTCTATTGAGTTGCATAGAGTGCTGAGATGTATAGTTACTTTACAATTTTATTTCCCTTTGAAAAAATGAAATGAAAGAACAAAGCACTAGGACATAAAATTGAATTTAAATGAATTATTGAAAAGAGGACCATGAGTTAATTACATTTTCATGGTTAGAATGTATAATATATTATGCCACAGAGGAATTTTTTAGGTTAAAAATGATTCATGGTAACATATAATTTAATAGGCTAATGGAGTTTTTTAATACTATTATATTAGAATAATTATAATAGGTTATAAGTAACACATGTTTCTTCTGAAGTGGTATGTGATGGATGGGTTAATAAGCACTGTGGAAGGTCCTTTCTTCATCTAATAGTAAATGTGAAAAAATGGGATTTATGTCAAAAACCTTGTAGAGTATTCTGATATGTTAGAACAAATTATTTTCCATATTTGAAGCAAAAGTGAAGCTCTTTTTCTGTCCATTTGGGCATAAATGAAAATGAATTAAAGGGTATTTGATGAGAGTATTGGTACTGTCTCTGAGTGTGAAACTCAGTGTTGCCATGGATTATATTCCTACTGTCCCCTTGGGGCTGAAGTGAGGGAAGGGAGGGAACCAGCTGGAGGGAAAGCAGAAAAGTGCTGATGCTGGTGCAGGGGACCTTATGTTCCCGAAGTGTCCTCCTAGAAACATTACATAAGGGATCTCTGCAGTTGATAAGCTGAGTCAGAGAGGAAGATCAGGGCTCCTAACTGATTTGGGGCTATACAGCCAGACTCCAGTGTTAAGTAAAACAAAAGGCCTAGAACCAGGATTACATGTTGGCAACCCCCACATCTACTCATCTATGACTGCTGGAGCCTCCCAAACCCAGCCACCTTGGGAGCAGTCTTTCCCACCCAGTGCTGCAGGATCTTTACAACACGGGGCAGAACAGGGCGTCCAGGAAATTTTCCAGTGACAGTCCTGGTGCAGCAGAGACCAGGGGCCTCAAGCCAGATCAATGATTTAAGGCAGCCTCTCCGCTATTGCTTAGATTGTTAGTTGGGGTCATCCTTGTGGATCACAGATTTCCCTAGTGCCAGATTTCTCCTTAGCCAATAATGGCTCCCTCTATTACGGTATCTTTTTCCTTGCACTCTTTCTCTGTTCTATCCCTAACTCAGTCTTCCTGATCCCTCATGTTCCCCTCCCCACAACCATTCTCTTCTCCTCTTTCTTCTACCTCCCTGCCCCCTCCCATGCTTCCAATTTATTCAAGAGACTTTCCCCTTTCCTTAAGACTATGCCTGTGTTTGAGTTCTTTCATTACATGAAGCACAATACAGCAAGACTTACAACTTGAAGATTAGCTTGTGCACTATCTTCCTATCCCCGGTCAACACTGGAAGTCCACGGGATTCATTACTCAGGGTTTACCACTGATTCAGGCATTGATCCTGGCTGGCTGTTTTGCCCATGGCAATTTTCTCTAGAATCTTATTGTGACTTTAAAAGCAACAAACACTGTGGTGATTAACTCATATAACTAAAGCAATTTTTTTTCTTAAAGAGGAAATATACATTTTTTTTGTACATTTCTTGCTCAATTTATGAATCATGAGACTTGGGCAGCCAAGGGATTTGTTTTCATCTCTTGCTTCTTGCATTAATATCTCACTCCTTTATTTTGTTATGCAGTGATTAGTGTGGTCTTGACAGCATAGTTTCACTTTCTGAGTTAGTTCTGGTCCAGATTCATTGGATTCTGAACAAAGACATTCTGCTTCTAGGTTCATTTAGTTTCCATGTTGGCATTTATATATTTCTCTTGTCCAAAACCATAGTACTAATACCATGAGTCTCCTCACTCTTTTTCCTCAGGAGCCCCTTAACTGTGAGATTAGCTTGGCTTGAATTCAGTATTTTTTTTAAATGTCCTGGGAGGATTGTGAGGATTTTCTTGTGGAGCTAAAGACTTGCTCAACACAGATATAGCTAGTGATGAGAAAACTGTAATCAGTATCAGAGATTAGCAGTGAACCCTGCTACATAAGCCACTGGGTCTCGACTTACACAGATCATACAAATGTATTTGCTTTAAGTATCAAAATAAGTACAGGTAGACACAACATTTGCAATGCTATGATGAATAATTTCAAAGTAATACAGTGAATCCCAAACCATACAAAGATGACATATGAGCATTTATGAGGTTTTTAAGATAAAATAATATGTCTCAGAGAGTGTTTCCCCTCATAAAAACAAAGACAAGGAGACAATGCAAACAATGTTACTTTTTATTCACATTTTTTACTTTGGGGAATTGTTCTTTAATTTTTCTGGTTCTTGTGATCTCTGATTTACTGCATTAGATTTGGTTCTACATAAAAAGTAATTTCATTAACAAAAAGTTACTATGAAATAGGTTGTCATTTTCACTAAAAAAGAAGCATGATCTGCGTTTCAACTCCAGAGAAATTACTTGAGATAAAAACATGTCTGAATACACCCCTTGAAAAGCTTGAGTGAATAATGATTAATCTGATATTTTCTCTTTCTGTGATAGAAAACTAAGTAATGCATAACTATATCTGAAGAATTACCTTAAGAGATGCAGGCATTGCATTCCTGACCTGGCACCTTCTTCCAAACCTAAATGTATCACTTTAGCTTTCTGGTATGCAACAATGCCAGCTTTAATCAGACTTTCTTAAACCTCTATGGGTCACATTCATCAATGTGTTAATTTGGGGTGGGGGTGTTTGATGGGAGAGGTTATTCTGTAAATATGTTTCTCATACTGGTTGATGAATAAAGCACTGTGGCCAATAGGAAAGCAAGATAGGCGGGACTAGGAGACTAGGAGGAGGAAAGAGGAAGTAGTTAGGAGGAGTCAGCATGGAGAGCCTAGAGGAAGCAAGATGCCGGCCTGCTGCTCAGATAAGATGACCACGTGGAAATACTTAGATAAGTAGAAATGGGTTAATCATTAAGAGAGAGCTAGCCCATAAACAGTAATAGTAACTGGCCAACAGGATTGTATCAAATACAGAGTCTCTGAGTGTTATTGGGGGCTGGAGTAGTAGCGGGTTGATGGGACCAGACTGGTAGGGAAAATGTGCTCGTAACAGGTGTTCATGTTTTGAGTCATCCTGTGGAAGATTCTTGGTCCTAATGCATTAGGCATCATGCACAGAATTTTAATAGTGTAACTCAAGCCTTATTTTGCATTTGATGTTTTTCTTCTATGACTCATAATTAACAATGTTAATCATTTCTCTACTATCTATTTTCTGGGATTTTTCTCAAACATTAAGGTAATAAATTGGCACACTATTGTGGACAAGGAATAAAACAAATGTCTTTCTTATGACTCTTTGCTAATACCCTCTTTTTTTCGGTTAACTGTTATGCATTCTAATTAGAGGCATTGGTTAAAATGATAAACAAATGTATAGATTAGTCAGTGAATGTTAACTAATGCAACCTATGTATCATTCATAATCTTCTGGGTTCTAGAAAAGGACAAAATCTTAACTCTAAAATCTTTCTGAAGTTAGTAGAGTATATTATACTTTATTTATTCTTATATAGATACTTGAGTTATAGGAAGGTGGTTGAGGGAGAGTGTCTAAAAAAAAAGTAGTGTAACTCTGGAATTATCAGGTAGGAGTTTTGTGGGGTTTTTTTTCTGCTTTGACAATAACACACTTGTGTTGAAATATGTAAGCTTACGTTTTTGAGGAGGAACACTATCCATGTGATTTATTGCCTGCTCAGGGCACCCTGCACGCAAAGTAAAGATCTTAAAACTCCAACAAGGGAAATCTTCAAAGCATGGATAGTATAATTGGTTCAGTTAATTTATTTGGTGCCAATAGTGTGTATAATTTTATAGAGGCAGAAAATGGAGCTAGATTTATTGGAGAGTGTCATAAGCATACTTACCATTTTCATTTATAATGCTTCCATTAGAAAAATTAAAACCAGGGTTTTCCCTGGGCTTCAAGGAGAAAGCATGGTCCTGCCCCGCACTGTGACAGAGTGGAGCAAAGAGATCCACTTACATGCATGGGGTGGTCTACCCCGGGCTCCGAGGAGAAAACACAGGCCAGGCATTGATGAGCAAATAAATGGCAAGCTGTGGGAGAGAAAGGGAAGAGATAGAAAGAGAGAGAGAGAGAGAGAGAGAGAGAGAGAGAGAGAGAGAGAGAGAGAGAGAGAGAGAGAGAGAATTGCAGAGTGCTTTGTGTCCTGTGGATAAAGGCGTGTATCTAAAGAGGTGAACACAGTCAGGAACCAGCTAAGGTAGATGGCTTGATTGCTTCCTAGGGTCATGGGGCCCAGGTCTGGGTTCATGGCTCTGATACAGCCAAGGTCTGGGTTGATATCCTTGGCTCCTGATACCACTGAAGGTGGGGAGGATAGGGCTGTACAGAGTTGGCCTGCCCATCACTGGCTGCACAATAGGGAGAATTGTACTTCCCCTCCCCTGCTGAAGGGCCACGTGCCTCATCCAGGCAGCACAGCAGAGCTGCCCCGATTGGCAGGAGGTTCAGATGAAACAGCTCTGAGAGCACAAGATTGGGATGCCTCGTACCGCCCTCGTCTGAACTGTATTGTGGTGTTGTGAACAAGGGGAAGAGGGCCTCCTCCCTTGCCTGTCCACTTGTAGCTGAAGAGGAATCTGAATCTCCTCTTTACCACAAACATGCCACGTCCCTCCTCTGTGTAGCACAGTAGAGCAGACACCGTTGGTGGCGGCATGGTCAAGTCATGCTCATGGGATAGCTGGCCCCACTACTTGTCTGTCAATAAGCAATGTGGGAGAGGGAGAGATGTTCCCCCTGACCCCTCACCCCTAGCTACTTTTGCAGATGAGGGAGCTAATCCTCCCCCTTAGCAGCTGTAGCACTCGGGACCAGGGCCTTGCCCCTTGCCTGGGAAGCATGGTAGAGCTGACCCTGTTGGCAGTGTCCTAGGAGAACCTGCCCTGAGTGCATGAGAGTGTATCATCACCCCTGCCACCCGGTGCAAACAAGAGAGTTGATTACCTACTGATGAGGTGCAGGTGAACAATCCCCATGTGTAAGCTCTCGCCTGACCCCTCATCTGCCATTGGATGTCACCGACGCAGAGATCCCGTTCCTACCCGTCCAACCTGTGGCATGTGGGAGCGAGCCCTGAGGTCTTAAGAGCAAAAGCGATGTTCCTGTCCTCACCAGCTGTAGCACTTGGGACTGTGGCCCTGTAACCTTGACTGGGCAATACAGAAGAGCTGACCATGATGGTATAGGTGTGGGGGAGAGGACCCCGAGGGGACGAAAGCAGAACCAGCCTGCTCCTAGTGGTGAACTATCTTGGACAATGCTGGAGAACTCATGCTGGTGGTGAGAACGGGCAGGGGATGGGGAGGGGGAGCTGGTGGGTTGACCAAGCATGCAATTGCCCAGGCCCAGAAAGAGGGTTATGAATCGACCCACCGCAACATCCACACACCTGTAATCTGCTAGAGCACAGAAAGGAGCATGTCCCGCAGATTAAAAAAAAAAAAATGTGGCATCTCCATGACACAGGACAACAACAGGATACCCAAGAGGAGCCCCGGTGAAGGTGCAGTATTGATGATATAGCAGAAACCAGAAGCCTGGAACCAGATCAATGACTCTTTGCAATGAATACTTGGAAGTAAATATATATGGATAAAAAGCTATACTTAATGACCCACTGTGTCACACTGCAGATTTCATGTGGAGATTTATGATGAGATTATTTTTCTTTCTTTCCTCTTGATTTTATTTTATTTTGGGGGAGGGTGACAAGGACAGAGGGTAGATATGAAAGGATCTGGGAATGCTGGTGTCAAGATGCTTGATGTGAAAGAAAGAAAAATAAATTTTAAAAAAGTTTAAGAGAACACAAACATTAAAACCATCTCATCCTTTGTTTTCTGTTATAGACAACAAAGTAGAGTTAGATGTACCACAGACAGTTCTTCCTGAGAAATATCCCGCACTAAGTCAGCTATACAAGGAGCTTAGTGATCCCTCATATTGATTTTCTCCTGAAATAAAAGTGTTTGGCACTAGGATGGATCAATCGAAGACCTCTTTCAGCTTCTTGGATTTGGGATTTGTGTTGCTTAAAAAGGCATGAAATTGCTTAGTTAAAATTGATCTCTTTATACTTCGTATTAGTTTTGTTCCTTGTATTTGTGTTATGTAAAACTGTAGTTTTTAAACTGGTGACTTACAGGAAAAATGAGACTTTTCTTATCTTTTTAAAAGCCATCAGAGATTAATATGGGACTAAAGTGTACATGTGTGCATCTATGCGGGAATGTGATCATATGTATTTATATATACACATATATATGTGTACACATGTTTGTGTGAAACATGTGCTTGTACTCAAGTGTGACTGTGCACATGTGGGCATGTACATTGTACATATATGTGTGTGCACTTATATATGTGTATAGATATGTATATGTGCATGTGTGTGTATGAATTAATTTTTAATATTCAGTAGAAAAGACACCTCTAATAATCACTTCTTAAATGCATTTGTCCAATTTCTGTATGTGTACAAAATCCTTTTCTATAATACAAGTGGATTCATAAAATAAATGCTCCTTTCTCCTGAGCCCTTCTATTATCCTCAGGACTGAATTGAGGGGCTGATGGTTTTCATCTTACTTCCTGAGTACACAGTTGCTCCATGCAACACTTTATCAACCGTTTCAAGTAAGAGCCACAATTCCTGCAAAGTCTGTGACTTTAACCTGTGTGGTTGACAAGAGCAGACTTTGAGATCCAACTAATTATTTCTGATTTAGTGTTCCAGCCACAAGGATAGGAACAGGAACGTACAAGGTCAGTGCATTTTTCCGTCTTACAAACATTAGTATTTCCTAGGTATTAGCTTCCTGGGTTATTTTACATTACAAACTTTCTATCCAGGTGTGGATAATGTGGAATGAGAAAGTATTATCTGAGAGTACATTTTCAGACTATATGTAGAGCCTGTGCTTCATTACTCTACATCTTAGGCAACAGGCTAAAACCTTCCTGGATGTATTTACACTGATCTAATGGAGCGAGGACCTGCCTAAGATCATCTACACACAGGCCTTAAGCCTACTCTGCCACCATTTTCATAAAAATGCATCCATGTAAAAAGGTAATTAAGATCATTACCTTCACAGCAAATGGTGTTGGAATCTTTGATTCTCAGTTGTTAAGAACCAAAAAGACACCCAGTAAGAGCACCTTGTTTCCATCTTTCTATCCTCCCTCAATTGTGGTAAGAATGTGATGCCCCCTGCAAAAACTGGAGTGAAATTGTAATGCAGATGTTTAAATGTAAAATGGAAACAAAAGGAAAGATATCTCATTAGATAAATGGAACATGTAGAAGCTATAGGAAGAATTCCAAGACAGAGTGATGCTCTACAGGGAAAACTGGAAGAGGGGTGTTAGGGGCAGGTGTTTCCTGCCAGCCGCATGACCCACTCTTTGTTCCTCCCCGCTGGCCGCCCTGACCCACCACCACACGAGCCCCCAATAACATGCTGAGACTCTGTATTTGATATAAATCTGTTGGCCAGTTCCTAATTCCTTATCAGCTAGCTCTTTCTTAATAATTAACCCATTTCTACTATTCTAAGTATTTCCATGTGGCTCATCTTACTGGCCAGAGCAGTGGGCTGCATCTTGCTGCCTCCATGTTCTACATGCTGACTCCTCCTATTTCCTCTTTCCTCCTTGTCTCCTAGCCCCACTTATCTTGCTTTCCCATTGGCCCAACAGTGCTCTATTTATTAACCAGTATGAGAAACATATTTACAGAATAACATCTCCCATCATCTCCTCTATTCTGTCTAAAATAAAAGAAGGGTATTAACCTTAACATAGCAAAATATATCACGTAACAGTTATCAATTAAGACTCACAGTTAACAATATTTAGTCCATTAACATTTTGTAAGACTTAAAGAAAATATTCTATCATCTATCCTATCTTTGTGAGTCTAAAGTCCTATGTGTAACTTATCTTTAATCCTAACTAAGGGAAACTATAACCATAACTATCTGTCTTTAACTCCTTCAAAGACCACAGAAGGATAATATATAAACTCTAGAAATGACAGAGACAACTCATTGCCTGGACAGTCACCCAAAGTTCTTTTGTAATGTTCCATCTTCAGCCCATAGGCCATAGTGTGTCTGGCAGACCTCCCAGCAAAGCAGAAAACTTTAAACTGTCCACCTGTATTGACAGTGTATCAGTCATTTTTCTCTGTGTCTTGTAGACTGTCTGGCTGTCTGGCAGCCTCTTCCATGAAGCAGGAATCCTGTAGCAATGTCCATCTTGCATCAGCAGTCACTTTTCTGTGGGTCCTGCATGTCCAGTTTATACAGCATAAAGTCAAACAGTCCAGAAGAACAGAACCTTGCCCAAATGGCTAGTCTTGCCATATTAGAAGCAAACTCCATAATGTGTTTCTTCGATGTCCACCTTTCTTTCTGATACAGATGGTGTTACCAGGAGCAGTTGTGCCTCACTGTCAAGAAAAACCCTAAACCATTTTAAATGCCAAATTCTGTAGGTCTTTGAAAGGTTTGAAGAATGCCTATTCATCTCAAATACATCTCTGCATATCTAGAAATCCTAACTAACTTAACTTCAAGTTTGGATTATCATAGTTAACTCTCTATAATCTGTACTAAATTATTCATTACATTTTCCAATGAGCTATATAAACACAATACCTAAACGAGAGGAGAAAAATACACATCACAAAATTGATCTTAAATTTGTATTAATAGATGAAAATCCATTCCAAAGCAAAGTATTCATATCTACACCAAAATTCTCTTTTTACCTTTAAAAGGATTGGTTGTAGTCATTAACCATTTATAACCAAGCCCACCCAAATGAAAATAAACATTCATAAACAACACCTGGGAATTTGGGCATTGTTCCTTCCAAACTACTTCATGCTGGTAGGGGACGCTGTCATGGGGATCCTAAGAAGATCCAGAAATCTTGGCTGTAGTGGTCTGTAAGGCTGCAATGTCCCATTGACGTTGCTTCAGGGGGTCTTTCTTGATCAAACCACATTAGTTTGGAAGGAATACACAGCTTCTCATTTTCTGTGGAAACAAAAATAGAAATCCTTTTCCTCAGTAACTTGTCCTTGAACTTAATTTTGGAGTCAAAGCATTTTTAAAATATATAAATTGAATTAATACAGCAGCATTTCTTTTATCAGTGGTTGTTATTTTCTAAGCAGTCAAACAATTTAAAGACAACAGAATTGCGTATAGTATCCAAAGTTTCTCTGTGCTTTCCATCTTTACGTGGCTATTTTATTACTCTATTTCTTCCACTTCTATCCTTACATATTTTGAGACAGGGTCTCTCTGTGTAACCTCCATCTGTCCTGGAATTCACCGCATACCTGGTTCACCTTAAAATCACAGAGATCTGTCTGCCTCTGCCTCCCGAGCGCTGGGACCAATGGTGTGTACCACCACACCCAGCCACATTCTGTCATTTTAAAACCATCCCAATTCTTCTTTCCTTCTCTCCCAAGCCTACGCATACCTTAAAACACAGTGCAAACCCCCATCATTTTTTCTTAATGTGAATCTGTCTTTAGTTTAAATCTTTATCTTTTCTGGCCACGAGTGAAAGCCATGTTTTTTTTTTTTGTTTTTTTGTTTTTTTGTTTTTCAGTCTATCCAAGATGGCCAGCAGTGAGAGCTGTGCTCACTGCCTTGGTCTGCACTGTATCCAAAAGCATGCTGCTGGCTTGGAGATGTGGTTACTGCCATTGCCAGCTCTCATACACACCAACAAATTGTTATCAAAGCTCTTTAAAATCCGTGTGGTTTTTTGCCCCTTATGCTGAGTCAGGAAATCTCTCTTAAAGGAGCCATGCAAATCTTTGTCTGTCTCTAGCAAAACAGAATCCAACCCAGAAAAATGCTGCTACCAAGAAGCCTTGCTAGTCTCTGTTCCTTTGTTTCTAAAAACTATTTTTTAAGCTTTTGTTAAATTTTAAGTGAAAGTTCTCAATCCCACTTCTAACACCATTATGTTACGAGCACGTTTTCCCTGCTGCCATCGCTGCTGCTGGTTGGGTCCTGCCGCCGCCCCGCTGGCCCCCAATAATATACTGAGACTCTGTATTTTATACAATCCTGTGGGCCAGTTACCATTATTGTTCATGGGATAGCTCTGTCTTAATTATTAACCCATTTCTACTCATCTAAGTATTTCCACGTGGTCATCTTATTGGAGAACCGTGGCCAGTGTCTTGCTTCCTCTGGGCTCTACATGCTAACTCCTCCTTACTACTTCCTCTTTCCTCCTTGTCTCCTAGCCCTGCCTATCTTGCTTTCCCATTGGCCCAACAGTGCTTTATTTATTAACCAGTATGAGAAACATATTTACAGAATAACATCTCCCATCAGAGGGGGTAGACCAATCTTTTGCCTGAGTGGCCTGCCACTCTCTATGTTGGCTTTGAACCCGTGATCTTTTTCCCTCTGCTTCTTCTGTTCTGGAATAATAGATGTGTGTTCCCACAACCTGCTGTGGTACCTGTGACTTAAGCTGCAAGGTCACTAAGTTGAGAAGACTCAAGGGACAGCCGCACAGCTGTCTCTGGGGAAGAACATGCTGAGATTGGGAAACTCTGCTTTGATTCAGACACGTATTTCACCGAAATGCCACATGACAATGAAGTACACAGCAGTAGCATACCAATCAGTTTGCAGGCCTATGACATCTAGCTGCCCCTGCCAGGCTTGAAAATCAGCTAAACCTGACAGATGCACCTCGATCAATAAAGTACAGATAGTGTTCAAGAACAAAGCTTCAGGCTATTCCAAATGCGAACAAGCAAGCGCACACACAACACAACACACACACACACACACACACACACACACACACACACACACACACACAGGAGGAGCTCACAAGAATGTGGGTGTAAAGTCTTTTTGCTTTCATTATTGCTTCAGTGTACCAACAATATGTAAAAGCTGAAATATAACTATAAACTCATGGTTATTTGACTTCACTGATTAATTTTCCCCCAAGATCCCGATTAGCCAACTATAGGTAGGAAGGTGGGAGAATAAATAAAGGCACTTTCTGCTCTTCGCTCTTTAGAAGATTGCGTTTTAACAATGGAGATAAACACAAGGTAGTCCACAGGCAGCCTGACAGGATCCTGCAGTACCTGAAAAAGGAAGAAACTCAGAGAAATGATTCCATAACATTGGGTTCCCAGAGTCCACGCTACTTCAGCGAAAGACCTGGACCAGCGGAAGAGACAATGCAACCCTTCACCTCCAAGATTTCTCAGCTAGTGTCATTATCTTCTGATGTTTCTTCCTACAACTTACGATCAGAACAAAAGCGATCAGCACTTCTTTGTTCTAGCTGTTTTGAATAAAGCTGGTATAATTGGACAGCTTTAAGGAGAAAAATAGTCTAGTAGACGCAATTTTACATGGCCTTGCAACTCCTACTCCTAGGTCACAGCAACATGGTGATGGGCTGGGAAGGAATCACAGGTGTAAAGCAATTTCCCTAGGTAGCTTTTGGAATTGTCGGTGAAGACTCACTGTCTTCCTGGTTTCATGTGCACAACCCTCCCATTTATGTTATCTGCCAAGTGCATGAATGAAAGAATTGAAGGATATAGTCAGAAATAAAGGAGATGAGACGCTTAGTCACAAACTTCTAGATTGTTTCCATGGTGTGAGGATAAATACACCTTGGGTTTCACTTGCTAACATGACAAGAGTCTACATCCCACACCCAGTTACGCTTTAATCACAGAAGACTAGATGCAGTGTGAAACCATTTTCTCTTCACAATTTTGCTCACTGTTACTAGAGAAAGCATCAAGGAGAAGCCACAGCTTGGATGTTTAGAGTAGAAACTGAAATTCATTCATTCTTACATACACTTCAGAATACTCAAGGCCTTAATTAGTTGTTTTCTTATTATGTTCATCTGATTTTGTTATTTCAATTCTTTCTCATGGGAGGCAAGACAGCTATATGTATATGTTACCTGTGTATTATGTATGTATCTATCATCTAATCATTTATCTTCTGTCTGTCCATCATGTATTTACCTATTTATCTAAAAATCATATATCTATGTCTCACATATCTGTCATTTTTGGTATTATATTCTATTTCTGCCTATGTAAACAGTTTCCCCACAAAGGTTTAGAAAGCAAATGTTTAATATATCTATTGGTTTTTAGAATTCAGAAATTTAAACTAAAATATCTAAGATTTCTTTTTTCCATATTCATCCAAGATTTCATAGACGTTTCTGTTCCACTTTGCCTTTCATTTTGTAAGATTGTGTGTGTCCTTACTTCTTTGTAAATGTTATCCATGTATTTATTTTGAATTATCTTATAATCTTAAGCTAATACAATATTGATTTTCTTCTCATATTCTCTTTGTAATTGAAAGCATCTTTCATTCTCTTTTCATTTATTTACTATGTTTTGTTTATAAATCAAAACCATAATTTCACCTTCCTCTTTTGCTCCCATTTATTCCCTCCACATGTCCCCATCTACTCCTCTGCCTATAGAATTGCGTTTCAAACCAAATGATACATTAGTGTTTACTGGTAAGAGATTGAATTAAGTCAATTATCAACATGGATCATATAGAACTTATTAAACATTGTTGTAGACACAGAAATGTATATAAAGGGTAACTCAGGTCTCCAACTCCCCCAACCTTAAACTTGTAACTTAAAATTCAAAGCTTATTATGAGTTTAGAACTTTCTTCACCCCTATGAAGGGTCTTATTCTAATTACAGGTTATTACCATATACCAGACGTTGTTACATTCTGCTGGTAAAAACAAAACCATAGAAAACAGAAATTGGAATTTCTAACCTCAAGAAAGTTCTCACATAGAGAATGGACCTGCCAACTTAGCCAGCAGCCAGAGCACGGTCAGGCGGTGATGCAGTCCACAGAGAGAGCATCCTGCACTTGAGCCAGAGATGCCGTAGGAGGCATGGGCCGCTCCAGGACTTCTGCTTCTTCAGCAACACCTGCTGCCACCACTGTGTTTGTACTTTACTTCATTGGACTGTCTGGGTCTCCATCCTTCAGGGGACCACACTGTAGACCATTTACACCATTGCCCTCATCATTCCTAGGAAGCACATGCTGTATTAGTGAAATTGCCGGAAGCCAGAGGCAATGTTCGGTTCCCATTCTCTTGATTGACATTCTCAGAATCAAGTCCACTCTTGTCACATTCTCCCTACTCTGGTGCCTTCCTTGAGAATTTAATAGATACTTAAAGTGAAATCGATACCGTGACCTGCCTTCCTGTTGGGCTCAATATTATCCTGGGTGAACTCACCCTTTGATCTCGTTTTAGGTCTAGAAATCTTAGTGCGTGCGTCATTCACCACAGAATAATCAGGAAAGAAAGACAGGTGTTTGCTGTAGGTGAAGGGGGAAAGGAGTTCAAGTCATATTTCCACAGAAATGCATCTTCCTTGGTGCTTTTCACTAGTGTTTCCTTTAATATTTTTGCTTGGACACCAGAAAATATTACATAGGTATTAATTTTTATTTATCTTGTGTAAAGTTTACTGTCAAGCTTTCAGAAGTGTTACTAGGATAATTTATATTTCTGTGATTCGCCATTTGAAACTGTGACAGAATGAGAAATGAGTTGAGCTTACTGCTGTCAAGAAAGTATGGTGGCATTGTAAAGAAAATTCAAAATTATTTCTCCAAACCTAAAAAAAATCTCTACTATAAGTTAAATTTTAAATGGCATTATGAGATATGAAACGTCTTTAGACCTTTCCCTTGCAAGACAATAAAAACTCTTGTCTTTACTATTTTATGTCGGTTTTTGAAAGTGAAGTCTTCACTTTGTAGGATACCATTAAGAGCAGAAACATATCACACTGTAAAAGCAAAGCAATATAGGTGAAACATTGCAGGTACTGGGTACTTTTGTGACTTTCCTCATTCTTTAAAATATTTTTGAGTTTGTAACACGTGTTTTAGTACTTGTAACACAGGCTAACTAGTGACATGATTCCACACTGTGAATGGCACATATAATTCTTGATTATTCTGACCAAGGAGTTTGGAAATGGTTGAGAAGCCACTGACCTCATTCACAGATCACTTTAAAGAACTGGCTGGAAAAATCTGCCAAGGTTAATGGCCTGAAAGCAGAAAGTATGTCTAATGTATATTTTAAGTTGCTCCTAGGTGCTGAAATAATACAGCTTTCTCAGAAGTAGTGACCTTCTTAAGTAAAATGGATCAGATACCCCATAACTAAGGACTCAGAAGCTGAATAACTCAGTCCAATTTCTAGGTGTCAGAGAAGTACAGACAGGTGGGACTTCATTAGGAAAACTTGCATGACATTTTGAAAAATACTCTTTTCATTATTTTTAAATTGATAGACTACATAGGGTCACATGAACATTATGTATCTGCATCCCAAATCGAAAACCATTAAACGTGATGCATTTTCCTTGTGACTACCACCTACTTCCCAGTTATGAGTTGTAGGCAGCTGTGAGTAATAAGATACGAGTTTGTGTCCAGAGATCTACAAGGATGACCCAGCTAACAATCTAAGTAATAGTGGAGAGGCTACCTTAAATGCCCTTTCCCAATAATGAGATTGATGACTACATTATATGCCACATTAGAGCCCTCATCTAGTAGCTGATGGAAGCAGAAGCAGACACCCACAGCTAAACAATGAATGGAACTCCTGGAATTCAGTTGCAGAGAGGTAGGAGTGATGAGAAAAGGGGTCAAGACCAGGCTGGAGAAACTCACCGAGACAGCTGACCTGAACAAGGGGGAGAGAGCTCATGAACCCCAGACTGATAATTGGGAAAGTAGCATAGGACCAACCAAGATCCCCTGAACTTGAGTGTCAGTTGGGAGGCCTGGGCAATCTATGGTAGTGGATCCGTATCTTTTTGTAGTATAGGAATGGTCTTTGGGAACCCATTCCACACACAGGACTACTCCACTTATGAACTCACTGCAACAGTGCATGTCTGCATACGATCAGAACAAGGTCAATCCAGTCAATATACTACCATGGGTGTGATGGGGTTCATGAGCCCCCATCCCGAGTCCCTATGAGCAGCCAATGGCTTCTGGAAAAAGAGATACTTTTTTTTTAAAAATGTGGCCCCTGATTAGTTAACCATACTCCAGTGGAAGGTCATACACCCAAGTGTAATTTAACATAAAGAAAAAACATTAAGTTGAGGGATAGGTGTTATTGGGAGGAGATCATGGAGGAGTTAATGAGAGGAGTGGGGGAATTAATGTGATTAAAAACAGATTGTATGGACTTATAGAAGAATTTGAAAAATATTTTTAAAAGCTAAAAACAGGCAAATAGGCAAACATCGTTGTTCAAGTAAATAATAATTTTAATATGACAAAATGCAAGTGTTTGTAGGAAAATATCAATATGAATTAAAGTAAGCATAATTTATGGTAAAAAATAGAATATGGAAGTTAATGTGAGACTTATATTTGTAACTGAAAGTTGATGAAATTTTCTGGCACAGGAAATTACAGAAGAGAATAGTTTTGTTGTTGAAACTGGTGTAAGAGAGGAAGAAGGTAGTTACCCTAACACTGGGGGTTAATGAAAATTCACATAGGGTGTCTGCCAACACTCTGTGATTGTGACTGTGGCCCATAAGTCTCAGTGGCTACAATGCACACATCCATGAATGGCACACATTTCTTTTGAATCATAGTTTATCTGCTATAGTTAAAGCAACTTTACAGTAAGCTGAAAGACATGTTTATTAGGGTAGCTTTCCGAGTGTAAGAGGGATCTCTGGACACACCATCTCCAACAGAGTATTATCAGACCTTCAAGCACCATGCCAACCACAGAACACTGGAATGTGCTCCAGATAAAATATTGTGATGCTTAAAACACTTTTTATAAAAATGTGAGAACTGTGAGGGGCTTGGCAAAATTTTCATGGAGGAAGAAATGGAGAGGAGGAAGAAGTAGAAGAGACAGAAAAGGAGAAGAAGACAGGTTAAAAAGTTTACTGTGGGGCTGGAGAGAGAGCTCAGAAGGGAAGAACACTGGCTGCTCTTCCATAGGTCCTGAGTTCAATTCCCAGCACCCATGTGGAGACTCACAACCATCTGTAATAAGATGTGGTGCCCTCTTCTGTCATATAGGTGTATATGCAGGCAGATAACTGTGCATATAATAAATAAATAAATAAATAAATAAATAAATAAATAAATAAATCTTAGAATAAAGGAGAAATTTACCATGCATCAGAATGTTTTTATACAGAAGTTACAGAATTTCATCTCTTGAGAAATGAACTGAAATTAGAAATAAAAATTTTTTCAAAGGGCTTCATACTAAATCTGTACCCTAACATGTACTCACATTCTCAATTCTTTCTCAGTATTCTCAGCAGGTGCCTATACTTTGATAGGATGAGCAGTAGCTTAAAAGCTCATAACCCATGTGGGCAGCATTTGCTATTTGAAAACTATCTGCATCTTCATTGACCCATAAAACTCAAATAGTATCAGTGAATAACTCCAAAGACCATGTACACTAGAGTGACGTCTCCAGCATGGTATGCAGTCAAATAAATGGCTCATTAGTTTTATTTGGTGGTAGGTTTGAAGACAGAGCAGTACTCACCCTACTGAGAAATGCCTGTAGTCACAGAAGCTTCTTTTCAAAGAGTCATGTTTATATACAAGGAATGATTTACTTGACAAGATGTGTGTTCAGAAGAAAAGGCGCCTTCAGAAAAGTTGGGAGTAGAAGTCAAGCATTATTCATTTCTTATTTTGTTGGAGGTGAAGAGTGCTGGGCTCTTCAGTAACATTAACAGACCTTTCTGAAACCTGTCAAATTACTGTAAGTTTAATGAAAAAATCAGAATAGTGGCCACTGTTCAATTCATATAGCTGGATCTAAGAGGTTACCCCCTGCAGAGACAGACTCAAGGTTCTTTCCCTTTGAAACAGATAACGGTGTCTACTTCAGAGTTTGTGGATATAAACTTGGTGAATAGAAGGCAAGGACTATTTTGCCAGTGAGGTGGTGGATGCTGGGATATGAATGCTAGAATTTTGTAGATGAAAGCTTACCTCTGAATTAACTCTGTAATATCCTCTTAAAAACTTTCACGTGTTCTGTATGAAAGTCCATTTTTGATGAAAAAATGTCACATTTTGAGCAGCTAACATTTTTTTCCCTTTTTTGAAATGATTAGGTCAGATATGCAAATCCATCTGCACATGACTGCTGCTTATGAACAGTGTTAGGGTCCTCCAGTAGGTCGACTAAAGACCACCAGTTATGAATGCATTCAGAAAGAGCATTTATTTACCAGTATGTCGGGATGTTGGTCACCTGTACAAAATGGCGACAACCCCTGAGGAGGTCCAGTAGGCTCATTTTATGCAAAATCCAAGGGCATTTTAGGGACACCTAGGTCCTCCTCTCTAAGATTTTCTAAGCAAGTGGCAGTTGCATTGGTACATTTCTGATTGGCTAGGGATAAGATGGGCTGGCTAGGGCTACAATTTTTCCATTTTGGGTATGTTTGGACAATTCTCATGGTCTGTCCCTATCTGGTCTTTGCCTTGAGATACTGCAGGAGGCTGGCTCAGGCTTAGCACATACAGCTTCCCCTGTCACCAGCCCCATCCACACAGTCAGGGGCACTGGTGACTGACTGTTCTGTGTTCCTGGCTTCCTTAGAAACTGCTCGTATAGTTTCAGGAAGCTGGAATTGAGGCCTAGTTTTTTAATTGGATTATTAGGAGCCTGTCATGGCCTTTGCTTGGCTCTCTCAAACAGCTACAAAACAATGAGATAAAATGGTGGTGCCCAGGAACAGTTTCGTTTTCCATCCAGATTGGATACAGGAAGAAACATTTTCCTTTTTTTTATTATTATTCTGAACTCATAAGTTATTAAGTTATGTGTAGAGTCTATAGTGGTTTTTTTTGGATATTTTAGAAAAGCAAGGCTACAAATCCTACCACCAGAAAATTTCACATCAATATATATGTGTCTTTTAAAAATTTCAAACAGTCTTAACTTTGTTCATTTTTTTTTCTTCAGTGAATGAATGATGTTGCCAAATCTACTGAGGGCTAGAAATGTCCCCCACTCTCTATTTCTCTATCTATCCTGTGTATGTGTCTCTATTTAGCAATGAATTATTTCAAATTGACACAATGAGATTATTTCTTCAAGAACACTGCGGTTTATATCCACATTCATATCTTCTCAATGGCACCCTCTGGCTATTTTCAGTATTACTGGATGTTCTATGTTCTTCTTATTCACCATATTTTTTAAAAGTTTTTGCTCACATGTTTTTTTGTTGTTGTTCTTGGTAGTTTTTTTTTTGTGGTTTTGAGTTTTCATAAAAGATCTCTTTGTATTTGAAAAACTCAACCAAGCATCATGACTCAAGTGAAGGTGACTTCAAAGTCAACTTAGACTATTTTTGTCAATCAAACAATTTATGTAAATTAACACTAAAAAGTAACATATTTACTCTTATGAATTGGTCATCTGTTTACAACCTGATGTTGGGTTTTCTATTTTTGTATCAGAGCTGGGGGCTAATGCTCCATTTTCTGAGCTACAGAATCCTGAAATGCAGTTGGAGAGTTTTCAACTACTTTTGATGCTAGAGTTAATTCTATGGCTGAACATGCGCACTGCTGGATGAACAGCTGTAATTCCAGTTAGAGCTACAGACTTTACCCAGGACAGATAGTAGCTATAACCTTGTGCACAGCTTATTTGAGCTTCATGCCCATCCAGACACCAGTGGCTGGATCATTTTAGACTTACACAATGAACCAAGAAAAGTTCCCCTTGTAACCTGGGAATCATGGAGACACCAGATTCATGGTCACTGTCTATACTCACTTAATCCTAGAACAGATAATATAGAAACAGATATTACAGTGGAATGAGTTAGGGCAGATGAGGAAATCTGAGTACAATTCTCTGAATTCTTTGTGGAAAAAAAATAACACTTTGACCTGAGTATGAAAACACAGTGAAAATTGCATGTATGAACTTTGGCGATATCCATGATCCAAGAGGATATGTAGCCGGAATCTAAACCTTACAAACTATTGTAATACAGGTATTATTTTAGCAAAGTATATTAGAAGACTAACAAGATACTTTTTCTAATGTTTATATAAGCTATTCATGAAATTACCAATTTGTTTTTTGGGCAATTGGTGAGTATATAGTGAACAGAATGCATGGAAAAGATGCAGAGATGCCTTCCATGGCATTAATGATAATGGAAGGTTTGCACTATCTCCACTTAGTCATGCTCAAAATGTTCAGCTTTCCCAAAAACAATGCAACAGGATTTCTTCTTTTAATTTCTACAAAAGCATGAAATACCTACTCTTGGTTTTTACTCTGTTTCATTTGCCAAAGTAAATGTGTGTATGGTGTGTAAAAGGGCAGGTGCCACACCTTTCCACATCCAGAGAGATCACTGCATCACAATGCTTCTTGTTTCCCACAGGCATGTGCCATGTTGCCTTACAACCAGGGTGACTTCAGCATCTTCTGTCTCATGTTCTCCCTTTCAGAATGGAGCATTCCTACCAAGCTGCGTCTCAAAATTCCACTTGAAGGTCTTCTGTGGATGCACTGCTCTAGGATGGGTTATCTTCATACCTTGAGTTTCTAAACATTCTGGCGTCTTGAATTATTAAAGAAGTCACATCAGTGTCCTCCATCTGGCCCTTCACTCAGCCATTTTCATTCAGTGGCTTTTTAGTCCCCTATTAATAGAAACCCTTTAATGTTTGGAGTGGGAATGTCCCTAAATTTTCAGATATTTGAACATCCCAGAGGTTGATGCTCTTTGGGGAGCTTTAGGTAATTCAGATTTGTTGAACAAAGTGAAGTCACTGGGAATAGCCTTTAAGATTTGAAAGATTATGCCACTTCTAGGTTGATGTCTCTGCTTCATGGTTGTCTTTGAAAATGTGAGCTTTCAGCTTCCTATTTCTATTATCATAGCTACTGCTTGTTTTCATGCTTTCCCCCACGAAGGCTTGTATCCTTTCTGGAGCCATAAGTCACAAATTTGGTCACAAAATTTTATCACACCAACAGAAATTAACTGTACAGACCCCAATTCTTGTTTCCCCTATAGAGTCATTTTTAACAGACACAACAGTTTTCATTTCTTTATAACACAGCATTATTGAAAGAAGGAATGAAGGATTTCTTTGCTTAACCATAGATTTCATTTTGTATTTCTCTAACATGACAAATACAGCTATCGATTAGGCATCAGGCTCTGTGATGGAGGCATCTAGGCAGTAGGTATAGAATGTGTTTCAAATTGACCATGAAGTTGATCATACACTCATTCTATTCTATACAAGGTAGAAATTATCATGAGCATATCCACTTCTTATAGATTTAAAAAAACAGAATATTGAGAAATAAATATTGAAGAAATGGTCAAAGCAGGATTTGACTTCAAGTAATTATTGCCATGCATTGTGGACAAAGACCAGGAACATCAGGCAAGTGTCTCTGAGCAAGTTTCACACATTGCATATCTGGAGAGTCTAATGTGTTAGTCATAATCCTGCCCTCTGACAGCTTACTGAAAACAGGGAAACTGGATATTTAAACAAGGAAACCTATTAGAAGAAAAAAAAAAGGAAAAAACGAAAAGCCACGTTGACAATAAAATGATACTTTAAAAATGAGAGTATTTTCATTCTTATAGTGCCCATGTTGCTTTTCCACACCAAGCACATTGGAGTTATAGCTATAACATAGAAATAACATTAACTTGAGAAGGAAAATATTCTGTCTGAAAGTTACAGAGACAGAAATGAGCAATGTGAAATAAATGAGTAAATAATGGAAATGGAAATAAGGACACTTGCTGAGAACACTGCAAATAAGATAGCTCCGATGTTCATGAGGCAGAAACTGACAGAACCACAGGGAGATGCAAACTTACCCCGTTAGTGTTGGAGACTTGACCTCCACTCTAATAAGGAAGATGGGTCTTTCTGCTACAAAAACAATGACTTCTCAATCGATCTTAAAAGCACTGCCAGGCTCTGCATCTAAGCATCAGCTGTAGACAACTTCCTCCAACTGTAGCAAAATTCAAGTGCTATTGACAGCAAGACATGTTATACTGTGTGACAACTCACATTTTACAGTTATCAATAAGAGAAACCACACACCATCTGCCTTAGCCTCTATGGAAATTAAATTAAAAATCAGTTATAGAAAGACGAGTAGAAAATCTAAGATTACTGGAGATTTTCCAACACGGTGTATGTAACAAATGGACCCAAGCAAACATATGGGGAGAACTTTTAAACATTTAAACTCTTATGAAAGTAACAAAAATTGTCATTGTTTTGATTACATTCACAGAAGCATTTGCAAGGCTTGGATAAGGTGATATAGTGCTTCAGATACAAAAAGTAAACAACATGTTTTTCCTTGTTGAAGTTTTGCTTCATGTTCAGCTACTGCATCAAATTTTATCATTTAATTTTCCTGTTTCCCAACACCAGGAAAACACCTGATATTACTCCACCGTCTAAAAATGATATGAGGAAGAAATCACAATGTGTCCTGCCCTCAAAAAGGTTTTGTAAAGAATACAAAAATAAATGAATTGAATATTTGGAAAGCAGGGTTAATATTTTACATGGGAAGCTCCTGGAGAGGAAGAGATACATAGTTAAAGAATGCCTTTTCCTTTTTAATTTTTTTTATTTTTTTTTATTAAAACTAAAAAGAATAATAAGAACAAATGACATATTTTTTCTTAAAGGTTTATTATTATTTTAGATTTGGTGTATGTGGTATGAATGGTATTTGGTGTGTGTGTGTGTGTGTGTGTGTGTGTGTGTGTGTGTGTGTGTCCAAAAACGTGCTTGTGTGCGTGAACACACAGGTACCCAATCAGGACAGAGGGGGGCATCAGAAGAGTTGCATGGTAATTGAAAGTTACTGGAAGTGAGCACCAGGATCCAGATGGTGTCTTATGGAAGAGGAGTATAAACTCTGAGCCACGGAGCTCTCTGTACAGCTCCTAAACGATGCTTTTAGTAGGCCATTCTTATATATAAAAGAGCTGAAGTGATGCTGTGGCTGTAGAGAAGGAGACTGTCACACATTGTTGTAAACAAGAAAAAATTAAAGACCCAGAGACAGATATCGGCGTTCAAGCTTCGAGGTGAAGATCAGAAAAGCAAAGTGGCCAAGCCAGGAGATCTTAGCACTACCAAGCTGAAATCCCAATCCTGTCTCCAGGAATGCTCAGAGGATAATATGCTCGGAATTCCTGTCTGCTCCTCCTTACATTCCTTTGTTTGCCTGGCCAAATTCTTCTGTCTCCCTAGTGCTGTTATTAAAGTGTGTGATTCCAGTGTGCTGGGATCAAAGGCGTGAGCTGTTGCTCTTCACTCTTGTATAGGTCATGGTGGCCTAGAACTCAGAGAGATCCATTTGCCTCTCTCCTGAGTCCTGGGATTAAAGCTTTGTGCCACCACTGCCTAGCTTCTATAGATAACTAGTGTGGCTGGCTTTGCTTTCTGATGCATCAAGCCATCTTTATTAAATTATAAATAATATATTGCCACAAGTTGTTACAGATAAAAAAATATGTGAGTTGACTATTGAAAACCAGTCTGGACTTAGGTATTAAAGATTGACGCTACAGAAACATGGGCTGAATTCCTGCTGTTAAACCCCACAGTGCACAAAGGGTTAAGGTAGTGCTAGTACTGATTGCAGGGCTGTTTGATTTTACAAACACCTTGTGATGGATGATATGATTATCAGTTTCACTGATGTAATGTCACTTGGTAGGCAAGCCTTTGGGCTTGTCTGTGAGGGGCTATCTTACATAGGTTAAGTTAAAATGGGAAGACCCACATACTGTAGGTAGCATCATCCCATGGCCTGAGGTACCAGACTTGATGAAAAGGAAAATCCTATCTGTGGACAAGCATTCATCTCCCTCTGCTTCCCAGCTGTTGATGCAGAAACTAGCTGTTTCAAAGCTCTTGCTGCTATGACTTCCCTACTGTATTACACCTTAGCCTCAAAGTGTGAGTCAAACCAAAACTTGATTTTCATTACTGCCTCTCTTCAGGGTTTCCTCACAGCATCAGAAGCAAATAACATATCCATATTATCCCCTATCCTCATTTGCACAGGACATGCCTCAAGAAAATAAGCTATGGCATAGATCTATACACATTAGCCAAATGCCTTTCTAGGTATCAAATTCCCACCTGCTCAATGGGAATTATTATGGGATAAAGTGATTGAGAAGTGTGTGGCTGTCTGGAAAAGAAGTGTTGTCTGAGAGATTTGCTAATTATTTCAAGGACCCTGGAAATCTTGAGTATGCATCATCGTGGTGACAAGGATTAGCTTAACAAAGCCCAAGAGAATGACACATTTCTACATACTCTATTTAACTCCTGTTTGGAAATTTTTTGACATGGTAAAAGTCACTACACAGCATGTATGTTTTTACTTCTTAAGCAATGCATTTGTAAGGAAAAATGGGCAAACATTTGATTAAGGGAGAAAGAGACATCTAGTTGACACATCCAAAAGATAGTCATCTATGAATTTAAAAAATATATACAATTATGGAAACTTAGTCATTAAATAGTCAAATTTGATTCCTTTGGACTTGTCCACCATCATAGAGCCCTCATCTAGTAGCTGATGGAAACAGAAGCAGACACCCACAGCCGAACTGAGAATCCAGATGCAGAGAGGGAGGACAAGACCAGGCTACAGCAACCCACAGAGACAGCTGACAGTAACAAGGAGGAGCTAATGGACCCCCAGCCTGATTGGATCAATTCTGACCCCCTGGACATGGGTCTCAGTTAGAAGGCCTGGGCAGTCTAAGGGACCTCTGACAGTGGAACCAGGATGTATCCCTGGTGCATGAAAGGACTTTCGGAGCACATTTCCCATAAAGGGACACTCCCTTAGCCTAGAGGCAGGAGGGAGGGCCTAGTCCCTACTCCAGATGACTTGATAGATAGATGACCCCTCCAGGAAGGCATCACTCTCCCTGTGGATTGGCAGGGGAAATGGTATGGGTAGGTGGTTGAGGGGTAGGGAGGGAGGAGAGAGGGAGCGAGGGTGAGGGAACTGGGATTGATATGCAAAATAAGAAAATGAAAACAAAAAAGAAAACATACACTTATTTGAAAACTATCATTCAATTAACTTACTGATAATTTGAAAATTGGAAATTTCAGAAATTTATGTTAGGAAAAAATTGGGCATAATTGTGAACAAATTCAGGAGGGACAATTCCTAAAGACTATAATATGGCATCAGTAAAGCAGAGGGGCCTGGCACAAGAGGAAGGAGCCAGTATGTTGAAACCAGAACATGTTATGACTTATAATAAAATATGTTATGACAGAAATCACCTTCAGGCTTGAGGCAAAAGAGATGGTTTTGTGAGATGTGAAAAGTATAGGTTACCCTCATGAAGAAGTGAGCAATGCTTGTTTGCTGGGGGTACCAAGCTCCCATTTTCCACCTTACTCACCAGGGTCCACACTGGGATTGTTTCTGTCTCACATGGATCTGATTGTCTTCTGCTAGATTTAATTTTCTTATGAATTCTGCTTACATTTCAGGTTTGGTGTGTGTGTGTGTGTGTGTGTGTGTGTGTGTGTGTGTGTGTGTTTTCATTCCTGGTTTACCACCTTTAGAAAGCTGTGTTTATCCATAGGAAGCTGTTTCTGCAGGGGGGTAAAGTGTATTTTCTGATAGTGTGACACAGGGCAACGCATACCCCAGGAAACACGGGTTAACTGTGACTTTTATGTGCTTATCCTTGTACTTGAAAGCACTCTCAGGGGAAACCCACTTTCAAAGGTTCTCCAATAAAGACAGAAGTATTTGGAGTTTATAAAAAGCATTTTGAACATACGTTTTTTTTTTTTTTTTTTTTTTTACAAATGAAAGAAATCTTCAAGCTATGAGAGAGAAATGAGGATAATAAATCTCAGTATGTTCATCAAGTGTGATTCTTAACACGCATGGACTAGAATGTGATGGTTTGCTATGATGACTACTCACTTTAATACTTTATAGAACAGTTTTAAATATTTCAATGACAAAAAAATAATACAAAGGTTCAAAGCAGATCAAAGGGAATAAATTTAAGTTTAAAGGAAGTTATTTATGAAGTACGAGAATAAAGGAGTTTTAAAGTGTTCCTCTGAAATGTCAACGGCAGAGAGGAGAGATAACTAACCTTCTGTTTCCGTCAACATGTCTGACCATACAAAAGCACCAACACCTTTGATGTGCAGAACTTACTCTTCTGCAAAGTTGTGTTCAGAGTGCAAACACGGATGCTGTGAAGAGTGTGGACCTAGAGGAAATCAAGTTGAGAAAATTCTATGTGAATGTTTCCCACAGTAAAGATGGGTTCGGGTGTTAGGTGCATTTGTAACTCTGTACAGAGGAAATATGTTGAGTGAACATCTCAGAAGAATACGTTCTTCTATTTTTGTTACAGTTTAGCAAGAAAATAAAGTTATTCATATTGAATCTGAACTGAAAATTCTCAGACATTTAATGGATTTCCCATCATGGCTGTTAACCAAAATTCATCAGAAAGAAAGCACTGCTCTATCTTGATGTTGCAAACATTGGGGAAAGAGAAAAACTCCTGATAGCACTCACTAACACTTTCTCAATATCTGCTTGGATACTTTCCAGCACTCCACTAGCAAACATACACATAATATATGAGAGATTCAAGCCTTCAGAAAAAAATCTCAGCGGGAAGGTTTTATTGTGTTTGTTTCTAACTGAGGCATTTTCAGGGGCAGAAGTTTGATGTTTGCCCTTGTGTTTTCAATGTGTAGTGCTATTATAAGTAGGACTTGCTTCCAGCAGCAGCAGAGGATAAGGAAAGGTTGCAATGGCTTACAGGTACAGGAGGTAATTAAGGAGCAGCTCTCATCTTCTGCAAAGTAACAACACTAACATTGACAACTGCGGTTTTATGCTACTTGTCATTCTAGTTTTAACTATCTAGAGAAGGTGTTCAAATATCAAAGTACATGAAGGACGTTGTTAGTGTTTTGGTAGCTGGGAGGTAAACATATATTTAATTAAGTATATTTGTGTATCTGGGTTTGTGCTCCTGTGAGCATGTGGCTAAAGATGACAGAAGAGGGTCCCCTGGAACTGGAGTTATAGGCAGTTGTGAGCCATTATGTGGGTGTTGGGACATGAAGTCTGGTCCTCTACAACAGCAAATGTCTTAATATTTGGCCAATTGTCAAATCCATAAATTTCATATTTTTAAGCAATGTAATACTTTCCCTTTTGGAATCTAAAGAAATTACTTGGATTTTTGAATTATGGCATATTATGAGACCACACATCATGGACACTCAAAGAGCTAAAATGTCTCTGGTATTGTTTTTCTGTTACTGGAGATGCTGATTTTCTGAAGTCTTATCTCACAGAACCTTGTCAACATCATTATTCTGTGACATGTCACTCATTCTGGAAAATTTGTAATCTCATCATCTGTTGATTATCTTGCATAGATACAGGAGACCTGTTCTGCGTACATATCTGTCATTCTGAAATGTGGGACCTATTTTCAATCCCTGCTGCACCTGTAACTCCGTAGCTAAATGCTCATAGATATTAGTGCAGAGCTGATATTAAATGTCTACCTATGGTTATACATGGATATCATAATGCCTTCTGCCATCCACTTGCCTCTATGTCTAGGCAATTTCTTCTGATAGGTGTAGGTTCTTTCTGAAGAATCCCATTATTAGACTCAGTAGTCCTGTTTAAGACATTCCACTGCATGCAATAAGGAATTAATAAGCCAACTCTAGATTTCCTTTGTTCCCTGAATCATTACATTACTGTCTGCAGCCTTTTTTATCTATAAACTGCTTCTTTATACAAAGCTAATGAGTCATTTCTAGTACATTCTTTCCAACATAAAGCCTAATGGTTTCTAACCACAATGAGCATTTAATCACCACCCCTCTGTGCAGTCTTTCTCTCATAGGTATAATTTTATTTCTAATATTTATATATTATTTTATTTTTATGTCCATAAAGACAAAGCCATTTGCAGAAACAAAGGCTCATTTGGAAGGGCTGTCTTTAAACACTTAATATGAATTACTGTAGCTCCATTCTCTTATTGTAATTATTAATTCACGCTTGCAATTAAATAGACTATAATTTTTGCTTAAAGTTTTATGTTTGACTGGGACATTAGCAACTTGTTAGGTTAAAAATATTTAGTGAACAACTTCTTGTATAAACATCAAGATGAACAAATATTGCAGAGTCAGGTGTTATAGTACAATGTTGTAATCTAGAATTTGGGAGGCTGAGGCTGAATTATTGCCCTGAGCCTAAGGGCGCTTGGCCTACAAAGTCAGTAGCTGGACAGACAGTGCTATATAAAGGTTTCCTACTTCACAATAATAACCGAATAAATGCAGTTTTAGAAAGGACAGTACTTAAAGAAATATAAGATAATGAAACAAAAATATATTCATGAGAGCTCAAGAATGCCTCACCCCAGTGTAGCTGGAGTTAGAAGAAAAGGTAATTTAAAGAGACTGGAAATATTTAGCCCATGTTAGCGCTTCCCAACCAGAGATAGTTCAGGATTTAAAGAATGAGACTCTTCATGGGGCTGAGGTGTGGAGTGGGATAGCAAACGCTTTCTTTGAAGTCCTGTCTAAGGCTATTCTGGTGTAAGCCAGTGCTGAAACACCCCTGGGCTGCTCTCTCCAGTTGCTGTTACAGATTGTATCTGAAGGCACACGACAATGCCCTATGTGTTTCACAGACCCAGATTGCAGGTTTGCTCAAAATGGACTCAGTTCCTAGGCTCATGACACCATCAGGTCAAAAAGAGGGGCCACAGAGACTGAGTCAAGATGGCGGTGGCCATCAGCTCTCATGGGGGCTCCAGAGACTTTCTGAGGAACTCGAGAGACCCACGGATGCTTCATAGGTTATGCAGGGCCAGAGGATGAATCTGCAGAGCTCTCATGGTTTCTCTGACAACAACACAGAAGAAGGCACATCTTATGGGAAGATGCTTTTAAAAAGTGGGGAAAAAGATGGAAAAAATGGAGTTGCTCATGGAGAGGAGAAGTGATATTAGAGATGCAGGGTGAGTAAGGGTTTAAAACATCAAACGAGCATGTGATCTCTGGGTGGTGCCAGTTCTCAGTCCTTACCCGCAGCAAGAGCTGCCTCTGCCAGCTCACATCGATCACCCTGCTGGTGGGCATGATAACGTGTGGCTTTCACACTGGTCAGAGACTGCAGCCAAGGTGGCCATGACCAGAGAGCTGGCAAATTGGCCTTCTCCAAGGGGAGGATGGTGTGGTACAGCCTGGAGCTGAAATAGAACCTGTCCCCAAGGTTCTGCCTAGCCACAAGATCACCCTGACTCTTGGAAACAACAAGATATCCAAGATGAATCTCAGCTGTCAGTTTTATGGAGCTTCAGAAACCAGAACCATTGCAATAAGTATGTATATGAGGATGCTTGGGATATATATATATATATATATATATATATATATATATATCAATTTGAAAAGCTATTTTAATCAATGAATGTGCATCAGAGAGGTGGGAGAGATAGCAGAATGGAGCTGTGCATACATGCCCTGCCCCTCCCCCCAAAAGCACCTACCACCTACATGATTACCCTGGCTCTTAGCAACGAAATCTTTGAGATGAAGCACAGTTCCTTATCTGGATTAAGTCTCCTTAAAGACAACCATGTTCCCTGCTGCTTCCTAAGCCCAGGTTGATGTGGAAGGCACTGCTGCCAGCTGTTATGGGCAAAAGAAGCTTCTTTCTCAGTGATGTTAATGACTGTAGAGTCATAATGAGAATGTGAGATACTGAAGATTTCTGTGACACCCCTGCCCCCTCAAAGTAAGCTATTTAAGAGAGTACTTAAACGTTGTGACAATGATGACTAACTCTAGTTCATCACCACTCATGGCTTATGGTGGGGTGGCTGGGAAAGGAATCATTTACCTTCAACAGCCTAGCCAGCTGGACAATGCTCCAATGAGGATATGGACAACAGAAATTGGTCTCGGTGCATATTTTCATCTTGTATGGAGAATAAAATGGTGGGAGGATAGACCCATGAGGAACAGGAATCATTGTTATGAGGGTGCATTGTATGAAACTCTAAAATTATATATATGGATGTTATGTTCAAGAAAAAAATAAATTTAAAGAAAGGCAATCACAGGCATTGAGGCATTGAGAACATCCTCCCTCCAAATTAACTTTAGCATGGATCCCTCATAAGCATCAGCTGCCATGTGTTTCTTGCCCCTCCACCTTCTGGGAGACAGACTGACAGAGACAGTGAGGTGGGGCGACCTGGAGAAAAAACAATTCACCCAGCATCTGTCACCTTTCCTGGTTTGACCTTGCACCCTTCAGGAGAGAGATGATAGAGCCCTGAACCCATATCCACCAAAAGAAAAAGAGACCTCACTTGTACCCACTGGAATAAGAGATGTGAAGAACACATCCAACAACAGATATACTTATATGACACCACGAGTCTAGGGGTTCTATGCCAGCAAGACCTGAACATCCCAACTCAGGAGAAACAGAAGGGAATGACCTTAAAACAACTCCATGAACATGATAGAGACACTCACAGAGGACATGATAACACCCCTTACAAAATGGAAGAAAACCAAACCAAAATTCAAAAATATATATTAAAGAAAACAAGAAAAGCTAAGAAAAGCTTCATCAAAGAGATGAAGGAAAAAACTTACACAGTTCAAGACCTAAAAACTGAAATAGAGAAAATAAGGAAAATACAAATTGAGGGAATGCTGGGAATAAAAAAGTTGGGCAAGTGATCAGGAATTACAGGTGCAAGCATAACCAACAGAATACAAGAGATCAAAGAGAGAATCTCAGGTGCTGAAGATAAACTAGAGGAAATAGATTAATCGACCAAAGAAAATCATAACACAAAATAGGTAGTATGCAGAACACCATAGCAAGAGCAGACCAAAGAATAATAGTTATAGAAGAAGGTGAAGAAGCCCAGCTAAAAGGTGAGAAAACTATATTAAACAAATTCATTAAAAAAATTCCAACCTGAAGAAGGACATCCCTATGAATGTGCAGTAAGCTTACCAAACTCCAAATAGATGGACCAAACTAAAAAGTACCCTTGCCACGAAATAGTCAAAACACCAAGCATACAGAATATAGAATATTAAGAGCAATGGAAAAAAAAGTCCAAGTAACATGTAAAGGCAGACCTATCTGAATTACACCTGTCTTCTCCAAGGAAACTCTGAAAGACGGAAGATTCTGGACACTAAGAGATGATGGAAACCAGCCCAGATTACTATACCCAGCAATACTCTCAATCACTATAGATGGAGAAAACAATATATTCCATGACAAAACCAGATGTACACAATACATATTTACAAATCCAGCCCTACAGAAAGTTCTGGAAGGAAAACCCAACTCAAGGAAATTAGCTATACTCACAAAAAACATAGGCAATAGATAATCCCAATTTATCAGAAGCCAAAAAAGAAAAAGTGGAGTAAATCTACACATAATAACACCACTAGCAACAAATCCAAAACAAACAAGAATTAATAATCAATGAACCTCAATTTCCTTCAATATTAATAGCCTTAACTCTCCTATAAAAAGACACAGGCTAACAGAACGCGTATGAAAGCAGAATCCATCCTCCTTCTGCATACAAGAAACACACCTCAACTTCAAAGACAGATGCTACCTCAGAGAAAATGTTTTGGAAAAGAGTATGATTATCACAGCATTATTTTTATTATACAGAACCTGGAAGCATCTAGATGCTCCTCAACCGAAGAATGGATAAAGAAAATATGGTACATTTCCTTGGAGTACTACTCAGCTTAAAAACCAACGGAATTGTAAAATTTCCAGGGTAATAGATGGGACTGAATGAAACCACCCTTAGTGAGTCAACCCAGTACAAAAAGACAAGCATTGCATGTACTCACTCATATATGAATTTTACACATAAAGCAAAGGAACACCAGCCCACAATCTACACTGCCAGAGAAGCTAGGAAACAATGGGAACCCTAAGAAAGACATACATGGTGTACAGGAGAAGGGGAAAGGGGCAAGATCTTTTTAGCAAATTGGGAACATGGGGGAGGGGTAAAGGGGCACAGGAGAAACAGTAGGGGAGAACATGAGAGAACGGGAATATTGAGTTGGGGAAAGAATAGAGGAGAGCAAGATAAGAGGTGCCATAATAATGGGAGCTATTATAGGTTTTAAGAGAAATCTGACACTTTGGAAATGTCCAGAGATCTACAAGGATGACCCCAACTAACAATCTAAGCAATGGTGAATAGGCTATATCTTAAATTCCCTTCTCTCATGATGAAATTCATAACTACCTTGTTTGTCATCCTAGTGCCTTTATCCAGGAGCTGATGGAAGCAGAATCAGACACCCACAGCTGAACACTGAGCTGAAGTCATGGAATCCAGTTACAAAGAGGGAGAATTAACAAGCAAAGGGTCAGGAACAGACTGGAGAAACCCAAAGAAACAGCTAACCTGAAGAAGAAGTTTCTCATGGACCCCAGAATGATAACTGGGAAACCAGCTTAGGATCAACCCAGACCCCCTGAAGGTGGGTCTCATTTAGGAGGCCTTGGCAGCCTATAAGACCTCTGGAAGAAGACCAGGATGTATTCTAAGTGCACTAATGGACTTCAGGTGCCCATTCACCAACAAGGGCTACTCCCTTAGCCTAGAGACAGAGGGGAGGGCCTAGGACCTACCCCAAAATGACTTGATAGATTTTGACAATCCCTCATGTATGGCGTCACCCTCCTTGAGGAGTGGATGGGAATGGGATGTAGGGGTTGGTGGGGGCATGGGAGCAAGGGAGAGATACGGAACTGGGATTTATATGTTAAATAAAAAATATTAAATAAAAATGCCAGGAAAATGAGAATTTTTAAATATTACATGGAAAATGCCAAAATATTTATATGTACTTCATGTTAGGTAATTTTGTGGGGATTTTTTTCAATCCATAATGCAAACTGACTTTATTTTAGCTGATACCTTAAAAGTAAGAATTACAGAGAAGTGTAGATGCAGTTTTGATGACATATGTAGTATATTATTTATATCGAATCTATCTGTTCCCTCAACATTTGTTGTCATTTTTTTTATGGTATGATCATTAACCACTTCCATCTCATTAAAATGTCATATTGTCACATTCAGATACCAAGCGATATCACATGTAGACAGCTACCCTTGGTGACAATACTGACACAGGTTCCCTCATCAGCTTTTGCCAGGTCCTTCCCACTCTATCCAGCTCCTCACAACTGCCATTCTAATGTCACATTCTTTCAGAAGGCAGGCCTTTGCCATTATTTTCATAATTTTAATATTATTTTACTACTGTAAGGAGAAAAGCCTCCTATTAACCTGCAATTTCTCACTCCCAAGAGCTGCTCTCCTTGTAGCTAGGATGGCTTTCATTGGAGTTCTTTTCTCTTGTATTAAGATTTCCATTTCACATATACCCTGAGGCATTGTTGTTATATGCTTGGAGCAGTCTTGGTGTAATTCGGGCTGACTGCTCACCCTAGACCTCCCCATATCTCAGTTTTAAAGTGTTCTATAGGTTTGGTTATGTTCCTTTCCAGTACAGTCTCTCTGCATATTTGTTTACAAAGTACCGTTTTAAACTCAACTATTTGCTCTTTTAAGCTTCCCATTGTCTCACCTCTTCCACAATTTTTCTATTATTTCCTGCTTTGAATATATATTTCTACACAACTTGTCTAAGCTCTTTAGTTTTTATCCTCTGTTTGATCTGAATTTAAACTGATGTCTTACTTTATATTTTTAACTTTCTCTACAACATTTCAAGTTCAAGGTTTAACTTTAATTAGTTCCAGCTCTCTCTACTTAAAATTCCTGGTTAGAATATCAAATAATTTATCTGTTTTCTGTTGCAGATGTGTAAGTTGTATTAAAGTCACTCTTTTATACTCTCTATCAAAGCCTTTGTTCACAATATTTAATACCTAGTGAATTTTGACACTTTGTCTTGACCATTAGATAAGGCCCAGTTGGTGTGTGACATTTTCTCCACTAAAATTCTAAAACTTGTGCTTGTAATGAATAAGTTCTTTACTCAAAAGTGAATGGAGAATAGAATGAGCATATTCTGTTTACCCTTTGAAAGTCCTTCCTTTTGAGTCTTCTGCTTTGCTCTGTGTTAGTTTTTCCTCCTTGCTTTCCCTGTGTCTCCAGAGTAAGCACATGTTATATCAAATACTGCAGTAAATATGAGAAATATGAGGATAACGCACTAACAGAAGTAATGAAAAGGTTGTTCAGTCTAATCCATGATGGAAAGAAACTTAGTGCCTAACCATTTCTGAAGAAAGACTTTGCAGATTTATCACTTAGGTGAGACTATTCCGTGCTCTGCTCAGAGTCTTGGAAGCATTTTCTAGGTACTAGAAAACAGCCCACACTCTTACTCCTATAGGGACATGAGGTCATTCTATATTGAAATAGTGAATCCATTTTATTGCACCATTCATAACTAGTAGGGTTCATCTGATCTATTTCTTAATAAGTGAAGAGATAAAGAAAACCTGTATCTTTTTACCATCATCTGCATGGCACACCTGTGACATTTATAGATGATCCCTATTCATATGCTTTATTTACAGTGAATAATATAATGGGATCCATACAGAGAGTGGAGAACCACACTTACTCATCACTTGTAGGGTGAGGGAGTATGTTGGAAGTAGAGATACCTTTGCACTATAAAGACACTTGTAGTGCATAATAATGTGTGTTGAATGACTCAGTGACTTTATGGATAATTAAACAATTCAAGAAGATTTTGTTAGTGTCATAAAAATGTTGGGTTTACTAACAATTAAGTTCTAAAGTGTAATGCAAATTAACAAAAATATCAGTTTAATATTTTAGATAGGTTGCTATAGTGAGAGTTCTACAATAATAATGGCGGAGCAGAAGCTTAAATGTCCTAAATGTATTTCAGTGACATAAGGTAGAGGAATCCCATTGTTCCATTAATAAATAAAACAAATATTGGACTAAACAGAAACAACTCCCAGATGACATTATCAGTAAGTAGGGTGAGAAGAAAATATTTATTCACTTCTCCAAATCCTTAGTCTTTTCGGTTGCAGTGGACTAAATGGGTGAAGACCTATTGCCCAGAGCGATAGGATCTAATAGTTTCTTTACCTTGAGTAAATCACTTCTACCACTCATTTTCCATTTCTTGAACAGTCTTTTTGTGTTTTGCCTATGCTTTATTATTAATTATATTTTTATTACATTCAAAATGGATTAGCTCTGTATCACTACACTGTTCCAGCAGGGGGCAGGGGGGGGAACGTACCTATAACATAATGGCATCAGAAGTGGAACTGAGAACTTTCACTTAAAACTTAACAAAAGCTTAAAAAAATAGTTTTTAGAAACAAAAGAACAAAGACAAGCAAGACTTCTTGGTAGCAGAATTTTCCTGGGTTGGACTCTGTTTTGTAAGAGACAAGTAAATATTTGCGGCTCCTTTAAGGAAGGTTTCCTGACTCAGCATAAGCCACAAAAAAAAAAAAAAAGCGCACTGATTTTAAAGAGCTCTGCTAACAATTCATTGTTGTGTTTGAGAGCTGGCAATGGCAATGATCATATCTCCAAGCCAGCAGCATGCTGCTGGATGCAGCGCAGACCAAGGCGATGAGCACAGCTCTCACTGCTGGCAGTAAAATAGCCACCGACATCTTGGATAGACTGCAGCTAAAACGGTGGCTTTCATTTTAGGAATGTTGTTGTTTAGCAGATAAAAGACTCATGGCCAGAAAAAGATAAAGATTTAAAGTAAAGACAGATTCACATTAAGAAAAAATGCTAAAGGTTTATACTGTGTTTTAAAATATAAATAGGCTTGGGAGAGAAAGAGAAAAGAAATAAAATGGTTTTAAAAAGACAGAATGTGGCTGGGTGTGGTGGCACAGGCCTTTAATACCAGCACTTGGGAGACAGAGGCAAGCAGATCTCTGTGATTTCAAAGTGAAACTGGTATGCAGTGAATTCCAGGACAGATAAAAGTTACGCAGAGAAAGCCTGTCTCAAAATATGTAAAAATAGAAGAAATAGAGTAATAAAAAAGCCACATAAAGATGGAAAGCACAGAGAAACTTTGGATATTGTACGCTGTTCTGTTATCTTTAAATTGTTTGGCTGCTAAGGAAATAACAACTACTGATGAAAGAAATGCTGCTGGAATAATCCAATTTATATATTTTAAAAATGCTTTGACTCCAAAATTTAAGTTTAAGGACAAGTTACTGGGGAAAAGGATTTCTATTTTGTTTGTTTTCATGGAAAATGAAAAGCTGTGGATTCCTTCCAGACTAATGTGGTTTGATCAAGCAAGACCCCCTGAAGCAACGTCAATGGGGCATTGCAACCTTACAGACCACTACAGCCAAGATTTCTGAATCATCTTAGGATCCCCATGAGAGCACTCCCTATCAGCATGAAGTAGCTTGGAAAGAACGACGCCCAAATTCCCAAATATTGTTTATGTTTGTTTTCATTTAAGTGGGCTTGGTTATAAAGGGCTAATGACCACAAGCAATCTTTTTAAAGGTTAATAGGGAATTATGATATAGATATGAATATTTTGCCTTGGAATGGATTTTCTTTTATTGATACAAATTTAAGGTCAATTTTATAATATGTGTATTTCTCCTCTTGTCTAGGTATTATGTTTATATAGATCATTGAAAAATGTAATGTATAATTTAGTACAGATTATAGAGAATTACCTATAATAGGCAAAACTTGGAGTTAAATTATTTAGGTTTTCTAGATATATAGAGATGTATTTGAGATAGATAGGCATTCTTCAAACTTTTCAAAGACCTACAGAATATGGCATTTAAAATGGTTTAAGGTTTTTCTTGACAATGAGGCACAACTGCTCCTGGTAACACCACCTGCATCAGAGAGGAAGATGAACATTGCAGAAACTCGTTATGAAGTTTGCTTTCAACATGGCAAGATACTGCTCTTGTCTGGACTGTTTGACTTTATGCTGTATAAACTGGACATGCAGAGCCCACGGAAAAGTGACTGCTGATGCAAGATGGACATTGCTACAGATTCATGCTTCATTGAAGAGTCTGCCAGACATTCTACAGGACACAGAGGAAAGTGACAGAGAAACTGTCAATATAGGCAGACAATTTAAAGTCTCCTGCTTTGCTGAGGAGTCTGCCAGACACACTATGACCCATGGGCTGAAGATGGAACATTGCAGAAGAACGTCAGGTGACTGACCAGGCAATGAGTTGTCTCTGTCATTTCTAGAGTTTATATATTATCCTTCTGTGGTCTTTGAAGGAGTTGAAGAAGATAGTTATGGTTCTCGTTTCCCTTAGTCAGGATTAAAGATAAGTTACATATAGGACTTTAGACTCACAAAGATAGGATAGATGATAGAATATTTTCTTTAAGTCTTACTAAATGTTAATGGACTAAATATTGTTAATTGTTCTTATTTGATAACTGTTGTATGTTATATTTTGCTATGTTAAGGTTAAAACCCTTCTTTTTATTTTAGACAGAAATGAGATGATGGGAGATGTTATTCTGTAAATATGTTTCTCATACTGGTTAATAAATAAAACACTGTGGCCAATGGGAAAGCAAGATAGGAGACAAGGAGGAAAGAGGAAGTAGTTAGGAGGAGTCAGCATGTAGAGCATGGAGGAAGCAAGATGCTAGCCCGTCGCACTTGGATAAGATGACCACGTGGAAATACTTAGATAAGTAGAAATGGATTAAAAATTAAGACAGAGCTAGCCCGTAAAGAATAATAGTAACTGGCCTGAAACGTGTAGACTGACCCAGTCCTTGAGGATGGACAGCTAGCTTACAAATCCAAACAATTTACAGTTTGGTCCTATGTATAACCAAACTGCTCTGAATGGACACAATATCATCTTACCTGGGAAGCTAAGCAGGCTCAGTCTGCTTACTCCTGGCTTTGGGGGAATAGAAGTAGATTATTGCATGTTGTCTGCCCTCAAGGCCAATGATCTGATCTGGAGCCATTATGAGTCCCCCAGGAGAAAATAAAAGAGGCTCCAAATTCTCCATCACAGAGCATTCTCTAGACTTGGCTGTCACAGGCCATAATGCAGATACTAGAGTATTATTATCTTCTTCATATTCATCTCCATTTTCTGTCTCCAAAGGACATGGGACCATGGAGTGATTGATTGTTTTCATTTATTTTTGAGACAAGGTCTTACTGTGTTTCTGGCTGGTCTTTAATTCAGAGATCCACCTCTCTCTCTCTCTCTCTCTCTCTTGAGTGTTGACATTACATACTTTATCAGATTATAATAAATTATATAATTTTCACTTTTGTTTCTACTCTGCAAGCCTTCTAGTTGACCTGTCTAACCTCCTGTCTTCAAATTCATGGCCTCTTTTGCTATAATTGTGATATACATACATATATACATACATACAACACATGCATACATACATACATATGCTTATGTGAGTATATGTGTGTCTATAGCCTTATATAATTTAAATATATAAATACAACCCTTTTTATCTATATAATGTTACTAATATGTATGAGTCTTCAGGGCTGACCATTTGGTATTGATTAATCATTCTGAGGGCTGTCCCCTGAGGAAGAGTATTTCTCAAGCTATCAGCATTACTTTTTGTGTGTAGTCATTTGTCTGGCTTTGAAACCTCTTTATATTTCCTCCTTTTGCATTAGCATATCTATTGGTATAGTCCAATTCAAACTTTGCTTAGGCAGCCATGTTGGTAAGACGTTATATTTGTAGATTGTCACATAATCTACAAAGTGTAGCTAATGTATTCTCTCATTAAAAACTACTTATTCCTCTAGCTTTTAAAATATTTCTGCTCCTCTTTCTTCAGTGGTCCATGACCCTTAGGTGTAGGAGTTGTTTTATAATGTATCCGAAATTCTTGATTTTGATTGTCTGTGGTTTTCTGTAATGGTTTCTATCATAAAGAGAACTGTCCCTTATGCATGGTGAAGACTATATTTCTCTATGGCTGTGGGGACAAATATTTATAATCCAGTTAGGGATTATTCATTAAAGTAGTAGTTATAGGCTATACTTCAAGATGCATGATGTCACTAGTCCTAAATTGTTGACTAGGTTTCCAGTACAAAGTATGACTTCCCTATTCTTTTGCAGATCTTAAATCAAGATAGAGAGCTGTTGGTTACTTCTAAGTGGCACTAGCCACTATTTCACCCTTAGGTATAGAGGGTTAGTAAGATATAGGCCAATAGTAATTAATTAGCCAGATCCAGTAAAATAATAGATGGTATTTATTTGGGTAAAGACTTTACACAGAAAACAGGGGACTGACTTACACAGAATTCCTGCTCCAAGGATGCAGACGCTGCCTCCCAGATGCTCTTTGGGACCAGAAGGGGCCTTCTGAGACCCAATCTTTTCTCTTTAACCAGTCACTTCTACACCTGTAGCCATGCCCAAAAGGTGTGGTCACTGCTGTGGGTAAGGAGGCAAATATATTGCTACACTTAGGGTTGTTATGTAATGGTGGCCATTGCTGTGGTTAGTAGGTGTCATGTTGGGTGGGACTGTTGGTTGCTTTCCTCCTTTGAAAAAATTGCATGGTGTGTTTTGATACCGTAAAGCTAGTCCTTAAGGAAGAAATGCTTAGGTGAGTTCAAAATATGTCTTGGGAATTTTTCTCAATTGTAGATGTTATAAAAAACATAAGATGATTTATCATAGTATCTATAAAAAGCAATTATAGAAATATATAGAAAACAACTATGTGTGTGTAAGACTGATAGTTCATCACATTTAGAAAGGAAAATGAAATGAATAAAAACAGTGTAGCAAATTATTAATATAAATATAAAGGAAAATGGTTTGAATTTTAAAGAAAGAGTTGTTATATTAGAAAAATAGAAGTTAACTCTGGTAATGTAGTTTCCATTAAGAGGCAAAAGCCTAAGATCAGATGGAGCCTTGTAACATGTCAGAAAATATCAATTAAAGGCACATAATTGTTAGCTTCTATTGCTTAGTAAAACATAAGTATTTTCAAGAGACAGGGTACAATTAATTGCACTGTGCAAAAGGTTAGATATGCATTAAAGAGAGGGCAGTGCAAAGTTTTGTAGCTAATTTGGAATTGTTAATTATTTTTGTAATAGATTCTGTTTCTGATTCTTTTGCGCCCTCATGTCAACTAAAGTTAGAGGGATAAATTACATTGTGTATGCTAAGCAAAAATTCATTGTAATTTATTTCTTTTATTACAATTATTAGTTCAAATTGCTATTCTTTATTCAAAAAATGAAGAACAATTTCAAAGGAGGCAATTTTTACAGACTTACTTAAAATTAATTGACACATGTTCAATTTTCTTTTAACTTTGAGAAATAGCATTATGTGATATTAAGAAAAACTATTCCTCGTAAGTTTTTTCTTGCTATCATACTACGACTAAACAATGTCTTCAATAGTCTATTATCTCAAAAGTAATATTATATTCTATTGTATAATATGTAGTAACCTTTACCATTACTATTGCTAACAAAGTTAATCATTGTTACATTCTGTCACTATCTTAGCCTAAATAATAAAACTTATAGAAATATTAATTGAAAGATATATTAATTTTTATAAGTTTAAGCAAAGCAAGGGACATTCCAGGGCTTGCCTTGATGGTGACTTTGGTGTTAATGACACTTGTGAACCCTTGGTTTGGAAGCTCATGATTAGACTAATTATTCCCAGCTACAATAGAACCTGTTCTATGAGAAACACATTGTATAATACATGTTACATACATCGCATAGAAAACTTAAAGAGTTATTCAAGGGCTACCTAAGAAAATGCGTTCCACTTGATACCACTTGAAGAGTAATCAAATTCACACTGCCATTTTAAAGTGAAACTGCAGAATTTGACAACCCATGATAACCTGAACATATCAAAGAAAGATGCGTCTTTAGAAAGACAGTATTTACCAGTTTCATTTGGTTTTTAGATATTACCTGTTGAGGCTCGGCAGTCTGTGGGCCCCGCCTCTGATGGGCGGGACGCGTAATCACTACATCAGGCCTTACCTGGCTGGGCGGAGACTGGGTTAAGCATGTGCAAGCTCCCCTTTTAAAGCAAGCGCGCCAAGCGCACCTCTCTCTCTTGTCCCTCTCATCTCTCTCTTGCTTCCCTCTCTCGCTCTTTCTAACCCCCCTTTCTCTCTCTCTCTCTCCCCGCTTTCGGTTGGCCACCAGCTACCCCCCTCTTTCCTCTCCCCTCTCTCAATAAACTCCACGTGGGCGCTCAATCTCGTGTTTGTGTTTCTTAGGCCATAGCAGCTGCATCACAGCAGCTGTATCAAAAGAACAACGTTACCCACCTCAAACACAGAAGAGCAGCCATACTTAAAACAGAGAGTTTCTTTGTAATGTATGAACTATACAAAGTGTGTGTAATAGCCTGTTGTAAGTGGGATCAGCTCCCTAACAATTAAGTAATTTTAAAAGAAAATTAAAGACTTTGAATAATTTTGATGATTTCCTTAATGTCTCTATTGCTTGTGTGATCAGGTTTTGTGTAGTGAGATATCCACCCTGTCCACACCTGTTGCACTGACTATACCCATGGGGCATGGGGACAGGATGTGACCAGTAGGGGCTAGGTCTGTGGTCCCAGACCCCAGCTTGCTCTCTTACTTCCTGGTCAGAGAGGGGGAGCTCTGGGGGCATCCTTGGAGCAGGACCAAGGTGGTAATCTGTTTCTGGTGTAAGTGATTTCTCCCCAAATGAACATCATCAGCCTAAATTGAGTCCTTGAAACTTATTTCACATGCAATAGTTTTGTACTTAAAACATAATTCCGTGGGCAGGGAAACCTTCTCAGGGGATATGTTTAATCAAGAAGGTTGGTGAACATCACCTAGGCATTAATGTAGGAACAGTGAAAGTTAGTAGGCCATCATTTGATCTCGGTAAACGTGCATGTTTGGGCTCTGGTTATGAATGAATGAATGAATGATGAGTGAATGAATGAGTGACTGAATGAATGAGGTTTTGTGTATTTATTCATGTTTACTCTCTATCTTTTGGAAGCTGTCAATCCTCCAACACAGGTCACCTTATTTGTGAGTGTTTATTTTCTTTTTTTTTTTACATGGTCTCTCAAAGGCCAGGAACTTACCATATAGGCTGAGCTAGCTGTAGAGAAATCCCCAAGGATTTCTGCTGCCGCTGGCATTATAAACTCAAACGTGCTAACACACCTTGCTTCTTTATGTTAGTTCAGGGGCAAGCATTGACTGACTTAATCATATACCCAGCCCTGTGTAATACATTTAGAAAAAAATCTTCAGTGCCTCCTTTTTATAACAAACTGTTTCACAGAATTCCACTACTGTAGAACATTTAAATTTCAGGGCAATGGTAATTTTTTTTTTAATACCCACAGAAACATTTCAAATGTATCAACCATAGGATCATTCTTCTCCACTGATGAGTTTGCTGACCACATTTCTCCAAATAACAGTGATGGCTAATGTACTGTATATGAGGTTCCATTTGGGGATACAAGAGCACTTCATTAACACATAGATTTTAGCTTGATCACACTCCAAAGAGAAATGTTAAGGCAAAATAAATGCTATTTGAACCTGTCAACTGTATGAATATCTTAATATAAAAACGCAAGACTCAACTTTATAAAAAATTTAAAGTTTAAAACATCACAACCCTGATTAGAATCATAAATATCTTATTTTTTTGGTCTCATCTATAAGTAGTTTTGTTTTTGTATAATCCCTAAGCTCTTTTTATCATTATTTTTATTATTCTGTGTGTTAGTCAAAATGCAACTCACAAGCTACACACAGTAGCTGAGAATCTGTAAAGTCATCATGTTGACATTCTCTGAAATGGTCCCATGTTAATTATAAAATATGGGATGGGCTGAGCTGAGAAACTTTTATATATTGAAGAACGCAGAGAAAGCCAAGTAAAAATATAAAATGTGTAGGGCTAGTAATACCATTGTGATTTATGGTTCATTTTTAAAGTTTTCTTTACATTTTCCGTATTTCAATATTGATGTCGTGAGTCTCTAAAGAGTTCTGTCATCCTTTCAAGTCAGACAGAGCTGCTAGAATAGGAATATATTCTTGTTGCTTTTAAATGGGAAGGTGTGTTTAACAGCTAAAACCACTTCCATGTTGTAAAAATAAGCAAATGATTATGAGCAGAGTTTGCTTTTTTTCCCTCAGGCTTGGATGTAAAAAGGTAACTAGTTAATCCTATTCAATTGTGTGTGGAAAGGGTATTCTCAGAAGCCAGAGGCCAGTCAAATTGCAGAGAAAACTCCCAATGATGAATTTGAATCTCAAATTCTAGGCACCATTCCAGCCTGAGATTTGGCCTTGAAAACAATTCAATCACATTTCCATTCTTTCTGCTGTGGTGAGGTGATGAGATGTTGTCCCCACAATTCCCAGAGCTACTGAGGACATGGTATGTGATTAGGGTTTCCTCCACAAAATCAGGATTATCCCACATCCCTCGTGATTTAGTCACTCACTGAGAGGAAGGCTGTGATACAACATGGAATGCAGTACCCGGCTATATTACTGGGGTGCATCAGTGAATTTTCCCCACCAGGGCATAAGTTTATCATGAGAGGAACTTATGTTTCTTTCTTGGTTATTTAACTGAGTCTAGCAAGTGGAGGGCTACAACAAGTGCGTACACTTATTGACTGAGGTAAAGTTCTAGCGCATGGACCTGCATGAGATGAAAATAAGGACCTTGAACAAACTGTTTACTGTGCAAGCCTTGCCTGATGGATTCCAACTCCTGGAATTACACTGCTCACTACGTTCTGGGGTAACTTATGAGAAACATGTCAACATCTCCCCAATTTTAACACACATTGATAGTGTTCATTGTTTTTCACCCATGTTTGAAGTCAGCAATTCCTTTCATCGGTAACGTGTAACCCTGGTGCTTATTTTGGGATTAATGAGTTCAGACCTATCCTCTTAAACTTAATGATTAAGCATCTTTCTAACATAGGGAGTAGGCAGTCATGCTGTGAGTCAAGGAACCACCTGTGTCTCCAAAGTTTAATTCTTCATGACCATCCCCCTACCCCCCCCAAAAAAAAACCCCAATGGCTAGAGTTGATTGAAAACCTCTGTTTGCCAACCATGCTGTGTATCAAAGAGCAGAGTTCAAATGGTGAAATGTGAGCTATAATCTCAACTACGTGAGGACAACCTATGTGAAAGAATTAAAATAATTATATTGGGAGGGAGGCAGAGGGAACTGGGATCGATACATAAAATAATAAAATAAATAATAATAAATAAAACAATAAAAATGATTACATTGGGTCAGTGAAAGGACCAAGTTGTGTATAAATGTGTTTCAGAATGAGAAAAAAAAATCAAAGAACAGAAGATTGTCAGGTTTCAGAGGACAGAGCAGATGGGATTCTGAAGAGGAAGGCCATTGAATTGTCCTTGCATTCTTTGCATGCAAGGGAGGTTAGTAATATAGAATACAGTGCCTCTGACATTCAGGCCCCACTTTCTGTAGTTTGTGTTATGTGTCAAGTACCAGTTTTTCATAATTGTGTGCAAATGATTTCCTGTTAAACATGGCCCCATTTTCTCAGAGTTCATTTGTTTTTCTTCCTTTGAGTGTTTTCACTACCTTTCATTGCTAGCTGAAATTCTTATGGGTACTTACACTTGTCATCATTACTTCCCACCCTAATTTTAAATGTTTTATTCATTTCTTCATACCAACCAGAGTTTTCCCACCCTCCCTTCCTCCCCACAGTTTCCCAACCCATTCCTCACTGAGGACCGTTTACTCCTCAGAAAGGGTAATGTCTCCCATGGGGAGTCAACAAAGCCTGGCAAATAGTTTGAGGAAGGACCAAGTCCATCTCCCATGCACCAAGGCTTAGCAAGGTATCCCACCACAGGAAATGGTCTCCAAAATGCCAGCCCATGCACCAGAAACAGATCCTGGTCCTACTGCCAAAGGTCCCATAAACAGACCAGGCTATATATTTGTCACCCACTTGCAAGGGCCTAGTTCAGAACCATGCAGGCTCCCCAACTATTTGGTCTAGAGTCCCTGATGTCCCACAAGCTCAGATCAGCTGTCTCTGGGTTTCCCCATCCTGATATTGACTACCATTGCTCATATTATACCTTTTACTTCTCTTTGACAGGACTCCCATAGCTCAGCCTGGTGCTGGCTGCAGATGTCTGCATCTGCTTCTATCACTTACTGGATGAAGGTTATCTGATGATAGTAAGGTAGTCACCAATATGTTTATAGAGGAAGCCAGATCATGCACCATCTCTACCATTGCTAGGGTTATTATCTGGGAGTCATCCTTGTGAATTCCTGGGAATTTTCCTAGCACCAGGTATCTATCTAACTCCATAATGACTCCCTTTATCAAGATATTGTCTTTCATTGTCCCACACTCTGTCTTTGCCCCAACTTGACCATCCTGACTCCCCATGCACTCATCCACCATCTCTTCCCCTCCATTGCCCACCTGCTCCCAGCTTACCCAGGAGATCTCATCTATTTCTGTTTCCAAGGCAATTCGTAAGTCCCTCTTAAGGTCAACCTTGTTAACTACTTTCTCTCAAGCTGTGGATTATAGTCTATTTATCCTTTCCTTTACACCTAGTATCCACTTATGAGTGAGTACATACCATGTTTTTCTATGTAGTGTGGGTTACTTGATTAAAAATGATTTTTTTCTAGTACTGGCCATTTCACTACAAATTTCATGATATCATTGCTTTGTTTTTTCCCACTGAGTAATACACCATTGAGTAAATATACAATATTTTATATATCCATTATTTGTTTGAAGAACATCTATGTTGTTTCCAGATTTTAGCTATTATGAATAATGCTACTATGAACATAATTGATCAATTGTCCTTTTGGTATGATTGAGCATTCTTTGTCCAAAATTGTGATGCTGGATCTTGAAGTAGATTGATTACAATTTTTTTTTTTCAGAAACTGCCAAAGTGGCTGTAAATGTTAGCACTCCCACCAGCAGTGGAGAACTGTTTCCCTTACTTCCCGTCCTCACTGATATTTATCTTATCCATTCTAACAGGTGTAAGATAGTATCTCAGAGTCATTTTGATTTACATTTCCCTGATGACTAAGGATCTTGAGCAATTCCTTAAATGCCTTTCAGCCATTTAAGACTCTTCTGTTGCTAATTCTCTGTTTAGATCTGTACTACATTTTTAATTGGATAATGTGGTATTTTGATGTCTAGTTTCTTGAGTTCTTTATATATTTTGAAGATCAGCGCTCTGTCACATATGTGGTTGGTGAAGATCTCTTCCCATACTGTAGGGTGCCGTTTTGTGTTTTGACAATGTTCCTTGCCTTATAGAAGTTTTTCCGTTCCAGGAGGTCCCATTTGTTGATTGTTCCTCTCGGTTCCTATACTACTGATGTTATGTTTAGGAAATGCTCTCCTGTGCAAATGCATTCACAGCTACATTGCACTTTGTCCTCTATAAACTTCAGTGTAACTGGGTATGTTCAGGTTTTGAGCCACTTGAACTTGAGTTTTTTAAATAGTGAACAAACACGGCTCTATTTGCAATTTTCTACATGTTGGCATACAGTTGTGACAGTAGCATTTGCTGAAAATGTTTTTTTTTTTTTCCCAGACACAATTGTAACTACTTTATCAAAATTAAGAGTTCATAGGTGTGTGGATTAATGCTAGAGCCTTCAAGCAAATTCCTTTGGTCCTTGTGTGTGTGTTTTATGCCAATACCAAGCTGTTTTTTTATTACGGTTCATTCGCTAGTGTGAGATTTCTACAAATTCTTTGTGTGGGCATTTAGTGTTATGAACTTTCCTCTTAGTGCTGCTTTCACAGGGTCCCATAAATTTGAATATGTTGTACTTTCATTTTCCTTGAATTCTAGGCAGTTTTTTATTAGTTAATTAATTTATTTATTTATTTATTTTTGACCGAGTGGTGATTCATTGAGCATTATTCAGTTTCCATGAATTTTGTAGGCTTTCTCTAATTTGTATTGTTGTTGAAGTCTAACTTTAAGCCATGGTGATCTGATAAGATACAGGGCTATATTTTTGTATCTGTTATATTTGCTTTGTGACCATGTATGTAGTGAATTTTAGAAAATGTTCCATGAGGTGCTGAAAGGAAGGTTTGTTTTTGTGTTTGGGTGGAATTTTCTATAGATATCTATTAAGCACAGTCCCCCTCCTTTAGTAAGTAAGCAGTTACTATCTTCGTCCTGTTTAGAATAATCTACAGGAGGAGCATTCAGCAAATCCTACATGACACTGACAATGATGTTAATTGGATGGCTCTATCATTTAAATCTTAATCACATTACTATTTGGATATAAAAGACATTGACTATACTCATATTAATTCATAGGATGGATAAATAAGGATAAACTCCCTGGAGTACAGGTCTGAATAGGCCAGTAAGAATTGTTCTGACACTCACTATTTGTGAGATATTATTTGACCTTCTAATCTCAAGAGCAAGAATAACAAGAATTGAAAGTACAAGAATACGATGTAATCTTTACTGGTAATTTATGAAAGCATCGTTCTAAGAGATGTAGAGGCCACAGCAGAACATTAAGCTATGAGCACAATCTAATATCTTCTCCTAGCTGCTAATTTTACCTGGAGCCTTCACCTATATTCCAATCAATCAATACTGTGATAGCATCCTTATTCCTGAATTATCTTTCTCACCCTTGGTCTTTAAACAAATGCCGCTCCTCTCTGACCTAGTCATACATAACCTTTTCTGTACAAGAATCAGTGATTTTTCTTTCCATTAAAATCTTCCTCAACACCCCCCACCCCAACCACACACATTGAACATCTTAGCACTATCTAGCTCTTTAAATAAACTGCTCTGGGTTAATGCCTGTCAATACAGTTCAGTATATGTCTGCTTACATCAGAGACTCAAACGCCTCAGAGAAAGCTTTCCCAAAGATCATTGTAAACAAATATGATTTCCTGTACTATTGCCCATATATTTAGATATCTAGATACATAGTCAGCATTTATTAAGTTTTTGCTCACTGATTTCAAACTATTTTTCTACTTGTTTTATTAAAATCCAAACCAACCAACCAAAGGCCAATATCTCCTTCCCATCATCCTCTGCTTCTCTTGGTTTAGTGGCCACTAGTGGCGTCAGTATGAACCACATGCAGCTGAACCACAGACCCGTTTAGAGTAATCTTTGGGATTATTTCCACTGTAAATGGTGACTACCTTCCCTTTCATGTTTTCCCTGCTCATTTAAATTTAGAATCCATCTACCATTTCCATACCTAGGTATTCTGACTTATAGATATATGCAAGATGACATTAATGCACATAATAGTGCAGAAATCTCTACACTAGTGAGGCAAAACACTTCAAGCTACAAATGGGAGGCATGCAAGCCAGGGTAGACAACACTGCTAACGCTCCTGTACACGCACACCTGTTGTTCTTGAGATCTGCTGGAAATTTCAATGTTCTAAAATTTGATTAAAACTTCATGGCCAAGGAAAATAATAATTATTATTGAGTACTAGTTAAGTTTAAAGTATTTTACTTTAAATAGAACCCTTATTCATTGCTAGTAATAACTGGCTTGAGTAATGAATATATTGAGACATATATTGTATGATTTTTCTAGTTTCCTTATCACATCATCTCTTGTTAAACAAATTTGATATTGAAATTTAAATCACTCAGTGATGTATTGTTAACTCTCAGGTATGGGAAGGTTTTGATGGGTAGAAAAGTCCTCTCAGCTTTTTTACTTCCTAGTTACTAGGAACTATGAATTTACAGTGTTGAAACTTTTCAGATGTGTATAGCATAAAAATCTTAAGATGAGTATATTATTATGGATGACCTGGGAAGATCAGATGCAATTCCATGATGAAAGAGCCATGTAAATACTGCTTCCTAAAATAAAAATCTCCTGTGGAGAGCAGTTCTGAGGACAACATCGTTAGACCAACAAAACTATTTTGGTCTTTTGTATGTCAGAACCACAATGTTTGTCACTGTAATTTAGAGGTTGGAGATAAGTTGATCTCTGTGGACAAAGAAAGATTATGATGTTTGAATTTAGCTGATAGCCTTCCCTCCCAATTCAACACTTTGTTAAGCTGAAAACTGATGACCTCTTACCCAAATAAAGGAAAACCAAACAAACAATAGGGCAGTGGCTGAAAAGTGGGAAAATTTGTTGTGGAGGAATTCAGCATATTATTTCCTGAGATTACTCTTTGTCTTAGCTTTTAGTTCCCCTAAACTCCCTTTTCACAGAGTATTTTATTTGGCACACTTCAAAGTTCTCTCTACAAAAAAAAAAATAAAAGTAGAAAATCTACTGATAATTTAGTCAACTATATTTGTTTCACAACACAGCTGCTAAAGCTAAAATATCAACTGGAAGGAAACCAATCCCAGACAAAAAGTGATAGATCAGTTCAAATTCTGACAGTGTCCTGCAGAATGGTGGCATGTACTTGAGATGTTAAATGCCAGTGTTTGCAGGTTCATCATTTTCAGAGGAACATTCCAGAGCATCCATCTGTTACCTTTCACTAACCTTAATGCCCTATGCAGGAGGAAACCAGAGAAAAAGGCAGATGGAAGATTTACAAGGCACCCATGTCTTACAGCAACAGTCAGCAAGCCTGTTAGTCCAGTGTCCAATTCTTATTGATTAAAGATTTGTGATGATTCACTCACTGCCCCTTAAGTTTCTGGCAACTTCGGTAGCCACATTCAGGGGACATACACATGGCACTTCTGGTCTTCTAAAGGTATCAATGCTACAGCAAGGGATAAATTTATCCATAGTAGTGCAACAATAGAAGAAAGCAAGGATCTGCTTTCCCTAGATGTCACATTATTTTATATTGCCCAACACTAGGCAAATTCTTCTGCAAACTTTAAGTTGCTATTGTAAATACATTCAAATCGCTATAGATATGTGACTGAAGAATAAACGTTAAGGGGAAATTACCATGCCATTAAAAAGTACTAGTAGTGAAATTGTTTTTTGAACATCTACTTGTTGAACTTGGCCTAGTTGGCAAAGAATAGTACAGGGCATAACACTATTACACATCATTAATAAATTAGCAGCTCTCCTGATAAGGCTACTAAAAGCAGGTGGGGCACAATCTTTTGGTTCACAGTATATTACACTCACTGGTTAATAAAGAGCTGATTGGCCAAATGCTAGGCATAAAAAGTTAGGCAGACCTTTCTGACAGAAATTGAGCACAGGGCAGAAGACAGAATCACCGAAAAACACAGAAGAGGAAGTACGAGATGAACACGCAGTACAAAGATAAACTACCGTTCCACGTGCTAGAACATAGGTAAAAATGTTGGTTAACTTAAGGTGTAAGAGTTACTTGGTAACAAGCATAAGCTATTAGCCAAACATATATCATTAATAGAAAGTTTCTATGTGGTTAACTGACCAGCAGTATCAATGAAAAACCCCACCGACACCAACAATTTGTTACCATCCTGATAACCAGTTTGAGTATCACACTTTAAACATTGGTTAGCCCAATATGACAAAAAAGGGAGTTAAAGCACTCTGATGGATAAGGGGAAATAATACTGCCCCTGTCTGTAGATACCATTAATACCTGGGTAGAGATCCTAAAGGAGCAATAGTCCTGGATAAGTGATCAGAGAAATACCAGAGGGTGTAAAGTAGTTGTACAAGAGTCACTATACTTTATGCCACTGATAAACTAATGGGAAGTGAAATTAAAAATTGACATTAAATTGGGATCCAAAAGTAAGAGATAATGTAGGCAGATCTCTGGTGGTTATTCTTGGTTTTCAACTTGACAACATCTGAAATTAATGAATAACTCAAAATTGAACACACATTCCTAAGGATCTTCTTCTTCTTCTTCTTCTCCTCCTTCTCCTTCTCCTTCTTCTTTCTCTTCCTCTTCCTTCTCCTCCTCCTTCATTTTAAGTGGTAGGAATTTATTTCTAATCTGGTACTGTAATGTAGGAAGACAAAATTTTAATCCACATACTTTTAGCTAAGAAAACACAACTCAAAGTTTGGCTATATCTCCTGCTGAAAGCCTTTATACGGCTATGGAAAAAGAGTGTTTTCTCTTTTTCCTGCTTACTCCTGCCTTGCTAGCAAGTGTGGTATTAAAGACTACTTCTGTGGGATTCCACCATGTGCTGGCATATTCTGCCTTGTGAACTGCGAAACTACTGAATTCTAGGACGTTCCATTGATATCCAGTCATTTTGAGATGAACTAAACCACAACATTTAAATCATTCTAAAAGTTTTCAGTGATGCATTATATAAGTTTTGTCTCTCAAAGAATCCTGACTAATAACTCACCTAAAATATAAAGTCTATGAAAAAAATACAAATCAGAATACAAAACTATGGAAGAGAACAAGCAACACATATAAATAAAAATAAATCTTTGAAAAGCAATGATACTTTACAGTAGGAAAAGGTAAACACTATGCCACTGTGCTGTGATGAAATCAAGGATGCCCCATGACAGATTTTGCACTTGGTTGTGGGGATTCCAAATTCTGGGAAATTTTATTCACCAGAATTCAGGAAGTTACCTTTCTTCACACTTTGAGAATTTGAACGTCAGTTTGGATATGGTACGATGTATTACCCCAAAGCACAATACTGTATGTCTTGGATAACAGGAACAGTATGTAGATCAGGTGGGTGACCACTGTAGGCTGCCATAGGTACAACACTGGCTTTCAATTAGGTGCAAAATAGGAAAGGCTGTGATTAGATACTAGATTGAAATAATAGTTTATGGATTGCAGATATACTTAAAGTTCATTGCTAATAATTTCTAAATTACTGCAATGAAATCATTTTAAAATTTTCATCTGTATTTTCTACTTGCTGTGTCAGGCAATTGCTATTACATATTGCTCATCTGTGTATCTGTTTATCAGTCTATCTTCTATAAACTATGTATCACCTTTATCTATAAACAACTGTCTCTCTTTCCCAGAACCTATTATTTGTCATATATTACTTCATATGCATTTATTTAACATTTATTTCTAGTAACTATCATCTAGCATCCGTCTATGACTTATCATCTATCTATCTATCTATCTATCTATCATCTATCTATAATCTATCTATTATCTATCATCTATATATGTACTTATCATCTATGTATCTTTCTACATACCTACATATCTATCATCTATGCATTATCTGCCTAAATTATACCTACCTTTCTTCATCATCTGTTTATCTATTTTCCTAACTGTCATCCAGATATATCAATTTCTCAACTATAGAAAAGAATAATTTCTGCTGAATATCACATTATATTACATCTCCTCTTATGTGAATTCTTGCTCTCAAACATGTTAAGTTCTTATCCTCCACTGTTTCTCTTCAAAGGTGCAGTCTCCTGGAGCCTAACTTTCCATATCTAACACTACAACCATGCTTGTGATCCCTTTTTATAAAAATGAGTCTGTTTCAAAATAACCTGATCTGTGGTTTGTACAGAAGAGAGAAATGTTTGCTGAATAGAACACTTTTGCCCTAGTGTCCTGCTATTCTTCAAATGTCACCTTTAGTGCTTAAAATTTTCTCTTGATTTGAGAATGTTCCTAGAGAGACAGCCCTCATGGGTATCACAAAAGAACACATTGTAAGTACTGACACTGTTTTCAAGTAAGTTCTTTAGTTCTGATATGAAATTGCAAATAACCACTTTCTATTTTAATTGAGGTGACTCCAAAGTCTCCAGGCTGACCTTACTATAATTAATATAATAAAATAAAGACACAAATTCTCTTCTCAAACAATTATTTAGAAATAATTATACTTTGTGGTTGCATTAGTCATTTGTGTTTGTAATTGATGGAAGTCAAGAGCCTCAGCTTAAATTATTGCTCTGGCACTAAGAGAGATCTCCCAAGGACCCGAAATCATATGAATACAACAGAAATGAACTGGCTTTCATAGCTTTTATATGATTAAAATCTTATTAGTTTCTTTGTGACTGTTTATGAAATCCTACTGAAAGCAAGAGGAATCAACAACCCATATTTAATTGCGTCAGGTGACATAATTGCATGGTTTGGGGCTTTTGGCTTTGTGCTTTATTAGAAACTTTAAAGTCTGAAAAGCAATAAATACAAAAGAATTCACCTTAATCAGTAATTATTTTTGGAATTCTTTCCTTTTCCTCATTTTTTTTTATGTATTTCAATGTTTCTCTCCAGAGAGGCATGATGTCTTGCCATCCTCAGAACCTCCCAGTGTGGTTGACTCCATATAAACATTCAATAGCAGAGAGGAATCAAACAAAAAGAAAATTCAAAGCAAGTTTAAATTGAATTGTTGCAGTTCCTCTCTTTTCTGGATGAGCTTCACACAGTTTCTCAGCAGCTCTGATGCACCATGTGGCAGGCCTCCTGTGCCATGAGTTGGAAAGGGATATCTGGGTTCTGATGCCAGCAGAAGCCACACACCAGACTGGACAGGTGTTGTGGTCACTTGATCCCCCCTTGAAATGATGAGGTCACTAAATGTAAGGTTTCTTTAATCCAGAGACATTTCATTTCAGCCTATTCTGTGTTATTGTTTTCTACAGTTTTTCTTTTCTTTTCTTTCTTTTTTAACAAATGAAGATTTGTGCATTGTCTCTAAGCAAAACATGGTAGAAGTATAGCCACCTTTTGCATATTTGTATGTTCATTATTACTGAATAATCTGACAATGTATTGGGACATTTTTGATACACAAAACTGTGCATATTTAATGGACAGTATTTTATCTTTTATTTTGGACATGTGCACACACCAATGAGGCCACCACCATAACCAAGGTAATTTAGGCATCCAATATCTCCATGACCCTTAGGTGTCTGGGTTTTTCTCCACCTACTGCAATTTAAATAACCAAGTCTTAGCAAGAAATCTACTTTATTTGCTCTTTCAACTGCACAATAAGCATGGGAGATTCTGCGTAGTTTGTTGAACAATTCAGCTCTAGTTTTTGCTCTTGTCACAGTGAAATCCTTAGAATATTTTACTGAAGGACAGTAATTACAGTGGGTCTTTGCTAGTCCTCCAAAGTGATATATTATACTTCAGATTCGTGGAGTCCTTCTGCATGATGGGAAGAAGCCAAGAGAAAATGGCGACACTCATTCATCATGCTAAAAATTTAGTATTTCTGGGTAGTATTAAGTGGGTAAGTTTTATATAACTTGACAGGAAACATAGTGATGATTGGAAGAATAGTAGAATTTTTCATAGTAAGCAATACATTTGAAAACATGGGGGCTTTGTATAAAAACAGATTTAGGCTTTTTCAAATTCAGTTTGGAAGAAATGTGATAGAAAAATGATTACACAGACTGAAATGCTACTAGTAGCTGTCCACCTTCCTAATGAACAAGGCAGAGACTATTAGTGCTCTGGACATGCTGTGTCAGTGTTATTTTTTTGTTGAGGAACTCCAACTTTCCTGCGTTCTTCTCTTTCTTACACTGTGGAAAGCATGTTCAAGACAATACAAGTCAGTATTTAGTCACTGGATTCCAAAAGGAAATGGTAAATGTTGTTCCTATGACTACATCCTGGAGCTCAATTTAGATTTTCCCTTAACAAGTCTCGTGATTTACATCCATTGTTGTCAGTGTTATGCTGCATAGTTGAGTTGGAATGTAATTTCAATGAAAATCTTCTTTTCCTTCGTTGATGTGGGGCTATGCTCTTGTACACTGGAAAGACCTGTCACTTGTATTGGTTAAATAAGACACTGATTGTCCAGTAGCCAATCAGGAAGTATAGATTTGGCTACCAGACTAGAAAAACCATGTGAAGAAAAAAAAGACAGAAACATAGCAGCCGGGATGCAGAGGAAGCAAGACGAGAATGCCTTCGTGAGAAAAGTTACAAAGCCATATGCTTAAACACAGATCAACATTATGGGTTGATTTAAGTTGTAAAAGTCTGAGCAATAGGCCAAACAGTTTACAAAAGATGTATGCCGCTGTGTGCGTATTTGGGACTGACTGCAAGACCTGGTGGGACACAAACTTCAGTTTATTCCTCATCATTCCTCAACGAAGTGTACTCAGTATGTTTGCCCCACAAATTAAAGTTATTATACATAGATGTACATTGTAAATAGTGTAAATATCTAAGTCTGTAAATGTGAAATGAAGAGGAACAGTTGACAGAGGATACGGTGGATTACAGGGAAGAGGGGAGGGTGAGCAGAGGTTATAGGGGAGAGGGAAACGAAGAAGTAACCAGGAAGACAGGGTTCAGAGTGAGCAGAAGTTTCTCCATGATATCTGATGCCTTCTTTGCTGATTTTTTTTTTACATTAACAATATTGTGTTGCTCTGTTCACATCTCACACTCATGCTTTAAGGACAGCTCCAGATTAATGTTTGAGATACAACACTTTCTGCATGATTCTTTCCTCATTATCAGTATGCCATACGCCTGTTTTTTTCAATTTTCTCTTCAACTGATATATACATTCTATGAAACCAGCCAGATTAGCCTGTCCTAACTGTTATTATATTCCCCATCCCTGGAGTTATGCCAGACACAAATTCACTACTCTAAATACAGTCATACCCCGTTACAACTGAAAGGCCAATAAGCTACCTGAATACACCCACAGTTCAAAAATAGCCCTTGGGTGCCAGATGTGGCTGTCAAACCAAGAGGAGAAGATGGATTACTGATCATCCTGGAGGTTTAAGGTGAAGATATAGAACATTGGGTAATTGGTTTTCATTTGTGGCTTTCAATTTGCTAACTTGAAAGATTAAGATTGAAGCATAGAATAATTACAGTTAACATTTCAAAAATATTATCGAAACACAAGGCAAGTCATTAACCTTAAAAAAAAATGCTGACTGGGAAGTTTATGGGGCCTCTAGTAATGGATCAGTATTTATCCCTAGTACACAAGTGGACTTTGGGAGCCCATTCCACATAGAGGGACACTCTCTCAGTGTAAACACATTGGGGAGGGCCTAGGCCCTGCCCCAAATGATATGACAGACTTTGAAGACTCCCCATGGAAGGCCTCACCCTTTCTGGGGAGCAGAAAGGGGATGGGTTGGGGTTTGGTGGGGGTGATAGGGGAGGATGGGAGGGTGAGGGAACTGGGGTTGATATGAAATATAAAACCTTGTTTCAAAATAAATTTTAAAAAGATGTTGACACGTGTAAGGCTAAGCATGATGTGAGTGTTGCCAATAACTGAATGGACTGCCCTAGCCATTGATGGAACCTAATGCCAAGAAAGACCATTATGTCATTTAAAAATTATTTTCAAATACATTTTATGCATATGTGTGTTTTGCCTGCATATGCATTTCTGTACCATGCACATGGAATACCCTCATAGTCGGAACGTGCACAAAATCCCCCAGAACGGTAATTATAAACAGTTGAGGACCACCATATGGGTTCTATGACCTGAACCCTGATCTTCTATAAGAGTATCCCTTGCTTTTAACCATTGAGCCATCGCTCTAGCCCCCAATGTCAGTAACTTGAAGGTTTGATGTCAGTTAGCACATGGGTGGGGCTTGGTGGGAGGATTTAGGTGATTGGACGATCTTCCTCAAAGGGAATTGTGCGATGCTGACCTCTGTATCGATTTCCTTTTGTCTGTGCGTAGTTTCCATTTAACATCAGCCTACTCCAGCGCCTCCTCCATAACCTGATGGGCTGTCCACCACAGACAGTCACAGACTAAAGTCACATTTGTGACTCAACATTAACTGTAGCATGCTTACCAGGTAAGTGCTACAGTGGCAGAGCTGCTATGATCTTGTACCCATTTAAAGGAGCTCAGAAAAATTTTCCGCAGCTCAGGATTCACTAGTCAAGGCATTTGCTTAAATTGCTTTGCGTGTATAGGGTCCCATGCTGTAGCCCAGACTAGTTCTGAGCTCTTGGTGACCGTTCTTCTGAATAACAATTGTGTCTTCTATTTGAAGCAGGTGTTTGAGATGCTGATATGAAACTTGCTGTCTTCTGTACATAATGAGTATGTAGAATGAAGCACGCAGGGATGCCAAGCTCCAAATCTCAACATTTCTCTGCTTCTGAGAATGTTAACTGTCTACTTCACCAAATATAAAATCATAAATATGTGAGAGTATTTTTGGCTGGGTTTTTCTTTTTCTTGTGGGAAGTATGTCACTCTCAGAACTCTTCAGGGTTGGCTCAAACCAGAGAGAGTCTCACTCTTGGAACTTCAAAGCAATGACCTGAAAATTCACTCAAGCACAATTTAAAAGGCTTGCCAGCTGTGACTGCACTTGGTGGCTTTCTACATTTTCTTTCTAAAGCTGCACAAAACACACACTGGACATGATGTGAGTTTCCGCTCATTGCGTAGAATCCCCAGACTGTTCTTCTCCAAACTCTAAAATATATATGTCAGTGTATGCATTTTCACATCATCTTGAACCCCCAGAAAGAAACATCTTACTCATAATCATTTCCTAGCCTGTTACTCTCTATCTCTTGCCAGAAGAAACTCACAGCCCAGCTTCCTGCTGGGGCTGCCACTACACACATGTTCAAAACAAAACCCTCTTGAGGGAAGCCTGAAAACCCCATGTTTGTAAATGTCTTACAGACCTTAAAAAGAATCACAGTTTCCCCTTACCTTTGAACTCTACCCCAGGATCCTGGTAAGTGTTTCTTCTTGCAGCACTGGCAGAATCTTGATTTTGGTCAAACCCCAATGCTCAGACTGGTTTTCTCTACACTTCCTTGATTTACTAATCCTGTCACTTTTATAGATTTACTTTTATGAAAGCATGCATTTTATTTTGTTCATGTGAGCATAGTTTAGTTTAGAATCCAGAATACAGCATTGGTTCCCCTGATGCTGGTGTTACACACTGCTGTGAGTCACCCAAAGCAGAATCTAGGAACCAAACTCAGGTAAACTGAAAGAGCATTAAATACTCTTAACTGTGGAACCACCTCTCCTGCTCAGACACATGGATTTTACAATGCTACTTAATCTCCCTGGGTGTTATACAATGTAGAGATTAGTATCACCTAAACCCCTTAATCATTATATTTTGCTGACAGTAAATATAGAAACTTTGTAGGGACTAGGATCTAGTACAGAATATTTCTATGTAAATATTTGCCCTCTATGACATACACTGTCATTATCATTGAATCAACAGAATGTCTTCTTCAGTAATAAAACAAAACATAATAAAAACTTATCCACCTTCAGTTTGATATATCAAAAAAGATTTAAGCCACCACAAAACACTCCAGGGAAGTCTTGCTGCGAAAATGTTCAACAAAGCAACACCCTGCCTAGTTTACTCACTCAAGTTTCCTACTCACTTTAATTTCTCGCTGTGTCTCTCTTCTCTCTCCCTCTGTCCCTCTCCTAGCCACTCCTAGCGTAGTCTGCAGCTTACAATGGAGGTTAGTACGCCCTCATATTTCACAATCCTCTTACCTCAGCCTCCTCACTGCTGGGATTTCAGGAATGTGTCACTATATGAAGCTGGAAGGAATTTCCAATTGACTTTTTCACCCAGATAGTTCTCTACTGTCTAAGCAACAACTCCAAATGCACATCTGAGCCATGAGTGAACATGGTTGAGCCCACCCCACAGACACAGACACATGCACACACGCACACCAGAAAAAAAAAACACTCTGCATGAGGGTAGGAATATGATTCTAAAACATGAGGAATAAAAATATAATAAGAGGAGTCTTCATTCTGTGGATCTTTTTCACTCTTTGTGCAATTTGATTTGTATTTTATTCTTATAATTTTATTAATTTTCTCTGTGGTCCATGGGTGTTGAATTCACTCTCAGTTCCGTTGTGAAAGGTTCTTTTTTTGAGACTGGGACAGGGTTTTTCTGTAGTTTTGGAGCCTATTCTGGAACTAGCTCTTGTAGACCAGACTGGTCTCGAACTCACAGAGATCTGCCTGCTTCTGCCTCCCAAGTGCTGGGATTATAGGCGTGAGCCACCACAGCCTGGAAGCAGTCACACACAGAGGGCACCTGGATATGAACCAGGGACCTCTTAATCTGTAGTCAAATGCTCTACCATTGAGCAATATCCGCATAAAGTGTACATGACCAGGATGCATGTGAAAGCTTTTCCAATAGTGTAGTCAAAGCTCCAGCCTCAGGGATTCTCTATGGGCACTGACATTCTACATCTTTTCAGTGCATACCTTTTTTTAAAGGTAGGGCACTTCTGTGGAGGTATGTTTGTGGAAGAATGTTATTTTTATTTATTCTTTTACATTTCCTTTTGCATTTCAAACACTGTTCTCCCTCACATCCCCACCCCCAGCCTTCTTCTCCTCATGGGTAAGGGCTCCCTTGAGGAGTCAAACAAGTCTGGCAAAATAGGCTGGGGCAGGGCCAAGCCCCTCTCTTATACATTAAGGCTAAGCATGGCATTTCACCATAGGGGGCAGGCTCCAACAAGCTGGTTCATTACCATTGTCCTACTGCTAAGGGCCCCTCCAGTATTCCAAGCTTCACAGTTGTTACCCATATATGGAGGACCTATTCCAGTCCCCGTGAGTCTCCTCCACAGCTGTCATTTCATTTAGATTTCATGAATTTCTACAATCTTGGTTCAGCTGTCTCTGTAGATCTCTATCATGATCTTGCTTCCCTTGCTCATGTTCCCTCCTCCCTCTCTTTGACTATTCTTGGATCTCAGCCTGGTGTTGGGTTGTGGATCTCTGCATCTGGTTCCATCAATTACTGAATGAAGGCTCTCTGGTGATAGTTTTGGTATTCATCAATCTGAATGCAGGGGCAGGCCCTTTCAGGCATCCTCTCCACTATTGCCAGAGTCTTATTTGAGGTCACCCTTGTGGCACCTTGGGAATTACCCTAGCTCCAGGTTTCTCCCTAACCCCACAGTGGCTCTCTCTGTTAAGATATCTCTTTCATTACTCTTCCTCTGCCTCCCTCCCCCACAGATCCTCCCATTCTCTCCCGTTCTAATCCCATCTTCCTTTAACCCCTGCTCCCAAGTTTCCCAAGTAGATCTGATCTAATTTTCCTTCCAGTGGGTGATCCATGTTTCCCTGTTAAGGCCCTTCTATTGTGTAGCTTCTCGGGAGCTGTGGATTGTAGCCTGGTTATTCTTTACTTAACACCTAATATCCTCCTATGAGGATATTTGTCTTTCAGAGTCTGAGTTACATCACCCAGGATGTTTTTTCCCTTATACCATGCATTTCCCTGTAAATTTTCATAACGTTTTCATATTTTACAGCTGAGTAATACTCCATTGTATAAATGTACCACATTTTCTTTATACATTCTCTGGTTGAGTGGCAACTAGGTTGCTCAACGTTCTGCCTATTCCGAGTAATGCTGCTATGGACATAGTTGAACAAATGTCCTTGTGATGTGATTGAGAATGCTCACATTTTAAGCACATAGTTCAGTGAGCTCTGTCATATTTACACACATGCAGGTGCCACTCATACTTTATATGGCTTCTGCTATTATCCAGAAATTAAGCTGAAGTACTTTTTCCATAAAGCACGATCCTCTTGGCAATATTCACTCTCATATATATTTATAGCTTAGATTTGCTCGCTCTAAATTTGTGTGATGTCATACAGAAAGCACATACTCAAAAACACACAAACACATAATCACATACAACCAAACATACATACACACAAACCAAGCTAAACAAGGAAATAGAAGTACATACATAAACACAGGAAGAACACATAAATACACACAAACAATAAGCAAAACTACAGAAAGATACATATACATGCAAACACACATGTATGAACACACATACATACAGACATGTAGATACAAACACATACACAAATGCACATAAAATAGAAACACATATACCCAGATCTGTAAACACACATATACATACAACACACACACACACACAAAAAAAAAACAATAAACAAAAAACAAAAAATACTAAGCCTGTGCTCTATTAATTTCCTAGGATTGAGCAGTGCCCAACACAGGGTTGACACCCTCCCCTGCAGATATCTTTCTTGAGTTCTCTCTTGACTTTGGGATTTCAGAGACAGTTGTGACTTCACTTCATATTGAAAATGCACCCAGTGGGAAAGACTAATTTCACAGTCTTGGTGCTCTTTGTCCTTTTCATGTGATTTCTACTGTCCCCCTGTGCTTTCCAGCTGGCCCTGTATTTCACTCACTCCTATAACACTCAGTAATTCAGAAGAGAACATGCTTTATCTCAGGTTCTGTTCAGAGTCTACAAAGAGAACTCCAAGGAAATCTCATATAAAATATTATACAGATCATAATTAAAACCAAGCTACATAAATCAGCCTGTGTTTATGCATCAACTCCCTACCACTGAGTTGGTGAATTCCATTTAATATGTGTGAGTAACCCTGGCTTCCCAAGGGTGTCATCTCGAAAAAGTGAAAAGAAACCAAATTGAGACTAGCTCTGTTGAAGAATTTTCTGTGTTTGAACAGGACACAATGTACAATTTCCATGTGCCGTAGATAATGAATAACCATAAAAGCACTTGTCAAGTGTGGGATCGGTTATATTATCCAATCAATGCCATGTATTTAACATCACCTTAATGAGTATTGACTGTAGTCATTTAAAAATTCATATATTTTTCTCCCTATAAAACTCTGTAAGGTAGGGTCAAATTCAGAATTGTATGGAGGAAGAGAATAACATAATTATCCCACTGTCTTTTTCAGTCAATGTAAATGAATTTCTCATCATGATTGCCCAGTCTTTGTGAGATTTCACTTAACCATCACAGATGGGGTAAATCTCCAGAGTGTCTCCTAACTCTCACAACAGACACACAGAAAAAAGGATGTGAAAAGGCAAAGCATCACGACAGTGCCCACACTGCTTCAAGATGTCGTGTGATTCATTTGGAGAATGCAGAATTCACACCATACTTAAATAGTCCCCTGTGTGCCTAGGTATATCCATTGCAAACCTGTGAGAACGCGTAATTCTTTTTGCCTGTCTTTGGCACAGCATCTGCAGCACCTAGCAGGATACACACTAACACTGCTCCCACAGTATAAGCACAGTGGAGGGAGACTTGAAAGTTATCATTTCATTTATCGGGTATGTATAAAAACTGAGTTTACAAGCCTCTGAGCACACGCCTTCTCTCTGCAGACTCTTGGACAGAACTTTGACTTTTAAGCATTGGATAGAATAAAGCAGTTCCCTAGCCTATGCCAGTTCAAAATAAATTCTGGAAAGAGAACAGCTAGAAGGCGCATTGGAGGCAGGCATTTGATAGAATTCGTCATAAGTGGCTGAAGACAATGCAGCCTCTTCCTGTCAATTTCTTCATAATGGAAGGGGCCCAGAACTTTTTTTTTTTTTTATACAAGATGTTAACCTCACTGATGTTGGTGGACTCATTACATAATTGGCTCTGGAAGGCTTCACTTAGTACCCTCTACTTGGTGAGAGTCAGGGATAGATTGTAGTTGGTGCATAAGCTTTCAAAACTCTGTGTGCTCATCACTATCTTAAGAGCAGCCAGTTAGCAGACTTAACTTCCCTGTACAATATTCAGTATCCTTCTTTATGGCCCCAGATATTCATGGCGTCTATAAGTAGAATGCCTGAGCTCATGGTAACTCTCAATGCAGAGTCAAATGAACAAAGAGAAATTGATCCCTAATTGCACTTTTCATAGAGTTAGTGACCTGAGGAGGTAGCAGGTTCACACCCTAAAATAACCATCCATTTCATCTCCAGTTAGCAGGGGACAGCCATGGTCATGAGACCTTTTCTCTCATTACCATCCTTAGTTCTCTCCTTTTATTCTACAATATGTGTGGTCAGGTCTTCCACTCACAGCCAAGTCTGGTTAGTACTTCTCACACTATCCTCAGCCTCCTCCGGGGGCTTCTGAATTGGGAGGGGATTTAAGTAGAACAACAACAACAAAACATTAAACACACAGTTGCACAGACTGAGACCATAGAGCAAACTAGCGACATTGTACTAGTGAAAAATATAATTCTAGACCCTTGTTTATTATCCAAAATAAGGTGCCTTCACTCAGGCAAGGTAGAAAGATTTTGATGGATTTATTTCTTAGTCACAGCTTTTCTTCTTTTTGTCTCCTGAAGTATTTGGCCCTTTGGTGTAGATGAAAATAGCATTTTATTTTACTGAAGAACCTGGAAGATAATAAGCCTGAAAGCCTTTGGGTCAAACATGGAGGAAAGAAGAGATCTTTCCCACTTCAAAGGGAAGTCAAGTGATTGATGGAAAGTTCAGTGAGGATGGAATTTATGAGGCATAAAGGAAGTGTGAGAAAGGAGATTTGTCTATAAGCCATCGCCAGGCTTTTGAGGAGGTCAAGAGAACAACAAAGCCAATTTTTTGATATATGGAATGTTCACAGAACCATAAAATAATCCCTGCCATTGTAATATTCTTAAACCATTGAGAAAAGCCAATGGAACTGTGCAGATAGCTTATGGTACATCCCCTCACATGACAGAAGGTCATGCATAAACTCTAGTTCATGGAGAATGCTGATGAGAGGCAGGTGCATGCTTCCTGATGAATCTCAGCTGCAGTGACTTGTACTGAACATCTGAAATAGGGTTGTCTGCATAAAAGACAAGATCTCCAGGTCTGTCATTATCTACTCAAAGCACCTGTTAAAATTTCCAGAGTTCTTAAGTCCTGATCTGTCTTTTTCCACTGCATAATTTGTTCATCAAATTCAGCTTGAATTTGTCAGAAAATAAAACAAAGGAGTGTATGCAGCTGTGGTTTTAGCAGACATACATGGTATAAAATTGGTTTATTATTTTTGCCTTAAATACTTATTGTGACAACAAACAGAAGTAGTCAAAGGATGGGTCTATTTCTTTTTTTTCTTTCATCCAAGATAGGCAACTTGGAAAATGAGCTTGGAAAGCAGCAGGCTGATAAATGTCTCAGGGCATCCATTGGTATTGACTCATCCAGTGAATAATATATGGGGGAAATCTAAACCATATAATTTCTTGGAAGTCAGTACTCTATTTCTGTTTTGATAACCTTGTTCATTTATATTTCATGGTATATTGTTATAAATCCTTTCAGGACATAAGCTGTGTGTAAATTATGAATTAGGGCACTGGTACTACTCAGCACAAGAGTCTTCACGCATCACAGTTATGCTGTAGGTCATTAACTTGTCTCTGAACCATTCTCCTGAACTCTCAGCACACGGCTTAAGTTTTAGTAAGCTCTATTATTCAGATCAGTAATGTGCACGGACTAAATTCCAAAACCATTGGTGCCTTGGATGATCTACACACATATTCATCGCTGTAAAATACGGGCAGTTATTAAAACAAAGAGAAAACTCATTTAAAAATAGCCTCTCATCTATCCGTCACCAAGCAAGATGAGTGATGGCTTTATAAACAAATGGAAATGGAGAAAACTTAGAGGGACTTGCCTGGTTTATTTTTGAAGTCTATCTTTTTAAAAGCCTGGTTGGTAACAGTGCCTTTCAACTGTGTAAATAGAAATGAATCTCTGCAGTGACTATGACAACAGTATAGACTGTCATCGTGTTAAGATTTAGCTCTGGACACAAGATATCCTTGGTTTGATCCAATTTCTGCAGCTGACCCCTCCATGATCTTGTTTAACTGACCTCAATTTCAGTCTTTTTTCCTCACACACAAAAAATGGACAAGGTCAAGATGCCAACATTGTAAGAATGAGATGCGATTTAATATGAAAAGGCAGAATAGAGAAAACAACTTACAAGTGTCTTTAAATATGTTTTCTAAATGGGCATTGTCTGTCCTGATCACCTGGTCCCAAATATCCAGCTCAGAGACTGAATATGAACTATAAGTACTTGTTTGATAGCTCAGGCTTGTTGCTGGCTATCTCTTACACTTAAATTAACCCTTGACTCTTATCTGTGCTTAGGCATAGGGCTTGGTACCTTCTCTCAGTCTGACATTCTTATCTTGATCCCTCTGCACCTGGCTGGAAACGCCTCAGAGTCCACCCTTCTTCCAATCGTCCTTAGTCACCCTGACTATACTTCATGCCTGGCTATGGACCAATCAGCATTTTCTCATGCCAATTTGAGTAACAAATCTTTATTCTGTCCAAGAGAATTATTCCACAGCAATGTTTCATTTTGCATACATCTTGCATGTGTCTCTGACACAGAATCAAGTATACTCTAGATGACTTTATGCTTTGTATCTTTGACCTTTTAATAACTCCAGGTGTTGATCTGACTGTTGCAGCTATATTTGGAAACTCCTTTCTGTTCTTTGAATTTCGGATTTGTTTATTTATAAAATAAAAATGGACTCTTTATTGAATACATATGTGTTTTTATATGCGTATGTATATGTTAAGTGTATTCATGAAACAATAATAACGAAGAGGTTATGAGTTTTGGATAGGGGCACAGGGTTGTTTGAATGGGGTGAGATGGGCAGGAATTATGAAAATAGAGTGCTCTTGTCTCAAAAATAAAATGCAATAAATTTAACATTTTCAGAAGAATGTCAAAAAATTCCATAATAAAAGAATCACCTAGGAACAAATTGTGCTTCAATTAACACTTTGCCCCTTGTGTTCCCTCTTCATTAAACATCACTGTGAGGATAGACTACACCGATGATGACTTAGCAAATGTAACAGCTGCATGAAATTGGGAGTGAACTCATATTAATTTAAAAATGGCTATAAATTTGTATTCATTTACTAGGACATGTTTACATCATGATTTGCCTGTATCCTGATGTAAAATGTAGAATTACTCCTCAGGACTCTGTCGATGTTTCGATGAGCAAATCCTTCATCGTGCATAAATGAGAATTGCTTTAAGTTCTGAAATACCCCAAACAACGTATGCTGTGTTAACAATGCTGGGACTGGTTGGAGCTCTAATCTTTCTTTATCAACAATGGAAGTCACAGTTTTACTGCTGAGATATCAACTGCCTATCCACTCCGTGAAAAGCTCAACTCCTGCTCCACACAAGCAGAATCCTCCTCATGAGACCACGAATCATCTCTCTAGTAGTAATGATGGCCCCTCAGTTGCCCCTATAATCCCTATAAAGTGTGTGGAAACAAGGCAACTTCTCTTTGTCAAACCTTTCTCTCTGTCAGGACTTCCTCAGGAACTGGTGACATGAGGCGGTCTGTTCGGATTCCATTAGAAGCTGGAGGTATGATTGGTCTGTCAGAACTCCCCAAGAGTCCTAGACTCTTTAAGAAGCTGGAGGCATGATTGGCATGTTACGGACTCCTCAGAAGTTGGACATGTGACTAGTCTGTCATGGTCTATCGTGGCTCTTTCGGAAGATGAGGTGTGACTGGCCTACTGGTCTACCAGGAGCATCCTCCTGTACTATGCTGATATGGCAGGTAGAAACGGTGGACCCAAGTGGGTGAAGCCTTCTCACCTCCTGAGGCGGATTGACTACCCTTCATCATAGTGTTCATCAGACACAGGTGCTACAGCTGGCCAGCTCTGCTGTGTCTTTGAATTTATAGCATCGCCTCTAAAACCAAAACTAAGCCACTGTAGCCACTTCCCGCTGTCCCATTTCCTGACAACGACACACTTACAACATTGCTCAGGCAGAAGTTATTTTCCTGATGGAGTAGCCTCTATCCATTTCTCTCTGAAATATAACAAAACATCCTGAATTAGTGGAAATTCAAGGGATCAATTACTTTGAATTCACAGATACACTGTTTTCTTTTCTTTTGGAATCATTATTATCTTTTGCCAATAGTCTTGCTTCACTCTGGTGGAAAGGACACCACTAGGAGCGAGGAACTTCTTTGAGTCTGTTGTTGACTCACTGGGGATTTCACTACAAGCCAAAGATTTTTTAACTTAGAATTATTTACCAAAGTGACATTAACAGAAAATCTCACCCTGCTAATACCAATGGGTATGAATATTGCATAATTTTAGAGTTTTAAAAAATAGTTACAATTATCTAATATTAGAACTTCAAACATAATGGAGAATAAATATTATGTTGTAGATATTGTGAAGATTATAGAATTAATTTTTGTTTGTGTGCATGTGAGTGTATGGATGTGTGTATGTGTACCTTTATGAGTGTCTTAATAATAATTCTCCATGTCTGATTCTTACAGGTTATTCTCCTGAGACAGACCCAAAACTTTTCTTTTATTAAAGAGATACTTTGACATCTCGATGATGCTCTTTAACATCAGTTATATAAATGAGGTTTAAAAAACACTTTGTGATACACTTTGCAAAATTCTTTTTAAAAAGACCTTGCTCAAAATTTTCATATTCAGAACGGTTGTCATTTGGAGCAAGGTCTTAAAAAAATACTGAAACGTTTAAGTTTTAAACAAAATATAGTACCAAATGAAAGGAGGTAATATTTTATTTGACATGTAGATATTTTAAGAAGAAACTTTTCTTTTTTTTCTTTTTTGGTGTGATAAAGCATAATTGTTTTTATCACTGTTTCAGATGACATGGAAAGTGGACAGCTGTGCAGGCAGCTGAGATCTCTCCCTGTGTGTTGAGACTGATGTGAGGTACCAGGGAAGGGCAACCAAAGATGTGGGACTTATTTTGCACTCACACCCTCTTATTTCATCCTGTCTTTCCATCCTGAGTCAGACATTACAGAGTTTGGACCTTTATCTAATTAAATCACTTTAGAATTGTGGTCCAAGTATAAAAGAAAAAAATATCAAAAATTAAAATTTAGACACAGATAATAATGTTTTCCACAAGAATGTTACTTGAAAACAGAGGGAAAGGAACAGCTATACTTTTGAGAAACAAAGAGTCCGTTTCTGTCTTGAATTACCTAGAGACCATATATTCCATAAATCATTTTGGTTTTTAAACATTAATTCATTTTTAGTTTTTTTGCATGGGTATTTTACCTGTTTCAGTTAATGTGCACCACATGTCTGTAGTGCAGGTGAAGGTGAGGAGAGGGTATCATATAATTTCATATTGGAGTTACAGACAGGTGTGAGCTCTAGTGCGGGTGCTGAGAATTGAACCCAGGTCCTCACAAGAGCTCTGAACCACTGAGCTATCGCCACAGGCCTTCCCTAGGGTTTGTGCTGATCACTTACTTAAAGGTGTGAAGTGCACATTTAAAATATTTGGCATGTTTTATTTTATATTTGAGTATCACAGTGAGTGTGCCTAAAGACCACAGAGGTCAGAAGAGGGCACCAAATCCTCTGCAACCGGAATACACTGGTTATGAGACTCCATGGTTGCTAGGAAACACATGTAATTTTTCTGCAAGAGAAGTAAGCATTCTTAACCTTGAGCTATCTCTCTAGTCTCTATATTTATTTTTTTAAAATAAATTCATCATAGTCATGAGAAAGATCAACTGTTATGATCTAACTGATTTTTGCTGAAGTCCAATTATACAGAATTCACACAATAATTTAACCTCTCAAATATCTGATAAGAGACAGTATGGGAATACTTTCATACTTTACCTCAGTACACATGTTTAAAGCATATGTTCAGTCTTGGAAGGTTGTCTTGAAATGAGAATGATGAAATAGCAAAGACCTAAGTATATATTTAGAAACACTTTTTATTACATAATAAGTTATACAATGTCAAATGCACATGAGGTCAATCTATGGTCTAGAGAATAAAGAGTAGACATAGAGAAGTGTCTTAAGTAGGGGACTGTGACTGCTCCCATGAAATGAAAACCATCAGGCTGTGAAGGTTTTCTGACTTTTAATCCCTGTGTTCTTGAGGGAGAAGCAAGTGGACCTCTGGGATTTCAAATCCACCCTGGTCTACATGGGCAGTTCTAAGTCATTCAGGGTTACATAGCGAGTCCCTCTTTCATAACACAACACAAAGAAAAATGAAGGAAATTAGCTGTTTAAAGATTGTTGTAATAAAGATGTTTAGAGTATATGAAGTTTCTCAGTATCATATCTGTTTTCTAGTAGCAAATATTATGTCTACTTAGGAATGAAGAAAGCAGGCTTGGTCTATACAAATGGGAAAGGACAGAACTATAATTATACACAAATGTCTCCATTCTAAGGCCATGGCTTCAGACACATGTACTATGGTGCTTCTCCTGTAAGGAGAGGAAAGTTGCAGGCAGATTTCTCATTTTTCATACATGGATGCGCAAAATTATAGTTTTGTAGACTTAAAGGTATGCCCAGCAAAGTTCCTATTTGGTATTATTACAGGGTACAGTGTTCATAGGTCACACACAGCAAGGATATGCGTTTGCAATCACGGAGTGAGGAATGACAAGAAACAGAAGGATCTGATGGGATTTTCCCAAGAGCCCATGGGAGAGCACAACATCTGACACAGTAAATCAGAAGTGCAAGGATAGAGAGGGTGGAAGTGTGGTGAGAGAGAAGAGTGGGCAGGGTGTGAGCACACATTGCTCGTGTGATGGATGAGGAAGTCCAGTGTGGCCCCAGTGCATAAGCCAAACAGTCAGAGTACATGGGGAAAGTGGGTTTCTAATCTGTGTTACCATGCCTCTGATGGTTTTAGATCAGAAATTCACCCATAGCGAACGCATCAGAAATCATTTCACTCCCCCAGACCTATATGAGAGAGTGTATGGATCTGTGAAACCTCAAGCTAATCAGATCCACTTTCTAGGTAAGATCAAATGCTAAGTGGCTTCATGTCAGGGTATAAAGGGAAGATCACATTCACTGATGTGTGAAACAGTGGACGTATTGAGGAAACCTATGTTCTGGTAAACAATGAAATTAGAGAGGAAAGGGAGGATTGAGGAAGACAGCAATATGAACAGTTTACTTTTGTAAGCTACCCTTCCGATTCTTGATTCTGTGTCAACAAGAACCTCAGCCTCAGCATTATATTCACTACTAGACACACATCCATGGCCATCGTCTCTGCTGTATAAAAGTGCATTTATGTTTCATGTCCCCCAGGGCTCATCTGGTCCAGAAGAATGCTGTATAATATTAAGCTTTGTAGCTCATCACTCCCCAATGATGCGCAGGGATTTCTACCCACTTCTCTTCCCTGTCTGCCAGACCATGTGTGCACCTAATGACGTAATTCTCAGACAGGCAATAGGCTTAAACATTGAGTGACTGGTGTCACTTACATTCTTCAGTAGCCAGCTGAGGCTCTGTTCCTCATTGCCCAGGTCATTCTTGGTTCATTTCTCTGCCTTTCCCCTACTCAGACAGGAAATTGCTTCTGATTGAGTTCTACCACCTGTCCATCAAATGAGTTTGTATTCCTATACGCGCCTACCCCTGCCAGAAAGGAAGACGTGACTCTGGGTAGATCTTCTTCATGCAGTTTTAATCAGGATCCTTGAAACATGTTGCTTCTGGTCCAAGAGAGAGAGAGAGAGAGAGAGAGAGAGAGAGAGAGAGAGAGAGAGAGAGAGAGAGAGCCAGGGGACCCCTGCACAGGCTTAAATACCATTGAGCTAACCAACCTCAGTGAGCTACGTGGACCCTGCAGATAGGCTACTCTAATGCGGAAGCAGACAGGCTGAACAGACTTAACCAATTAAGGGCTTGTTTATGCCAGAGAGCGTTCATCCATGGGGAGATGGAAGGCGGAAGCCAGTGCCACTTTAAGGCACGGCAATTCGCGGCTCTCTACATATTCCAACCCTCCTTGTCACCTCCACTGGTTCCCTGCTTCATGCTACCCTGATGAAGTTATCACAGTTTCTATTTTGCATCTTCTCTGAATGTGCATCTGTATTGTTTCCTCACTCTTCTCCAATGTGGCAGCACAATGCTCCTTTAAAGAAACTCCCCATTGCCTTCCCCTTCTTTCCTCTCAGGTATCACCATTGATATTAAAATATCCACGTTGCTCTGCTGCCTCATGCCACCTGAAATTGTTTTTCTGTTCCCTCGGAAGGTGCTATCTCTCTGTCTGGATTGACTCCTTGAAACAGAACTGACATTCCTATTTCATAGACTTCTGTGATGGGTTTAATCCGTCCAGGGTAACATTTCATAGCTATTTATGTAACCATTCCCTCATATCTAGTGAGCCCATCAGGTCCTCAATTGAGGTATGCTAACTCTGCTTCAAGTTTAAACATTCTGTCTTACCTGCTTTATCTTCTGCCATAGCTTCATATGCAACTTGAGATATTTAAAATATAATGAGTAGGGCATGGCCAGAGCTCTGCATTAAAAGCCATTTCACCTTTGTAAGAACATCATAAAGTATACATTTTCAGACCAAGATGCCTGCAATAACACTGGGGTATATGATATATGATGCCAGCATGATAGGCATGCTTGATTGTTAAGGTAAATGGCTTCACACAGTCCACAACTGCATTTTATTTGTTTTCTGATTTAGTTTATGACACACTAGAATGGAGAACCATGGATGCAGGTTTATGATCTGTTTTGATGATACTCAGAGAGATACAGGAACTACTTAAAAACATAACAGTATGTACTCACTAATATATAGACTTTAGACATAGAGCAAAGAATTACCAGCCTACAATTCACACCGCCAGAAAAGCTAGGAAACAAGAAGGACCCTAAGAGAGACATACATGGTCCCTTGGAGAAATGGGATCTCCTGAGCAAGTTGGGAGCATGGAGAAAGTGGAGAGGAAGTTAGGAGAAAGAGAAAGAGAGAAGAGGAGGGGAGAAATGGGAAGAAGGAAACAGGAAGATTGGGACAGGGAAAGAATAGAGGAAAACAAGAAAAAAGATACCATATTAGAGGGAGCCATTATAGATTTAAAGAGAAAGCTGGCACTAGGGAAATGTCCAAAGATCTACAAGGATGACCCCAACTAACAATCTAAGCAATAGTGAAGAGGCTACCTTAAATGCCCTTCTCTGATAATGAGATTGATGACTTATATACCATCCTAGAACCTTCTTCTAGTAGCTGATGGAAGCAGAAGCAGTCACTAACATCTAAACACTGAGCTGAACTCCTGGAATTCAGTTACAGAGAGGGAAGAGTGATGTGCAAAGGGGTTAAAACCAGACTGGAGAAACCCACAGAAATAGCTGATATGAACAAGGGGGAACTCATGCACCCCAGTCTGATAGCTGGGAAACCAGCACAGGACTGGCCCAGACCCACTGAATGTGGGTGTTAGTTAGGAGGACCGGGCAGTCTATTGGGCCTCTAGTAATGAATCAGTATTTATCTCTACTATATAAAGGGCTTATCCCATCCCACTTAGAGGGATAATTTCTCAGCCTAGACACATGTGGATGGGCTATTGTCCCTATCCCAAATGATATGACAGACTTTGAAGACTCCCAATGTGTGGCCTCCCTGGACAGCACAAAGGGGATGGACTGGTGTTTGGTGGGGGTAATGGGAGGGTGGGAGGGTGAATAAACTGCAATTGACATGTAAAACAACTTTGATTCAAATTTAAATAAAATAAAGGAAAAATACATATCATTGTCCACATAAAAGGCTATAATTTTATGTTATCAAAACTGACATATGACTTTGAAAAATGCATGGATTGGATAGATATGTTATAAACTTTATCACAGAATAGTTTTTGTAATTTTATTGGACTCACAGTAAAGTCTATGTATGGCATATTTATAAGGTTGAAAAATATAAAGCAGTTAATTGGTCTTCATACCATTTTAAATAACAGATGCTGTTGATCTCATTACCGACTGCCCTTCCTCTTTAGCTTTATGAAAATTTATTAATGTAATAAATCAAAACTTTCCCATCTAAAAAAATGACAATTGCTATTGCTTTATAAAAAAAAAAAAACAGAAAGCTAAAAAGAAAAAAGATCCTCAACTGGTATTCCACAGGGGTCTTATATGCTCTGTGTCTGCAAATGTGAGCATGTTTAATGTTGAACACAGCTGAGGGAGAAAGCTCTGGCATCTGCTTCATCATTGAAACCTCAAGTGGATCCTAAAAGACCTCTGTGCAAAAGACTGTCTGGATTCCAAAAGGAGAAGTCCTTGTCATCTGCTGACAGTATGAAAGCAATGGAATCTCTCATTTTACCATCAGTCTCTGGAATAGATAAAACAGAGTTTTCCATAAACAAAAAAAATATTAAACGAAGCTCTTCAGTTTTGTATTTTATGATATTTTAAAATATAAAGAAGAGGGATGGTGCTGTAAGCATTGCAGCTCAGATGGAAATGTATACTGGCAGTTGTAAGCCAAGGAATACCACAGTCACACCGTATGACAAACCTCACACAAGAGATGTATTGGGAGGGAGAAAACCAGGATGGGTTTGCCTATGCTAAAGCAAGAAACAGCAGCAAACTGAACAGGACAGAGATCTTATTGGGAGTTTCTTGGGACCGGGTGGAACTTTTCAGGGTGGAGCCCAGTTTCTTTTTGCCGCCTTGTCTGTCTTAGAACTAGCTCTGTAGACCAAGCTGACCTTAAACTCCACCTTCCTCTGCATCCCTAGTTTTGGCTTTAAAGGCAAACACTACAACTGCCAGGCAACAACTGATATTAAGCATAGTTTATTTATAATTGTGTGTATATGTGTGTGTTCGATGTGTGTGTTTGTACACATGGGTGTTGTGGCTATGATTTCTAGAAGAAAGCATCAGATTTCCCTGGAGCTGCAATTTCCTAGTCACTGGGGAATGGAACTCAGGCCGTTTTCAAGATCTATAAGCCCTCTTAACCATTGAGGCATCATGTACAAGAGCACAGTAATACCCTGGGAAGATGTTGAGTACAACTGTGAAGTGTGCATTACTTATTTTGCAAGTTCCCCATAGGGGATCAACCTCATGTCACTCACAGCAGCAAAAGGGTTGAAAGGTATTTTTTCCTCCCATTCTCAACCACTTCCTAAAGGTGATGCTTGCTTTGGAATCTTTGCCTCTGACATACCTCCTTGGAACACTAGCTAAGACATCTACTGTGGAACCACCTATGCGTCTCATGCTCTGGTTTTCAATGACCCAGATAACTCTCTAATTACTGTGAAAGCATTTGAAATGTCTCTAGTTTCCTCCACCACAACCTGTTTCCATGGTTTCTTTGTTCTCTTTACGTATTGTAAAATAATCAAGCCTGCTGATTCTTATGTTTAGGTTTTTATTTCTGGGTCCTTTAAGTTCTATAAAATTAAAATTGTACTTGATTAAGATAAGCAGTCATGGGACCCTTTATTTTGGACAATAGCAATGGTAAGAAGTTTGAGATCATCTCTGTGAAGTGCAGGGCAAGCTTGTGGAAAAACCTCTGAGTGACAGTGGGGCCTGGAGAAGTGAGGAATTGTTTGTGTTTACTTATTTGAATTCTCGTCATAATTGACTCATCTTCATTAGCTGCTTGTTGCCCATCAATTAGGCTCCTTGTCTATCTAAAAGACTGAAAGTTAGTTGTTTGTGTAAGTAAATATTTCTAAGTGAATCTACTTGGATATAAAACTAACATTTCTGCATTTTCATATGCCTACAAGCCTACGGGGACCAGGGAGAAGAATGTGGTGGTTTGAAAGGATATGGCCCCATAGTTTCAGAGGATGTGGCACTATTAGGAGGTGTGGCCTTGCTGGAGTAAGTATATATTTGTTGGAGAAAGTGCCTCATTGAGAGTGGTCACTGAGGTCCCAGAAGCTCAGGTCCTCCCTAGTGTGTCTCATAGTCTCTTCCTGTTGCCTATGAGATCCAAATGTAGAATGCTCAGCTCCTTCTCCAACATGTCTGCCTATGTTCCACAATGCTTCCCATCATGACTGTGATGAACTACATATCTGAACTGCAAGCTGGGCCTAATTGAGTGTTTTCTTTTGTAAGAGTTGCTGTGGTGTCTCTTCAGATGAGTAGAACATTTGTATGTGTTTCAAAGATCCAGAAAAAAAGTTCTTAATTGTAATCTCCCTATAGTAAATGCACTTTAAGAGAGAAATACCTCAAACTTTCAGCTGAGGAGAGTGTAATTTTAAGAGAATATTATTGAATATTATTGAATATTGACAATTCATGTTAATAAAACTCATGGTATGTGTTCCCCATTTTCTTCTTCTTTTGTGGTGGAAAACAATATCAGCATTGAAAGAATTGCCCTCTGCCCTGTGATAGTTATAAGCCAGGTTCTTCCCAAACACCCTCTTTTTGATTATTGATATGCCTGGCCTTTCTTACTTTTCCTGTGAAAACTTCATTTTGAGTGATTACAGACCTGTGCTCTGACAATATGTAACACTAAGTTCCTCCTTGGAGGCCTATCTTCAAGTGCATTCCCTGTGTTATTAGGATTCAACTCTTGGGTTTAAAGGAAAGATAATTCAGTCCACATCATATACCTCTGATCCTAATAGGAAACTAACAACAAAACTATTACTAACAACCATATTGAATTCGAAGCTTTCAACAGAAATGAGTGAGAACATGGGACATGCAGCATTTTGGGGAAGACAGTGTCATTCCTAATGTAGACATACAACCAACTCACTTGTCATCTTTTAGTAAGAAATAGCAGTTATAAAATGTGCCTAACCAATGTCTTCACACAGTAAGTTTTGCTTTGACTCTGCAAGGCTGGTATCTTATTTTGTGATGTAAGCTTCTAAGGAGAAACAGTCTCATAAAGAAAGCTGTGGTATAGAATTTGAGTGACTGAGGAAACAGAATAAAAACCATTCAGCTGAATAATGTCAGAGTCTAGTCTGAAATGCAGTATAGGCATATCCACTCAGCTCAATGATATCATACAATAGTGGGAATAAATGCACACAGAGCTGGTAGTTGTCTTTAGGAAACCAGCTTAAAATAAGGCAACAATCACAGGGATGGAATCTGTGGTTGTTATGTAAATAAATAAAAATTAAAAATACTTATGTATTTTTTTACTTATGTATGTGAGTCACTTAATGCCATGAAGTTCATCTTAGCACTGCTTTCAAAGTGTCCCAAAAGTTTGGGTATTTTGTGCATTCATTTTCACTGAATGGTAGGAAGTCTATAATGTATTTCTTTATTTATTCCTTGACCCAGGTGTGTTTCAGTTGAGCATTATTTGGTTTCCATAAGTTTCTAGGCTTCTTGTAATTTGTACTATTTTTGAGTTCTAACTTCAAGCCATAGTAATGCTATAGAATACAGGAGATTATTCAAATTCGTTTGAAATTGTGGAAATTTGCTTTGTGACTGAGAATGTGATAAATTTTATATAAGGTTTCATGAGGTGCTGAGAAGGTATATATTTTTGCATTTTTTTGTGAAATGTTCTATAGATGTATGTTAAGTGCATTTGACTCATAACATCTGTTAGTTCTCTTATTCATCTGCTAAGTTTCTGTCTGACAGAATTGTCCATTGGTGAGAGGAGGTGTGTTCAAATCTCCTACTATTAGTGTGTAGGGATTGATAGGTGTTTTAAGCTATAGTAGTTTCCTTTACAAATGTGGTGTTGGTCTTGTATTGGGGGCATACATATTCAGAACTGAAACTTCATCTTGATGGATTTTTCCTGTGATGAATTTGAAATGTCCTTCTCCATCTGTTGATTAATTTTATTTCAAGTTTATTTTGTTATATATTAGGATATCAACAACAACTTGATTCTTACGTCTGTGTGATTATAAAGCATTGTCTCAACCCTTTACTTGAGGCAATGTCTGTTTCTGAAGATGAGTAGTGTTTCTTGTATGCAGGAAAACCATCTTCCTATTTTTGTATCCATTCTGTTATCCTGTGTCTTTTTCCAGGCAAATTGAATACATTGATATTAAGGGATATTAATGACCAGGAATTGATAATCTGTGTATTCTTTGGTTATGTTGGTGAATTTTGGTGATGGTGCATGTGTGTGTGTGTGTGTGTGTGTGTGTGTGTGTGTGTGTGTGTGTGCGTGTGTGTGTGTGTGTGTGTGTGTGTGTGTGTGTTTTATTTACTTGGGATTCACTTGTTTGAGATTATCTGTTGCCTGTATTTTCATGGTGCAGCTAACTTCCTTTGTTTGGAATTTTCCTTCTAGTACTTTTGGTAGGGCTGAATTTGTGTATAGGTATTTTTAAATCTGGTCCTGTCATGGATTATGTGATTTTCCCCATATATTTTGGTTGAAACTTTTGCTGGGTATCGTAGTCTGGGCTGGCATCCATGTCTGACAAATGTCTACCAGGACTTTCTGGCTTTCAGAGTTTCCATTGAGAAGTCAGGACTTATTCTGATTGGTTTTCCTTTGTATATTACTTGGCCTTTTTCCTTTGCAGCTCTTTATATTTTTTCTTACCTCGGTATGTTTAGTGTTTTGATTATTATGTGGCAAGGGGTTATTTTTGGCCCATTCTATTTGGTGTTATGTAAGCTTCTTATATCTTCATAGGCTTGCCCTTTGTGAAATCCAACAAAATCTTAACAAAAAAATATCCTGACATCTGGGCCACCATGAAACAAACAAATAAGACTTGTCCTAGGAGACAATTACATCTGTTGAGTAGTATGTCCACTCACTGAAGTCACTATTTCAAAATATTTTAAAATTGAAATTGTAAATGGCTGTTAAGTTCTCTAGAGCTAGAATGACCAGGGTTTGTAAGTTTCCCTGTGAGTACTGATACCCAAATCCCTGTCCTCTATATGAGCAGTTAGTGCTCTTAACTAGTAAGCCGTCTCTTCAAACCCTTATATCTAATCCTTAAGTTATAATATATACATGTTATACAAATATATAATGTGTGTGATTTCACTGCTCTCAGTTACTTGCATTTTGTTATTTTTTTTTCTTCCTTTTCTTTTTTATTCTGTATTACACTGAGGAAAGTATTTTCTATGACCAGTGAAATAATATTCAGTTTTATAGCTTCACGTACCAACATCTCCCGTAACTTGCAAAGATCAGCAGAATAAATCAGTAATCCTTTGAATTGCAACAACCATGATGTCAGGCTATAATTGCACATCTTACAAAGTTTTACTGCATCTTACTCGCGTGGCAACCGCGTGAGGTGGAACTGACTGCTTTGATTCTGCTAATTGGAAAAGTATAGCTCGTAGAGTCTACAGTCTGACAGATTTCCTTTTTAGTTGTGGCTGGAAGACCATGTGGAAACTTGCATATGGACACCATCTGCCTCCCTTTCAGCACGCTGACATCCTCACATCCACACTCCATAAAGTACAATTCTTTGCTGATTTTTCATGCTTGAATTTAGTCAGTAAAACACATAGGAGTGAAAGAACGCTATGGTACATTGCAATAATGTAACCTGATCTTCATGCCTCTTCTCCAAGCACTTTCCATATTAGACATTACAGGTTTTATACCACATTAATCCTTCATGATGTGATTGTGTGGACAGCTCTAATACCGTGACTATAACCTTTCCTATTATCTACAAATAGTTAACGATCTAGATTCCAGTTATGCTGATGTGATGGGCAGCTGGAGACCCATTTCTTCCATTAAATCTAGCCTTGACTTCAGACAGTGAAGAAGACTCTTCTGTCATTTCTTTAATGTGCCCAGACTTTGTCACCTATTCATGCGTTTTAGTTTTTTGAAACAGATAAAAATCTTTCTGTGTTCAGTCACTTAAAGAAAGTGAAGACAAAAAGGTCCCAAATGTCCTGGGAATAAATATCTCTCCTTTGTGAGACCTCATGCAAATATCAAATATAAATTTAAGTTCTTTCAAAGAAACCTGTGTGTGCCTTTCATTACACCACTATGCTCAGTCTCCCGTAACAATTTTCTTTAGTTGATGCAGGTTGTTTATAAAACATCACATCAGCTATTATCAGAGAATTTTTTTAGAAGTGCTAGATGGAGAGAGAAAGAATTTGTGAATGAGAGAGTGAGTTTAAGAAAGTAATAGCATTTGAAAAGTGATAGAAAGTAGATAAATGTGTGCTGGTTCACTGTGGGCTGTCTTGATAGGTTACATTTGCTTGTAGTAAGGAGCTGACTCAAAATTAATAAAATAAAATAAAAGCCCACCTAGAGATGCAGTTCAGTGTCAGAGCACTTTCTTTTAATGCCCGAGGCCCAGCGATTAAACTGGAACATTTCAGGCTATGGTTGCTTGACCTTTTTGCTTTTTAGAGTGAAGTACCACACTATGGTACAAGCATAAGCAGGGAAAAGTATTCATTTTATGTCCTGGGAATAGAAGAAATGAGGAAAGGAAGGAATGGGGTGAATATAGGAGGGATGGAGAAAAAGTAGACAATGATGAGGCCGGCATCCCTCTATGGGTAAAAACCCCTGTAACCTACATATCTCCTAGGATACCTCACCATGTGAAGGTTCTATCATTTCTAAATGCCCCACCAAGTATCCAAGCTTTAAACACACAGAACCCTGAGCTATATTCCTGATCTACACTACCACCTTACAAAGTTGTGCCATTGAAACATTTTATAGAAGTTGAATCTATGATGTTCATTTTGTTGGCCAGGCCATATCCCAAGGCATGCACACGCTGTGAATAAACTGATAAAAGTCTAGAAGCACACTGTCGCAGACTGTGTCCCATTGGTGCACATTAAATCTTATTATCCAAGCACTGAGAGGACTGTGCAGTGATTATACTTGCTGTTGCAGAATTAAAATTGTTTCCATTATGCAAATCTATGCCAGGATCCAGTTAGTGACTTTAAAAACTACTTTCTTTGAAAATTTTATATATTGTGTTTTGGCCATATTAGCTCCCTCTTTCAATCAGATTCAGCCCATATTTCACACCCATGAAATCTAATGTCTTGTTGTTGTTGTTAGTGGTTTTGTTTGTTTTTATGTTTCAGAAATATTTTAAGAGCTAGAGGCAGTAGTTGGTTGCAAAGGAAGCATTTCCCTGACACAATATCATAGTTAAGCGTGTAGTTGCAAAGGTAAAGTTAAGCATATGGTTGCAACAGCATGCATAAGATCTGCTCAAGTTCAATACAGCAAAATCTCAGAGTGGATAGGGGAGTAGGCATAAAAGTTCACTCTAGCTGAGGAGCTATTGAGAGCTGACATCCATCTGTATGAAAGATGGCATCTTTATCTAATGGTGTGGCCTAAGGAAGTTCAACCATGCTCAAGTGGGAGGCTACATACCTTAGTGCACTTAGTGGCATTTTTGCTAAGATTTTGTGGTGTGACTGATGTTCTGATGTTCACGTAAGTCACACATTATGTGAATGGGTGAAGTACTCGTATTGAAACTGATGCTCACGTAAGTCACACATTATGTGAATGGGTGAAGTACTCGTATGGAAACTGATGTTCACGTAAGTCACACATTATGTGAATGGGTGAAGTACTCGTATGGAAAGAACCTATTCACTAACAGCTGCTTCCCTTTGATCTCATGAGCATTCCACAAGATGGCATTGTTTGTTTTCTGTTTTGTTTTGTTCTTTTCAAAGCAGGGTTTCTCTGTGGTTCTGGAGGTTATCCTGGAACTAGCTCTTGTAGACCAGGCTGGTCTTGAACTCACAGAGGTCCACCTGCTTCTGCCTCCTGAGGCCAGGGATTAATGGCTTGTGCCACCACTGCCTGGCTAGTATGGCATCCTTAATTAATAACTAACTATAATTTAAAATGTAATGAACAATGTTTCATTATGATTATTTAGTTGTTTTGTTTTTTTTTTATCAAGGATAGTGGATCAGTTCCTATTAAAATGCAGAACGCATATACATAAGCCCTCAAAAAATTCTCCTTGGATTGAAAATTACTTATGCTTTAGAAATTTCTAGTTTAGAATTCCCCTTGATATTATATACACTAAAATTGAATACTGAAGTATTCAATTTTCTGAAACACTTCCAAGGAACAGGCATTTATTTACTTTTTAATGTAACTAAAAATAAAAGAATTTAGCTATATCACATTCTTCATGCAAAACTAGGCTTAAACCCAACTCTTACGCCAGGTTAATTAGATCTCAATGTTGACAACGAGTCTCTTAACAAAGACCAAGGCTGAAACGCCCACATGAGTGTGTCCAGTTGTTCTGGCTACGCGTGTGAGAATAGACTTTGCTTTGGCAATCTGTTGGGAGTCTCTGTTAATAATAAACATGTTTATGTGTTTGCCATTTGGATATTTGTAAAAGAAGGAAAACTCACGAGCATATTGAAGAAGATTTTCTAGAAACAGTGAAGGAAAATTAGATCACCACATTTCCTCCAGGTAAGTGGCTTACTAGCTACCCCTGTACCTGTGATGAACAGAGAACCTCTATGTTCCAGCATGGAAAGTCTTAGAAATATTTCCACAAGGATAAAGATAACAGACTCTAATTAATAATTACTTCCATACTTAATTATGAAAACATGTGTATTATAATACTTCAGCCTCAGATAGTAGTTTAAAAAATTTAGGGCTTTTTTGTTTATTTTTTTTGTATTTATTTTTTCTGTTTTTGCTTTTGAGATAGGCTCTTATATTTCCCAGGCTGGCTTCAAACTGTGACACACCCACAAATAATATTCAATTCCTCAACCTTCTGCCTCCCGCCTCCTAAGTGCTGGAACAGGACACACCACCATGGCCAGCTCAGTAGTGATTACATCAGCTTTACATTCACTAATAGGAAATGGACATATGCAACTTCTGGGGCCTTGGAATAACACAACACACCTCTCTCCTAGGAGGTCACAGCTTCTTTGTTGCTGCTTCTGTCTCTGAACCTCATTGATATACCAGGAATCATTTGTTCAAAGCAGTGTCCTTCTATCCGATACTCTTCTTTGTTCTTCACCTTCCCATCCCATCCCATCCCATCCCATCGCATCCTATCCCATCCCATCCCATCCCATCCCATCCCATTGCATCCTATCCCATCCCATCCCATCCCATCCCATCCCATCCCATCCTATCCTTATTTCCAACACTCTCTCAAAGTAACGGGACAGACGAAGAGGAAGCCTTTACTGAAGGAAAGATAAAGGAGCTAGCAGAGACATACAGGAAGTAAGAGGTAGGCATAGAGACAAAGGGGAGAGATAGACAGAGATATAAACAGACAGAGAATGAGAGATAGGCCATGGACAAAACTGAATTTAAAAAGAAAGATAAATTTGTTAACTCAAAACAAAGTCCTCATGTCCAAATCCCATTTACTGAGATATGGTGGTGCTGGCATGCAGTCCCTGCTCTTGGGAGACTGAGAGCACATTGGGTATCAGGGCATCAAGGCCACCATTTGGTCCATGGAAACCTCAAGAGCAGCCAATGTTACACCAGCCTCTGTCTCAACAACAAAACAAAACACTCCACAAAACAGCAGCAATAACATTATTATTACTTTGTATAATATTTATGAAACATGAACTATAAATACAGAAGAAAATCCAGTTTTCAGATGTATGGCTTTGTAAAATGATTTGAAAATAAAGTAGACTAGAGAAATAACATTAAGCAGCTATTTCAGCCTTGAAAACAACATTAAGGAAAAAGTTATTGAGGCAGGAAACCTCTAGCGTCATATACGTTCTCTAATTATTGGTAGAAAAGGGTTGTTCCAAGTGTAAAATTTAAACTAAAACGTTATTCTGGGGAATAATTGACTGCCCAGGCCTCCTAACTGACACACACGTTAGGGGGTCAATGTTGGTTCTATGCTGGTTCCCCAGCTATCAGTCTTGGGGTCCATGAGCTCCCCCTTGTTCAGGTCAGCTGTCTCTGTGGGTTTCTCCAGCCTGGTCTTGACCCCTTTGCTCATAACTCCTCCCTATCTGCAACTGGATTTCAGAAGTTTTGCTCAGTGCTTAGCTGTGGGTGTCTGCTTCTGTTTCCATCAGCTACTAGATGAAGGCTCTAGGATGTCATATAATGTAGTCATCAATCTCATTATAGGGGAAGGGCACTTAAGGAAGCTTCTCCACTATTGCTTAGATTCTTAGTTGGGACCATCCTTGTAGATCTCTGGACATTCCCCTAGTGCAAGATTTCTCTTTAAACGTATAATGGGTCCCTCTATTATGGTATCTCTTTTCTTGTTCTCCTCTATCCTATCCCTATCTCAATCTTCCTGTTCCCTCATGCCCAGATCTCCCCTCCTATTCTTCCCTTCTCTTTCTCCTGACTCCCTCTCCCCTTCATCCATGCTCCCAATTTGCTCAGGATATCTTGTCCCTTTCCCCTTCTCTGGGGGACCATGTATGTCTCTCTTAGGGTCTTCCTTGTTTTCTAGCTTCTCTGACGGTGTGGATTACATGCTAGTAAGCATCTACTACTTTTTCATCTCAATTCTTATTGGTCCCTCACAGGGTACAGTTTTTGAGTTTTCATGGTTATTGGAAGGGTAAGTCTTAATTCTTGTATTGATAGCCTGCAGCTTGTCATAGCTGCATTGATTTTAAGTTAGGCCACCCAGTTTCTTCTACAGAGGCAGCTTTCTTCTTGAGGTTTGCGGTTCAGGAACTTTGGTAGACATTTCTCCTCAGTAGACTGAGAGATTTTCTGTTACTTAAACATGTATGTAATGCAGTTGAGAAAACCCAACTCAGCATGGTTGATATTTATTTGACATCTGGTTCCATTTCTACTTGAAGCTCGTCATGCTTAAAATCCACACATGAGCCCCATAGTCAAACCGATGTCTGCTCGTCCAATACTTTGTACTTCAAGTGATTTTAATTTTACTTGTCTGTTGCTTTAGCTTAGACATCACTACTAAGTCCAGGGTGAAACTAGATTAAAGATCCACAGTTTCCTAGTGCCTTTTGATTCATGATGCAATCACATAATCATTACAAGTAACATTATATGGGCTGAGCCAGCTGTGTTTATAGGAATGTCTGTTTTACCCACACAAATATACATAAACAAAGAAATAGAGTGCATGAATTTTAATCTCAGGTACATAAGATGGGTTGGGGGAAGAAAAGAGAAGGTGGAAAAAGTGCAATGGAAATTTTATTTCAAAAATATAAAATATCTATTAAAATAATGCAATCAAATGTGCATTCTAGTTACATTAAAGGGAGTTAATTATCACTAGGTATTTGTAGTACAAAGAACAGCCCCAGATGTGCCAATACTGATGACTTCCTGAGTACTCCTTCCTCTTGAATGCCTGGTCCCTGGCCACCTCTGATTTGAGAGGGACAAGGTTACCTCTAAAAGTAGCATGAAGCTTCCTTTTCTAGCAATTTTGCATATTTTCTTTCTAGCTTTTCATGGGCTCGTTTAGTTCTCATATATTTGGGAAGTAGTCATGGTCATGATTTTCTCTGATAATCCACTCAGGCTGCCAGTTTAATTGAAACGTTTCTGAAGACGTTTAGGAATGGCCACAAATTTAACCGTATTCATATTCTGTATTGAATATTTTTTCTTCTTTGTTAAAACTTTTATAGTAGTTGAATGTATCTGTGTCAAATGGTGGTATATTTGATATGTATGTATATGTGTCTGTATGAGAGGGAGAATAATGATCTAATCAGGATATTTATCATAGTCCTTGTGTCATGCATTTAACATGTGTTGTAGAATATTATTTTAAGATGTGCTACATGTGTTTATGTGGTGGAATATTTTTATAATAATGCAACAATGTGTTGCATTCTTTTATGTTGTATTTGTTTACCTCTTACAAAGGAAAATATTTCGTTGGAATTGGCTGCCTTATAGTTCAAAGTTTTAGTACATTATCATCATGACCAGAAGCAAGGCAACATATAGGCAGAGTTGGTACTATAAAAGAAACTCAGTTTCTTGCATTTTGATTCACAGGCAACAGAAAGTGATATTTTTGACTGCGATAGCTTTAATGTCTGATATGCTTCCTCCAGCAAGAGCACACTTCACCAACAAGAGCATGCCTACTAATATTTCCACTCCCTTCGGGGGGCATGCTTTTCCAAACTGCCACAAATATTTTCCTTTCCACATACATTTTGGATAAACATTCTTATCTGTAGTTTGTCAGTATACTTTGCTGATTGTTTCCTTTTCCCCATAGGAATATTTAGTTTAATATACTGTCTTATCTTTTTGCTTATATCCCCTATTTATTTGAAATCTTGTACAAGAAAAGCACTGCCTTTCTTGTATCCTTTTATGCTGTTTTTGTTTTATTTAACCTCAAGGATCTTGAGGTTCCTCTGTAAATAGTAAGGCATGAGGGTCTAGATGTTACCAATGGACCCCAGCACCATGTCTTCATCCTGGGATAACTGTGAGTTACAGTTTCTATAAGAAGTGTTCCCTGACGGCTGTTTTGAGCCTTTCTTCTAGACTTTTATACGTTCTATTTATTCCATGAATCTTCATAAATTTTGGCACAGAGATGGGATCCAATGTTACTAGTTGCTTCAAGCTGCTGTCACTTTCCCACTGCAGTGGGCTGTAACTTGTAACCATGGGGCAAAATAAGCTTTCTCTCTTGATTTGCTTCTTTCAGGGTATTTTATGACAGAAATGGGGAGAGGAAGTAAGAAACCCAGGACTCCTACATGGGTGTTCTTCAAGTAGTTTACATTTGGAAATGTCCTTTCTTACATAACTCAGTGCACCATTCTCTCTTAAATCTTTTCCTATTTTCTTAGCATGAAAAAGTTTTTGCTTTTATTTTTTAAAAAAAGGCGAATCTAGCATTGAGGCTAACATAATCCAAGCAGCCTGAACTTCCATGTAGAGCCAGTTTCAAATCATTTTCTGTCCATTTTAAGCCTTTCTCAACCACAAAGCAAATCAGTTTATATTCATGGAGTTTGGAAGAGGGATTTACTCTTTAAACTCGGGATCCCAAATCTGCTCTTTGAAGATTATGCTCTGTGAGCCCTGTTCACCCACCCACACTTTCATTGTGTTAATGAAAGCTCCACCAAATAGCTTTAATTTGAATAATTTCACAAGTTATATATCACAATATAAAATAATAAAGACTATAAGATAATACATACAATTGTTTTTTATGACTTACCAACACGTTAAGAAATGATTGTAACTCAGGGAGCCCACAAGACACTCAGGCCAAGGAAGCAGGCAGGATAACCACAAACATTTACCTCTCCTTCTGCTCTTCCAAGGCTAATGTTCTCATTTCATCCCAAACTCTGTAGCAGACTACACATTGCCACCTCCCCTTCCTGTCTACTGTCATCTCCAGGGGGTCTCACAGATCATTTCCCCTTGGCTTTCCTCCACCCACTCATTGCTTTATCTCAGTCCTCAAGCCCAACCTGTCATACCCGCTTATCCTCAGTCCCCTCTACTCATGGAAACAAGTAAGCTAATGTTTACTTCTCCCTCTGTTCCTCCAGTTCAATCTCCAAGGCTCATGCCCATCTCTTCAGCAGCAACCTGCTGTGGCCTGTCTACACTCTGCTCCCATTCCCTGGGACTAAGCAGATTCTGAAAAACAAACAAACAAACAAACAAACAAACACCACCCTCAGTTTTTCCCTCTAGTGAAACCCTTCAAGTACCTCCTAGTTGGTCCCCATTCCTAAGTGTCAGGTTTCAATACCTAGAAACACATTTAACTGGAAACACTAGTATCCGCTTTTATCAGGATCCCTGAAGAATTTCTTACCAGGTCACACACACTTTCCTAAGAACAGGAAAGAAAATAGAAACAAAAGGATCAAAATGCATACCTAACAAGGGAAAGACCGCATATTAACACCTAGAATCTTCCCAAACTCAGCGGTCTAGAAGCATATGTAAAAATAATCAATAACAGCCAAGGTAATATGTCTCCATGAGAGTTCAGCAATCCTAACAGTAGTTCCTGAGGAATGCAACATAGCCGAAGCACCATAAAAGACCATGTTTAAATATGATGGGGGTCCTTAGAAAGAAAAAAATAAATCTTATAGTAATGTTAACAACTCAAACAGTGGAAGGAATTGAATATAATAGTTCAGGACCTGAAAGTGTGTATAAAATCAATAAAGTAAACACAAACTGAAGGAAATATGGTAAACCCAAATAATTCCTACTACTACTAATAATAATAAAAAAATGAAACAACCAAACTACCAATTTCAAGTTATATTATAAAACTATAGTAATAATAACTTCATGGTATTGACACAAAAGAAGATAATTAATGAAATCAAACTGAAGAATGTCAATCACAAATCCACACACTTCTGGACACCTAATGTTTGATAAAGAAGACAGAATCTCAAACTGGAAAAGAGAAAGCAACTTTTACAAATGGATCTGGTCAATGTAAATGACAGCATGTAAGTAGAAGAATCCAATTAGATCTATACTTTTCAATCTGCATAAAACTCAACTCCAGTTACTACTCAGTGCTTCTCTGTGTAGAGAGGGAGGAGGGATGAGCAAAGACTGTGCTGGAGAACCCACAGAAACAGCTGACCTGAGCAAGAGAGAGCACACAGATCCCATTCGCAGAGCTGGGTAACCAGCATTGGACCAAACCAAATCTTCTGGGTAGGAGGCCTGGGCATAGGACCTCTGATAATGGAAGTAGTATTTATCCCTAGTTCACAAATGGACTTTGAAATCCTATTCCCCACAGAGGAGGGCCCAGACCCTCCCTGAAATGATGTGACAGACTTTCATGATGCTTCATAGAAGGCCTCACCCTCCCTGGGGAACAGATAGGCAGTGTGATGTGGGGATCGATAGGTGGGTTATAAGGGAGGTTGGGAGGGAGAGGAAACTGGGATTGTTATGTAAAATAACATTTTGTCTAAATTAAATAATAAAAGAAATAATTTAAAACACTCAACTCCAAATGAATAAAAAATGTCAACATAAAGGCCGTACACTGAACCCCGTAGAAGAGAAAGTAGGAAATATTACTGAACACATTAGCATAAGAAAACACTCAGGAGTGAACATCCTTAGTAAAAGCATTAAGATCAACAATTAATAGGAACCCATGAATCTGAAAAGCTTCTGTAAGACAAAGGATATCATCATTGGGACAAAGCAGCAGCCTACAGAATAGAAAAGGCATTTGCCAACCACACTTCCAATACAGGGCTAAGAATCAAAATACATAAAGCACTCACAATCTCCTACCTCTTTCCTCCTTGTCTCCTAGCCCCACATATCTTGCTTTCCCATTGGCCACAGTGCTTTAATCATTAACCAGTATGAGAAACATATTTACAGAATAACATCTCCCATCATCTCCTCTTTTCTGTCTAAAATAAAAAGAAGGGATTTAACCTTAGCATAGCAAAATATATCACACAACAGTTATCAAATAAGAATCACAGTTAACAATATATAGTCCATTAACATTTAGTAAGACTTAAAATATCATCTATCCTATCTTTGTGGGTCTAAAGTCCTATATGTAACTTATCATTAATCCTAACTAAGGAATACTATAACCATAACTATCTTCTTCAACTCCTTCAAAGACCACAGAATGATAATATATAAACTCTAGAAATGACAGAGACAACCCACTGCCTTGTCAGTCACCCGAAGTTCTTCTGTAAAGTTCCATCTTCAGCCCATAGGCCATAGTGTTTCTGGCAGACTCCTCAGTAAAGCAGAAAATTGTCTTCTTGTATTGGCAGTTTGTTAGTCATTTTTCTATGTGTCCTGCAGACTGCCTGGCAGAGTCTTCCATGAAGCAGGAACCCTGTAGCACTGTCCATCTTGTTTCAGCAGTCACTTTCCTGTGGGTCCTGTATGTCCAGTTTATACAGCATAAAGTCAAACAGTCCAGACAAGAGCAGTACCTTGCCCAAATAGCTAGTCTTACCATACTGAAAGCAAACTTCATCACGTTTTTCTTCTATCTCCATCTTCCTTTCTGATGTAGGTGTTGTTACCAGGAGCAGTTATGTCTCACTATTAAGAAAATCCCTAAACCATTTTAAATGTCATATTCTGTAGGTCTTTGAAAGGTTTGAAAAATGCCTATTTATCTCAAATATGTCTCTGCATTTCTAGAAATCCTAGGTAACTTAACTCCAAGTTTTGACTATCATAGGTAACTCTCTATAATCTGTACATTGCATTTTTCAATGAGCTATATAAACACAATACCTAAACAAGAGGCAAAATATACATATCACAAAATTGATCTTAAATTTGTATTAATAAATGAAAATCTATTCCAAAACAAAGCATTCATATCTATACCACAATTCGCTTTTTACTTTTAGAAAGATTGCTTATGGTCATTAACCATTTATAACCAAGCCCACTTAAATGAAAACAAACATTTATAAACAATATTTGGAAATTTGGGCGTCATTCTTTCCAAACTGCTTCCTGCTGGTAGGGGGCACTGTCATGGGGATGCTAAGAAGACACAGAAATCCTGGCTGTAGTGGTCTGCAAGGCTGCATTGTCCCAATTAATGTTGCTTCAGGGGGGTCTGGCTGGATCAAACCACATTAGTCTGGAAGGAATCCACAGCTTTTCATTTTCTGTAGAAACAAAATTAGAAATCCTTTTCCCCAGTAACTTGTCCTTAGACTTAAATTTTGGAGTAAAAACATTTTTAAAATATATAAATTGGATTAATCCAGCAGCATTTCTTTTATTAGTAGTTGTTATTTTCTCAGCAATCAAATAATTTAAAGACAATAGAATTGTGTATATTATCCAAATTTTCTCTGTGTTTTTCACCTTTATGTGTCTTTTTTTATCACTCTATTTCTTTTACTTCTATTTTTTCATATTTTGAGACAGTGTTTCCTTGTGTAACTTTTATCTGTCCTGGAATTCACTCTGCATACCAGGTTTACTTCAAAATCACAGAGATCTGCTTGCCTCTGTCTCCTGAGTGTTGGAATTAAAGGTGTGTGCCACCAAACCCAGTTACTCTATTTCCTTTTTTCCTTTTTAAACCATTTTATCCTGTTTCTTTTTCTCTCTCAAGCCTACATAAATTTTAAAGCACGCTGTAAACCTTCATTGCCAGCTCTGGAACATACCAATGAATTGCAAGCAGAGCTCTTTAAAAGCAATGCAATTTTTTGCCACTTGTGCTAATTTTGGAAACCTCCGTTAAAGGAGCTATGCAAATCTTTACTTGTCTCTCACAAAACAGAGTCCAACCCAGAAAAATGCTGCTACCAAGAAGCCTTGCTTGTCTCTGTTCTTTTGTTTCTAAAACATTTCTTAAGCTTTTCTTAGTTTTACGTGAGAGTTCTCATTAGCCACGATGGGTGTCAATATGTTTTCCCAATGGCCACCGGTCTGGTCCCACCCCAAGCCAGCACCCAATTAACACGCTGAGACTCTGTATTTGATATAATGCTGTTGGCCAGTTACTTGTTTCTTATCGGCTAGCTCTGTCTTAATGATTAACCCATTTCTACTAAACTGTTTCCACGTGGCTCATCTTATCGGGAGCAACCAGCTGGCATGCTGCTCTCTCCAGGCTCTTCAAGCTGACTCCTCCATCCTCCTTCCTCTTTCCTCCTATTCTCCTAGCCCCACCTATCTTGCTTTTTGGCCAACAGTGTTTTATTCATTAACCAGTGTGAGAAACATATTCACAGATTAACATCTCCCATCATATATTATTTAATTTTAGTGTTTTTATGGGATTTGTAGGGTCTGCTTCTGGCACATTCTTTTAGGCTCTCTTATTGTTTGTTTTGTTTAATTCTGATGGGGTTTTATTTTAGTACATTTAATTACATTATATTTTATTTTATTATTATTATCCCATAGAAGCCTGTTTGTTTTCTAAGAAGAAGCATAAAGGGTTTGGATCCAGATGAGAGATGGTAGGGAAGAACTAGCAGGAGTCAAGGAAGAAGAAACCCTAATCAGGATATTAATTTACGTGAGAAAGAAAAACAAACAATTTTCAATAAAAGGGGAAACAGTATTATCAGAACTCTAGAAGTCTTTAAGTCCTGATATTATTTAATTTATAAATTACAATCTTCATCTGGAAAACATTCAAGGTATTGTGGGCTTGATATCAGAAGTAACAGAAAATTAAAAATCACAAGTCCTAACAATTTTACTGCCCCCCTAGATTATTTTATGTTAAAAATATACTGTATCATCTTAGTTGTTCACTGGCATTATGTCTTAACTTCATTTTGCATCCTTTAATGTACAACACTTTCTGGAAACTCTTACAGTAACCCAAGCTTTTAGCAAGTGCTGAGCTTAGTGCTGGTGCTAGGTGTGGCCTCGTCATTCGTGGATTGATTGGCAGGGGAAGGCTGCTGCCTTATCAGGAGCAATGAAGATTGAGGAAGCCTGGATAATCTAATGAAAATACCAGTAATGATGTTTGCAGGCTTGTCTAATTCTCTCTTTCGTGGCTATCTCCCTTTAGCATTCTTTGCCCTTTTACACCCTTTTCCAAGAGTGGAATGTTTCTGGAAATTGGTTCAGCCCTGTGGAATTCCTCCAGTGCTCTAATAACTAAGATCAAAGGGTGTTCTCCACCTTTGTTGTCATTTTTAAAGTGTCCACAGCCTGTTCCCCAGCACTGCACTGTTTATGGTAGGGCTTGTTTTGCTTGTTTCTCAAGGAGAAATGAAGCAATTCTTCATCTGCTGTAATTTACAACCCCACCCTCTGCTTATAGCTACCTTGTGATTCCTACAAAATCCACAGTTGCTTCAGGCACACACATTTTAACCTCTAAAATCATACAGGGAGCCTGGAGTCATCTTCTTCCAAGATCTTCTTTTGGATCTTGCTTTGACCACCTAAAAGGAGTCATGGTAACTCTGAATTGCCTTTGGAAGGTAAACCCTTTTCAGTAAACTTTCAGCAGAATCGCTATGGTAACTCCAGACTTATGAAATATACTTATTAAATACTAAGGGATGAGCATCAAAGTAATTGCTTTATGCATGGGCTATAGAATAAAGCAGTGAGAGGGCACAAAGACACTAATCATGTTCTGTATCTCATTAACGGTTTTTATAAGATCATTTACGTTGTCAGTAAGCGGCCATTTGTTTAAAACAACTTTATTTTCCATCAGTGGGCCTCAAAGGTGGGTTTAACATATCCAGTAGTCTATGTTGTAAACAGATGCTCTGTTATCTGGGTTTAATTGCTCCACAAGTAGAGTAGGTCTATCCTATGTTTTAAGTCTCATAAAGTGTGACATTAATACTGGCTTTGACATGAAGTCACGAGGTCAACCATGCCATAAAGAGAGCCAGCCCTAGCCACTGAAACTTCATCACTAAGCATGGACTTCTTGTCACTATCTACACTATTTCTTAGAGTCCTTCCTAGGGAGCCTCTGCAAACACAAGACTGATTTCTATATGACACATCTGTCTCTCATAGACACCTTCCTCCAATATCTTTCCTTCTTCCAGGTTAATTATTGCAGCTTCTTCATCAGAACTCACCTTGTCATTCTGTGGAGGTGGCTTAGCTCCTAACCCAGTGTCATTTTATTCTCTCTCTCTCTCTCTCTCTCTCTCTCTCTCTCTCTCTCTCTGGTTTTTCGAGACAAGGTTTCTCTGCGGCTTTAGAGGCTGTCCTGGAACTAGCTCTTGTAGACCAGGCTGGCCTTGAACTCACAGACTCACAGAGAATAGTCTGCCTCTGCCTCCCAAGTGCTAGGATTAAAGGCGTGCGCCACCACTGCCAGGCATCCTTGTATTCTTGAAAGCAGTTAGCATGGCTTTGTTCCTTACCTCACTGTGTCACTCAGTTCTTGAAAGCTGTGGAGGTGGTTTCTTTTCTTAAGCCTCATGGCACAATTTTTTCTGTAAATCTTTCTTTCCCAACTTTTCTACCATTGTTAGTTTTCACAGACAAGCAATGGGCCTCACTCCTGATAGTCTTTCTCATTAGGGTATAACATGGCTTCTTTTACATATGCACATGACAGGATGTTTAAGAATGATGAGATTAAGAATGACAATATATTGCTTTCATGGCCATCTTGCTTTGAGTGATTTGAATATTTGGCTTCCTTTTTTTTTTATTTTTTCACTCACAGATTAATGAACCATTTATTTAGAACCCATACAGAGCTTAGTTTGTGGCATGCCTTCTTAATTAAGCTGTGTGTGTGTGTGTGTGTGTGTGTGTGTGTGTGTATGCGTGTGTGTGTGAATATGTGTGTATGTATGTATGTGTGTGTTGATGTATGTATGTATGTATGTATGTATGTATGTATATATGTATATACAGATTCAAAACATGTGATTTATTCTTACCCACAGTGAGACCCTGGGGACCAACATTAAGACTTTTGCATCTGCTGTCTCCTAAGTCCTACGTCAACAACAAGCATCCCAATGCTGTATCTTCCTCCCTCCACTATGAGCTACTATAAGTAATTATTTGGATTAAATAGTTCATTACGGTTGAGACAAAGCAAAGCTTAGGCTGGAGGTAGGAACCCATCTACAATACTAATTTAGCACTGCAGTCACTTTCTGGAAAAAGCTTAGAAGGGGACAATGCATCTTGTTATGAATTTTGGTAGCAACACATAGAGAGCTGATAGAATATTAAATCTAGAATTGTTTAGAATTGTTTACAAGTATTATGTTAAGGTAGATTAAAGTTTAATATGGTAGAATCAGCAATGATGAGGACTAATTCTTCTTTATTTTCCCTTTTGGAAAGTGAACACTCATAACACACACACTCACACACACACACACACACACACACACACACACACACACACACACACAAAGTCACTATATCTAGTTAGAAAAATGAGGGAAACAGCTGAACTGGAAGTTATCAAGTAACATAATGGTTACAACTTTAATTTTACATGAACAAAATAAAATAACACATTTTTTTTCTTGTTTTCATGTTATATAGGCTACTTTATAGAAGCAGTTAGCAATAGAGAATCAAAAATTGGAATTGGTTATGGCAGGGGCCATACCAAAGTACCAGAAAATGTTGGCATGACAAACATTTATTCAGGCATGAGGAATGAGAGTTTATTCTGCGCACTGGAGAAAGTCGAATCTTCCAGAGGTTCACCTCTTCATTTACATAATGGGAATACATTTGACTGGATGAAGAGTTAAAAACCATAGCTGATACCACAGAGAGAGAAGTAAAATATCTAGCAATAATAAGCAGACACATATAAAACATTTTTTTCTTATTCTTGCCTCAAAATTTTGCAAGAGAACATGAGAAAATGTCTTTAAAATGTCACAATTCAAACAATTTTTATATGCAGCCAAATGTAGCTGACAGTGTGAGACATTATGTTCCAAACATTGAATTTATAGCCGTCAGCATTTCAGAACATGCAAATGTTTTTTTTCTTAGAACTCCCCATCAGACATACAAGCTCACATTACCAGGCATATGTTTCCTGTGATTTATCTGTTTAAGGGTAGTCTAAAGGGCATCTTCTAATCTACCTGCTCTCATGTTATGACCTTTTACAGCACTCTGTCATGAACTCTGCTCTGAAAAGATTAAGATTCTTGGCTCCAAGTATTCAATACCATTTAGCAGCCATCATTCTCATACTCATGTCTCACCTCAGACTTCTAGAATCATCACCTCTCTCTGTCTCTGTCTCTACTTCTGTGTGTGTGTGTGTGAGCATGCGTGCATGTGTGCATGTGTGTGTGTGTGTGTGCATGCATGCATGCGTGCATGTGTGCATGTGTGTGTGTGAGCATGCGTGCATGTGTGTGTGTGTGTATGTGTGTGTGTGTGTGAGCATGCGTGTGTGTGTGCGTGTGTGTATGTGTGTGTAAAGAGCAAGCCTGAGTTTACTACTGGCCTCACAGTGTTAGTATTTGCACGGAAAGGTCCTTTTTTAAGTCTCTTTTCAATTTTTACAATCCACGGTGAAGACTGCATCTGTTTTCAAAAACCACATTGGCTTACCGTCTCAGAAAATTCTCTGGTTTTGGAAGTAGTATCAAAAACTTATATGAAACGTGATAAAATAGAAACAGAAGACAAACTACATCCTCATGGGCTTTGGATGGTTTTACAAAGCTATAGTTGATAGGCAGGTGGATTATTAACCAACTCTCTCTTAGTTCTACATACTTGATACCAAGTTTCACAAGAGTTACATAGAATAAGGTGATAAAGTTATATTTAATTGTCCATTTTTATCTTCAAAGGAATGGATGAGACAAAATGCCAGAGAATTGGAGAACATTTTTTTTTCCTCTGAGGTACTATAGATGCTGAGGTAGGATTACCTCGATAGCTCATGCATTCAAGACTTCAAGATATTCCTGTGTCATACGCCATACTGAGGTCATAATATCAAACAAACACGTACATTCATAGACACAACAAATACATACAAACACACACAGAGTGAGAGATCAAAAGAAACACACACACACACACACACAAACACGCAAGAAGAGAGAAAAAGACACTGGCAGAGAAACAGAGACAGAGACGCAGGGAAGGGTCTCCCTAGCAGCATCTCTGACAGGAGATCACTGGATCTACAATTGTAGCTCAGTCTCACATTTCAGGAAAGAGGCTCCAGGGACTTCATCAATTTTTCCGCTAAAATAACTTGTGAAATTCCTAAAGCAGTTGAAATCTGGCAGAAGTAAGTCTTCAGCCACATTGGCCATTGGTTGTAAGAAGTTTTAGAATGTACATTTTATAAACTTAGTGAGAATTGGCTCTTTAATTTTTGTCTTTAACTTGGATACTCTATTGAGAGTTCAGTAAATACACAGAATTCATCACTTCCAAAATTTGCACACTCCCTACTGGTATTTGCACACCCCCTACTAGTATGAGCAAATATTCATATTAAGACTGAATTAGAAAGTTTCACCATGCAGTTGATTGGTGGTTAATAAAAGATGTTACAGAGAATTTAAGGCACAAAGTTGGATTTGAAAATTTTCTTCAACAGAAACATTTTGACACTTAAACCCTTGGGAACTGCTTTCCGGTCTAATCTTTGATCTGCACAGCTCCCTCCTACTCCACCCTCCCTCCTACAGCATCGCTTTAGCCTCGGCACAGCCCTCGGTGCCCACAACTCTGAGATTAAGAGGCTCTCGTGCACTACTGATTTAGCTAGTTGGGCTAAATTTAACATCTTTGCTTTTAGTCTTTTGAAATATCACCTAAATCAGAATTTGTGTGGTAACTGGAGGTTTCATTTCTGTGAATAAAGAGTGTCAGCAATGTGGTGGATCATGATATCTGTGCCAACCAAAACCTTTTCATATCACTTTATATTTGTTGGCACAAAACCCGAAAATAACATATATAATGTGTGTTCACGTGTTTAATCTGTGTATTCTGTGTGTGCCTGGTACCATGGAAGCTAGAAAAGACCGTTGAATCTCGTGAACCAGAGTGACATTAACTGAGGATCAAAGCTTGACCCTCTAGAAAAATAGCCAGTGCTCTTAACTCCCCCGCCCTCTTTGTAACTCCCACTCACCCATCCCCATTTTTTTTTAAGTAACTAGCATTACTATAAAATACTTTCAATGATCACTTCCGTATGTGATTTGTTTTAATGCCACAATATTGATAACACCAATCTGATCAAATAGTTAGAGGTATAGGTATAGAACCAAGCACAATAAACTGTGTCTGTGGTGGGACTGCCTGTTACCAAGCAATCTGGAGCCTGATGCAGGAACCTGAGCTCCTGGACTACATAAAGCTTAGGGAAACCTAGGTCAGCCTGGACAACAGAGAGAGTTCTACTACAGCCCATGATATATGCAGAAACTTATCTAAAATTATTTTTAAAAAATACCTAAATAATTATGACAAGCCATGCCATATTATATATGTTTATAGATAAGTTTGGTATTATTGATGATCTAAATTGAAACTAAAAACAATAAACTTTTGCTTCCATATTTCAAATTAAGTTATTATATTCTGTTACCATATCTGAAATAACACAAAAATGTAATATTTTATAAAACAAATGAAGTATTGTAACAATATCCAATTAAATTAAAAAAAAGAAGTTCATTGAAATAGCTAAGGATAACTTAGGAAAGAACCGCCATCATATACAGTAGAAGCCAAAATCTTTTCTAGGGATGTAAAGTACATGAGAATCATGATCACACTTAGTGCTCATCCTTTTACGATGATGGCCACCTGATGAGAGAAAGAACTATCTGTACCCACATGAAACTTTTAATAGGTAATTGTGTGAAGAGATTTTCTCTGAATTTAAACATTATATCTGGGAGGGATTTATTACGTCTCTGGAAGTCAACAGGACTTACAAGGCCGATGAAATAATTCACGAGAAGCAGGAAATTCCTGAACATTAAACATTCACACACCCCCTCCCCACGGTAAGGACTGCTGAGCAGGAAGGACTGTGATCAGTTGACATGTCTGAATATTGTGAGGGGAGCGCCAGGGATGGAGCTTTCATGTTTTGGTGAAGCTGTTGCATTTAAGCCATCCTTGCTCCTCTGAGTAAACTCTCACCCATCCTGTAACCAACCCTATTAAATTCCCTGATTCCTAAGCTAAGCATGCATTGAATTGTTGCTTTGATCCCTATCTTCTCCTCACTGTCTGGAGTGAGTAGATAGCTCAGACAACAGAAACATCTATTTTTTTTCTCTTAGTTTTTGTTAGCTCTCTAGACAAACATTGAGTGCCAATTGACATTTCAGGTTCTTTCTTTTGAGGACTGGTTTTCTATTTTGGATACCTTTAAAATCTCCTGCTTCAGGGGAGAGAGAGGTAATCGTGCCAAACATTTTTCCTACTTTCTCTTGCTATTGTGCACCCAATGCAAAGTAGTGGGGTATGATTGCTAAAAGGTAAGAAGAATGATAAGTACTAATAATCTGTATTTAACTATTATTCCAGTATTTCCAAGTCCTTACGAATAAATGTGAGATCAAAATTTTGTAATGTAATTATATAGTGTCCCACAAGTCACATCATGTTGGGATCAAACATAATTACGAGCATATAATTTCTTACGTGTAGAGACAATGACTGTCAAAATAACTATAAAAACCACTGAATTTGGCATTTATGTATGGTTAATGTGCTATGCAGATTAAACTGTGGAATCACAGTGGGGGAAGAAAAGAATGCAATTGTGTGGTAAAGCAAATCATAACCTGCCGAGCCCACAGTTCACAAATGTTTCTAAATATCTGAGTTTGCATATACTTGTTAATACAACAAAATGGTAAAAAAAAAAAATGTATTCATGTTTCAACAATGATTTCAAAACTGGAAGAAGAACTACTAAGAAACCCCGCTGACAGAAACATCATTATCATATGCATGTCACGTAACGAGAAAGGCAATGCCAACGTTTAACTAAGTCATGGCACAGGATGTAAGATGTGAAGTGATGGTCGCCTGCTTCAAGTGTTTTTGCTGTGAAGTCTGGTCCCTGCATCCTCACAGCCTTGAGCACACAGACTGCAGCTGCTTGCATTCTGGAATGTGGGTTGCTGGGAGTTTCTTCCTTCAGCGGGACGTCGAAACTCTGCCTAATGGTGAATGGGGACCTCCCACTCAAGAGCAGCACTTGACAGCTGCAGAGGCTGTGTCCAAATGTTTTACAGCTTCCAGTTTCCAAATCAAACAGAAACACGCTGTGTTCAATAAATTTAATTAGCAGGTTGCCCTTTAATTTGGTCTCTTAACAATCTGTCACTGTTTCCCTTGAAATAGCATTCTAAAAGAAAAAATTGTGTCACTTAGCTATTTTCCATTCCAGTGATTTTAGGGGAACTATTTTATCAATAAAATTATATTTTTTTCTAAAAACTTATTAATCAGTATTGACTATTCATTGAAAATAATGATAAACATATATGCATATTGAACTTGAATGCATGTAATACAGATATACCCCTATAATCGGATATGGCATATTTTATATATATATATACACATAAATGTGATATATAAAAATGTGTACAAATTATACATACAGCCCTGGGGAACATACCTTTCCATTAACTCAGCTTCACATTGACTGGAAGCATTCAGAGTTAATACATAAATACCCAGTTTTTCTGTTGCACCATTAAATAGCTCATTAGTTCTAGGACATGGGCCAAGGAGTCATTACAGGCAGTTTCTGAAGCCCAGGCCAAACCCTTATCTGCTTCCATTGAGGTGTGTGGCCATGGATTCCCACTTGCATGCCTCTGTATCTCAGAAACCTCTTCTATGCAGTGAGAATGGGGACCGCATTGGCCTCAAGACATTGCTAACGGGGTTACCAGGGGTTCTCGCGGTCATGTAAGAGTTCAACAGACATCACCTGTTTCTGTGCCTATGGCCTATTCACTGAACTCAGAGCAATTGTATTAGGAGCAAGAATGATGTGTATGTATAAAAGCACCCTTTAGAAGAAGGTTGTATCTGTGAGCATTAGAAAGCCCTGTTAATGTTGAAGCCAGAGGAACTGCTTTCCTCTCCTATTTAACTGGAGAGATTTCCTGTTTCTATCCCGTGTTTAGCTGCATGGTGGTGTTGTCAGAGAAGATGGCTTGAACTTGAATTTGAGTTGGGGTGGGGCAATGCCACTGCTTCTTGCCTTTCCGTAGAGAAATCAGCATTTTCCATACTTCCTCTTGGAATATTGCTGATGCCTCACTAGTATTGTCTAATGTCACAAGTTTATTCCTGACTGCAAGAAGCTCTAAAATAGCAAAGTGGGGCCATACTGTCAGCAACAAATAAAAGGTTATATTAATGGGAAGAGTGTAGGAAAGACATATGAGGTGATATTTTATTGTCTTTTCTAATAGTCATCTTGGGAAACATTATAATTTGGTTAGAGTTTCCTGTACTCATTTTAAAACTTAGTGTTTACTGTTTTAATATTGAATTGCCTATGGGAATACGATGCTACAAACTTTTCATTGCTCAGATACTCTGAAGTTTAACAAGGAGCTGATTAAGGAGATTTTACTTTATACCTGAAATTTTTATGTGTTTTTTTTTTCCTTGTGTTTTTTTTTTCTTGGCACAGAAATAGGAGTTGAGTAAGTTGGTAAGTTGGCCATCATTGCTTATTTCTCTCAGGTGCTATAATGTGGCTGGCTTTTGATATTTTTCTTAAATATGCAAAACTCATGTCTTCCTCACAGCTTTTGCTGTCATTTTTCTTTTAGTTTTAGAAGATCTGCAAATCGAGATCTCTACTACCATTGCCATTAAAATAGGCCTGATCCTCTAATAGGTCTGTTCCACCCTTCCCCTCCTTGGGGTGGCTTGCCTGGTTCAATGCCTTTTCAAACACTCCTCTATCTCACTAGTCATATTATTTGTTGATTTTTCCATTATTAACAGTGTTCATGTAAACCTACTTCACGTGTTAGCATATAATCAGACATGCTCAACATTAAAGTAATTTCCCCTGATATTTGTGTGACTCGTTCTGCAGTTTTCTGAACCTAAAACGGAGCCAACCGCAATTATTTAATATATATTAAAGAAAGGCAAGAAGCATTCCCTTATCTTCTCCCTCCCTATTCACAGTGAAAAGAAATAATGATGAGAAAACATTATTTAAGATAGAGTCCTGGGTCAAGAGCACCTTAGAACAAGATAAATGATATATTTATTACATGCAAATGTACTATCATTATCTAGACAAAGTGGATTGAAATTCTATCCGATCAATTGGAAAATTATTCAGAGCACACATTCTGATACTATACATTGCTTGAATGCACATTGCACCCCATGATTTTGAATGAAAACTATTTAGGGTACTCTTCATGATCAGATCTTAGTGTTTGTACATCATCAGAGACTTGCTTCCCTATGCCTTATCTAAGGTACTACATATTAATGTTAAAGGCTTATTTAGAACACTTAATTATATGTATGTGTTTGTGTATATGTGTGAGTATGTGAATTTGATTGCAGGTGCCTACACACTGACGCTGTCCTTACAAACCTCAGGAAAGACACACTGAGTGGAAATTTCCTTAATGCTCACAAACAGAAATGATGTTTTTCGTTGACATCCATATAGTTGTTTTGTTCTCTTCCCTCATTGGCATATTTAAATAACCAATAGTAAGAAATATTTTCAAACCCTCTATAAGTCATAAAAATTAGTATTTCTATTAAAATTCTGTGTATAATGGCTTTTCATGATTGTTAACCAAACCAAACATCAATCTTCTCAGGGATAAATTTGGTCTAGGAAACTTAATGAAAAATAATTATAATACTAATTGACCATAGCTTAACTGAAAAGTCTTCAGCTTTCTTTAAAAAATGTACAAAAAAAACTTTATAAAGGAAAACAAACTCCTCCTTTAGAGCTGTGATGTGTCCAAATTAAAGTGTGACCTTGTGTGACTCAGGAGCGGGGAAACAGCTATTCGTTAAATACTGACTGTCTGGTTAGGAAATGCTCCTGGAGCTTAGCAGGAAGACTGACATGTAGACCTGCTTCAGCCTCTCAGGTTTTTTTTTATAACCCATGCCTTTAATGGGTGAGCCATATCTCCAGCCTTCTTGGTGTCCATGTTACCTCAAATGACATGTTCCTCATTCCCATGGTTGATTTCACTCAGAATCTGATGGGAATCCAGTATGGACATTAAAGCACAATTATGAAATAAATTTTATCAGTCAATGTAACTTTAACAGTGTTAGGGTGATATTTTAAATGTCTTTCATGCACCTTAATAATAGCAAAAACATTATCTAGCATTTCTTATGATTTTTCCAATGGAGAGGTTTCACCCAAATCTGTTTTACATTAAGTTTTAGTTTTCCTAACAATTGTCTATCATGGGGTTGAGGTTAGGGATCGTGAAGCCGATGCTGTCACTTAGAAATCCTGAGTAATTCATTGATTGCTAATCGCCCCACTCTCTCTGACAACTAGACCAAAGGTTATATGGTCTTATTTACGGAAGCCTCGATGCGGCAAGGCAACGGCGTCTATTAAGGAAATGTTTGAAGGTGAAAAACTCTTCACAGTCACCAAGCAGATCGATTTGTTTTCTCTTGTAATCCAATGCATTAAAAGCAGCTAATTACTAGAGGAGACCTCAGTGGTAGATCTCGGGTTCTTTCCACAAGTACCGATGGTACAGCACCAACACACATCTTTCCAGGGCTTCCACTAGACTGAGCACAGCTTTCCCAGGGTCACATGCATCGCTAGCTCTCCCTGTGAAGGGAGCAGAATCTCCTGCAGAGGCACTGACTTCTCAGCCTCACAAACTGCTGAAGCCAGCATCACTATCTCCATTTCAGAAATTAAGACTGTGAACCTCAAGATCTCATAAAACTGTGACGGTATTTGGTTATGATTGCTCTCGTTTCATTATGCAATCTGTAGTTCGAGCCTGGAGCCTCACTGGTGCTAAGGCTATTCTCTTAAATGTGATATAGTCTTGTTTTTTTGTGCCCACTAACGTTTCCATTCCTTTTATGAAATGGTAATATTCACGGCTGTCATACCTGCCACCACTCCTGTCCTCACTCACACTGTGGTTGTCTGATTTCCCATGATGCACTATTTCAGAGTCACTCACTCAAAATCAGTTTCCTCTCCTCCCATTCCCTCTCTCCACTTCCCCTATGCAACTGTTGGATACAGATGCAGAGATCCACATCCAAACATTAGACCGAGTTCTAGAAATACTGCTGAATAGAGTGACAGGGGATGTCCTCTGTATGCTGTGAATATCTTACTGGATGAATACGTTGTTTCAGCCTATGGAAAGGAAGGTATAGGTGAGGTTACCATACTAGGAGAATTCTGGGAAGAAGAAGAGAGAGAGTGAGTTGAAAGAGAGATATATTGTAGCTGCCAAGGGAGAAAGGGACCCAGGCAACACTGGTAAACAAAGGCCACAAGACCATGTGGAGAAAACACAGGTTAATAGAAATGTGTTAATAATTGAAAAGAGGGCTAGTCAATAAGAAGCCCGAGCCATTGGCCAAACGATTTATATTTAATAGAAGCCTTTGTGTGTTTGTTGGGGACTGAATGGCTATGGAACACTCTGGGACAAAAACTTTCATCTTCAAGATAGAGAAAATGGATTATACAAGCCAGAAGGGTGAAGGACATCACAAGAAATCCCACAGAAATAATAAACCTAGGCTCATAGAAACTCACAGATACAGAACAGACAATCAGGGATCCAGCATAGGATCATCATCTACTTGTGAACCCCTATCTTTATATATGGAGTCAGCATCTTCATCCATTTCCTATTTGAAACCTACATTGAAGCAATCATCTACATCAACTATGCTTCTTGATCTTGTTCTGAGATATTACTTTATATGTACTATTTATCTGAAACTATCTTAAAATATGTTTGAATGACATTTAAAGGTGGTAAACCTGCGATCACTAATGAGTTTACATCATTTCATTGGATAGTCATGCCTATTTCTTTAACTTGCTGTCAGTGACTGGAGAACTACAGGGTGATTCAATTCATCTACTTTGCTGCATGTCACCGGTGTCATGAAAAACTTAAGGTACTTACTTCTTAATGTGACTATCTGACCTAGTTAGCTAAGGAGTAAAACTCATAAGCTTGTGAAATTCAAAGAGAAGGTGAAGTGCGCGTGTTCTCCCTTTACTATCTGTGTGATGCAATAGAGTTTCTATCATACCTTTAATTTCCTTTTGTGTAAGTTAAAAATAATACTGCCTACCAGTGTACTTCATCATATACTGTAAAGTCAGATAATAGGTATAAGCATGCTTTACAAAGTATAAAGTATTGCATTATTGTCTGACAAGTGTTATATAATCACCACATAACAGCACTAAGAATTAAAGTTGACAGGTATTTATTGAATATTTATTATTACCCAGGCTTTATTCTTGGTACCAGCAATATAGCAACAACCATATTTATTGGCTCCTGGCATGCAGATCAAATGGGTTAGGGTTAGGGTTTGGCAATGGTTCTGTTTGTTTGTTTATTTGTTATTAATACTTCAGTAATTTACTTCAAATTAGGTAGTTCAGTATAATAAAATTAAATGTGTTTTAAATAAAACAGAAAACAAATACAGATCTCACATACATGAACAGCTACAAGGAACTTGAGCTGTTTTGTTGTTGTTTGTTTGTTTGTTTGTTTTCAGAGGCATTAAAAGAGAGGTTTTGTCCCTGTTTTCTACTTTCCAGAAGCTGCTACCCCTCTCCATCCTCAGAGAAACCACATTGAGCTATCTCAGTACTGCGTACCAGCTTCTGACAAGAAAACCTCTGCTTCCCTCTGTCCCTCATCAGAACCCTGTGACCACCCTGGACATACACACATATGTACCTTCCTCCTTTGGAGTCAGCTGATAATCAGCCTTAGTTCCTCATACAATCTAACTTTCCTTCCCAAACAACACACATTTTCTCATATTCCCTGGAGTTAGAGTTGGTATGTTTTGTGAAACATTTATCTACCTCCTCTATCTCAACAGAAAGTGATAATGTTTTTGTTTTCTATGTTTCTCCATGTATCTGGGTGATGGGATACCGTACTGACCATGTGGTAAAAGCACAAGCTAGAACTAAAGTCATCCATCACTATGTGACTATAAGCCTTCATTTTAGGAGACATTTGGACTCATATAACCTTTCATAATACTGTTTAATTAATAAAACTTTCCCCTGAATTGCTTATAGGTATATTCTTGTGTGCCAGTAGGCAGTTTTTGAACATATTTGTGTTCTGAAACAGTGAAGAGCCAGGGAATTGTTTTTACTGTGATCAAATATATAAAAATATAATTCAATAACGTTTCAGAAATTTCAAAAACATCTATTTTGGGGTCAGCGAGATGGGTCACCAATACTGATTGGGTAAATGTACTTTCTTTCAAGCCTGATGACCTCAGTTTGATCCCAGAGACAACATAATTGGAAGAGAGAACTGATTTCCAAATGTTGTCCTTGACCTCCACAGGTGTCTCCAACATGTACACCTAAATATACATACATTAAATGAATAAACACTTTAAAAACCTATTTTTTTATAATTTGTATTTAGAAAATGAAATCTGTTTAGTGTGGAAAACACAGACAGACAGCACACACACACACACACACACACACACATACATACATATATATATATATATATATATATATTCAGTTACATAAAAAATATTTTTTCTAAAATTTTTTAGACACAGAGCAAGTAGGTATGCTTATATCTATATAAGCCAATTATCATACTTATTGCTTTTATTTATTCATAAAATGTAGGCAAGGTGAAACTGAAGTCCTGTTAAATGTACACAAAAATCTTGCTAGCCTTCAGTAGGTTAGTATCCAAACACATCAGGCCTTGGTATTGGATCCCATTGATTACACAGTAGGAAGGTAGACCCATCTGACATAAACTGCCTACATACATGCATTTTTTAAATAAATTACATTATATATATATATATATATATATGTGTGTGTGTGTGTGTGTGTGTGTGTGTGTGTATTAAAAAAAAAAACTTGCTGTTTTGAAACAGCAGAACAAATACCAGCTTAACTAAAGGAATTAGAAGACACAGAAACATGAGTTAACATTTAGCACTCTATAATTTAAGGATGTTTATTGCAAAGGGGGGTTGAAAAATCATTCTGATCGTATGTTCCCAGGTAATGACACACTTGTGCAAACTGCAAGGCTGATAAAATGTTTTCAAAATGCAGTATACTGAGAAAGTCTCATAGGTAAAAAGAAAAGCTGTCAATTAAGGGCGTATGGGGCACAAAGCACATGGAACTAAGAATCTCCTTAACTAATGATGTGGGAAATCCTAAATCTCAGTAGAGCTTGAGTTTAACAGCCATGTACCCAACCAAATCTAAGTGCTGGGGATTCATATGGAACAAAACAACTCTTAGAAGTGATTTTAAAATTCTCTGGTCCCAGTGAGAGAACACTTGATCCACATGAGAGAACAATACCTTCGTAAACTGAAATTGCTCCTAGGCTGATGAGGCTTGATGAAGAGGGAAGATTAATTAATTGTACACACAGTCTGGTGCCAAGACCAGGTAAGGATTCGTTGTTAGATGCACTTTAATCAATTCTCATCTTTGTGTAATTTTGAGCATATCAGAGCCTCTCTCTCAATGTTCTTTCACTGAAAAGAAGAATCAACCAAGAGAAACTCATGAGGTGTTTAGCACATGATTTGTTAAGCACCAAATCACAATGCGTTAATCCTATTTACTCCCTCATTTGGAATTCATGTCCTAAGAACCGGAGAATGGAATTCTTATCTTAAGGAATGAAAAGCAAAAGACTAGATGATGCACTTCTGCATACATGATTAAATGGTATGCTCGAAGAAGAGCATGACCTTCATAGTAAACACAAAGGACAAGTCCCTAGCCCTACCTGGAGACAAGCAAAGGCTTCTGATAGGACAGCCTCTCATGTGAGGTGCCAAGGATGATACGTGGTCACATGTGAAATAAATCAGGGGGATATTGCAGATGAAAAGCATATGTGTAGTCATGGATGACAGCCCGTGGATTCTCAGTAGAGATAAGAGCTGTAGGGAAAAGCAGGTGGGAAGTGAGTGAATAGAAAAGTGGAGACTGTGTTGAAACCTATGCAGCTGCAGCTCTCTCTGCTCCTGTAGAGAATAAACGTGATCATGTGCGATTCACATATCATTTGCTCGTCAAACATTTTGATGGGTAGATTACAGAATATTAAGAATTAATGTATTTTTCAATAGCTCAGAGCAGCACTGTGACCATGACAGAGCCCAGCACTGGAGAGAAGAGTGTGGAGGGGTTTGGGTTCCGTTCAAATGGAGCACGCACAACTCAGTGACTGATGTGTCATTTCTCAAGTGACTGACAAAGTTGCCTTATTTGCATTGACTTCTGCCTTGAGTTTTCTTTGTGTTCAGACATCCCTTTCCATCACATAAGTGTGGCCTCACCACAGAGGAACTTGCAGACACCGCTTCTCCCATGTTCTTTAGTTGGGTCACAGGTTCAAGCACAAGCACTCCAGGCTAAGTTATGAAGTTACTGGTGATCCCAAAGCCAGAAATGGCTGGTATAACATTAACATGAAAATGCAGAGTGAACAAAGGACCCTGCAGATTCAAGGTAATTTTATATATGTACTTCAGAGAATAACACAGTATAATAAATGGAAATTGAACTTAAAGGCTTCGAAACACTCAGGAAGCTGCTTCCACTAGCTACAGTATTACCAGGATCCAAACAAGGGCTAAATTCTGAAAATAGAGGAAGTGAGAGTGAAAGAAGCAAGAAATGCTGGACTAATGTTTCACAGCATCTCCCCTGTCTCAGCATCTCCCAGTGTCACAGCATCTCCCCCTGTCACAGCATCTCCCCTGTCACAGCATCTCCCCTGTCATAGCATCTCCCCTGTCACAGCATCTCCACCTGTCACAGCATCCTCACATATCTCATATTTTTGAACACAGAGAAACGGAAACACATTCTAACTGAAGAAGGCATTGTCAGTAAATGCAATGCCATGAGACATTACTGCAGGACTCATTGCTACTTAGTGAGGAGCACAGAGGACATGTGGGCTGGTTGTCAGTATTTGAGGACAAAAACCACAGTAGGTAAAATTAAGCGTTGAGTGAAGATTTCAATAGATTCAACAGATGATGGGAAGAGATTTCCTAATAATCAAAATGGCCTGAAAATGTGATGGCTCTCACACAGAAGGGGGTAAGCTCTCAAAAGGAGAGGTGGCCTGCTGCCTGAGGCGAGAAGGAATTTCTTGGTATGCTGTAAACTGAGGTTTTCAACCTTCATGCTTCACTGTACCATTGAACCCATGCCAGTAGAGAATCAGCTTCTTAAGATAGGACACTTTGGGAGCCCAATTCCCCATGCAGGCATATTCTCTCAGCCTTGACACATCAGGGAGGGGAGGGCCATGGCCCTGCCCCAAATGAGGACTCCCCATGGAGGGTCTCACCCTCCCTTGGGAGCAAAAAGGGGATGGGCTGGTGTTCGGTGAGGGTGTTGGGGGAGGATGGTAGGATGAGGGAACTGAGATTGATGTGTAAAACAACCTTGTTTCAAATTTAAATACCAAAAGGAAGAGAGACAGAGAGAGAGAGAGAGAGAGAGAGAGAGAGACAGACAGAGACAGAGACAGAGACAGAGACAGAGACAGAGAGAGGAAGACAGAGAGATAGAGATAGAGAGAGAATGAGAGAGAGAGAGTAAAAGAGAGAGAGAGGAAGAGAGAGAGAGAGAGGAGGAGGAGAAAAGCCAAAGCATTAATGGATTAAATAACTTGTCTAATAACAGAATGGTTCCACAATGAAGACTGGATAAATTATTTCATTGTCTCGCTTCTCTTGATAACAACATTTTCTGGAAGTAGAAATACAGATTCTGAGAGAGCAAAGACACATGGATGGATGATGATATCACTGGAAATATATTAAGAAGTCAGTTTTCTCTTTGTTTCTTTTAACTCTTACATGTGGGAGTCACAAACCTATGCTGTTTTCCAATAATAATCCTAGCTTATCAGAATTAGATGGTCTCAAAGCTTAAGTCATACACAAAAGAATAATGAAGATAGACGATGAGAAGGTCCCACAAGAGTGGAGTAGGTCATCTTCGTTATGTTGTTGCCTTTCCCTCCCCACTGTCTCACATCTGAAGGATGTCCACATGGACTTGGTTGTCACAGACTCAGCTGCTTCGCTCCCACGCCCCGTGGAGCATTGTGGAAACATACATCCTCAATCTAGCGTTCCTTTTCTACTCCCTTGGAACACAGAAAACTCTGCATAGTTTAATTACAGCTTGGGAGGACCTCTTCTTTTGAGATTAGGAGGATATGAGAACCTTTTGCAATCTATTTGAGAGTAGTATTATCATTCTTTACAGCTCATCTTTCTGCTACCACTCATTAGTCAAAAAGCATAGTACTAATCACATGTGGCATGAAATCAAGTAAAGAGAGATAATTATTGTTTCATGATCTTCCAGGAGTGGTAAACATTGAATAACTCACTGTCAGTTTATCACATTCAACTTCCCTTAATTCTATTGTGATTTTTCTGGTTTTGTTTTAATTTTGCATCATAATTATATATTTTAACATGATTATCTAGCTATTTAGTTGCAAGTATATTAAAGTGAACCTTTACCTAAATTAGTATAACATATCTTGGCTGTCATTGTGCCTTGTGCCCATAGTAAAGACTGTCAGCACAGCAGTTGAAAGACATAAATTAAAAGTACTATTGTGTACTCATCTTTAGGCAATTCATGTGAAGGAAGAGTCAACAAAGAAAAGTTAGTCTCACAGGCAATGGATTCTACTGTGGATTGTCTGATTTAGAAATCAGAAGCAACACGGCCTTAAACTGCACCATTCCCAAACACTGGGCTGATTCTCATGAATGTAAAAGCTGAGAGTTAGATAAGTAAGTTTGTTACAGGAATGAGCTTAGAACTCTTTGGTCAATGGAATATTAACCTTGCTTCAGAGAGATACTTGTTAAGATGAAGATGATCCAGCTAGCTGGGAATTTTCACTCTTGTAACTCTATATCTTTAGCTGCTAGGATAGCTAGATGATGGATCTAGATTGTCTTCCCACAAGCATCAAACAGCAACTGGTAAGAGGCTGTGTGAACACACAAGTGCATAATTTAAACCACATAACCTCGCCCTGCATTCTCTGGGAGAAGTATAATCCCTGCTTCCTTCAAGATACCATTTCCTTTATAAGAAGAGAACCACTGTTACCAAGATCTGTGCTGATTACACCACTACTAGTGCCTGAAATATTCATAGTCAACAGTCCGTTCTGAACTTATCATTCATTCATGAATAAAATAGGTGCAATTGCAGTGATTACCTGAGTAAATGTGCAAAGAAAGAATTAAGTAAGAACATATGGTGTTGCTGGAGGTTCTCTTGTTCTGCCAGGTCCTGCCACCCTTCTCAGCCCCAAATAACCACAAAGACACTATATTAGTTAGATAACTGTTGGCCAATGGCTTGGGCTTTTTATTGGCTAGCTCCCTCTCTCTTTTTATATAATATTTTTAATTTAAATTTGAAACAAGATTGTTTTACATATCAAGCACAGTTCCTGCACCCTCCTGTCCTCCCCTGTTCTGCCCACCAACACCCATCCCATCCCATTTCTGCTCCCCAGGGAGGGTAAGGTCTTCCATGGGGAGATTTCAAAGTCTGTCATGTCATTTGGAGCAGGGCCCAGGCCCTCCCCACTTTGTCTACACTGAGGGAGTATCCCTCTATGTGGAATGGGTTCCCAAAGTCCATTCACATACTAGGGATTAATGCTAATCCACTACCAGAGGCCCCATAGACTACTGTCCAGTCCTCCCAACTGACACCACATTCAGGGAATCTGGGTTGGTCCTATCCTGGTTTCCCAGCTATCAGACTGGAGTCCATGAGCTCCCCCTTGTTCAGGTCAGCTGTCTCTGTGGGTTTCTCCAGCCTGGTCTTGACTCCTTTGCTCATCACTCCTCCCTCTCTGCAACTGGATTCCAGGAGTTCCGCTCAGTGTTTAACTGTGGGTGTCTGCTTCTGCTTCCATCAGCTCCTGGATGAAGGCTCTAGGATGGCATATAAGGTAGTCATCAATCTCATTATAGGGGAAGGGTGTCTGCACTATTGCTTAACCCATAACTACTAATCTGTGGATTTCTACATGATCTTGGCTTACTGGAGAATGCCCAGACTTATTTCTCCTTTGGTTCTAACAGGCTACCTCTGCCTACTTTTCCCAGAATTCTCATCTTCCTATTTTCCTGCCTCTATTCACCAGACGCTGTTTTATTCCTCGACCAATAAGAGAAACATATATACAGAAGGACATCCCCCATCAATATGGAGTAATCTAATCAGGGCATGGCAGATGACTGCTATTCTATAGATTATAACACTAAGCTCATTGTAAGTCAACTTTAGACAAAGAACTATGGGCAGCTTGGGAAAGCAGAAAGCTGGATAAATTGTCATTCCTAGGGTAGAGACCCAATTAATTCATCCCAGAGCTCATATATGTGCAGATGACACTATATGTACTACAGATGTTCTGTTAATGTATTTAGGCATACACAGAGCAAAACAAAAAGACTGAAGCTACCACCTTCCATGACCTTGTTCAGAATGAATGACAAGGTCATGGAAGGTGTTTGCGTGAAGAAGGGGAATGCAGAAATAATGTAAGTATAAATGTAAAATACAAAAATATTTAATATGATAGTTAAGACTGTCTGTCTGCATTTTGAATGCTATACTTGAAGGAAAATGAGGAACTGAGCAATAGATATTTTTTTGAGGTACAGACAAACCTGACTCTTCACATGCCCTTGTGAATTCAACCCTGTGAAATCACTGAATTGTAACAGACTCTTTTCTGAATGTATCATGAGAAATTTCCTGGGGCAAACTCTATCCACCCAGAGATGAGCATGTTGTTATCAGATATAATTATGCCCAAGCTTAATGAGAGCAGAATGAAAACACAGCATAAACAAATCTAACGGCCTAAAAAAAGGTAATATAACTTAAGTTGTTTCCTTAAGTCTCTAAAAGGGCAGAGGAGACTCTAACTGAGATAGAAGAACTGTGTAGAGATAAACAGGACTTAAAACTAATGAGAACTCCGAAAAAAAATTAAAATTAGCTCTTTCAAGTAAAACCCAGCCAAGCAAGTAAATAGCAGACAAATCATTAACTTTTAATTTCTTTTTAAAATGATGTATCATTTATTCACATTACCAAGAGACTATTTGTTAAAAAGGAATAATAATTTTTCTTGATTTAATACATAATTAAACATATTTTGCATAATGATATCCCATTCATTTCCATTTCTAAGAAATATTAGAACTTCAAAACAGAAATTTCATTACAATGCTAATATTTTGATACCTCAAAAGAATCTCTCAGCAAACAACCAAATTAACTGCTCAATTAATTCATTTTACAAAAATCATTCCTTATTTTAACCAAGCCACTTACTTTTTTCATAGATTCACTCATGAAGTTAATTATCCATGGTTCATTGAAAAAGTAAATATTCTTCAAATTTGTCCAGTTGACCTGCTGCCATGAACTAATTTTGAAGCTTCTAATTTCTCTTCTGTCAATTATTTTATAAAAGCAATTGTTAAAGTTTCTCATCAGACAGAAACTATTTAAATATACATTTAAAATTCTCCATTTCTTCACTCACAACCTAAATTTAAATTATGTCATAATAATCTGGGAGCCACAAAGCAGATGCCAGACCGACTAGCCCCAATATAAACTCACTTCCAGGTGTTCTAAAATACACGTGTGTTGAGAAAAATATTTGAAGTCAGCAAGCAATATATATTTCTCAGCATTACAGATTATATTTACGCACGCCTCTTATTCCCAATGATGTCACAGAGGTTCTCTATGTGCTCAGAGATATACACAACATAGATGTTTGATTTTCAGACACTTGAAAGACAAGAATATGGCATTTAATGTTTTAATAATTTAGAACTCCATTGACTGAAACACAATTGTGCAGGGCAGCACCTAGATATTTTTGAGAGGTACTGATGACACTTCATTTGGAGTTCATTTTCTTCTTGGGAATACTGGACTTTTGGGTAAAGATCTGCCCCTTCCTCAACTGCTGACATTGGGCAAGCTGTTCTAACTGGGCTAGCAGGATTCTGGGGAAACTTGTCAAGTCAGCGTGGGACACTCTTCCTTCTGGGAGTGGTCTGTCATTCTGAGATTGTCAGCTACTTTAGGCCTTTGCCAAAGTTTGCGCTCTAATGTACTGTGAGGCCTTGGGTGACTATCCAGGTGGTCTTCTGTTTCTCTCATTTCTTGATCCTTTAGGAGTTACCTTTCTTGCTTACCCTAGCAATGTTATTTCTCTTTTCAGGTCTTTGATGAGTTTCAAGACCAGGTAATCACAGCTAATACCCTCTCTTATTTCAGCTAGAGCATTTTAGGTACAAGACTTAGACTTTCCAGAATAGGAAAGCAATCAGAATAAGCTCTATTATATTCTATTACCCTGGTATTGGACTTTTAATGTGTTGTTCTTCCTTAATGTTTCTATTGCTGGTTGGTTATAGGTCTAAATTTGTGTATGTTTTTACCATTTTTTTTCTCCTAGACTATGTTTAGTATTTGTTATCATTGTTAACAGTTTTCATCTCAGGCTAAAACCCCTCTTCTTTACATAAAAAGGGGGAAATAGGGCAGCACCTTGCTTTGCCTGTGAACTTGCACTAGTAGCTACTATGGGCATGGCTTCAGATGTATAGATATGACCCTTTATAAGGAAGAGGAGGGGCTGGCTTGCCCTCTTCAGTTGTGGTGAGAGCATCAGAAAGGCACAAACTACCTGTTCTGGAGCAGGAACACCACAGTGATTATTCGCTATTATTTGTGTAAGCATTATTTGAGCAAGTGCTTTCCTAATAAATACCTGGGTATCATTTATCTTGGGTCTTGCAGACTCAGTGGCTGACAGCTCAAATCAGTCTGATCCTGTTAGACAGCTAGTCATTACAGCACCATGGGATGTTTAGAAACTATTTTTACAATTTTAGTGGCATCTATTTATGTTATTAAGTAAATCATGATGTCTTGTCTCTGTTCACTGATGCGTTCTACGAATACACTTTTCTCATTTGCTTACCTACCTTTCAGAGTCTACTTGTCAAAAATAAAAGTTTTAATTTTAACTGCCCTATTGTGCGCTTTGCCAATTATACTCAATATTACATTTCCTTTTTGCTTCTTCGTTCGTTTGCTTGCTTGGTTGTTAGCTTTATTTTTTGAAACAGGGCTTCTTTGTGTAGATTTGGAGTTTGTCCTAGAACTCACTCTATGGACCAGGCTGGCCTTGGACTTGTAGAGATTTTCCTGCCTCTGCCCCTCTCGAGTGCTGTGATTAATGATGTGTCCCACCACCACCTGGCGATATTACATTTCTAATGTCATAAGATGGGTTTGTTTGCCGTTCAGCCCTGCTGTGTTTTTGCTTCCTGTATTATAGTCCTGACACCATGGGAAGGCTAAAGATACAATCTCCTTTTGTAACAGTTTACTGGGAACACATTTAAGGCACATTTGTTCAATATCATGCTATAATTCTCCCCTCCCTGTGATCCTTCTAACATTATTGATAGGAACTAAGAGTGTATTTAATTAATCGCATGTGGAACTGAATCTCTTTAGTTCTCAGTTCCAGGATCAAGGTGGTGGCCAGTTTGCATCTCAGATATTTTGTTAATGCCTGCCACAGCCGAGCTTATTTTAATATCTTAATGAAGAAAGGAGGCAAGCAAGCAGGATTTGTATTGTACAGAGCAGCATCATTAGAAGGACAGTGTGATGTATTACAGTGTTTACTTTCAGGGGAATTGTGAGAGTTGCCGGCCAATCAACCTGCGAAAGTGAAGAACCTGTAAGCTTCTTGATGGCTTTTTAGGGATTTGAGCCAAATCTCATTCACCCAGACTGGATCAACTTGTTGATTCTAATTAGAAAAAGAAAAACTCAGGGAGATACTTCAAACAAATGGTTTGGAACCTAAGACTTCACAGAAACATATAATTAATCAGACTGTTTAATTTTTTTACATATTGCTTTTAAATTAATACCCTTGAGACATTACACAATTTTCCTGCTATAATATAGTGTATTACAGTTATTGTCCCAGATGTGTTAATTCCAGGAGCCACCACAAATGAGTTTACCTGGGTTTTAAATTTTTTTATTTCTAAGTTAACTATTGTATAATGGTTTCTAATTAATATTTAATAGCTTCTTTAATTAGTTTTTCTTTCTTTCTTTCTTTTGTTTTGTTTTGTTTTTGTTTTTTGAGACTGGGTTTCTTTGTATTGTTTCTGGAACATGTCCTGAAAATAGCTCAGTAGACCAGGCTGGTCTGGAACTCAGAGCTCCACCTGCTCTGCCTCCCAAGTGCTGGGATTAAAGTCGTGCACCACCAACACCCAGCCTTTACAGGATTTTGTCTGTCTGTTTGTTTCATAGCTTCTTATTAAATAAAATAAAGTCTCAGAATGTTAAAGAGCATGCCATGTTAACAGAGGATTTGTCACTGTGCATAATATAATTTTTAAGTATCTACTGTATACTGTATCCAGATATATGATTTAAAACTAAGTTATATTCAATTATTCAACCTAAGACAATACTGTCTAGTTAGTTATTATTTGTTTTGACCCAATAAAGCTCTTGCATTGGAATGAGTTAGGAGTTATTTCCCAACCATCATTTCCTACTTCCGTATAACACAATAGTAGTTATCACAATTAAATTTATCATACCAATTTGAAATAATCTGTTACAAGATGTCTGTATTTACTATAAGAATTATGAGTTTAGCAAACACAATTATTCTGTTTATCTTCATCTCTATACATACTTCCTCATTCATGGTATGCCATATGCAATATAACTAATACATCATCTTGTGTCACAATTCAATAGCATTTATGAATGCCATCACTGTTAAAGGTCACAGACGAGCCATCAGTTTGCATCTATGCAACTGTATTTTATAGGTTGGTGCACTAAGCTATAGAAGGATTAAGTCAAGTCTTTAGGTTAGAAGGAGAGAAAGGCGGTTTGAATCTATCCATTTTCTCATTAATCACCATATAATACTTTGTCCCAGGAAATTATTGGTCTGGAATTCTCCCAGAACAGTAGATTTTTGTCACTGACTACAACTTCACCTACCGATCTGAGTCTTCCTATCACTTGTATCATAGAACCGATATGATATCTTAAGTGATTTTCTATGCATGTTTTTCTTGAAAACGTAAGAGTTTGTGTGAATAGTCCATGGCTCTGTCCACGCATAGCTTCCACCATGAAGAGAGAAAGAGAAAGTCGACTGCAATAAATTTTGGAACAGTTAAGAACCTGCTTTTATTAAAGACTGACCAGGGAATAAAGAGGTTACTCATGAAGAACAAGAGCTCATTGACTTTGTTTTGTCCTTCCAAGTACCCACTCAGAACACGGCTCACAAATGACCCAGGATGAGTAAAAATAATTCAAGCAGGAGAGCCTTAAGTCATTTACTTTCATGAAGCTTGAATATATTAGACACATAATGAAGGTGTATTTCCCGTCTCTGATTCAGACACCATGGGAAAGCTGCAATCATCTCATCACAAAAAGTACTGTGAGCAGCATAGCCTTTTGACTTCCGGAAATACACCTTCTCCAACTTCTGTAGGTCTCCTTGGCCCCTCAGACGTTAAGGAAGTTTTTTTTTTTCTCACCCCACAACCTTCCCCAGCACTGCCATGTTATGTTGGTCACTCTATGAAAATTGAAGAAGGTGTTTAATCAGCTTCCTGCTTGGCTCAGGTGTTGGGTTCGTGCGTGCATGGATCTGTGTTCTTCTATTCGTCTTTGGAATCATAGCCTGCAGCAGTTGCTGTTACAATTGCTTCAAAGTCCTAATGAATCATTTGAGAAGAGCATAGGTGTTGTGCAAAAACTTGAGTTGGGAATAGGGGGAAAATTTAGAATTAAGAGAGAAACTGAAAGTAAAGACAAAGTGCAATTAGAAATGGAGGATTTACAGATAAAGGGATTAACAGTCAGGCGAGTAAACAATTCCCTAGAAATATTGATTAAGGGTTCCTGGTGGCAGCCTTCCAGATATAGAGGCCCATACATTTACAGTCCCACAGATGCCCCACTCCCTTGGACAGGTGTTTATGATAAGGACCTTGTTAGATGGGTGTTGGTGAATGGAAAGCGAGTTAAGTTCAATACGTTATCATTCTGGGAAAGAATCAGGAGAGCTCGAGCACCATGGTGTGCCCTCTCTGAAGAACAGCAATGGCCGTTGAGGTGGCAGGTATATACATTTTTGATATTTGGAAACAATTGGAAAATTCCTTGCATGATCATCTTAAATATAATATTTTATATTTAAGAACCAAAGAAGAAATACTAAAAATTAAGTCAGGACTTGTGGTAAAGATGCAGGGCTGCATGATAAATATCGAAACAAGCAAAACTTAGATGTCTGGCGAGCTGACCACAGTCAGGCATAAAATAGAATTTTCTCTTCCTGTGTGGTCTATGTCTAATGTTCTCATGCTCCCATTGTCTCAGCACTAATGATTCCCGAACTAGATTGCAAGAGTTTGTTCCTTGAAATGACTGTATATATTCTGATGCTCTGAAGTAAAGATTCACAGCAGTAGCAAACCTCTCTTGTGTTTGACTCCGTTGTGCCAGAATTCACTCCTGACCTGAGTATCTGAGATAGGTCTCCCTGCAGACCTGTGGTCCGCTGAGCAGTCTACGGCAAAGAAGGTCCTTATGGAGAGTTCTTTTGTCTCAGAGGCTAAAGTTGGATTTTTGTATGAATAAAAAATAAATTTGTTCTATTAGCTTATCAATATTTTGGAACTTGTCTGGAATTACTTAAGAATAGCAAATGCTTTGTATTTTATTCTAATTGTATTCAAATTACTACCTGATCTGATCTTTAAGATTTTGTGAACTGTTTCAAAGCTGCAACTTGAGAATAGAGAATCTGCTCCCCACAGCCTCTATTTTCTGAATCAGTGTTGATTATAATAAAGTAGTGGTCTTCAGACAGAGCAATATGAAATATGAGGTCTGTGCTGTTGTAAGAGATGAGGCAGGATCAAAGAAAGCCAGCCACCACTCTGTCACCATTGCTGAGAACATTATGTGTTCTGACATTGTTTTATTGCATCCATCAGTTAGTTATCTCAATCGATGTTCACAACAGCTAGAGAAATATGTACTGTTTCCCTAGCTGTTGGGCATCAGAGACAACAAAAAGAAGGAAGTCATGTAGTGTCACGTAGGCACAGAGGAGACCTCCTGTGAAATGCATGCCTTCCCCCCCCCACTTTTTCTTAGACAATATTCTACACTACTCATACTGTAATAGGTCCTTACAGCCTCAACTACAAATACAAAAATGAAATGAGCATTTGGTTATGCTACTTGCTGACAATTATTTCTTTACACTGTGGTAGAAACTATTATTGCAACTCAACGATTTTTTACTTTTGACTAGGAACTTACTTTAGGATATTTCACAGAACTGTTTTTCTCATCTATTTTGTTAACCACATGAAAATAATCAATGGCAGTACACTGTGTTTAATGTGAAAGGCATTTTAAATCCCCAGTTTCTGTGGATTGTTTTATATTTTTCATTTTCTAGAATATTATCCATTACACCTTGATGCATATATCACTAGGCCAGTGCTCAGAGAAAAATTATAGTATAACTTTTTCTACTATTACCAAAAATCAACAAATAACATAATATTATCATTAAAAATGAAAAACAGACACAAATGAACACAGACAAGTGGAACAGAATAGAGAGTTTTGAAGTGTATTTCAGCTATCAACCACCTGTAACTCAAGCTACAAGGCATCCAACACTGTCTTCAGGCCTTTGAGGAAAACTTTCCTTATGTGGGTGCATACACACACACACACACACACACACACACACACACACACACACACACACAGACATAATGGAAACAAGTAACATTTAATATCCACCAATACTGGGGTATGTTTCTACAAATTTCTTTATAAATTCAACAATTATTATTAATGCAGACATTAAATTGAATGCACTCACATGTTAATTTACAAGCAAGTGTAGTGCCACATTTAAATTGTGATATCAGAAATGTAACTTTAAATACTTGAAAAATACTATAAACTTTCTAAGACTGCTTATATCAAATAAGATTTTTATTAAGAAATGACTTGGATAAATATTGATAACATGTTTAAATATTTACTTCTGTGGTGAGTAGAGGGATAAATATATTAAGTTCAAAGCCAAGTAGTTCTATATAGTGAGTCCCAGGATAACCAGAGCTATGTAGAAAAGCCTGACTCAAGACACAGATGGGGATGCCAGAGAGGAGTTCAAAGATATTTCAAAGACACATCCTGATTAAATAGTTTGAATTTTAATGGATAATTATATTCATAATTACATTCCTTGCTGAATTAAATTTGATAAAAGAAGCTTATGCATAGGAATAAATACTGGAAGCAGACAGCTCTAAACGTTGGGTGTATTTTCTCAGTTGTGGGCATATGCAAATCTGCTGGCATTTTATAGTTTTCTCTCTGTCTCCTTTTCTGTCCTTCTTCAATAATGTGAGTGAGCGTGTAATACCTTCTGCTGCACTCCCTGCTCTACCATGGATCTAGCAGAGCATCCAGGGTTCTCCCTGGCAGGATTGCTGCGTGAGTTCCTTCACGTCTACAGAATGTCTTCTCTGTGTTCTCTGCCTTCCTATGTCTGTCAGTTTCTGTTTGTTCGCCGTGTTATTCGGAAAAACAATCTACCCCTGTCACTCTACTTCTTATCTACCCATGTCACTCTACTTCTTAAAATTCTTTCTTGTTGATGTTTGTAATTTCTTTAAAGTAAAGAAACTATACAACCATTTTCAGAAAAATAAATACACTCTCATTGGCTTGCAAAACCATCAACCTGTGAAGTAAATAGTAAAACACAGAGGATTCCAGGGGAGGGCCTTAGTGATGTGGACCAAACTTCCACCACTGACCATTAAACTGTCTCTCCACATTGTACTTCTTACTGTGTCTCAAGTACCTCCGCCACTTGCTTCCATTATTTACATAACCTGTTCTACATCACTCTGGGACACTTGGAAAATGTTTGTGTGCTTTATAACTACCTTTTTGTATTTATACAAATACCTTTATAAATACCTATAAAATCTGGTGTTCTTTAAGGTTTGACACAATCTGTTACTATAAATAGTGTTATTACTACCTATGTCTATTTTCCAGAATTTAGCTCAGTGCCCAGCAAATGTAAGCAGGGAACTGCATGATCACAGTGTTAAATAGCAGATCTCTATTAAAAGTAAGCATCTGTGACAGAGCTGGGGAAGGCACCGTCCTGTTGCCAGGCAGGGCAGATCATTGGCTCCCTCTTTCCCAAGGTTGGTGTCTGAGTCAGCTTGCTGGTGTGGAGCAGCAATGGGAACCTGGTTTCCCTTAATATCATGCCTGGGTGGAGGAAGGATGCCAGCTCAGGTGTGGCAGAACTGCAGTTTTCTTGTGTTCTCCAGGATGGAAACAGGAGCATGTTATGGACCCCAACCAGGATCAGTGAGGTTCAAGCCATCCTTGTTGGCCTCTGTATATAGGCTGGAAGCCATCTTCACTTACACAGACAGAACTGAAAGGCCTGAATCTACACAATTTCCACAGCTGCAATGTATCAAACCACAGCTTTCCCACAGTGCACTGCAATAGCTTGGATTATGTCCAGGTAACCTGTCTCTCTAAGTGGCTTGCCATGATTCACTGAAGAGAGTGGAGAGTTTTATCAAAGCTTTCAAATGACAATATCCCCCAAATCAGACATCTCCAGTATGCCTGCTTTTGTCATTTTTCAGTAATTCTGTTTGGTTTGTTACACTCACTATTAATATTTTAGTTTTTCCTTTATTGAGGAGAGAAACTAGTCGTTTTTACCATGTCATGTTTTACCATTGGCCATTTAACAGTTTTAGAGATCTAGTCTATTATCATTATGGTGGGAAATGATGTCATGAAAGCAGAATGCTTACATTTGGTACTTTGGCCGTGAACTGCGACCACCCCTCTCACACCCGAGAACCCACTTGGAGGAACTGGCAGGATCCCCTATATGTCTGTACGTGTCTGTATGTGCTCTGTCGTGCTCTGATGTGTGCTGAGAGTGGGGAAGGAGCTACCTCTTTATCCCACAGGCAAACAGAATTGGTCTCTGGGTATCTCTGGGAATGGCTTGAGCATACGTGAGACATTAAAGCTTTCCTCCATGGTGACATAGTTCTTCAAAAAGGCTAAACCTAGTCCAACAAGGCCACACCTCCTAATAATGCCACTCCTGGGCATATGGGGGCCAATTGCATTTAAATGAATACACTTCCCTCTAACCTTTCTCCTGTAGGTGCTCAGACTGGTTACGATATTCTGCTGTACACATATTCTGCTGTACACAAAAACCAGTGGCCCATCCAGTCATCGTGAGATAGGCTTGCTCTGGCAGCAAATAGAAATAAATGCAGATATCCACAGCCAGACATTATTCAGAGAGAGAGAGAGAGAGAGAGAGAGAGAGAGAGAGAGAGAGAGAGAGAGAGAGGCAGAGAGGCTAAATTCTAAGCCTCCAACAAATCTTTCTTCTCCGAGCTCAGGAAATCCTACAGAAAAGGAAGCAGAAAGATAGGAGAGTCAGAGTGGATGGAGGACACCAAGGCAGCATAGCCATGTGAATCTTTCAAGCAAGATGTATATGAATGCACAGTGACAGAAGCAGCCAGCACAGAGCCTACATGGGTCTGAACCAGGTCCTCTGCATATACATTACAGGTTTTAGTTTAATATTTTATGGGACACCAGACTATAAGAAAGAGTCTTCAATCCTTTTAATGGTGCTTGGGACTCTTGCTTTGGTTGGGCTGTTGTGTCCAATATTGCTTTGTCTTACTATATTTTGTTTTTTTATTTTAAATTGGGTTGTTATCTCTTAGAATTTTGCTCTTTGTAATGGGAGGAAGGGAAGGGGTGGGTCTAGTGGGGAAGGGCTGTGATGAGAAGCTGTGAGGAATGGAGGGAGGGGAAGCTATACTCAGTTTTAAAAAGAAATTAAAAAAAGAATAGCAAAGAAATGAAAAAAGAATGAGGACAAAGAATACTAAATTGTAGCTAAAGTATGTTTTTCTCTGTCATCACAATCATAAATTCCACTTCATACTGTTCAACTTTTATTTGACTAAAACTCCCACCATGATTTTTCCACACGTGTCGTGTCTTTCTCTACTGATGGCATTTGTCCCAGGTTTAGGCACTGAAACTTCAACCCGGTGTTAAATTCATACTTTCTTAAGAGTTTTTATTAAATCATTCTTTTATTCATTGACTTGACAAGCACTTGCTACTTTACAAATTGTCCTAAGATACCACAATGTTAGAGAGGTCAGCAAAGGCACACATTTCTAGTCCGGAGTTATCAGCTGGGTAGAGAAGCTACTGAGCACCCAGGAGCTTGCCCAGCCCTTGCTGGGATAGCAATGGAGTGGCATCCAGCTGAGCTGTGCAGACTGGCAGCTTTAGTGCATGAGACAAACAATTAAGTATGTAAACAACACCCAGCTGATCCGCTGAGTCCACAAATACTGAGTGTTTGCTGTGTCCAGTGATCGTCCCAGTAGTTACTGTGTCTCAGAGAATAAATAGTACAAATATTTTGGCTCTCACTAATGTTGTGATAGGGATCCCACATAATCACATAATACAGAGCTAAAAATATTTTCTTCATTAAAAGTAGTTACATAAAACCCAGGACACAAGGTGACGTGTTAGGGGACGAATATTTTGTAGAAATGAAGAGGTTTATTCCAGATACAGATTAAATATGTAGAGGAATTAACCAAGCAAATATCTTACTGAAGAACTATTGGTTGGTGTCTTTCATAGGGATTTTGTTAAAGAGAAGAGACGCCATGACCACGGCAAGTCAAGTAAGCAAGGTAGCTTACTTATAATTAAGGGATTTAGTCCCATCACGGTGGGAAGCAAGGCAGCATGTAGAAACACATGAAGCTGTGAAAGCAGCTGACTTCTATGCCTTCCAGGCAACAGGAAGTGGTCTGAGGCACTGTGCAGAATCTTGAGCATATATGAGACCTCAAAGTCCACCTACACAGAACCACACCTACCCCAACAAGCTCAGTTCTTAATAGTGCCACTTTCCTTTCAAACCACTGGAGTTGGTTAATTTATTTTTTTAAATGATAGTTTGGTAATCATCTTTATGCTATCAAAAGTGTCTAAATGTCATCTATTTAACAAGTGTTAAATCGGTGACTTCAACATATATGGAAATATGACTCTTAGTCTTGTAGGTGATCAATACATACACAATTTAATACAAAGTTTCAGTACAAAATGTAAAAATACTCTGACATAAATTCTCACGTTGGTTAGAATCTTGTGTGCCCTCCCATAAGTGACATGGACTCTGCAATTCATCTACAAGTGAAAATTTTCATGTGTCCCTGAGTTTCTGCCTTTTATCTGTCCAAGATATAGAAAGGATGGCATGGGGAAAAATAGTGCATACTTCAGAAATTGGAGAAAGCATCAGTGACTCCTGCATTTATGTTCTCAGTTAGCTATTCTTCCATCCTACCCCTGCCACCTCTCATCCTTATGCTAAACATAAGTAAGGCCTCTACCACAACAAACTCCCTGTCATGCATGGAAACCTGAGTAATAGTTGAAGGCCCTGACCAATGGTTTGCTTACAATTGGCATACAGAGCTTCTGAATTCATGAGGATTTTATTAAGCATATTTCCCAAACTTTTAATCAATCATTATGTAATTTGTATTTATTGAGAAATGAGAAAATGAGCTATATAGACCCACCATAGTTACTACTATAAATATTTCTCCTCATTATACAAATCTCCATTCAAGTTTTATGGTATTGGTGGTAATTCTTTTAGCTGTTTTGAAAAAAAACATTCCTTTCTAAAACAGCATGCCATTTTCAAATTATGCCCTTCCAATAACTCTCAGAAGCTTATGTACATAGATTTCTCATCTCAAATATTTGTAAAATAAAGCTAGAGCAATAGCTACAGCTGAGGATCATCTGGGGTCTGGAATTCAAAAAAAAAAAAAAAAAAAAACCCATGCTCATTAGATTTTATTTCTCCAATCTGGGAACAGACTGAATTTGGGCCCTGATCACAAATTCTTAGCAATGTGCTTACAATTTCATTTGCACCTCTCTTAATTCCATTCATCTGTTCCCCTCCTACAAATATGATAATGATGATATATATATACATATATATGTGTGTATGCATGTATATATATGTGTGTTTATATACATATATATTTATATATTTATGTACATATAGTTATTTAATGTCAGGTGTGGTTTTAATTGCTTTTATAAAGTTTGGCATCATGTACACTCAACTCAAAATAAGAGTAAAGGTACACTTCTGAATGTCAGCATGGCCAATTCTGTCATTACTCTATCTCCGTATTGTGTGTTCTGTCCAGGGATACCTTCTGGAGAATCTCAGTGGTAAGACTTGAGTCCTTCACAGGTGCCTTATCTCATTCAGTCTTGGCTAAATCAGGTTTAATCACAATGTATATCTTAGTTCATATACATACTGGATAAGACACTAAGATAAATTCTTTCTACTGGAACAATGTCAAGTAAAAAGGAGAAATGTTGGGTCTCTTCGAGTTACATCACTAAGTAGAAATGACATACTGGAGGGTAGAGACTGGGTAAATGAAGTAAAATACATCCCCTAATTCTCCCCTCCCCATGTTTGTTTTTATCGCGATTTCCAGGCCATCAGTTTGGCTCAGAAAGTTTCCTGTCACTCTGTCATATGATGGTCGCATTTCTAAGATCCTTTGCTCAGCACCAAAGTGCCCATCTTAGGCAGCTTTTCACTTACCATTTTTGTTAACAGAAGTAACTCGTAATCCCTAAATTTCTCCTCTGCACCTGTGTTCTCCACGTCTCTGGTTGGTTTTCTTCTCTGGTTAGGGGTTAGTGTGTGGCCTCTGCTTTTACCTCTCAGCACATATTTACTGCCATAGTGAAAACCTCCCTCACTCTTAAGGACATGCTTTCATTGAAGACACTTCTTCTTCCCTAAGAATTCCACGGTGGATTTTGCTCCACCCTTCTTCAACTCTCCGCTGAAAGAGAAGAGCCTGGCTCAGTTCCCTGAGTATTTCCAGTGCCTGGCATAATGTTTCACATAGTAAATATTACCATGTCTGCTAACGTGAACATAGTCTTTAGTGCACAGAACTGAAATAATGGGCGTTGCCTTTAGTTTCTTTCCAAACGTAGATGGGATCGAATGCTTTGTGAAGACACACCTCAGAGCAATGCCTTCTACAGAAATCATAAATAATAATTTTTATCCTGTGGATGCCGAGGCCCAATATTAAATACTAATTATGCTACTGTATGTAACATGATGCCAAAATGAGGAGCCATAATTGAGGCGCTTTACGACAAACAGAACCCGGTTCTGAGGAAGGTCACAAACACTGACTTCCAAAACCCGCTGCCGATGGACAGGTAGGCAGAGTGATTCATCTGCTCAGGGACCTTCAGATAACTGTTCCACAGGAGATGAGACAATAAACACCAATCTTTACTTTACAAGCTATTTATGGAAAGAAAGGGAGGGTTGGTTCTGCTTTATTTTTTTTTTTATCATGGTGTTTGCAGATACGGCAGTATGAGGATCATGGACTAATGGAAGTTGGGACGCTGAATGTTTGCTGCAGCTGCAACAATAACAGATGCCTAAAGGGTCAAATGCACACAAGGACCTTCGAATCTTTGTTCCCCACCAATGAAATCTCTCAGCGTTTGTTGTTTGTCACTGAGCTTTGGGAACTCTGAAGCAAAAAGCAACAACCAAATGGGCCGGAAAGGAAGTATGAGGCTATTTTTGACTCCTGAGGAAGTCTATGAATTGAAAATCTAACCTACCTTCTCTTTTCAAAAATATGTTTCCATTCACATGATTTTTAAACACTTCCTTTATCACTTTTATTTTTCAAGCAATGCAGTAGCCTTTTAAGCCAGTGAGCTACATCTACCAGGATGAAGAGCATGAACTGTCACTTCCTGTTTATCGCTATCATTTACTCTACCACACTCTACTGTGAGGCTTATGGTGAACCTCTAGATTAGTACTGAAAATTCTCTACAGCCTGGAGGACAGATAGAGATGTAAGATGGTTGGATAAAACTCAGCACACACCTTTGCCTGCACTGGATTTTGCCTTTGGGCAAGAATGACTAGTTTCTAGGGTCAGTTGCATCTGTGAGACGCCCTCTAGATTACGTGTGCAGTGAGTTGTTCAAGAATTTAGGAACCAGAGTTATTAGTAATATCCCCGATTTCATTATTTCTTTATTGAGAATTGAGTGAGCTATTTTATGGTGCATGGTTTATGTTTCTTTATTATTTAAAATGGGTAAGAATATATCCATTTTATAGAGGGAATTTAAGGGCCACACTGATATGTACATAGAGATGAATTGTAACGGCTTCTGAGAATTTTCTCCATCTTTCACTTTGAACAAATGTCACCATCGGATAGGGTCACATTCTGAAGTTCATGTATTCCATAGTGACTGGCAGTAAAAATTAAATGCAGAATATGAAAGGGAAGCTGATTGATGAACAGGTAAGTAGAAGCTCCTACTGCTTACAAACTGATGTTTAATATTCAACGTCAACTTGCCTGGCTTTAGAAGCATCTTGGAAACAACATGAAGGTGGTTCCACATATGTTTAAATACAAGGGAAGTCCCACTTTGAATGAGTGACACTGTTTCAAAAGTAAGGATTCTGGACAGCTAAGACAAGGGGCCTGAGCTGACTGTCAACATTGCTAACTCTCTGCTTCCTCACTGTGGACACTATGGGACAAGCCACCTCACAGCCCTGAAATAATTTTCCCACCATAAGGACGCAATCCCGTCTTAAACTATGAACCTAAGTAAACCCTTCCTTCATGTTGCTTCTGTCAGTATTTTGTCTGAGAAGTGTGGAGAATGTCTTAGTAAATTTAGGAAAATGACAACCAAATTATCAAGATCAGTAGTAAAATTCAAGATGGCCTTATGGTGAATCTGGAAGAAGATAGGAAAGGCAGAAGGAGTTACAGTATGCAGCTAAAGAAACTGTAAACCATGGACTGATAGCGCCTTCATCCAGCAGCTGATGGAAACAGAAGCAGACACCCACAGCTAAACACCGAGCCAAACTCACGGAATCCAGTAGCAGAGAGGGAGGAGTGATGAGCAAAGGGGTCACGACCAGGCTGGAGAAACCCACAGAAGCAGACCATTCCACATAGAGGAATACTTTCTCAGCCTAGACATGGAGGAGGGGCTAGGCCCTGCACCCAATGATATGACAGACTTTGAAGACTCTCTGGGGAACAGAAAGGGAATGGGCTGAGGTTTGGCCTGGGTGATAGGGGAGGATGGGAGGGTGAAGAAACTGGGACTGACATGGGAAACAAACTTGTTTCAAATTAATTAAAAAGAAACATGGGCTCTCTCAAGTAGACAGGGAAAGAGGCTGTGGCTGTGCAGTTAAGGTACATACGTAAACGTTCTATGTGTTGATCTCCCATGTCTCGGAGTGTTCACGAGCCTGGTGTCTACTAATTGAACACTACTGACAGAGAGATCAGTTGTGAAAATCTGTGGTGATACCTCGCTTGTACGAATAAAGCCTGTCTGAAGGTCCGAGAATGGAGTTTGCCACTAGCTAACCGTAGACATCTGGAGGTCTATGCAGACAAACATGAGATGAAATCGCTGGGCAGAAACGGGATATAAGCCAGGAGAACAAGACCTCTCTTATCTGCTGAGCCACTAAGGAGGTAAGGTGTGGTGGTATCTTTCTCCTTCTATTCTCTGATTTCTCAGCATTTCCTTCTAAATATGACTCCAGGTTTTTATTATCCAGACCAATCCAACAAACATTAAACATCAATGGACAGAGATGAGTGTAATCAGGCGCTCTCTCTGTCACTTAGATCCTTGGAGCCTGTCTGCAAATGTTACAGCTCCAGAGAGAAAGATAACCTGACTGCCACAAGTCAGGCTATACCTGCAGCTATGAAGAGAGGTATCCTGGATACCTACAGCTCTAAAGGGAAATTTATTGGAAAGTTGGACTATACCTACATCTGTGAATGGGGTGGATCCTAGTTACCGACAGCTGTGAGGTGAAAGGTACCCTGATTGGCAGGAAGGCAGGCTATAGCTATAGTTATGAAGAGATAGTGTTCTGCATCCATACTGCTGTGAGAAGGAAGTATCACGACTTTTTAGGAAGTTAGACTATAGCTGGAGATAGGTTCTCATGGTCTCCTCATGGAATGTGGCAATCCTGAGCCTATCTAAGACAGTCACTATAGCTGAACTCTGCCGCACTCCCCTAAGGGAATTTCCCAGCAGAGAGTTCCATTTCTTCTCAGCTCCAACCCAACTTGTTACTTCTGCTTCACTATGCTAAGCTAAAGGGAAATCGTGCAAAAACGTAACAACCTGCTCTGGCTTGGGCAAAAAAGCTGTTGCTTCTGCTGCACTCCCCTAACAGAAGAGGTGTACTCAGCTACACTAGGGAGTTTTCAGTAGAGATTATTATGCTCTGCTCCAGTGAAGGAAGGATTGATTTGGGAATGATGAATCCAGGACAGCTACCGACTGAATGCGCACAGGGCTTATGTAGGGCTTCTTAGAGGAAGAGATTGTTTTTCAGCAAGATTTTCAGGTAGGGAATTCATTGGATTTCAATCCCCTTGATCTTGGACAAGCTCGAATTGACTAGATTTTATGCTCAAGGTTTGTTTGGTTTACTGCTCAGGGATTGGTTTATGTAATGCTCAGTTGGTCAGAGGCAGATTTGGCTCTGGTTTCAGGGCCAAAGTGTGTTTCTTTCATTGGTCCGTTTTAGCCTTTGGCTCTAGTTTGAAGACCAGGGTGTGTTTATTTCAACTGCCTCTGGTTCTAGAGCCAGTGTGTTTCTTTGGCTCTGATTTCAGGGTCAGGATATGCTTCTTTGGTTCTGGTTTAGGGCCAAAGTGTGCTTCTTTCACTGGTTCTGAGATCAGGGCCAGGGTGACTTTCTTTGGCTGGCCTTTTACCCCACACGGTGACCAATCATTTTTACTTCATTTAATTGACATCAAGGTTCTCCCCTTCAAAAGAGGAGACTAAAAGATGTTTCTAATATTGAAATCTGCAGTGTGTTTTTTCTCTAATTTTAGTCTTTACTCTAGCTTTAATGGCTTCCATGCATTTGATTTTTTTTTTGAACATCTGTCTTTCTCATTTCAAGCTTGTGAGCTAGACCAAAAGCTTTCTATAAAGTATGAATGTCAACAGCAAACAACTGTTATTGTTTACCACAACATAATGAATCATACTTGCACCTAGCAATTGATATTTTAAGAGTCTTTCATAGTACCCTTTTATCCTGCTGGGACACCCTATGTAATTTGAGCTATCCTCTTTTACTGTGGGGAGGTCTTTATCTACACAGGCTCCGTATCCGTTAGTATCAAAGCCTCTTTGTTATCCATTAGTACTGCTTTTAATGTCAATTAAGAAATTCCGAATCAGCTGCTATAGTTAAATTTCTATGAAACATGGCAGTGTCAAGAATTAAATTAATCCAGGACATGTTCCATATATTGTGAAACATTTTAGTGAATTGAAAGGAAACAGAGCCATTGAATGCCCCACGACTACAAAAGGTGACATATGGACTTTATGTGTATCCTCTATGTCTGTTCTTCGCAAATCTGTGCTGACAGAAGTGCCAGCGCTCATACACTCACATTTGAATACTCCCACTGAGGATCTACAGTAGGAAAGGAGAAAAAAAATCACTGATGAACTTGGAGAGGCAGAAGGGAGGTAATAGGAACTGAGGAACAATGTCTATTTTTACTTATGTCTATTAAGGGTAAATTAATTAAAATGTAATTAAATGGATCCGATGGTGGCAGGTGCTGTGCAACCAAACCACAAACTACGACTATTTGGAAGCACAACATTCCAGGTGCTAAAGAGAGACACGGGATGACGTTTAGGAGTTCATGCTTTAGTATGATCCCAAGTCAGTCATTTCTTTTAATAAAGCAAATGAATCAAGGGTATTTCCTTCAGATTACCACTGTAGCTCGTATTCTAGAAAACTACTGGATGTTTTCCTTGGGTAGTTGTCATTATGCCTGAAAATATCAGTGTGTGGTGGATTATTTGGCATAATTCACAACATAAACGCCTGTTTGTGCGAGTGAAAATAGCTCACAAGTTTAAAACAGCGTTGCACTTGAGAGGCACAGAAGCAGATGCAACAAGCCCACTCATACTGTTTTCCATCACTACTGGGCTCCTCAAGCCCATCGAGTATGAATTCACTTTACAACTGACAATATAGAAGCTCATCCCTCGCCTAATATTGCCCCGTGCAGTGAGTCTCCTGGCATCAGTTTCTGTTCCTGATAGTTATTTATAATTATGTCAATTATTGCCTTTACCATGGTTAAAATACCATGCTCTAGCCTCACTCCATAGCCTGCTTGTTTCTCATGCCACACGTACAAACTCAAACACATCCCGGAGTTTCCTGAGCAAGATATAAACTTAATATTGTCAGAGTCAGACAAAGAACGTTTGCTCACATATTCTTTAAAGCGTATGTATCTGTGAGCTCCAAGCAAAAACTAGGGCTAAAATCTGTCCTTTACTAAATGCAGGGTGCCCCTGTCTTCTCCCGTGTGTTTACAACACCTGGATAATGTCTCCGTGCCTCGTTCTTATAACCTGGACATCTAGATTTGGCTTGAAATCTCTTTCTGTTCCTTCTGCTCCAGATTCTCCCCCATGGTTGCAAGGGCAGCTTGCTTTTCTTTGCGTGGGAGATATAGTTCATACGTTAAGCTGTGGCAATAGAAAACTAGATAGGTGGGGCAGAGACTAGGAAGAGGAAGAGGAAGAGAGGGCAGGCGGGGGGGCGCTCCCCGAAGAGAACGTGGAATACTTAGAAAGTAGGGGTAATGATAAGGCAGAGCTAGCCCATAACATAATGTAAGAAAGAGATCAAACAGGTCTCTGGTTGCGGCCAACAGCGGCAGCCGGCGGGGAAACCTGCGTGGACATTTTTTTTTTAGAGAAAACGGTAATTTTGGCTAAGCTTTTTTGAAAGGAATGTCAAGTCCCCACAAGACTCCATTTACAGCAATGAAAATGACAACAGCTGAGCCGCACACAACATTCTCAAATAACAAACGTTCACTGATTATTTTATCTATGTGAGAGATGAACCTGGGCCCTGGGGCCATAAGAGCAAAAGATAGATTTAAATGCTTACTCATGAAAAGCCTATTTTCTCAGAAAACAGAGATCATAAAACACATGAGTGAATGAAAAGAAGATGCAGGACGAGGGAGCAGTATGCATGCTTCTCTGAGAAAACGGCCCATGAACAGCCCGACACAAAGTGGAAAACACTGACATTGGGGCTGGCTGTGTCATTTAAATGGTATATGTCACAGCTCAGAAGGTGCACAGATGTGGACCAGCTACACTCAGGTCTATGGAGTCTTTTTGATACCGTGGAATATGCATGGTTCACCAGCAGCAGGAGAGTGAATGAGGGGGGCCACATGGAAAGAGAGAGAGCCAGAGCATGGTGGGGTCAGGGTTTCACACCCCCTTGTAGTTAAGATCTGACATGTTCCCTGGAGTGTCCTGCCTGAAAGCTTGGTGGTCAGTCATGGGAATATTAAGAGATGATGCAACCCTTAGGGCTCAGGCCTCACAGCAGGAAGGAGTTCATTCAGCATATGCATGCACAGGGTATATTGAGGCCCATCCTCCCCTCTTTGTCTGTCCATTTCATCCCATTTTGAAGTGAGCATGCAGTGAGCAAGGTCTATGAGAACAAGGATGGTCCCTTTACTATCAGTAACAGAGGAGTGATGGGAGATGTCATTCTGTAAATATGTTTCTCATACTGGTTAATGAATAAAGCACTGTTTGGCCAATGGGAAAGCAAGATAGGCGGGGCTAGGAGACAAGGAGGAAAGAGGAAGTAGTGAGGAGGAGTCAGCATGTAGAACATGGAGAAAGCAAGATGCTGGCCCACTGCTCGGATAAGATGACCACGTGGAAATACTTAGATAAGTAGAAATGGGTTAATCATTAAGACAGAGCTAGCCCATAAACAATAATAGTAACTGGCCAACAGGATTGTATCAAATACAGAGTCTCTAAGTGTTATTGGGGCTTGTGTGGTGGTGGGACTGGGCGACTGGCTGGGAGGAACAAAGACTGGGACCAGACCAGCGGTGGGGGAAAAAACCTGCACATAACAGAGGAGTTTCTTAATTGTCATGTGGGCTGATAAAACCAAACTTCCTGGCATCTGGAATGGGTTCTAGCAGTGACCTAATTACGTCATTCTATGTCATTCCTCTTAAAAGTTGCAGGCCTCCTATGAACAGCACCATAGTGAGGAATAAACATCCAACCTGTGAATTCAGAGACATATGAAACCCATATCCAAATCAAACTAGTACATCTTACGGTACAAAAGTGAGGTGAAATTGTAATGCTGATATATTTGTGTATATGGAGTGATGTATGCATGTGACAGACACAATCACAGATAAATCATTCCTAGCATTAGCAAAACAGGGAGAGGTGTTTGTGTTTGCTATCACATAATTAGGACAGTATAGTTGGTTAATTAGTACATTTTAGTTTCCAGAAAACTTTTTAAATGAAAATAGATTCTTTTCATCTGTTCAACTATGTTCATAGCAGCATTATTTGTAATAACCAGAATCTGAAAGCAGCCTAGATGCCCCTCAACTAAAGAATGGATGGTGACAGTGTGGTGCATTTACACAATGGAGTCTTGAAATTCACAGGCAAGTGGATGGAATTAGAAGAAAATAACTTTAGTGAGGTAAGCCAGTCACAAAATAAAGTGGTATGCACTCACTCATGTATGGATTTTATACATAGTGCAAAGGATCACCAGCCTATAAGTCACACCACCAGAGATGCTAGGAAACAGGCAGGATTCTGAAAGAGACATTCATGAGTCCCTGGAGAAGGGGAAAGGGAAAGGAACAAGATCTCCCAAGCATGTTGGGAGCTTGGGGGAGAGGATAGGGAGTTAGGAGAAAGAGAAGGGGAGAAGATGAGGGGAGAGGTGGGCATGAGGGAGCCAGGGAAAGAATAGAAGAGAGCAAGAAAAGAGATATCATAATAGATGGAGCCACTATAAGTTTAGAGAGAAATTTGGCATTAGGGAAATGTTCAGAGATCTACAAGGATGACCCCAACTAACAATCTAAGCAATAGTAGAGAATCTATCTGAAATACCCTTCCTGATAAAGAGATTTATGAGTACCTTCTATGCCATCCTTGAGCTTTCATTCTGTAGCTGATGGAAGCAGAAGCAGACACCCACAGCTAAGCACTGAGCTGAACTCCTGGAATCCAGTTGCAGAGAGGGAGGAGTGATGCACAAAGGGGTCAAGACCAGGCTGAAAAACCCACAGAATCAGCTGGCCTGAACAAGTGGAGCTCACGTAACCCAGTATGATAGCTGGGAAACCAGCATAGGACCAACCTAGACCCCCTGAACATAAGTGTTAATTGGAAGGACTGGGAACTCTATGGGGCCTCTGGTAGTGGATCAGTATTTATCCCTAGTATAGGAATGGACTTTAAGAGCCGATTCCACATAGAGGGATACTCTCTCAGCCTAGCCACATGGGGGAGGGCCTAGGCCCTGCCCCAAATGATAGGACAGACTTTGAAAATCCCCCATGGAAGGCCTCACCCTCCCTGAGGAGCATAGAGGGGATTGGATCGGGTTGGGAGGGAAAGAAGTGGAAAGAAGGGAGAGGGAACTGGGATTAACCTGTAAAACAAGCTTGTTTCAAATTTAAATGGAAAGAAAAAGTAAATAGATTCTTCTCTCATACAAAACACCTGAGTGAAATTTCTCTTCCACCCACTCCTCCTAGATTTCCCCAACTTCCTCTCTTTCACATTTCTGCTCCCCATCCATCTTCTCTCAGAAAAGTGCTGCCATCACAGAGAAAACAGACATCCATGACAAAATATAATACAGTAAGTCAAGGCAAAAGCCCTCATGCCAAGGCTGGATGAGGATCTGATCAGGAGGAAAAGAATCCCAAGATCAGGCCAAAGAGTCAAGGACACGTCTGTTTCACAGTTAGTAGTCCCTCAAAAACACCAAGCTATCAGCCACAACACATGCACAGAGGACCATTTGCATGCCACTGCAGCCCCCATGCTTGCCACATCAGTCCCTGTGAGCATAAATATCCCCTCCTTAATTGATTTAATGTTCAGTGTTCTCTTCGGTCCTACGATCCTGCTGACTCCTTTTCTGTTCGATTCCTTGAGCTCAGAGGAGAGGGACCCATTGAAGACCCCCAATTTAGACTCTCTCTTCACATAATGTCTAGCTGTGTATCATTGCATCGGGTCCCATCTGCTGACAGAGGAAGCATCTCTGGTGGAGACCCAACAAGGCACCAATCTATTAGTATTATTATTTAACATTTATTTATTTTCTAATTTTGTTTTGTTGTTGCTGATTTTAGGCTAGGTGTATTGGGTTCTACCCTAGGTTTATGGGCAATCCAGCCTCCAGGTCTTGGGCATCAAAACAGTGCTGGGCATGGGCTTCCTCTCATGGAGTAGTCTTCAAGATAAATCAGATAGTTTGTGGCTTTTCCCACAAAGTTTGCTCCACCATTTCCCCAGCACATCTTGCATGCAAAACATATTGTAGATCGAAGGTTTTATGGCTTGAATGGCGTCCAGGCTTCTTTTCCAGAGTACCTTCCCTCGCCAAAGAGACTAGAAAATCCTAGTGAGATCACCATGCAGGCACCAGCTCGATCTCTCCACATTCAAGGAGCTGTGTGTATGTTGTTCTCAGCAATGAGGTCTCACTATCAGTGTGCAGAGAACCCTCTGTCCTAGGATCAGTGTGGCTTGCTTAGGGATTTCTGCAGTAAACCCTCAACCAACAACTCAACAGAATGCAAACTAGTCCCATCACTGGGTGCCTCGCTAGGCTACAAGAGATGGTCAGTTCATATTCCATGTCCCCCATTACTAGGAGTCCTTATTAGGGTCATCTAATAGATTTCTGGAATTCTCCACTGCACTAGGTTTTCACCTGCTAATGCTCCCCATCTTTCTCTCTCTCTCACTCTCTCTCTCTCTCTCTCTCTCTCTCTCTCTCTCTCTCTCCTTTCTCTCTGTTTACTCCATCTCTCACTCCCCCATGACCATTTTCATTTCCTTCCCCCACTACTCCCTGCACAATCTCAAACTCTACTCTATATATCCTTCTCAGGGAGATACGTGCTTCCACCCTAGAAGCCAGTCTACTGGATTGTAGTTTGGTTACCATTTTCATAATGGCTAATATCCACTTAGATGTGAATATTTAACACGTTTGTCTTTCTGAGTCTGCATTACCTGAACTCAGGATGACCTTTCCTATTTCCAACCATTTGTCTGAAAAGTTCAAGTCTCCCCCCCCTCCACTGAGTAATAATCCATTGGGGAAATTACCACATTTTCTTTATCCATTCTTTAGGTGAAGGATATCTAGTTTTTTGTTTGTTTTTTCCAGTTTCTGGCTATTATGAATAAGGCATCTATGACTATAGTTGAGCAATTGTCCTTCTGGTAGAATGGAGCTCCCTTTGCATACATGGCCAAGACTAGTATAGCTGGTTCTTGACATACACTGAATCCCAATTTTCTGAGGAACCATTATATTGATTTTCATAGTGATTGCACAATATTGAACTCCCACTGGGAATGAAGGTGTGTTTCATATAATTCACATCTTCTCCAGCATGAGCTGTCACTTGTGTTATTAATCTGTAATTATTCTGACCGATATAAGGTAGAATCTCAAGATTGTTTTGATTTGCAGTTCTCTGATAGCTAATGATGTACAGAGAATTATCAATAGAGGAAAATCAAAAGCTAAGAAAAACTGTTTATTAATTTTTCAATGGGATTATTTGTTTGTTATGATGTCTAGTTCCTTGAGTATCTTACAAATTTTGGATAGTAGTCTTCTATATATGGCTTGTTGGGAAAAAAAATCTTTTCCAGTTCTATAGGTTACTGCTTTGCTTGATGGCGGCCTTTGCCTTATGGAAGCTTTTCAGTTCACTGAGTTCCCAATTACTCATTATGCTCTTAGAACCTGTACTATCAGTGTTCTCTTCATAAAGTGCCAATGTGCTCAGGGCCATTCCCCACTTTCTCTTTTTTCTTGTGCAGTGTGCCTGGTTTTATGTTGAGGTCTTCAATTCTTGGCCTTGAGTGTTGTGTAGGGTGAAAATCATGGATTATTTGCATTCTCTTGTGTGTAGATATCCAGTTGTGCCAGCATAATTTGTTGAGGATGCTGTTTTAATTTTGAGTATTTGTTTCTGGCTTCTTTAACCAAAAAGAAGATAAGATGTCTATAGGTGTGTGGATGTATGACTGGGGCTTTGATTCAAACATGTCTATTTTTGTGACAATACCATATGGTTTTTATTACTATAGCTTTTAAGTACAACATTTAATCATGGACAGTGATGCCTCTAGCCATTCTTTTATTGCTCAAGTTTTTTTTTTTAACTATTCTTAGTTTTTTTTTCCCATGTGAACTTGAGAATTGTCTTTTCTAGGTACATAAAGAATTGTGTTGGAATTGTGATTCTTTCTTCAAAGGCGAAGTTTTTGTCAGATTTGGGGTGGAACAGAGGGGCAGAGTAATGAAAGAAGTTTCTTGATATAGGGAGGTTCATTTGAGAGATAGGAAGAAACCTCCAGTCAGGGAAACTCCCAGGAACCCACGGGGAAGACCCAAATTAAGACCCCTAGCAACAATGCAAAGGTTTCCTGAACTGTTTTTTTTTTTTTTTTTTCTGTAATCACCTTGGTGACTGCCCTAATTGTCATCAAGACATCGTCATATAGTAAGATATGGAAGCAGATACAGAGATCCATAGCCAAGCACTCAGCTGAGCTCAGAGAGTCCTGTTGAATAGGGAGTGGAGGGGTTTTATGACCCAGGGGGTCAAGACCATGACATGGGAACCTACAGAAACAGCTGACTCAAGATAATGGAAGCTCATGGACCCTGGACCAACATCTATGGAGCCTGCATGGCTAGACTCTTTGCATGTAAGTGAAATGTGTGTAGTTTGGTCTGTTGGGGGGGGGCTTGAGCAGTGGGATCAGGACCTATCTCTGGAGCATTTGCTGGCGTTTTGGAATCTTTTACCCTTGCTGAGTTGCCTCTCCTAGCCAGGATGCAGAGGAAAGGGCTTTGTCATACCTCAACTTGATATGACATGCTTTGTTGACTCCCATGGGAGTCTAAAGGAAGACAGAGAAGGAATGGATAGGGTAAGGAAGGCACTGGGAGGTGGTGGAAGAAACCAGGAGAAGAGGAGGGAAATTGTGGTGGATATGTAAAATGTTTGAAAATATATATATAACATTTTAATAAAAATTTTGTTTATCTAATCTTTAACAGTGGATAGTGATACCTAGAGAATTTTTTCCAGGTTGGTAGAGTAAAGGCTTTTAAAGTATTTCCTTATGATTCTCTGGATATCCTCCATGTCTGTTCTTATATGTTCCTTTTTGTTTATGATTTTTGTTAATTTAGGTATTTTCTCTGCGTCCTTTCTGCTGTGGTGTTCTAAATCTGTACACAGTATATAAATAGACTAGTGTTTATCATGACATAGCTCTTTCTCATGAGAATCACTGCTCATTTATAAGATACGATGTATTCACTTTTTTTCCATTTCCCCATTCATAAAATAAGAAAGGAATATGGAAAGGTATCATCAATACTTTTGTCTGTTCTTTAACTAATGTTTAGTTTCACGTTCGAATTATGTTAACTAAACTGAATTCTCATGCTACTAACTCAATTCTGAATTTTCTAAACTGCATCAAAATAAAGGCCACATTCATGGTAAGATACATGAAATAAAACCATTTAGCACATTTTCCCCATGCTTTATTTTAGGATGTTTCATTTGCTCTATTCTACCAATACCAACACAGTCTGACTCCTTATGAGTTTTGCCCTATTTTGATGCCCTATTTTGATGGCCATGTTCCCTTTATTAGCTTCAAAGAAGAATGCTGTGTTCTGTTGACCACTGTACTATTTCCATATGAACCTGCCTTTGTTCTGTGCACACACAAACATCCTCCGTTCCAATGCAATTACAATGTGTCTCTGCATGTACCCACCCCACTTCTGTTGACTACCGATCTGTCCATACATGCATTAACCTTAAGCCAGACATTTCCTATTCCAATGGCCACTGACCCTCTCCACATTTACTGGCTCTACCTGGTACAGTTGCCTTCTGATATTCCTAGGCAGATAATTTCTTTCTCAAACTACCACTATAAACAAACTTTATTGGTTTGTTTAAAGTGTGGTCACAAACTCTTGTTTAATTGCCCAGGATGACAACTGAAACCAGATGGTGAGTTGTAATGAGAATGAACCAAATGTTTATAAATAGAGAAAAGCATGGGAGAAAAAAAATAGGAGGAAAGATTTATATTTAATATTTATGCTAAACTGATTCTGCCTTGTTTCATTTGGTCCCCGTGTAGTTCAGGCCTATGTCCTCCTGAAATCTATCAGGACACACCTGCTTCCTACTACTCTTCTTACCAGCCAGAAGCAGGTTGTCATCTGTTAAGGAAAACAAAACGAATTGTCCTCCACTGGTTTCTTATATTCAAAACATCAGGAATTGATTTAAATTTTTTATTCTGAGATGATATATTTAGATTTATTGGACATTTTACCTCCTCATCCTTGTTCAATTTTAATTGACTTTAATATTTTGTAATTTTTGCTATAATTTCTGTATATGTTGCCAAATTCTTTAAACATATTATTTAATGCAAGGGCTGTTTTCTTATCAATGACTTGAATTTTCTTGGTTTGCCTCTTAACAACCTCTGACTCTTTTGAGTTAAATGTTCACTACTATTCTAAAATCCATCATTTCTTCTGTTAAGAGACTTTTCTCCTTGTAATGGAATCAAAGTTACACAGTCACCTGTCAATATGAAAACAACATCCAGGCTACAATAGCATATGTATTTTCTATATTAAAATAAAAATCTAAAGACTATGACTTATGTGTGTGATAATTACATGATATTTATCCCCCTAGCCAGATAAAGGTGTTCCTCTTATACAAAATAACATCATTAGTTTTTTTTTCTATAATTCAAATAAATAATATAATATTTTTGGCCCATCTCAGTCATTTAGCATTAAGGTTATGCTGTTGCCAAAAATTCACTAATTTATTAGTTTCTTTGATAAGACTTCACAAACATACTAGAACTATGTTGCTGTCACTTATTTAATCTCCTATTGAGATATTCCTGGAGAACTAATATGAATATCGTATGTGTGTGCAGTGTTTACTATGAGTATATAGTTCCATCTTCCTTGAAAAGATCACTGAGTTATGGCATACATAACTCTCCAGTCAGGAATATACAGACTCTCTAGAAATGACATTATTCTCCTGCTGGGCTGTCCAAACAGCCCAGGATAATTCATAAAGGCACAGGAGTCCCTCTGTTCCAATAAAGTATTGTATATGAAAAGTAGACAGCAGGCAAACTCAGCCAGCATGTGCAGTTGAGTTATCACTTGCCTACATCAACTCTAACTTTTAAAGTCATCTCTTCTTTTCTTCAATTTAGCTACGTGAGTAGAGTCTCTGTTTTGCGCCGACAATTGATAATATTGATTATAAAATTACTGTGGTAATTTACATAGCCTCACAAAGACTGCATGCCAGTTCAAGCTTGCTATAAAATGATAAGAGGTAAAGGTCAATGACATCAAGGGGGTGAAGGGAGTGGGAGAGAAGAACAACTAAAATGTTAATGATTCTTGGGAAATGATTAGAGAGAAATGATTTGAAACTGCTCGTGCTTAAATGCATTAGAACCCGTATAAATAAAGACAGCCTGAGCTGGTCGGGGCCATCAGTTTAAAAGACAACTCATGGTCAGACTTCTCATTTTACGATGACATCCTTCCTGCGGTCTAAGAACCCTGCTCCAGCTGGATTCCAGCACCTCACTAGAAAAGATTTCCAAGATACTGAAGCTGCTCAGTTTGACACTACCTGGACAGTGAGTGTTTCCCACATTGTTCTTCAGACTCTAGTTTAGTTGTTTTTCAGCCTCTGCGATAAAAGACATTGACAGAATAGTTTATTGGAGAAAAGCTGGTTTGGGCTCAGTGTTTCAGGGAACTGTGTTCCATCAAGGCAAGGAATTCCACCCAAAGTCAGTAAGAAAAGAGGAAGGAATGATCGTGCCTTTCCACTTTCTCCTTTCATTCTGCTCAGGAGCTGGCTCCATGGGATTGCAGTACCCACTCTGAGTGGGATCATGGGATTGCAGAACCCACTCTGAGTGGAATCATGGGATTGCAGTACCCACTCTGAGTGGGATCATGGGATTGCAGAACCCACTCTGAGTGGGATCATGGGATTGCGGTACCCACTCTGAGTGGGATCATGGGATTGCAGTACCCACTCTGAGTGGGATCATGGGATTGCGGTACCCACTCTGAGTGGGATCATGGGATTGCGGTACCCACTCTGAGTGGGATCATGGGATTGCAGAACCCACTCTGAGTGGAATATATTCTCACCTCAGTCACCCCAATCCTTCCCAGGCATATTTCCTAGGTGTTTCTATTTTCTGTCAAATAGACATTATCAACTTGCAATATCTTTATATTCCCTGATTACAATCACCCAGTAAGCATCAGTGACTGACAACAGTGAAGAACTTTCAAGTTGATAATTTCAAGAATGACGCTTGGTTATTGAAAGGAACCTTGCCCCTTTGAGTTAATGCCTATGTTTTCAACTAAAATGAATAAACTCAGAACCCAACATATTTGGCCTATAAACTGCCCACACATAAAGTTATATTAAATTTATATTGTTATCTCAGTAAAGCAGGTTAATACTTTTTCTATTGTTCCTTTTAAAAATGACAGACTGCCTCTTATGATACTATTAATAAAATCAAAAGTAGACATGCTGTCATGGAGGGGAAATTTTCATGGGTCCCTACCTCTACTCAAAGAACAACAGAAACTACTCAAAGAGGGAAAAATAGGTGTTTCAAGAGATGTGCTCCCTAACTGGTTATCCAATTTCAATTAGTATTGTCTGAAATTGCAAATATACAAAGACAATAAATAGATTCAGTGAGTTGTTTGTATGTGTCTATGCATATGTAAGAATAACACATAAAGAGGAAGAATCCTTGAATTACAGAGAAAGTAGGAATGGGGTATATGGAAAGGATGAGAGGGAGCAGAGTGAAGAGGGAAATATTCAATTTTATTAAAATTTAATAAAAAGAGAAAGATACCAGAAAAGAATAAAACATGATTAAAGGTTAGCAAAATACTTAGGTTTTTGCCTTGTATTTACCTTATAATAAAGTATTTGATAAACATAAAAAGGTAAGCAGTTAAGCATTGACATTTAGAAATATTATTCATACGTCAAAAGTTATAAATAAGAAAAGGAGCTACATTTTTTATACTAACATGCCACCCAGGAGGGTATTTTTATGTATCACTTATGCATTTTTTAGAAAACTCTGATTTTTGAATATAACAAACACTATAAAAACAAGTACCCTTGATGTCTTCAAATGCGTCACCCTTTTCTTCCTCACATATATTAAAAATGTCACACGTCTAATAACTCCACACTGGTATTAAAGGTTGGGCACTTGTGTGCTCATGGAAAAATGATTTTATGACCCTCAGTCTTAATAAACTCTGTACCTACAACAGCCTTACTTGGTCTCCTTGCTTTGTGTGTGTGTGTGTGTGTGTGTGTGTGTGTGTGTGTGTGTGGTTATCTTGTATCTTCCCATTTTTTGACAACAGGATCTTATGTACTCCACTCTGTCCTCCATTTCCCTATGATATTATGATGCTCTCCTGACTCTGAATTCTGAGTGTTGGAATTGCAAGTGTGCACCACCACACCAGACAAGAACAGTCTTACACTGTAACACAACAGTGTCTTTGGTTTAATAAAAATCATGTCTATTCTTCTATTTTTTTGTACTAGATACCACTTTTTTAAAGTTTAAAAATCTTAATTTTAGTGTGTGTGTGTGTGTGTGTGTGTGTGTGTGTGTGTGTGTGTGTGTGCCAATTGAATGGGTTGGAAAGATAGTTGTATTCTTAAGGGGTTTCTTGGCATTCACAAGACTGAGCATTCAATACACAGCACTGCAAAAGTGCACAAACATGAACATTCAACATGAGATTTGCACCAGCCTGTATTGATCTATCCAACTCAAGAGAATGGTCTAAAAGTACATGTAACCTCCTGGAACAAGTGACTTGGGTCTCTACTTAATATATCAATGCAGAGAAACTGGATTGCAAGTTCTCTGGGCAACACTCAGTATCTAGCTGTTACAAAGTATGACTTGGATACGCTGCCTCATACCCTGAACTTTCCTATCCAGGGGCTGGGCTATCCTTCACACGAAGGCTAGCCCTGCGTACTCCAGCCAATTTGGTTGCCCACACATGTTTGTACTTTGGCCTCCTGGTTGATGTACCTGATTCCATTCTCTCTCTTACCTTCTCTCATTATGCCCACGACTCAGTTCAATCTGGTCATACCCACTCTGGACTCCCCTTGATGTCTCTGACTGGCTATGATTCCCCACATATCTATAAGAAATTCTCTCATCCATCATGCCTAGGAGCAGTCATGTCCTTTCCACTCTTTTTTATTTCTTTTTTCCACTCAATGGGAAGATACATGGCCATTAAAATTCATAAAAAGCAATGTGTTAAGACTGACACTATTAATGGAGGGAAATTATATAGAAATTATGGGAAGTCACAGAATCACTAAAGATCCATTTTTTAAAGCTTTTTGTACATAAGCAGAACTTGCTGTGTAATTGATATATTACAGTTAAAGTGGCATAGGTTATTTCACCAGATTGAAAAGTACAGTGATAAAAACATGTTTGTGAGGCCCTATTGTATAGAGGCAACTGTTCTGCAATGACCATGGTAATTACACATCACTATTCCCTTCATCCATGTTATAGGTTATACACAACTGAAAATTTTATCTGCCTCATACTTTGACATTATGATACTTAGCAGATGTGCTACTTGGTTGCCTTGACAACTACACACATAACTACTGAACCTTGAAGATAGCCTTCTAAAAACAGGAACATTTCTGATCTTTTCTTTCTTTTTTTCTTAAAATGAGAGGCTCTGTTCAACTAAGTATTCAGCATAAACATGACAGTGACAGACAGTTTGAGACAATTTGTGCTAATGATTTCCATGTGATTTTGTTTGTTTTGTAACTGGTTTCAATTCTTTTAACTAAAGTCAAGATCACCATTGAGGTTTCTGTTGTTGGATATGAATAATGAAACCTTTTTTACAATATGATTGCAGCTCCCAGCAATGTGTTACTCGATGTTCAGTGTCTGACCTTCAGGAATATTGATGGTAAAAGAAACCTATGAGTTACAGGTCACATACAAGACAACTAACCTTGGAAGCACTTTAGCTAGGATGAATGAATATTCCAATCAGCAATTGTTATCATGAAAATACTTCATATAGCAGCTCAGATTCATGTTTAATATTATATATGTGTGTGGGGTTGGAATTTATAAATTGTAGGACACACAAAGTAAACCCTACAATTTATGACAATCAAAGAAATAAAGAAAACTTTTAATTATAGTCTACATCTTAGTTTGTAGGTTTCAAAAATAATGAACTTTGATGATGGGAGATGTGATCTGTAAATATGTTTCTCCTATTGGTTAATGAATAAAGCCCTGTTGGTCAATAGGAAAGCAAGATAGGTGGGACAAGGAGAGGTGGAGGATTCTGGGAAACATAGAATAGAGTGTATATGTGATCTTGGGAGGAGAGGACACAGGAGTCTGGCGTTCTCAGTTAGATAAGACCATGTAGAAATACATACATTATTAATGTGGGTTAATAATTAAGACAGAGCTAGCCAATAAGAAATGCTAATCACTGGCCACTGTGTTTCATTGGACCAGAGAAGGGTGTTAGGACTTGGTGGGCCAGAAAAACTCATGCTAAAAATATTGCCTGAAACATGGATATTAAGAACTTCCATGTACAACTTGACAAAAGCTTAAAAAGGGATTTTAGAAACAAAAGAACAGAGATAAGCAAGGGTTCTTGATAGCAACATTTTTCTCAGGTGGGCTCTGTTTTGCTAGAGGCAAGCAGAGACTTGCTGACTCAGCATAAGTGGGACAAATTGCAAGGCATTTTTAAGACACTCTTCTTACAATTGAACAGTGTGTATGAGCAGCTGGGAGTGGCAGTGACAACATCTCCAAGTCAGCAGCATGCTGCTTGATGGTTGCATAGACTAAGGCAGTGAGCACAGCTCCCAGTGCTGGCAGTAAACTTACCCCACCATCTTGGAAAGAGTGGCTTTAATTTTAGCAATGTTGTTTAGCAGGTAGAAGACTCATAGTCAGAAAAAGATTTAGAGTACAGACAAATTCAGAGAGAAAAAGTAAAACCTCTGAAGGATTACAGTGTGTTTAAAAATATATTTAGGTGCTGGTTGTTGGTGGCACATGCCTTTAATTCCAGCACTCAGGAGGCAGAAGTAGGTGGATCTCCATGAGTTTGAGGCCAGTCTGGTCTACAGAGTGACTCCCAGGACAGGCTCCAAAACAATACAGAGAAACCCTGACTCGAAAAACCAAAATATATATGTAGGCTTGTGAGAGCAAAAGAAACAGGATAAAGTGGGTTTTTTTGTTGTTGTTGTTTTGTTTTTAAAGAAATAATAGAGTAGTCAGGGGTGGTGGCACTTGCCTTTAATCATAGAACTCAGGATGCAGAAGCTCTGTGATTTCAAGGCCAGCCTAGCATAGAGAGTGAATTCCAGGACAAGCCAAAGTACACAGAGAAACCCTGTCCCATAAAAGGAAAAAATAAAAGTAAAAGAAATAGAGTAACAGAAAAGCTATGTAAAGATGGAAAATACACAAAGAGTCTGGATACTGTATGCTACGGTGTTGTCTTTGAATTGTTTGCTGAAGAAAGAGTAACAATGCTAAAAGACATTTGATTATAAATGCTGTTAAATTAATCCAATTTATGTATTTTGGAAATACGTTGACTTTGAAATTTAAGCCTAAGGAATGTTTACTTGGGAAAAGAAGTTCTACTTTTGTTTTCACAGAAAATGAAAAGCTGTGGATTCCTTCCATATGATTTGAAAAAGCAAGACCCCCTAAAGCAGTGTGCCAGGTGATCCCCCATCTAAAATAGCTGAGGTCATGCAGCCTTACAGACTGCAAAAACAAGGATTTGGCAAGTTTTCTGTGCTTTGCCATGATCCCCATGGTATAAAGTGTCCCCAACCAACAGGAAGCACTTTGGAGAAAATGATGCCCTCATTCCCAAGTATTGTTTATAAATGTTTTCATTTAAATGTGGTTGGTTATAAATGGTCAATGATGACAACCAATCTCTTTTTAAAGGTAAAAGGGGGATTATGCTATAGAAATGAATACTTTTTTGGAATGGATTTTCATTTATTGATACAAATTTAAGGTCAATTAAATTTGTGATATGTATATTTCTCCTCTTGTTTAGGCATTGTGTTTGTATAGCTCATTTAAAGATGTAATGAATAATTAAGTACAAATTATAGTTACCTATAATACTCAAAACTTATAGTTAGGTCAGTTAGGTTTTCTAGAGACATAGAGATATATTTCAAATGGATAGGCATTGTTCAAACTTTTCAAAGACCTACAGATTATGGTATTTAAAATGGTTTAGGGTTTTTCGTAACAGACATAAGTGCTCCTGGCAACACCACTGGTGTCAAAAAGGAAGATGGACATCAAAGAAACTCGTTATGGAGTTTACTTTCAATTTGGCAAGACTAGCTATTTGATCGATCAAGATACTGCTCTTGTCTGGACTGTTTGACTTTATGCTGTATAAACTGGATATGCAGGACCCACAGGAAAGTGACTGCTGATACAAGATGGACATTGTTACAGGGTTCCTGCTTCATGGAAGAGTTTGCCAGGCAGTCTACAAGACACAGAGAAGTAACCGACAAATTACCAATACAGGTGGACAGTTTAAAGGTTCCTGCTTTGCTGAGGAGTCTGCCAGACACACTATGGCCTATGGGCCAATATGGAACATTACAGAAGAACTGGTGACTGTCCAGGCAATAAGTTGTCTCTGACCATTCCAGAGTTTATATGCTCTCCTAGTGTTGGCCTTTGATGGAGTTGAAGACAGATAGTTATGGTTATAGTTTTTCTTAGTTAGGATTAAAGATAAGGTCCACAGAGGACCTTAGATTCACAAAGATAGGGTAGATGATAGAATATTTTCTATAAATCTTGCTAAATGTTAACAGACTTCTTTGATAACTGTTATATATTTTAGTATGTGAAAGTTAAAACCCTTCTTTTTATTTAGACAGAAAAGGGGAGATGATGGGAGATGTCATTCGGTAAATATGTTTCTTATTGGTTAATGAATAAGGCATTATGAGTCAATAGGGAAGCAAAGTAGGTGGGGACTAGGAGAGGTGGAAGGTGCTTGGAAATATAGGATAAGAGTCACAATGTGACCTCAGGAGGAGAGGATGTGTGAGTCTGGCATACTCAGTAAGATAAGACCATGTAGAAATAAGTATATTAGTAATTAGGGGTCAGTAATTAAGACAGAGCTAGCCAATAAGAAATGCTAGTCACTGGTCAACAGGTTCATAATTAATACAAGCCTCTGTGTGTTATTTGGGGCTGATGCAGCTGTGGGAACAGACTTGGGGGTGCTTGTAACACTTTGATATTTTTCAAGCATCATTTAATACCATAATGTTATCATAACTTTAAGTTTACCCAACTGGTGCTTTTTCATAGTGTAAAAAATAGTGAGCATTTTGGAATCACAGAGACTTCATTTCGTAATCCAAAAAGACACCACCAGATAGCAGATAATGTTTAAATTATGTAATTCACTCAATTCAAGAGCCTTTACTGGACTAAAAAAAATTATTATATTTAAAGCATCTGGCACAAAATAGATAAAAACCAATTACCATGACCCCAATTTAATAAAAGAGAAAGAACATTTTAAAAGATCAAATTGAAAGACAATATTTTCAGAAGTTATATGTCTTCCTCTGAAGAAAAATAAGTATTGATTAATGAGACCTATCCTGGATCACAGAATGCTGGGTGACATATTTTCAAGTATTTATTTAGAAAAAATGATGTGTCTGTGACCTTATATGAATTGAGTTGACTTTCATGTGGCTTTGCATTATCTACTCTCAGAAAGGTTAGGACTGTGTGCTATTGATTTCCTCCACCAAAAGATATATTTTCATTAAATTAATAAGACTAAATGGAATAAGCCTTTCAGACATGGAAAAGAACATATTTTATAAAATATTGAAAGTCCTTGACAGACGAAAGTGGTAAGAAACACAATTTAATGATTACAGAGGCATTTGTTCACATACATATGATTTTAGGTGCTTTAAAAAGTAAAAAAAAAATGTTATTTGTTTCTGTTGATTTGGTAGTATACATTGTTTTCACATGTCATTGACTTTTGCATAATATTGCTTCAGTAACTTAGCAACCTTATAAAAGACTAAGTTAAGAAATGACTGCTTTAAAATTATTGATGGTTGTTTGACTGAGAAATCTATAATAACAATTATACTTCACTTTTTTCATATTCAAACTGAATGAGCATAGAGCATACCTCATAACTGTTTTAATCTGAGAGTCAACATGACAATCATTGCCTTCGGGTTTGGCTAGTACTGATCAGTATTTAAAGGTTGTTGTTAACTACAATTTTGTCATATATCAAATGTTCTGAAGGAGATGACTACAGCTCTTCTGATTAACCTGCACTTTTATTGTATGTTTCCATACAATAGTTGGTATATTAATACTGATTCTTGAGTTTTGTTCCTTATTTGCATAGTATACAAGGCCTCATGAGGTGTTTTAAAATTTATTTTATAATTTTTTTGTGAGGACATCATTGTTTTGTTTGCATGAGTGAATGTGTTCTACCTGTGTTCCCATTCCCAGTATCCATTGATGCCAGATGAGTATGTAAGGACCCCTGAAACTGGAAGAATATCTGGCTTTGAAACACCATGTGTCTGCTAAGAACTGAGCCTGGGTGATGTGCAAATACAGCAAATGTTCTAAGCTATGTTTTCAAACCTTATATAAGACTTTGAGGAGTGTAGTCTTCCCTATTTTTATATGTGTTAACAGGGTTTCTCGTATAATTTTGAATTCTGAAACACAACATTCTATTTTAGGTTTTAACAGGAAACTTAGTTTCAGAAATATTTAAGATGAGTAATATTACAGAAATATGCATTTCCCCAAGATTGCATCATGTCCTTCAAAAATACCAAAGTAGATATTGTTGAGAAAGAAGAAAAGAAAGAAACGTTTTCAGAGTTTGTGAGCATTTCTCACATGCATACACAGTACATAAGTGTCTCTTAGTCATACTTGGAACATTTACAAGGAAATGCACAGCTGAGAGGATTATTTCTACACAAGTGTTTTAACCTTATTATATACTGAAATGATGTAATGATACACACACCTTTATTTGCCTCCTGCTCTATTCACAATGCTCCCCTCCTCTTCCTTACCTGTTTTCCATGTTTCTGAGTTATCACAATTACTACATCTTCCAACTGAGCTGTATTTAGAATTTTGCATGACTTACAATATATCATACTAAGCAAGGACACGAACATGGGGCAAAGGACAAAACATCCATGCTCTTGTTCATATGCAGACCCTGGACTAAAATGCATACATGTGCACATTATGCATACATACATGTGCATTTGAATCTAGTCTGACATGCAGGAAGGAGCTTGAGAAAGGTAATGAGGAAGGACTGGTCACTGGTGATGAATATAAGTCACACAAAAGCTTATAAACTTAACTGTTTTTCTACCTCCAGATCCTCATGTAATTTTCACTTTTGGCCATGAGTAAGTGCACAAAAATATATTTGACAATTAAATTGTAAAATCCAATGTGAAGCCTCACAGTTTCAAAATGGCTGTTCTAACTGTATAAAAGTTCCCAGAGATGAAAGTACTTTAGGTCTCATTAATTTTGGTAAATTATGTTTTTTTTTATTTTGAAGTCTTATTAATATAGTTTTAGTTAGAAAGGGCTCTATACACCAATTTATATCAATCTATCCCCAATGAAATCTAATATATTACATTTTACTGTCATTAATTGGTATACAAATAATTTAAAATATTCATGGATTAAATTTTTCTAATAAGGACTAGAGAGATTGCTCAGTTATTAAAGCCTCACTACTCAAATTTCCAAATGTGTCTATTAAATTTATTTTTGTTATATAATATAATTAAGGCAATTTAATGCACAGTAACACTTTCATTATTCTACAAAATGATGTGTGAAATCATTATCAGCTGAGGGAGGGGAGGTTTTCTTAATTGACTACTTGCTAGAATTTCTCCTTACACCTGGTCCTTTAGAAGTCTATTTATCCTTGTCAAATACAGAAGGTCAGGACAAAATAAAAACATAGTCCTAATGTGTCATCATTTGGAATTACTGGATAACCACTTAATTAATAGTCACTTGAAAATAGAACTTATAGAATGTTAGAGTTCTGGAGAAAAAGGTAACAGTACAACAGTATCTTAATAGCATCAAATATTTAAAGGTAGCCTTCCTTCATGTGTAAATTATGTAACATTGGCCCAAGTATTCTTCTTAGAACTGAGTAGTATTACTCATTGAGTTCCTTACGTTAGTTTCCTTCACTTACATAAAACAATCTTTTCCAAGACAACTAAGAATTATCTCTCAATTTGTGATATAGTTCAGTGATGGGGGATGTCCTTCTGTATGTTTCTTTTATTGGTTGATGAATAAAGCTGTTTTAGCCAATGAACTGGCAGAATGTAGTCAGGAAGGAAGTATAGGTGAGGTAACCAGACTAGGAAGTGGAACCTCAGGAGAGTGAGTCATGAGGGAGATACTATGTAGCTACTGGGAAGGTAGGCTGCCTGGGGATACTACAGTAAGCCAAGGCCTCTTGGAGAAACACATCTTAACGGAAATAGGTCAATAATTAAGAAGAGCTTGCTTGTTATGTCCAAGTCTTGAAGATCCCCAAAGACCAAAAGAGAGACAGACTCAACAAACAGCAAAAGCATGATTTATTGTTTCATCCAACCATGACAGGGACTTTGTCTAGTTAGCTGATATAGCAGCCACCAGAGTAAGGGAATTCTTTGTCTATTGATGGGAATTTTAAAGGAAAAAATCTGCAGGGTTACATCATTGGAGAGGAGAGGCACAGGTCAGATCATGATTGGTTGACATTTGGGGACCAATTAAGGGAATTAACCAGAGTCAGGGCAACTGGTTTTTAAGTATTGTTGATTTGTTGGCTACAGATGGGAACATTTGGTGGTTTTTAAGGCTTTGGCTGTTTCCTGGAGGTGGTTTGTTCTTTAAACACAGTTTCCAGGTACCCAGTCTAAGAAGAAGGTTCTCTTGAAGAATTGTGTTTAGTTTTGGCTCTTCATATCAGTTTCCTGTAGGTGGTCTCTTAGCCTCTCAGTACATAAGAACTAAGTCTCCTGGAGGCTAAGGGGGGAAATGGACTGGATTTATTCTGAAGCCTTGAAGCCATTTTGAGTTTATTTTAACCTTTTCAAGCCAATAAGAAGCTGTACCCATTATCTAGGCAGTTTATAATTAACAAAAACCTCTGTGTTTATTTGGGAATAACTACAAGACTACATGGGACATAAACTTCAGTTGAGCATATGGAGTTTCTTATTTTAAGCTAAAACCTTAATGTTTTCAGTGTATTGAATTTCTTCTGTGTTATTTCCATGCTATTGTAAGCCCTATGTAACTGTGAGTTTGTGTGTGTGTGTGTGTGTGTGTGTGTGTGTGTGTGTGTGTGTGTTTTATAGGCTTGTATTGAGTTAGAATCAGGGTATATTATAGATTATTTAGCTGAATAAGGCACATATAAGCTGATCTACACTGAAATACTGCAGTATGCTCATTAATTTGCTTTCAACAAGAGGAAAAAATAAGATAACTTAATAGAGGGAGCCATTATAGGTTTGAAGAGAAAACTGACTCCAGAGAAATGTCCAGAGACCTACAAGGATGACCCCAACTAACAATATGAGCAACAGTGGAGAGGCTATCTTAAATATCCTTCCCTGATAAGGAAATTGATAACTAACTTACATGCTGTCCTAGAACCTTCATCTAGTAGCTGTTGGAAACAGAAGTAGACACCCACAGCTAAACACTGGAATCTAGTTGCAGAGAGGAAGGAGTGATGAGCAAAGGAGTCAAGACCAAGCTTCAGAAACCCACAGAGACAGTTGATCTGAACAAGGGGGAGCTCATGGCCCCCAGACTGACAGCTGGGAATCCAGCATTGGACTGACTCAGACCCCTGAACATGGGCCTCAGTTAGAAGGCCTGGGCAGTCTAAGGGACCTCTGAGAGTGGAGTCAGGGTGTATCCCTGGTGCGTAAAAGGACACATTCCCCATGGAGGGACACTCCCTTAGCCTAGAGACAGGAAGGAGGGACTAGTCCCTACTCCAAATGACTTGACAAATTTTGATGATCCCTCCTGAAAGGCTTCACCCTCCCTGTGGAGTGGATGGGGAATGGGACCAGGGGAAGGATTTGTGGGGCATGGGAGGGAGAGGAAACTGGGATCAATATGTAAGAATATTAAAATTTGTTTACATTTTAAAAAGACATAAAAAAATGAAAATAAATAAAGTCAAGACAATTGGCTATGAAATGTAACTTGCTCTGGAGTTAGAGATGAAATCATTAGAAGATTGTTATTTTGCCAGAATTCAAGTCACCCCTGAAAAATGATAAAAAAGTCAAAAAGCTAACTTATAGTGATGGTCTTTACCTTAGTCTTGTTCACCCCTAATCTGGTGGGAGAAGCTTTAATCCATAATATGATTCCAGCAACGTGCTATCTGTAACAGTATGATTGAAGCCAAATGGGGTCATACTTGTGGATAGCTGTTCCAACAAGAAAATATTCAGGAAAAACAGAAAAGAGAAGAAAAGGAAGGAAGAGAGAATGAAGGACACAGGCTTAGAGGACAGGACATCCTATCGTTTAATATTATAAGCACAGAAAAATTGCCTTTTCAAATTGTCGTATGAATGTACATACCTTCTAAAAGCCTTCATTAATTCATTTCAATGTATTTGAGATTCTTCAACTTTACTAACCTAGTTACTGAGCATCAATATACAGCATAAAAATAATTTGCTTTTAATGGAGTAAATAAAAATACCTTAATGTCATTGTTTTGAGCCTCTGTCCCCTGACTCCATTCTTGTTCTAGTGAGAAATACTTTAACATAAAAAAAAATGAAGACATTTATTCTCTATATTCACCAAGAGTAGAATTTCTTTCCTCCTGTATATGTTGCAGGCAGCCCAAGTCAGACTGTCACAGCAGTCAGACACTTTTAACAGGGATACCTTTTATTTTCTAACTTGGAGATTCAACAGAACTACAGGAAGTGAAAATATCTATAGAAATACTGGCCAATACTTTCTGTCTGTTATTCACACGTAGTGCTAATTTTTACCAAAGTTTGTCCACAAGACCGTAAGAGAAATTATTAAAATACTCTTAGTAAGATAATTTAGATTCATAGACAAAAGTAGAATTTTCAGAGCTTGTGTTCCCAAAAGGGGCATATATCACAGGCCAACATTTCCCACTTCCTCAAGCTCTGGCTTTACTGGTATATCCATAAATGCACAAACACATCTCCTGCATGTGAAAATTCACTTTGGGAAGTAGTTATTAATAACACAATTTAAATTATAAGAACTTACAAGAGTTTATATCAGGTAATATTCAATGTGCAACACCAAATGGCACATATTGTTTGCTTTTGGAATTAATTCTTGATGTATGATCAATATTCTTTGAAACACACACTACTAACTGGATCTAAAATTCTTTACAATTATTTCCTGACCACAATATTCTTGTGTTATTAATACTCCCAGAAGTAGGGTCAGAAATAGATGTGATTCACATATTTTCAAAGGCAATTTGAAATTTTTTAAAATTTGTTTGTTTTTAAATGCTGCAGTACCAATACTCTCAAAAGCTCAAAGTGTCATATTGTGTATGGGTAAGGATATTGATGTCTATAAAGAGAAATGTAATTCAAAATAAAAAATACTCTAAAATGTGAGGTAGTTTAGGACTAATTTGCCAGACTTATTTCGATAACATTTACAGTATTTTTTATATAAATGAGTGACATGTTTAAAAAAAGTAAGAAAAAGGCAATATCTTACATCTATATATTAATCTATCAATTTACTGATAGATGGAAATGACAGATAGGTAATTGATAGAGATGACTGATAAATAGATGACAGATAGATAGATGGATAGGTAAATACATAGATAGATAGATTGATAGTTGGATAGACAGATAGACAGATGCCATACAAGATAATGAATGAAAAGCAAACACACACAGCACAATATCAAGGTGATATTTCTTATGTGAATAAAAGGGCTTATCTCAAATATGATTCTGTCACAGATTTTAAATTACCATACTTTCAGTTTCCAAACCCAGCCCATTTCCCAGGAAAGAAGGCTGGGTGCCAGAAATGATCTCTATCTGCTTCTGTACTGTGGGTGCTTGTGACCAGCTGTTTTGATTCCTGCAGTGGTGACCCCTTTCTCTATGCTGGATTAAATATTTAAACTATGAGCAAACAAACAACACTCCTTCCTTGTGTTGCTTTTGTCATGCACTTTTTATAGCAATGAGGAAAACAATTTTGTCCTTTATCATCATTAACCAACAATGAATCACCTAATGTACTTTAGGCAACATAATGGAAATTTGGTTAATGATTTGATTGTTCCTTTAACAAGGAAAAATGAATATTACAATACACTTGGCTCATTTGGATCTTAAAGTGTGTATATAATTAATTGTTTGAAGTATCAGAGAAGCTGTCACTGAAATCCTCTGTTCTTTTATTCAGGTTAAAAGAAAAGAAAGAAAAAGGAAAAAAAGAGACTATGCTGAAATTGCTCTGAGCAAGGCAGGCTTGTAACTTTCAGATTAATTTTCAGAGCAGCTGTGCAGAACAGCCTGCTTCTGGAAAAGCATATGGCTGCAGGCTGATTTCTAACTCAGGGGGTAATGATATAAGTAGTGACACACATTTCAGATCACAGAAATGTCAACACACAATGAAGTCCTCATGTGTGTCTGTGATTAAAAAGGGCAGTTGGCCTCATAATACCGTTTAATCTGATTTGTGAAGAAGTACTGTGCACTTCTACTTTCTACTAGAGTCCAAGGCTAAATCCCAGAGCAGTGATGAGACAACGTTCAAAATCATAAAAATGGTGGCAAGATAGGAGACTTTCAAATAGTTTTTTTCCCCATATGATGGCAGCTGGATAATGACTGAGAGAATCAAATAAGAGATAGAATAATATGTGAGAGAGACAACCAATCATGGTTGTGCATGGAGCTAAATCTATACAGGTATGTCTAAGGCCTTAGCAAACAAAACTTAAAGGTGGACTTCAAGTCTATCTCAAGGTGTATATTTGTAGGTGTCTTGTCTGTGAACCTGTAGAGGTGGCCCCACCCCTTTAGATGTGGCTTCAAGAGGTCTGAAGAGGAAAAAGGGGAGCTTGAAGCATGGCTTCTGTTTATGTGCTCTTTCTGGTGGGCCAATCGATCCAGAAGGAAGGTCAGAGAAATGGTCCTTTGAATTTTTCTGTGTAAGTATCCCCCCCCAAACACCCATGTATCTTGGGTCTAGTGTAATATTTACACCTACACCTTCATATAATTATTGCTAACAATGATTTTAGAATTGTTGCAGATCAGTAAATACTCAATATCTTCTATAATAATTAATGTCATTGTCAACTTGAGTGGATTTTAAATCATCATGGAAGCATACCTTTGGATATATCTAAGTATTTTTCCAGAAAAGCTTAACTGAGCAAAGAAAACCCACCCTGGATGTAGGTGGTATAATTTTGAGGGCTCTGTTCCCAGCCAGTATGAGAAGAAAGTGAGCTGAGCACCAACATTCATCTCTCTCTCTCTCTGCTTCGCAATTAGATGCAATATGGCTAGCTATCTCAACACCTAACACCAAGATGGACTGTATCCACCCCAACTGTAAGTAAAAATCAGATCTAACCCTCACTTAGTGTAGTTGGAAAAGCCACGAGGAGCTGTCAGTATCCAAGTCACTGGAGAGCACAGCTGCAAGTCACTAAGAAATCAAGTCCTTCCCAGAAGCACAGTGGTATGCTTGGATTCTACAGTGGCAATCAGCCCGCATTGTGATGGTAGCCATACAAACAGTCTGCCATCACTGCCGTCTCCTCAATGTCTCTGTACCTCAAAACTACTGAGCTGCTCCTGGGTTCCAAAAACCAAGAGACAAAACCAGCAGTTGTGGTGAAGCTGCTGCCTGTAATCTTAACACTTGGGCAGCTAGAACAAGAGCAGCAATTCAAGATGAATTTGAAACACATACCTCCAAAGAAACAAAACCAAAAAAGAAAGAAAGAAAGAAAGAAAGAAAGAAAGAAAGAAAGAAAGAAAGAAAGAAAGAAAGGAAAAAAAGAAAAAAAAGAAAGAAGAAAGGAAAGAAAGAAAATAACCATTTATAGCTAAAAGGCAAAATCCATTGCGACTCCTTATATTTAACCAATGTATGAGCTAAACAGTATCTTTCCCATAGCCAATCTGAAATCATTCCCACATCATGATAAATGATAAATGTTTACAGAAAAGTGGGAGGATGAAGCAGGGGCAAATAATTGTAATGATCAATTGTTTATACATAAACTAAACAAAAAAATAAGCAAATTAATCTCAACATGCCAAGACAAATAGACTGTTTGATCTGCTCAGGGAAAATGTGCATCAGATGAGTTCATAAGTAAATGGTTAAGAAAGTTTTATGCTAAAAAGTGAAATGTCACATTGCTTATAAAATTGAGCTAGGGTAGGCAAACTACCATGTCAATCCTAAATAAATACACATCGCCCTTTTACCTTAATTAACTTATTTTCAAAAAGCAAAAGTTTTGTACTGACTTGTTGGACACACTTGCTGAACCTTTAAAAAAAATTGTATTCTTTCACCCTTTCCTCTAAGGGGGGAAAAAAGGGAATATAAGAAGTAAATAGGTGCAGTTGGATAAGTCTGTAATTCTGTCTTGTGTGTGGATTGGTTTCACACACTTGATGCCTATTAAATTCTATGTCAACACAGAGATATAAGTGTAAGCGGCCATGTTTGCTCGGCAGCAGAGACACCAACTCCCACCCTTGTTTAAGCATAGCCTTATGGATTACCTCAGAAGCTGCCCTGCCTCACGTACACCTCTTCTCTCTGCTGCTGGGCAAATCAGCCTGGCTGAGTACTTCAGCCTGTGGCCTCTTACCGTATTACAGAGCTCAGGAAAATAGCTCCAAGCATGAACAGAAGCCTCAGGTCACTGAATGGTTGCTCAACCTGAAACTCAAAAGGCTTCTTGGTAAAACATTCATTTTTCATTGTTAAAGAAGATGATTCTTTTCATTTGTGAGGCCATATTACCTTCCCTGAAAAGGTATTCACACACATCCTGTGCCTGGGGCCTTCAGCATGAAACATTAACCACAATTTCTCACTTCACTTTAGAGGTTGGGTATCACTTCCCGGAATTTTTAGGTCCTGGAAGGTTAAAGAATATCTGTTTGGGGTCATGATTTTATTACAAGAGATTATAAGTGTGTAATGTCCCACTCTGCTTCACTGTATAAGATAATACATTAATCAGTGCACAATCCCAGACCCAATTGGTGCATGAATTTATTTTACTCTCCTAGATGGTCTTCAACCCACTCATTTCTTCTTGCTGTCGTCATCTCTCTGGTTCTTTTTTCTTATTAATGGATACAGGTTCTTACTAGAAGGCTCAGCATGACTCTGTCTATGTCCACGGTGAACCAATTTTCTCAGTTCTGCTATAAAACATGTTTGCAAACACTGTGAAGCATGTTGCTCTTTTTAAGTACAATAGGGAGTATCGGTACTGTACCTCAGTGGGCAGCTTACCTGCTTAACATCCCCAAAATCCTGGCCTTTCTCCACGGCACCCCAGAAAAATTTGCTGGTACATGCTTATAATCTCAGCACGCAGGTGTGGAGGCAAGCTGAACAGAAATCCTGCATCATGCTGCACTGCTTATTATATCACCATGGACTTCAGAGGTTCCTGTCTAAACAAACTTTTAGTTACTCAATGTTAACATTTATGTTCAGATATCTTGACGATGCAGCCAAAGGATTGTTGTGAAGGCTAAAACCCTTTTTGACAGCTTCACTGACGTGTAGACTACAGTAACAGAGAAGACGCGAACAAATTTTGCATCTTCGCAGACATTTCACACTGACATATGTTGTTCTGACTTCAAGCCTACTCATTCCTTCACCTTCTTTCCTTGAAGCCTCTAGTTCACATGCCCTTTCTGCTCAAATACCCATACTCCATTCTTTTAGGTAACAACACTCTTGCTACCTTTTCTTTCCCAAACATCAGAGTATGGCTCCCTGCAGCTCTCCCAAGAGAACTGATAAGCCATGCATTCTATGTCCTTGAAGGGCTTTTAAGAAAAATAGCTGAACCCCACCCTCCCAACCCTTGGAAATATAGGCTTGCCCATCTTTCTAATGTCGAGGTCCAAGCCTTGGGTTGTAGGTTGTCCTTGTCCCTGTCTATATGCCTTCTTAGGCTAGGGCACTAGCAGGGAAACTGCGTCACTGCTCTCTGAAGCCTATGAGAACAAAAAACTCTGTTTTTCTTGGGGCCTGAAGGGAACTGAGCTATTTATCCTCTCTTCAGGACCCCACCATGGCTACCTGTAATGATGATATTATTAACTCCCCTAATGAAGTTTTGTTTGTTTGTTTGTTTTGTGTTGTAAAACACAACACTTGTTCTGTTTCTTTTCTATAAACCTGTTTCACCTTTAATAAGTTATAATAGTTACCCTGTGCTCTCAGTCAACGAGCAAGTACCATCTCTTGTGACACTCTGAAGTCGTCTAGTTATTCAATATCAAGACTCAAGTGCCTCTCGGGCTTAACTCCTCATCGTCTCGTCACATCAGGAAGCCCAAACCCTTTCTCCTACAAATTAAATTTCAAATATCTCAACTCCACATGTCATTTTCATCTCTGTCGTATTCAGAGATGGCGATCTTTCTTCTCTTCTGCACTGAGCATCTGTCTTTGGGATTGCCATCAGAACTATAAGCATTCCATTCTCCACATCACAGCTTGCTTCAATCATTTCTTCATCTTGTTGACTTATAACAGATGATTTCTGAGGACCCTGGCTCTATGGCCGGTCTCTCTCAAGTGCCATTGAGTCTGTTAATATTTGAAATAAGTAGACTTTTAGTCAGTCCTCTTAAGTCTTAGATGCTCTTTCCCAGGTGTTTATCAGGTCTATGGAAACGTCCATGGAAACCTTCTTACTCTTCCTTTGTAAATAAGAGTTACGGGCTCTTGAGAGAACTTGTGTTGCAAGCCTCCTGCTGCCCAAGTCTGTAAGAACTGTATTTAAGTGGTAGTCCCTTGCTTATTGTCAGTTATCTGATCAGCACATGGAGCTTCACACCATGATTTTGAGCTGTCCTGCATCTCTACACTCAAGTTTTTAAAATTAACCTTCATTATAATAAAAAATGTTAAAAAATCACATATTAAAATTAATCATACCCAGAATCTATAAAATTTAATGAAGAATAAGAGTTGACATTTACGACATGAAGGTTCATATTTTAATTTTCCTTCAGCGTTGAATGTATTCATACACTTAGCCACCTCCCAAATAAAGAAACCTGACATAATTAGAACTAAAAGGCAATTGGCTGTTTTTTTTTTTACCATCTTTTATAACTCATAGCAATTACCTACATTCAGTCATTTCTTATCCCCTTACATTCAGTTTGTCTTATATTCTTTGCTGCATACTATATTATTCCCACAAATCCATCTATTTGCATTCACTTATCTGTTGGGAGAAGACTAAGTTGGGCTTTCTTTATAATTATCCTACTGAAAATAGGCATTATATTTATTTCTCTTTATTTTACATACACCTTTTTATCATTTGTTTCTGAGTCAGATCAAATTTGTAAAAAGTACAATAGCAAATGTCCTATCTTCTCAATTAAAGTCACAATGTCTGGTGGTCACTGAATGGCATACACATCTTTTTCCCGAGACAAGCAGCCAATGAAGAAAAAAGAAAGAATATCAACTTGAATTTGATCTCGGTTCTTCTGGAATTTTGAACTAGATAAATCTGGCTTGTGTTCAGTTGGTTATCCATTACATTGATTTATACTTGTTGGAATTTTAATTTGTATTTCATGAGAAATAATAAGTTTTTATGAGGACATCATTAAAATATCATATGTGTCTCTGTTCTGGGCTAATATGTAATGTTTAGAGATCTATTTCCAATCCTTGATTAAATTACCTTTGATAAAATTGAAAACAGTAAAACAATTTTCCCAGTTTTCAGTATTTGGACACTTAATTTCTAATACAATGTTGGGGTAGTATGATAGAATAATATTAATTGGACATCATTTTACATTTCTTCATTATTTTGGTAAAGGTTATAGTGAGGAATATGTATTATTGTAGAAGCCACTAAGCTAAGCTCCTGTTTGTCACTCTTCTGAGAAGAAAATGACAGACTTACAGCAAAGAAAATATCTACTGTCATCTCTTCTCCACACTCATGTAAATCTTGGTCTTCTTATATGAGATACGTAGAACATGGGGTGGAACCGTGGAATTGATGAATATGCTTACAAACTGGTCATCTGAGTGACAAATGAATCTATAAAATAGATTTCCACTTGAATGAATTCTTGATCCATTTGTTTTGTCATAAATCCACAGGCTGTGATGTCTAGGGCTGGTGTAATTCTGTAGCAAAGAACATCCCTCTTTGCTATGTCTTTCCTCCTAACAAATGACCTTCAGTATAATCCAGTGTGTGGTGTGTCCTAGTACATGATAGATAGACAATAGATTGATAAATGGATGATAGACAAACATATAAGTAGAAATATAATTGAAGGTAGGTACATTGTCAGATAATACACATATACTGAAACTGGAATAACCTAAGTTGGCATTGTGATTCCATTTTGTTGTTTTTCTTTTTCAGAAGTAATATTATTCATTTTCTGATTCTTTAAGAATTATTTGATTGGCAATGCATTTCTGCACAGGAGACTTTGTTTTATAAACTATTTTATATAACCCAGTTTTCAACAAAAGAAAAATCTGAAGTTTAGCTTGCTATTAATTTGAGTCTCCTTATTTACCTAAATAACTCGCTAAGCCATGAGAAGTCAAGTGTCATAAACCTGCCATTGTACTCACGTGTGACAGCTTTGCCTTGCAGAGGACACTGTCACCTGGAGCTTCTTCCTTTCAAGTGTAAATGGGCAGGATGTCAGCATCAGACATGAGTGTGAGATTCACTTCTGCTATGACTGGCTTTTGAATTCCAGCAGGTTTCTTAACTTCCTGAACTCCACTTTTCCTTTCCAGCAAGAAATACCTGTCCTTTACTTGACCTCACAGACCATGATGGCCACCATGAGATACTGCCAACCATATGCAGCTCACTGAAAGCAGTCAGCATGGTGCTGCAGGTTTACTCTCAGAACCTAAGCACACAAAACAAGCAGAAGAGTGATTTCCAACTCTTTTTATGGGGTTGTGAGGTTACAATTACCTTGGTACCGAATCCACACAAAGACACAGCTAAGAAAGAGAACTCAGTATGGCATTTCCTCAGGAAAATGGGAGTCCGTCTACCTCAAGACCCAGTAATTCCACTCTTACACATATTCACAAAGGATGCACATTCATACAACAAAGACATCTGTTCAAGTATGTTCCTAGCAACATTATTAGTAATACCCAGAACCAGGTAGCAACCTAGATGCCCCTCAACTGAAGAATGGATTAAGGAAATGTGGTCCATTTATGCAGTGGAGTATTACTCACTGGGGGGGGGGGATGGAATCTTGAAATTTACAGGCAAATGCAGGCACTACATGAAACCATCGTGAGTGAGGTAACCCTGTCACACAAAATGACAAATATGGTATGTACTCACTCATTTGTGGAAATTAGACATAGAACAAAGGATTAACTGCCCAAAATCCACACCCACAGCAAAGGTAGGGACACAAAGGAGGGAAAGGGGATAAGTTCTTTTGACCAAATTGAGATAATGGGTGGAGGGAAAAGGGAGATAGGAGAAAGAAGGGGATAAGAGGAGGGAGTAGGACATGAAGGTGCAGGGAGATTGAGTTAGGGGCAGAATAGAGGAGAGAAAGAAAAGAGATATTTAGGATTAAATATCTCTGGCTTCTATGGCTTGTGGCTCACTTCCCTTTCTGAATACTCAAGCAAGTTTAATAAATCATAAATAACATATCACTATAGATTATCCATTCAAATATTGAACAAAGTAAATTTCAAACTAAAATTAGTCAAAGAAAAAATCCATCAAGATAATCTTTCGATGTTTAACATCTATGCCCTCAAATCAAGGGTACATGTGTTTATAAAAGAAATATTACTAAAGCTTAATTAAGACATAGACATTCATACATCGATATCAGGGGACTTGAATACCTAATTCTCACCAATGGACAGGTAATCCAACCAAAAAGTACACAGAGAAATACTGGAGCTAAAAAATATTTACAAAATAAATGGACCTACCAGATATCTACAGAACATTTTGCTCAGTCTCAAAATAATATGGTATATTTTCAGAACCTCACAAAACTTTCTCAAAAGTTGACTACATACTGGGTCAAAAATAAGTCTCAATAAATATAATAAAACTGAATGACCCCCAAGCATGCAATCAGACCATCACAGATAAAAGCTTGATTTCAACATCAGGAAAACAAAACAAAAACAAACACACAAAAAAACCCAGAAAATCTAAAAACTCATGGAAACTGAACAACTCTCTATGGAATAAAAAGTGGGTCAAGATAGAAATAAAGAAATTAAAGACTTTCTAGAATTCAATGAAAATGAATACAGAACCTACTCAAATATATGGCACTTGGTGAAAGCAATGCTAAAAGGAAAGTTCATAGCACTAAATTCCTAAAAAAATGTTGTGGTGGTATTAAATTAGTAACTTAACAGGACACCTTAAAGCTCTAAAACAGAAAAAAGTAGAATTTAAAAAAAAAAAAACATATTGAGGTCTGAAATCAATAGAATATATACAAATAGAACAACAAAAAGAACCAGTAAGAGTTAATTCTTTCAGAAAATCAACAAGATGGAAAATCAATTATCCAAATTAACACAAAAACTCACTGAGAATATCCAAATTCAGAAAATCAGAAACAAAAAAGAAGACATAAAAAATAGATAATGAGGAAATCCAAATAATCAAAAGGTCATACTTTAAAAACCGATATTCCACAAAATTAAAAATCTAAAAGAAATGGATAATTTTCTTGATAGACAATACTTACCAAAACTAATAAAAAACCAGATAAACAACTTAGAGTAATAGACCCTGAGGAGACAAAAGCAATCATTAAAATTCTCCCAACTACAATTAGTCCAGAGACAGAAGACTTTACACAAAATTCTTACACACTTTCAAAGAAAAGTTCATGCTAATATTTATCAGATTATTCCACAAAATAGAAACAGAAGGATCATTGTTAAATTTATTCTTTTAGGCCTTAATCACCAACCAAACCACACAAAGTTTCAACATAGCAAATTACAGTTTTCCTTACGAGCTAGATGCAAAAATACTCAAAAAACCAAACCAAACCAAACCAAACAAACAAAACAAACAAACAGAAAACAAAATCAGAAATACTCTCAGAAGGATCAGCCACTATGATCAGGTAGGTTTTATCTCAGAGATGCAGGAGTGTTTCAACATATAAAAATCAGTCAATGTACTCAACCACATAAATAAACTGAAAGAAAAAATACCGCATGAACATTTCATTAGATGCAATGAAGTCCTTTGGCAAAATTCAACACCCCTTCATAACAAAAGACTCAGAGAGATTAAGGATGCAAAAGACATACTTAAACATAATAAAATCAATTTACACCAAGCTTACAAACAACATCAAATTTAATGAAGAGAAATTCAAAACAATTTCAGTAAACATAGCAACAAGACAAAGCTATCAATTCTCTCCATGCCTATTCAATATAGTACTAAAAGTTCTAACTAAAGCAATGAGACAAGTTAAGGAGATCAAGGATATACTATTTTGAAAAGAAGAAATTAAAGGATTATTATTTGTAGATGATATAATAGCATACAAAAGCAACCATAGTAATTTACCTCGGAATACCTACAGCTGACAAACTACTTTGAGATTCAATTTTACACCTGTCAGAATGGCGAAGATCAATATCACAAGTGACAGCTCAGCATGGCAAGGATATAGAATATGGGGAACGCCCTTCCATTCCTGGTAGAAGTTCAAACTTTTATAGTCTACATAGAAATCAATATGGCAATTTCTTAGAAAACTGAGAATCAATGTACCGCGAGATCAAAGCTATACTACTCTTGGGAATATACAATTTGGACATTTTCTAGAATATATTCATTTTTCTTTATTAAAAATAGCCAGACTGTATACAACCTAGATGTCTCTCAAAGAATGGATAAAAGTTTATATATTTAAACAGTGGAGTAGTACTCAACAGTTTAAAAACTGACATGAAATTTGAAACCCCACATCTGACAGAGGGCTGATTTCCAAACACACCAAATAATCCAATTAAAAAGTGGGGTACAGAAGTAAATAGAGAATTCTTAATAGAGGAATAAAAAATGGCTAAAAGACACTTAAGAAATTGCTCAACACTCTTAGCCATGAGAGAAATGCAAATCAAAATGACTCTGAGATACCATCTTACACCTGTCAGAATGGCTAAAATCAAAAACACCAAGGACAGCTAGTGCTAGAGAGGATATGGAGAAAGGGGAACACTCCTCCACTGCTGGAAATCAGTGTACAACCACTTTGGAAATCAGTATGGCAGTTTCTCAGGAAAATGGGAAGCAGTCTACCTCAAGATCCTGCAAAGCCACTCTCAAACACTTACCCAAAGATGCACACTCATGTTATGAGCAATCTGCTTTTTTGTTTTGTTTTTGTCACTAGTCTTTTATATGATAAACAACAACATTGTTAAAATGAAAGCCACCGTCTATCCAAGATGGCGGAGCTACATTTACCACCAGCATCGAGAGCTATGCTCACTGTGTGGTCTATGCTGCTATCAAGCAGCATGCCGCCGGCTTGGAGATGTGGTCATTGTCATTGCCAGCTCTCTTACACACCATTAAGTTGCTAGCAGAGTTTGTTGCTTATGCTAAGTTAGGAAACCACCCTTAAAGGGGCCGCGTGAGTCTCTTGCTTGTCTCTAGCGAAACAGAGCCCAATCGAGAAAAATGTAGCTACCAATAAACCTTGCTTGTCTCTGTTTCTTTGCTTTTAAGACCCCTTTTTAAGCTTTTGTCAAGTTTTAAGTGAAAGTTCTTGGGCCTCACGTTTATCATCATTTTGTTACAAGCAGTTTTCTCACCAGCCTGGTCCCACAGCCAAGTCAACGCCAAATAACATACAGATAAGACACTGCATTAGATATAAATGCTGTTGGTCACTTACTAGTTTCTTATTGGCTTGCTTTGTCTTAAATGTTAACCCATTTCTATTAATCTAAGTATTTCCATGTGTTCTTATCTTACCAGAGAGCGGCTAACATTCTCCCTCAAGTCTCTACATCTTGACTCTCCTACTACATTTCCCAGAATCCTCCTTGTCTCCTAGTCCCACCCATCTTTCCTTCCTATTTGCCAACAGTGCTTTATTCATAAACCAGTAAGAGAAACATATTTACAGAATGACATCTCCCATCACACTCATACAAGGAATCTGATCTACTATGTTTATAGCAGCATTATTTGTAATAGCAGAACCTAGAAGCAACCTAGATGCCCTTCAACTGAAGAATAGATGAAGAAAATGTGGGACATTAACACAATGGAATACTACTAAGCAGAAAAAAAAATGAAATCTTGATATTTGCACTCAAAATGAATGGAACTAGGAGAAATCATTCTGAGTGAGGTAACCCAGGAACAGAAAGAAAAACATGGAATGTACTCACTCATATATGGATATTAGACATAGAACAAAGGATTGCCAGCCTGCAATCTACACCTCCAGAGAAGCTGAGAAAAAAAGGAAGACACTAAGAGCTACATACATGGCCCTGCAGATAAGGGGAAAGGTATGAGAGTTTCTGAACAAATGGGGAGCATGGGGAGAAAGAGAAGTAGGAGAAATTGGAGGAGGGAGAAAAGGAAGGGGGAGGAGAACATGAGGGATAAGTAAAATTGAGTCAGGGGGTGAATAGAGGAGAGCAAGAATAGAGACACCTTAATAGAGGAACCATTTTAGGTTTAAAGAGAAATCTGGCACTAGGTAAATGTCCAGCGATTCACAAAAATGATCCCAACTAAGAATCTAAGCAATGATGAAGAGGCTGCCCTAAATGCCCTTCCCCTATAATGAGATTGGTGACTATCTTGGTTGCCATCCTAGAGCCTTCACCCAGTAGCTGATGGAAGCAGAAGCAGAGATCCATAGTTAAGCACTGAGTCAAACTCCTGGAATCCAGTTGTAGAAAGGGAGGAGTGGTGAGCGTTGGCCTGGTCAAGACCAGGCTAAGGAAATCCACAGAAGCAGCTGTCCTGAGCAAGTGGGAGCTCATGGGCCCCAGACAGACATATGGAGAACCAGCATAGGACCGAACCAGGATCCCTGAATATGGATGACAGTTAGGAGGCCTGCGCAGTCTATGGGACCTCTTTTGGTGGAACCAATATTTATTCCTAATGCACAAATGGACTTTGGGTGGCCCATTCCCCATGGAGGGTTACACAGGGCATGTCCTAGGCCCTGTCCCAAATTCTCTGACAGACTTTGGTAATCCCTCATGGAAGGCCTCATTCTCCCTGGGAAGTGCATAGCAGATGGGGTGGGTGGGTCTGTGGGAATATGCGAGGGAGAGAAAACTGGGATGGATATGTAAAATAAGATTGTTTTTAATTTAAATTTAAAAATATTTAAAATAAAAGAAATTTGTTGGCAAATGGATGGAACCAAAAATGATTATCTTGAGTGAGGTATCCTAAATCCACAAAGACAAACACTGTATGTCTTGACTTCCAAGTGGATATTAGCTCTTTAGTAAATGAAAATCATATAGTAATCCATAGACCTAGGTAGGCAAATTAACAAGGAGAGCTTTAAGTGGGACAGATGACTTTGAAGGGGATTGCACTGAATCTGTAGATTGCTTTTGGTATGAATGCCATTTTTACTATGTTGATCCTATCTATCCAAGAGCACGGGAGATCTTTCCATTTACTGATATATTGTTTAATTTCTTTCTTTAAAGAATTAAAGTTCTTATCGTACATGTCTTTCAGTCTTTCACTTGTTTGGTTAGAGTTACCCCAAGATATTTTATGTTGTTTTGACGATTGTGAAGTGTGATGTTCCTCTGATTTCTTTCTTGGCCCATTTATCTCCTGTGTATAGCAGAACTACTAATTTTTTTGGCTTAATATGTGCCATGACACATTTCTGAAGACGTGTACTTGCTGAATGCATTCCTGGTAGGATTTACTGGGTCACTTATATCATCTATCATATGTAGGTGTCCATAATGATGGCTGCAATCCATCTTGGCATGAGGACAGACAGTTCAGAAATAATCTTGACAAGTCATAAGACCTATAGGTCAAAGGTGTGGCTCCAGTAGGGTGCTTGGCTGCCTTATTCTAAATAACAACAGACCTGAATCTGAGGCTAGGGAGCAAGAAGTTGAATCTGAGGTGTGACTCCTCCTGACCCTCAAGACTAGGAAACAAGAAGTCGAAGCTAGGGTATGGTTATTGAATCCTTAGAATAAGTGAGGAAGAACAGTCTGTTCCATATGCATGATACCATGTTCTCCTTTTTGTTTAAGGTACATAAGAGTGGTGAAAAATAAATTAGTGGCATTTCAGTATTGACTAATCTTCCCTCCTGACTTTTATTCTGTGTCTTTTCTTTATTGTCTGCAGCTAACCTTCCCCTCATCTACACACCCCCACTCAGGTTTGAACTTGGGACCACTTGGCTGGTTCTGATTGCAACCCCACAAGCGCAGCTCCTGATAATCATATCATTTGTAAATAGTGAAAGTTTGACTTCTTTCCAGTTAGTACCTCTCTAATTGTTGTCTTATTGTTTTATCTGGAATTTAAAGTACAATAATGAGTTCATATGGAGAGAGTGGGCAGCCTTTCCTTGTTCCTGACTTCAGTGGTATCACTGAGTTTCTCTCCATTTATTTTGATGTTGGCTGTTGGCTTACTGTATACTGCCTTTATTACATCTGTGTATGTTCCTTGTATCCCTGATCTCTCAAAGACCTTCATCATGAAGTGGCGGTGGAATATGTCAAAGACTTTTTCAGCATCTAATGTGATGACCATGTGGTCTATTTTTTGTTCTAGATTGCATATCTGGTGGATTACATTGACAAATTTTCATATGTTGAACCATCCCTGCATCTGTGGAATAAAGCCTACTTGATAATGGTAGATGGAATTTTCTGGTATGTTTTTAGATTTGTTTTGCCAGTATTTTATTGAGCATCAATGAGCATGGGGAGAGACAACTGGACTTGGAGGGCATCTACGAGGCAATGTTGAAACCTAATGTAGTAGAAAATCCCAATATTCTTTGAGGATAAACCTAGGGCTTACTCCTAGGAATGGAGGATACTAGCCTGAATTGGCCATTTTCTGTAACAAAGCAGCTTCCAATTGTAGGACTGGAACACAAACCCAGCCACAAAACCTTTGGCCAACATTCTATTCTGTTTCTAAGATATGCTGAGGCAATGGAGATTCAGATGCTGTGGGAGTGGTCAACCCATGACTGGGCTAAAGTGAGGCTCACTCCATGAAATAAAGAGCCCATGCCTGACACTGCCTGGATGACAAGGAACCAGAGGCTGAATAACCAAGAGTCCAGTGATAGAAAGAAAAAAATAATACAATTATTCCCAATGATATTCATGATATTCTGCCATATTCATGAATTGGTGCCAGGCCAGGGGTCATAAGCCAGGCTTCTTCCAGCTTCTGTTGGGCTCAGATACAGTCAAACATTATATGGAGAGATTGCTCAAATTGGAGATCTTCACTCTTCATCAGAAATAAAAAAATCGGAAGTCAATACAATACCATAAAGGATCCAGATTTCCTGTGTATTTTCCATCTTCATGTGGCTTTTTTTCTTTGTGTTAATTTTCTCTTTCTAGAAGATTTTATTATTTTTAAACTATCTTTTCTATGATTGTCTCTACCCTAACCTGCTATCCAGCTTATTTTTAAACATAAAAATTACCTTGTGCATTAGTTATTTATTTGTTTGTTTACTTGCCAACTAAAATATCAGCTCTATGACAAAATTACCTCTGCCTTCACTGTCTGTGCAGTATTTACACTAGAATTATAGATAGCAATATGGTGTAGCCATTTAAACCACATCTGAGTGAAAGGCCTAAGAATAACACATTTTGCACTTATGTCATTTTCAATTGTATACTCTGTTTACTTTTATTCAGTAATTCATATGTTGCCTGATGTATTTGCAGTTTGAAGGTGGTCAATAATACTTGACAAGTAATTTGATTTTCTTGTAAAGCTATATTAATTAGTGTTATGTGAACAAATACTTGTGGAATTGTGAGCAGTAACGGGCCACGACCTATAGGTTTTATTTTATATGATGTGATGTCATTAGGATTTAAACTTATATAATAGCTTTGATTAAGACTAAGACAAAATTCATGTTCTTTGGTGCATCTGAGCAAATTCCTCAAGAACTCCTTTCAGGATTTCCTGTAGAGGAAAACAAGAGGCGTGTGTCATTGCAGAGTTTGGTAATTTAGCACAGATACGGAGAGAAAGTGCTTGAGTCGAGGACAGTACTTGGTTAGCAGAAGAGGTGTAATTCTGCAATAAAGTTCAGAGACGAGGACACTAGATCCCGAGGGCTTCAGCATGCAGAAATCAAAACCAAGAACTCCATCTAATTGTGAGCAAACTTGACAGCCAATCTTGTTTATGCCATTAACAGTGAAAGGGCATGTCACTGGTAGTTAGAAAACAGTCAGTCATTCTTAGAGAAACCCTCCATAAACTAAAACACACAAATACATGTACACACACACACAAAGAGGAAAACAGCATAAAAGTTGGTGGAAAAACAAATATAAAGAATATTCCTGAAGCTGACATTCAGGGCTCAGATGGACTATGAGAAAGTGGAGTCATTGCAGAGCCTGTGAAGGGAACATCAACCAAGCATTCTTTTCTAGGAAGTAAATGGCTTATCTACATTAGTTATCAAAAAAAAAAAAGGAAGGAAGGAAGGGAAGGAGGGAGGGAACCAACAAATTGCATTACACTAAGGTAACACTAGCTACCATATTTGCTATTATAGTTTTGAACATTACTTTTTTAGTTATGTGCAAATGATGTTATAGCAATCAAGGAATACTTGCTTTGTAACACTTGTTTTCTGACTCAAACGTATTGCATGTCTGTTGAGTGAGTGTGATATATTCCAGGAGATACTATTTATGCATAGAAAGCATCACAGAGACAGGTGTGGTGCTTTGGATTAAGGGTTGACTGTATTGCCAATACCACTCTGGCTACAGTGATGGAAAAAAGACTCATGTTTCTTCCCCTATGTCTCGTGGATAGTCAAAGTGTTCTCATATGTCCTTAACTGTGGAAGGAACCAGCTTCAGAATATAGACTTCTATAATTGTCACATGCTGCAGAAGGAGATATGGCTTAATTGGCTATATTTCAACTTAATATTGGGCACTACATGAAAATTATGTAATTGGACAGATAAATAATGGAAGAGATATAATCAGTGTGAAGATACCATCAGGCATTCCCCTCCAAAAAAAATCTCTAATAAAACCCCCAATAACCTTCAACTTACCTATAGGGTACTCACATTAAATAAAAGAGAAAGAAATAGAGAAAACCAGAATAACAACTGATTTTTCAATGGAGACTTTGAAACTCACAAGGTCCTGGAAAGACATTATCCAGACTCTAAGAACCCATGGATGCCAACCCAGACTACTATATCCAGCAAAACTTCCAATTACCATAAATGGAACAAACAGATATTCCATGACAAAACCAGATTTAAACAATGCATATGTACAAATCAACCCCTATGGAAACAATAGAAGAAAAACTCAAATCTAAAGAGGGTAGACACACCCAGAAAAGCACAGGCAACAAATAATCCCAGACCAGAAAATCCTAAGAATAGAAACATACATACATAACACCACCACCATCACCACCACCAGCAGCACCATCACCAACAAAACATAACAGAAATCAAAAATCACTGTTCCTTGATATCCCTTAATATCAATGGATTCAACTCACTTATAAAAAGGCATAGGCTAACAGAATGGATACAAAAAACAGGGTCCATCTTTCTGCTGCATACAAAAAACCCACTTCAACATTAAAGATAGATATCACTTTAGAATATAGAGATAGAAGAAAGACTTTCCAATTAACTGGACCTAAGAAAAAAACTTGTGAAAATATTCTAATTTCTAAAAACTAGACTTCAAACTGAAAGTAATCAAAAAGGACGATGAGGCCATTTCATATTCATCACAGAAAAACTCCAGCAAGAACTCTCAATCCTAAACATATATGCTCCAAATACAAGGGCATACACATCCGTAAAAGAAGCATTGCTAAAGCTTAAATTGCACATCAAACCCCACACGCTAACAGGGGGAATCTTTAAGACCTCACTCTTACCAGTGGAGAAATAGTCCAGACAAAAAAATGAACAGAGAAACAAGAGCTCTAACAGGTGTTATGAGTCAAATGGGCTTAGAATATTCCAGGCAAACACAAAAGAATTCTTCTCAGCACCCCATGGAACTTCTCAAAGATTGACCACATACTTGGTTACAAAGCAAATATCAACAGATACAAATTAAATTAGAATAATCCCCTGTATCTCTCTAATCACCATGACTTAAAGTTAGAATTTAACAACACAAATTCTAGAAAGCCTAAAAATTCAGAGCCTGGGCAGCCTAAGGGACCTCAGACAGTGGAACTAGGATGTATTCCTGGTGCACAAAATGACTTTGTGAGAGAGAAACCCTAGTCCCTACTCCAAATGACTTGATAGATTTAGATGACCCCGGAAAGGAAGGGTGGCCAGGTGGCAGGAGAGGGTGGGAGAGAGAGAAAGAGGTAGGGGGAGGGAGAGAGAGAGAACTTGGATTGATATGTTAAATAAAAATAAGTAAATTAATTAATATAAAAAATAGACAAAAGGAACTATTCAAATTGAGGGCTGAAATCAATAACGATAAAGGAAAGAGAATACTCAATAAAACCAAGAGTTGGTTCTTTGAGAAAATAAACAAGATAACCTAAACATATTAAAATTAACCAAAACGAAGAGAGGAAATATCCAAATTAACAAAATCATAAATGAAAAGGGGACACAAGAACCCTGAGGAAATTCTAAGAATAATCGGGTCATATTTTGAAAACATGTAGTTCACAAAATGAAAACTCTAATGGACAATTGTTTTTTTTTATAGAAACTACATAGCAAAATTAAATAAAGAGCAGATAAACAAATTAAATAGACCTGCAACACATGAGGAAATAGAAGCAATGACCAACAGTATCCCAACCAAAAAGAGGCCAGGACCAGATGGTTTTAGTGCAGACTTCTACCAGAACCTCAAAAAAGCACTAATACATACACTCCTTAAACTGTTCCACACAATAGAAAGAGAAGGAACGTTGCTAAACTTCTTTCATGATGCTACAGTGATGCTGATACAAAAATCATGCAAAGATGCAGCAAAGGAAGAAAACTCAAAGTAATTTCACTAAAATCAGGAAAAGGACAAGGGTGTCCACTCCTGATTATCTATTCAATGCACTACTCAAAGACTGAACTAAAGCAATCAGACAACAAAAGGAGATCAAGGGGATACAAATTGGAAAGGAAGAAGTCAAATTATCACTATTCACAGATGATATGGTAGTATACACATGTGACCTCAAAACTCTACCTGAGAACTCCTACAGCATATAAACACCTTCAGCAATGTGGCAGAATAAAAGATTAACTCAAAAATAGCAGCAACTTTCTTATGTACAAACGATAAAAAGATTGAGAAAGAAGTCAGAGAAACATCACCCTTTACAATAGCCACAAATATAAAATATCTTGTGGCAGCAACATCCAAACAAGTGAAAGATCCATATGACACAAACTTTAAGTCCATTATGAAAGAAATTGAAGAATATATCAGAAAAGGGAAAGAAATTCCATGCTCTTAGATAAGTAAGATCAACATAATAAAAATGGTAATCCTACAGAAAGCAATCAATGCAATCCCCTTCAAAATCCCAACACACTTCTTCATAAACCTTGGAAGAACAATACTCAAGTTCATATGGAAAAACAAAAAAAAAATCCAGAATAGGTAAAATAACCCTGTACAAAAAAGGAACTTCCAGAGGCATCACCATCCTTGACCTCAAACTCTACTATAGAGATAGAATAATTAAAAAACCTCTTGGTATTGGAATGAAAACAGACAGGTGGAAAACAGCATTAAAAAAGGCCCTGATATCAATCTACAGACCTATGAACATCTGATTTTTGACAAAGAAGCCAAAATGGTACAATGGAAAAAGTAAAACCTCTTTAACAAATGGGACTGGCATAAGTGGATGTCAATTAACATGCAGAAGATTGCAAATAGATCTGCTCTATGGTCATGCACAAAACCTAGCTACATTGAATCTCTTACATTTATGGTCATGCACAAAACTCAAATCCAAACGAATGAAGGACCTCAACCTAAACCTAGCTACACTGAACACATTGAACCTCTTAGAAGAGAAAGTGGAAAGTAGCCTGAAATGCACTGGGGCTAGAGACCACTTCCTAAATATAATACTAGTAGCACAGACACTGAGAGCAACAATTAATAAATGGGACCCCCTGAAACTGAAAAGCTTCTGTAAGGTAAGGGGCAAGGTCAATAAGACAAAACCTCAGTCTACAGAATGAGAAAAAAATCTTCAACAAGCCCGTATCTGACAGAGGGTTGATCTCCAAAATTTACAAGGAAGTCAAGAAACTTGACATCAAAACACAAAATAACCCAATTGAAAAATGGGGAACAGAGCTAAACAGAATATTCTCACCAGAAGGATCTCAAATGGCCAGAAGACATTTAAGGAAGTACTCAACATCCTTAATCATCAGGGAAAGGCAAATCAATATCACTCCAGATACCATCTTATATCATCTGTCAGAATGTCTAATTGGGAATCAATCTACCCCAAGACCCAAGACACTAGTGCATTTTACCCAAAGGAAGCTCAATCATGCCACAAGAACATTTGCTCAACAATGTTCACATCAACATTATTCATAATAGCCAGAACCTGGAAACAACCTAGACAACCCTCAGTCAAAGAATGGATAAGGAAAAATGACACATTCACACAATGGTAATTCACACAACTCAGAGGTTAAAAAAAAAAAATAAATGATGAACTCAAGAAAAAATCATCCTGAATGAGGTAACCTAACCCAGACTCAGAAAGACAAACACAGTATGTATACTGTGGATATTAGGTATAAAGCAAAGGATAAGGAAACTACAATCCACAGCACTGGAGAAGCTAGGTAAAAAGGAGGACCCTAAGAAAGATATATGGATGACCCTGGGAAGGCAAATTCGGTATCTGTGGGGTGAACAGAGGAATGGTTTGTGGAGGGGATGAGGTAGGAAAACAGGAGGGAATGAGATGGCCTAGGCATGGAAGGATACAGCAGTAGAACAATGAAAGAGATATATAATAGAGAAAGCTTCTTGAGCTTAGGGAGAAACCAGGTGCTAGGGTAACTCCCAAGAATCCACAGGCATTACCCCAGCTGATACTACTAGCAATAGTAGAGCTAGCTGATGCCTGAACTGGCTTACCCTTGCAATCAGATTTAATGAATAACCCAACTATCAGTATAGAGCCCTCATCTAGTAACTGATGGAAGCAGATGCAGAGATCCATAACCAAGAACTAGGCCAAGCTCTGTGAATCTAGTTGATGAAAGGAAAAAGGGAATATATGAGCAAGGGAGGTCACGATCACAATGGAGAAATCTATTGCCCATCTGGATTAGAAGGCAATTGTGAAATTCCGATTGTCTGAGGGTCCCTTGGCAGTAGGCCCATGGTACAAAACCGGTACATGAGCTCTCTTGATGGAGCCAATACCTTAGGGTGGGATGCTACATTCATTGTTAATACATGTGAGAGTGGCATGGCCCTGCCCCAAGCTATTTTGCCAGACTATTTTGATTCCTCATGGGAGCTCTTACCTTTGAGGAAGGAAGGGCTGGAGGAGGTAAGGGGGGGGTGGTTAGAGGCAAGGGAGTGAGAGGAGGGATATGAGGAAGAACTGTAAGATAAAATTAAAAAAATAATGAAAAAGGAATGAATAATACAAGTAAATAGCATTGAAATAGACGGTTTTAGTAGATACAGGGACAGATCTAATAGTAATTGCACCATAATCTTAGTATCCAAACTGTCCTCTTGAGAAGGTAAATATCCATCTTTTAGGAGTTGAATGTTTTATCTCCAGTAAAACAATGTGCAAGGTTGAAGGACAAAGAGGAAAATTAGAGCCATATGTGGCTAACATAGAATTAATTTAGGGAGATGTGAATTGTTACAGCAATGGAATAACCAGATTAGTGTTCCTCCATGGTACGATGTTCTGCTTGGATACATGCATACAATTATTCAATCTGTATGCTTAGCACATCTGTCATCTCAAACTTTTGTTTTGAAAGTTTTCAACATCCTGGACTCATAACTAAGCACACTTACAATGGAAATGGCATAGGAGATTTTATATAGAATACAAGGACATATTGTTTCTCCAGTTTTAGTTAAAATGTCATGGGTTGGGGAAGGTCAGGTTCCAAGAAACAGAAAGCAGCTCTGTTACGACAGGTTTTCCCCGCCGGCTGCCGTCAGTCCTGCTGCCATGGTCCCGCTGCCACGTGAGCCCCAAATAACACTCAGAGACTCTGTACTTGATACAATCCTATTGGCCAGTTACCATTATTGTTTATGGGCTAGTTCTGTCTTAATTATTAACCCATTTCTAATTATCTAAGTATTTCCACGTGGCTCATCTTATCCGGGAGCCACTGCTGGCGTCTTGCTTCCTCCATGCTCTACATCTTGACTCCTCCCAACTACTTCCTCTTTCCTCCTCCTGGTCTCCTAGCCCCACCTATCTTGTTTCCTATTGGCTACAGGCTTTATTAATTAACCAGTATGAGAAACATATTTACAGAATAACATCTCCCATCACAGCTCAACTCTTATAGTAAATAGAAACTTATTTTTAATAATGCATCACAAAGGCCCCTGTCTTTAAAATGGAGTCAGGCAGGTTCTTCAGTACCTAGCTCTGCCTCTGCTGTGCCGGGAAAATACTTCTAGAGCAGGTCACGGGTTGCATATTAGAATTGGATTTTTCAATTGAACCACTATAGTCAATAAAACTCAACTTGATATCTCTCTTTAAAGAGTAAATTAAAGTGATTGGAAATGAAGAACAGACTTGCTTTAAACGTTTAACTGAAAGACCGCCTGTGAGATTCAAATAATGACGAAATGGTATTCTACAGGCATAAATTTTAAAATGTCCTCTATTTTAGGGTGGCTATATCTAATAACACATACATTCTATCCTTACAAGAATTGTGTGTCTTGCAGTTCAAAAACCAATGGCTATTATTACTCAAGATTTTTATATAAAGAAACAATGTAAAATGGACATTTATGCAAAACTCTTATTTGCTTAAATTAATTATATCTGCTTTTATCCACTAGCTGGTAATTTAATCCTCTCCACTAAAATGCCATGGTTTAGAACATTCTTTTATTCATCAGTTGAATGGGAAGTTTTACACTAAGCTAATAAAATAACCTGTGTTAGAGTCACGAAAGATTTTAGTTTGTGCTCGTACTTTTATACTGAACTAAGGACATTTCAGGTGGTATCAATAAACTGGATTATTTCCAAGAGAACGGAACATCTTCATTATACATGCAAAATATTTCCGTCCTTTCCCTTTGTAAGTAACTTCTGTGGCTTGGAAGTGGCCTCTTCCTATGAAAGGCACAGTGGAGACCCATGTGAGCTTCCCTTGATGTGAGAGTCTCTGACTTTGTCGCCTGTGGTGCACAGGTGTCTTGAATAAACACACAGAGAGAAGAATTAACATCTTCAGCAAATAGGAATCACACTGCCACAATCTTTCAGAAGCAGCTTTCCACTGTTTGCTGCCAAGTCTTAACAAGGCCACTGATTAAAGGCCCCCACCTCTGGTCAGCAGGTTTGTAAATTAATCATAGCAGTCACATCAGTCACTCACTTCCTGAGCTGCTTCTCCAGGAAGACAGAGGAAGAAGATTAGACTGGTCTTTTAGAAATGGAAATGAAGAGGCGATTAGTTAAAGGAAGGGAGGGGGAAAGCACAAACCCATTTTAAAAGAAGTTTGTTTGAACTTTTCTCCTGAGGGTATCTACCTGCTCCTTCCAGGGGGGAGTGAGACCTCCACAGATTCCACTCCAGCAGAAATCACCACAAGCTCTAAAAAAAAAAAAATAGATTTTGCATTTTGTTATCAGTGTGGCACTCAGAATTATTATGTGAAAGTAATCTTTAAAGTATTGTTTACTATTCCTAACAACATCTTTCAATATAAAATCTTAAATGTAAGATGAACAGTGACCACATTAATTATGAGTCTTACCTTAATAAGTCAAACAGCTTATATCTTGAATATGCTACTATCTGTGACCAGCATCACTACACACACAGATGATGCCGATCCTTTCATCTATGCTGTAATGTTTTTAGATGAAATTGAACTAGAGCAGTAGAAATCAAGGACTTGGGGAGACAGCTCAGCAGTCAAAAGCATCAATCCAGCTGCTCTTCCAGGGATTGGGATTCAATTGCTAGCACCAAAATAGTAGCTCACAGTCCTCTGTGACTCTAGTTCCAGGTATCTGTCAGATTTTTTTACCATCTTGGGATAAGAAATGCCAGTGGTACAAAGATATCCATGCAGGCAAAACACTCATAAGATAATAAAATAATAGTTATTTTGCAATAATGAAAATACTAAATGTTTTTCATTATATTTAAGAAATATATTCATGCCTTTTTTTTTTTACAATATGTTAAATCATTAGTCCATTTTTCTATGTTTTCGCCTTAAACTTATTTCTGTGAGATGGATGTTTGTCCTTTCTGCAAAATAGTTGCAGAACTTGTAAATGGCAATAGCGGTTCTATTGTTCACTGAAAAAATTAAGTGCAAAAATCTACCATTGCTTTTTCTTTGTATTGGATCTGCTGGGCTCACTGTGGTTTATTATTTCTTTTAGAGATTATAATGTAACATCATTTTTTCCTTTCTCTTTCCACCCTCCAAACATTGCCAGAAGTCCTCCTGCTCTCTCTCAAACACTGCCCTCTTTTTCATTAATCGTTGTTACATAAACATTTACACAGAAACTACAACTAATCAAAATATAGATTTATGGAGCCCAGGCTCAGGGGACACATCTACAAAACAACTCCTATACCTAAGGCTCAGGAAGCTTTTCAGAAGAGGGGGGTGGAAAGATTGTAAGAACCAGAGAAATGTGGTGTTTGTTGCGTCTATCAACTGAAAATGTCACAAGCTTCACTGGTAAAGTCTCACCAACACTGCCTAAACATACAGTGAACAAGATCACCAGCCAAAAACCCAACAAAGTGGAAAGAGCTCAGGAAGCTTCAAAGTTTAAAAGACAAAAAGTAAAGTTATGGAAACCCCCCACTTGAAATGCAGGGCAGTCTGACCTGGAAAGCTAACCCAGGCCACTCTCAGTTCCATGGAATTTGCTAACCACCCTCACTTTCCCTCACAAGGCCCTAAGATAGCCAATACCAAGAATTCACACTGCCCCTCAGGTCAGCGTGTCAGCAGGTGGTAAATAGGGTCCTTAAGAAACAAACAGATAGCTGCAACTCCGGTTTGCTTAGACAAGATTAATTAGCACACCCTGAGGCTCTGAAGTCTGCTGACCTGAACAGTGAGACCATCCAGTCTCAAAAAGAGAACCCATGACTCTGGTCATGTACTCAAAGGACAGAGGGTCACAGTCCCTCCCTAAGCTTGTGGTTTTTTCCTTTAAAAATACCTGTGCCCAGAGAATATTGTTTCTCTCTAGCCTGTGTGCTGAGGGGGCCATTTGCGCAAACATTTCCCATTCATTAAAGCCTCTTGCTTTACATCAACTGGACTGGACATTGACTTCTTACAGTTCACGTATAAAAGGAGTTACAGGCAACTAAAAACTGCCGAGAGTGGAAGAAATCCTCTTCTCCAGAGAAGAACACACAATTATTTATCAAGGACTAGACAGTCAGCCCCCAAAACACAGACAAGTGACATTGTACAGGATCTTTCTTCATGGATTAGCCTCCTCTCTCTTGCTTTCCATTTTTTAAATACTTGCCCAGTCATCCCAAAACTACTTGCAATAAAATGTTTATTTCTTCCCTACTGGTTTCACATTTTCTTTTGATAGAGGGCAGAATAAAGGCAGTAAAAATACCTACTGCAGATATAGTGATAATAAGCTGAAAAACAGATTAAAGAGGCTATAATAGTGTTATTGATTTTAGCAAATACATTCTTCTTAATTTCTTTTTTAGTAAAGTCAAAGTTAAGTTTGGAATCACTTTTATAATTTCCCATATAATCACTATGTTTCCTTAAAGATATGCAGATCACTGCTCTTATTAAACAAGAAAGCAACTGTGGCTGAACCATAAAGTATTTTTTTCCTTTGTTTAATGTTGAGATGTCATGCAAAAGTTAGGTAGGTATTTTCACATTGCTCTTTAATCTTATGACTGACAGCAGACAATTTGTTTCAACCATTATATAAGCACATCATCTGTTTTAGAATATGAGCTGTACTTGGGTATGTCCAATTCGTTCTAGAGACATTCTTCACCTTTGCTTCCAGTTCAGAATCAAAGGCGAGAGGGGTAGAGACAGGCTGTGTTTTCAGTTCTAGAAATAGTCTTTGCATGATGAATGCCTCTAGTACCATGAGATTTTCATGAGCATCTGCAGCTGTGCCCACCGTGCCCTTGTCTCTAGATCTTTGCTCCTGATTAAGTAACTTTCCCACAGCTTCAGAGTCCTCATGACATATCACACAGTTGAAGGACATCTACTCAAGAGAAAAGGGTCATTATTCATTGCAGGCATCCATACTGTTATTTAAGGACAGCTTGTACCCCACAGATGCAGAGACTCCTCCTAACATACCATGTAGTTGAAGGGTGTCTTCTCAAGAGTAAAGTCACTGCAGGTGGTCATACTCTGATTTAAGGAGAGAATGTATTCCATCCAGTGGGGACATTATAATTTTTCTATGGTTTTCAAGGTAAAAGAAAAGACAGTATTTATTTTTGCTGTGAAAAATTTTATCATGTTCTAAGTAATATTTCAGGACTGACCTTATACTCATCCATATAATGACAATTGTCAAATGGGTCCCAGTGCAGTCAGCACTCAGAGAACACCTAGAGTCATAGGGAAAGACCTCAAGCAGAGATACATAATTTCCTAATAAAAACCCACTTCCAAGTTTGGACAGAAGGTGGGAACAGAAGGCACATTCCCTATTTCACATTAGAAGTGACCTGTGAGGTTTATGACATGAGCAGTGAGGGGGAGATGTGGTAGGTGGGCCTAGCAAAAGTATGCAGAATTGAGAGAGAGAGAGAGAGAGAGAGAGAGAGAGAGAGAGAGAGAGAGAGAGAGAGAGAGAGAGAGAGAGATGTCATTAGTTTCTCTCAAAGTGTACAATGCTGCTAACTGTTCCATTTGTCGTTATAAACCCAACAGAATAAAAACACATATTAAATACACAGTGAGAGGTCATGAATCAACTTACACATCATAAGCGAATTGTATTTGTTCGCCATTTACATGCCCAGAAAATTACCAATGAGCTTTGACAGAAGTTAATTCTTAACCTTAATGTGAAATTGTGTGCTTATCTACTAAGGCACACGATGAAGAGCTGTTTATCCTGGGTCCTCCTGCTTCTCAGTCAGATGATCAGGGAACCCAGTAACCTAGAACAATGCAACACTGGATTCAAAATGATAACTTGAAATGAACACAGCAGCGTGTGGACTGAAAATTGAGATGAGCATGTTAAACATTTGGATATCAAGTTATCTAGACATCAGAGACTTCGAAGGTAGTTCCTATGAGTTGGTGCATTGATCCAAACGTGGTATAGAGTGTGTAATGAGTAGGCTGGGATCGGTTACACGGAGCATTAACAATATATTTACACAAAGACTTCTTCACACATATAGTGAATTAGAATATTTGTACTGTTAAAGATAACATGCAAAATATACCTCTAAAAATAGTCCCTTGATCTGCAAGAGGATGATGATAAGGCTTGAAGCTTCTCTCTAAAGGGAAGACAACTATGGGTAGACTCTGCATCTCCACAATAATGAATGAAAGCAGCCTATAAATCTGTACCTACTTAACCTGGTTCTATTTGTAAAACAATGAAATCAGTGAAAAGTCAGTGAAGTTATGTGTGTCATAACTCTGTGTGCCAGTTCTTGGATAAAAACAGAATGGGAGAGAATTTGCTTGCGGGTCAGTGATTGGGATGAAGGAAGAAGATGGCTGATGGAAAAGGATGAAATTAAAACCAGGGAAAAAAAGAAAATATGATGCTGTCTTTTGAAAGACGGGTATAAATGTGTGTTGTCTTCTATCTACACATACAGAAGGCCAAGGCCATCTATTCCTTAGCAGCTTCCACTCCTGCCTGAACATGATGTTTCCAGTCTGGGGCCATTTGTGAAAAGAGTCTTGGTCACACTGAGCAGACACATGGAGTAACTCTAGTGCAGTTTTGCAATTTGTCCCAATTCTACAGGTTTTCTCTGCTCTCCCTGTCTGGGAGGTCTCTCTAGGTGAACACAAATGACTGTTCATATGTCACAGGTAACTGTCCTCTCTTCATCCACCAACCACAGTCATGTCGGTATCCTGAGCATAAATATCTATGCATGTTCAAATGTGATTGCATTCTAAAACCTAATGTCTACAAAGGAAAAAAGGTTTGTTTCTTTTTCTTTGTGTGTGTGTGTGTGTGTGTGTGTGTGTGTGTGTGTGTGTGTGTGTGTGTATAGAGGGCAATACCTTAAAAAATAATTTAAAATCTTCAGGCAAGGTTAATGTATGGGCTATATTCACATATCTGTCACTTAGAATTGTATTTACAGAAAGCCTTGGGAAGTTCCTCTTGCATAATCACAATGTCTGCAGTTGAATATTATGCATTTGTTACTTTATATAAAATTCAACATTTCCAGTTCTAAAAACAATGAATAAGCTCTCAAAGAACACAAAAGGTTTGCTACATAAGTCAATTTTAGGAAAAGCCAGAGGCCCTCTACTATTAAACAAGTTAAATCGTCATAAAATTGGAACCACAACACAGGCTAAAACTGCCTTTTAAAGACAGTGCTGAGGAAGAAGACACACTGGTTCACATGGTTCGGTTAGAAACGACTGCATATTTTCTGAAAAAGAAAATAATACCAAGTGTTTGAAAGAGACAACAAGGGTTGAAAAAAAAATGAATTCAACATATTCAGAAGACAATGTAAAAGAGAACAATGTGGAAATTCCACGCAAACATCAACATTAAAAACTCTCTCCAGGTGGCTTAAATCGCAGAAAGCAATGAGCAAGAGTTTGGGATCAGTTCGTAGGTGAGAGATGAGAGATGACAGAAATGGATCTCTCTGGGCTTTAGCAACAGCTGAGTGGAGGCTGTAACTTAACCTGTCCCCATGTAACTTCCAAGCCCTTATAGACAAAAAGTGAGTCTGGCCCAGAGTGCAATTACTCTGAGCTAGAAAACTGTAAAACTATCCTAGGATTTAATTGATTTTATAAATATTTTCTTTTTGTTGTTGTTGTTGTTGTTTTATTCAGTGTTACACAGCTTTTGTAACTATGTTTCTGTGACACCTGTTTTGTTACCTTTTTGTTCACGATTGTTTAGCTTTCTGGGTATTTTAGGCTTCAATCAAATTTTTAGTTTTTTTTTTTTGGCTTCTTTTTTTCTTCTAGTTTTATGAAAAATATACATGGAGTGCTTATGATCAGAGGTAATATAAACTGATACATCAATGTCAGTGTGTAAGTTTTTTTTTGAAATAAAAAATAATAATATACAGTCTGGTTCAGATATACCAACTTCTAGCTATACTCCCCTCCCCCCTTTTTATATTTTGTTAAAAAACATCTTCTATTACCCCTACACTAGAAGTGCTTTCTTAAAAGAGGTTTATTTATTTTAAAAAAATTATACATATAAGTAGCTTTGCACTGGGCCTATGCCTGATAAGGACAATTAAGACTTCTGGATCCCCTGGAATAGAAGTTGGAGGTAGTCGTGAGCCGCCATGTAGGTGCTAGGAACAAATCCTGAGTTGTTCACAAGATCAGTAACTGCTTTTAATACCTGAGCCATCTCTGAAACCCCCTCCCCCCGTTGCTTTTCTTGATTGTGAAGATCAACCTGTATTGGTGAATAGAATCTGCAAGTTTCTTAGTGTCTGATGCTTATAGATTTGAAAATTTGCCTAGAACAGAAATCTTTGACGCTGAGGTTCTATCCAAGGGAAACATTAACTAAATCTGCCTGTATAATTTAATACGCAAATCAGGATACATCTCCAATCAACAAAGGGCGCTGCTAATGATGTGACGGTGAGGATCAGCCCACGCGGGGAAGTAATGAGAACACAGAATAGCTGTCTTCCCGAGCCCAGCGTTCTCATCCTAGCAGGGTTAACAGTCACAGGAATTACGATTAAACGCGCTCATTTGTGAACTACAGCGGGTTAAATCCCTGGGCTGCATCTTCCAGTTGTCGCGGATCAAACAACACTCAGTTCCAATCTTGTATCTATTTAAATACTCTGAAATGTCTCCATACCATTTATATTATTATATAATATATTACATTGTATTGTATATTATTGTGAATATTATTTATATTCACAACAACTGTGAAGTCAATAGTATATTAACGTTTTAGTCGAGGAAAGTGGAAATGGACTTTGGTCACCTAGACCCCCGCTCTCAGCCCATAGTTCCTCCCCCCAGCCCATCGTCCTCTTAAAGATGGTTGGTAACGGGATTTGCTTCAGTGTGAGAGACCTTTCAGTCTGGTTCATAATCTTCGTAATCATACGGTAACTTCCTCATCACAACTCTTCCTACTCATGTGCTTACTGAGGATAGGAGCATCCGGGGGTTCTACATACCTCCTGAGAATGTATTTCCTTTTTATCTTTATTTCCATTTTATAATTACTCGGCCTGCATGAAACTGAGAACTTTCACAGAGATGTCTCCGGCAACAGGTAGTATAAACCAGAACTTTGCCACTGGAGAGTTTTATTTTGAGATGTAAAGTGAATTATTCTTAGCATCTCATCCATATGTTTATTATTCATGCTTCAAGTATTCTCGCTCACTGAAAAATTGAAAATTTCTTCCTCAACACAGTCGCACGGTGGATAAATTTGACCTGTTAATGACCAGGACACAGTGATCTAAACACTCACCTCTAAAACAGCCATTGAAAAGGGAAAATTAGATCAATTCCAGTTCTGAAATTACATCAGGAGTGGAGCAAAATGTGTGCTTACCTTTCCTGAACTCATGATTATTTTTAAATTAAGTTTGAAATTGAGACCTGAATATGCAAATAATCCGTGAGAGAAGAGAATGCCTAATGAGGAGAGAGGTAAGCTGGAGGGATGGAAGCTAGTGAACGCATCAAGTTTAAATATTTATGGAAGTATAGCGCATATTTTAGCTTTTAGGTACTCTGTTCTATATTAGACAAGTGAAAGAGTTTGATGGTAGAATAGTGAATTATAAGTTATAAAACCATGTGTCATTCTTAAGTAAACTATTTATGTATTTTAAACATAAAATCTTAAACAAAGTTTAATGGTTATGTTTCTATATGTATCTGGGTAACTCCTTCAAATAAGAAATACTGATTTAATAAACATGTGAATACTTCCTTCATTTAGGTTGAAAGTCACATATTAGGTAGTCTGATAGATGATACTTAAATTCTTGCACACATACATATTTCTCTTTAAATGTGCTTATGTATATGTATACGTGTGTGTGTGTGTGTGTGTGTGTGTGTGTGTGTGAGAGACAGATGGGCAGGGTGATAGATATATGATAGATTACATATATACATATATGGAGCTGAATAGATGACATATAAATGATGTAGATTAATAGATAGGTGATAGTTAAGGTGTACATGACAGATAGATAATAGATTGGTAAATTTATAGATAGATAATAAATGCATAACAGGTTGATATATAATGATACATGGCAAGGCATATGGTCATAGGAATTATCTCTATAGAAAGTGGTCAATGAATCTGTTGCATGTGGCTTCTCACTATTATTCTGTGATTTATCAATGATCAAATCCGGGTCTATGCTAATACATAGCAATAAACTGTGTGGAAACTAAGGGTAAAAGAACCACAAGTTCCATTAATCCATTAGGAATAAAAGAGAAAAGAAAAGCAAAACAAACCATGTATGAATAATATTGATAATTGAAAAATGGAAAGTATTTGAATCACATTTTTCTTATTAACTTTGAAAAGTAAACTTCCCTGCTTGGCTGGTCCATTTTAAGAATCATTTTCAAGGCAAGTATGTCACTCAGCTTAGCTGTCTGGTGCTCGGCTGGTTCTCTCTTCTTAACTTGACACTAATTACCACCTTGGGCTTATAATCCATTTACATCTCAGTGTGCCATGGCACTGTCATTTACTGAGCTCCAAATTTAGCAATAAACCAAAAGAATAAACACTTATTTAACATAATTTCCTGAACATAGAGAAGTTACTCAGTGATTCATTGCATTAATTTATTTCATGCATATGCATATATTCAAGTGGTGTTGTGAAATCTCTTTAAGAAGATGTACAAAATCATAATCAGAAAGGAACTGTGTTAGGATTTTCTAGATAAAGATTTTGGTACTGTAGATAAAATTAAAATATTTGTTCTGAACAGACCTGTGTGTGGATAATACATATCTAATGTCAGTAACTCTTTCAAATCTAGTTTGTTTTTTTTTTTTCATCCTGCTTCATTACCTGGTTATGAGGAGAACTGAGAGATTGGAGAACTATCAGTAACTAAAGTGGCTTGTCCTGTCCAATATGCAAATATCTGAAGTGGAAGATGGGGTGGATGTGGGTCTCAGGTCAGAACTCTCCGTGTGTCAGTCTTCTACCTACCTTAGAGGAGGTCAAAGCAGGGTCATCTCTGGAAAAGAGGTTGTCCTCTCTGCTGGCTCCTTGCAGCAGTGGCCAGACCCCCTTTATGAGAAACTGTCAGTGTACAGATAAGCCCTACCATCTTCCAAATCATCTAGCTAAATCTATGTCACTCAATAAGTGATCCACGCTGGCAATGAAACTAAACTTGACATTTTCTAACATGGGGGATCTACGTTATCTGATTTACCTGGTTATTGCAGGGCTCACATAGTTCAGAAATTTTACCATTACTTAATGACCAAAGAAAGCTCCATAAGAAGGTGCTTAGCATATCAGGTTTTCAAAATCTAATTTCAAAGTCTAGCTCAGTATTCAAGCCTGTAATCTCAACCACTGATAGGATCTGAAGGTCATGCTGAGGTCTACACTAAACTGACCAACAGAGTGGGAGCATGTCTCATAAAATGACAAAAGCAAGAAAAAAAATAAAAAGTCAGAAACAAACAAGCAAAATGCAAAGGATTTCCATGGAGGAAATAATTCAGTCATATGCATAAAGAAATTATAAAACAAGACTAAAAAAAATAGGCTACTCTATACATTCACCTCTATAGACTTACATGAATAACATTGTGCATGTGCTACTTTTGTGAAATATGACAGAATGCCAGTGATTTTAACTAACTAGGTGGATGAATTTACTATGCTCACGGTTGCAGAGGGTTCAGACCACATGGCTGGGAAGCAATGGGGGAATAGGGCATTTTCTCCATGCAGCCAAAAAGCATAAAGAGGGGAAGCAGCCCTCTGCTGGCTGCCAGGCCTTGCTACTGTTTATCCCCATGACAAAGGACACAAAACCTCTCACGCTCAGAGTGGACTTTTCCTTCTGTTATCCTCCCTGGGAAGTCTCTCACAGATATAACCACGGGCATGCCTCTACAATTTCCTAGGTGATGCTAAATCAAGCGAGTTGACAGTGCATTAATGCCACAGCTTATTAAACTCCCCCCCCATTGTTTGACTGCTCTATGCCTTTCTTTAACTTTCTTTTGAAAAGACAGACTTTCTGGGCACTGTTTCCTGGGAGCCATTATCAATAGCAACGATGTGTACCCTGGAGTGTAAGAGAATGGCTGTGAAAATGATGCTACAGACTTAGAATTTCTGAGGCTCATATCTGAATGTGTAGCCTCAGTTACTTCTTTTTCAGTTTTCTTTTCATTTAATTGACAAACAGCAACTCTAAATATTACTGAGACATGACATGGTGTTTTACTAATACACATCATGGAAAGTTTAAATCAGCTTAAGGAGAAAATCCATTGCCTCAACTATCCGTCATTGCTTTCTGTGAAAACATTTACAAGCTCATATTTACTGCTTTAAAATAAACCCCACACTGTGCCACTAGTAACTGCAGTTACTACACGGTGCAATATAACCCAACATAGGTATTTCTTTACTAAAACCTCGTATCCTCCAATAGATAATCTTGATATCAACACGTTGGAATTCAGAACAAATTAAGAGACAAACGGCTGAGAATTCTGCACTCCTACGATGCCACCAGAATCCAGCTTCTTCACAAAGTCTAAGTGAAGGACCGGACAACCTTGAAGATCACTCATGGTCTTGGGAGGCAGATGGGGAGTGCTGAGCTCGATGCTGAAGATTGCACTTAAAGTAAAAAATTGGAACTGTAGAGCAATGCTGTTGTGATGACTAAACTTGGCCCTGGATTTCTTAATCTCTGGGAGCTGAACTGCAGGAACAATTCAGAAACATACCCTTTGGAGATATACATTGAAAAAGCTTAATATGCTTTAAGCACAGCTTATGTAGTGGAGGCTCACAAAACAAGAATGCCAACAACAGAGTAGACAGTGAAGGTTGGAGACCCTCTCAGAAGTTAAGCTAAGGGCTTTTCACCTTTCATTCTGCAAGAAAATTTTTTCTCAGTGTCTTGTTCATTGAGTCTTTGAATTAGACTGAGATGAAAGATGACTGAATAATTAATCTGGTGGAGGAAATTTAGAGGCAGTCTGTCACTCAGGCATTGGCACTGTTATTAGTGGCTGCTTTTTGACGGGCTTAGAGTGAGAATCAGGAGCAAAGGAGATGGTAAAAATGCTTAAAAGATGTTATTCAGTCCAAACATGTGGAACTGTGGGTCCAAGAATGCCATGGTTTCTGAAGACATTAAAGCTATTAAGAAAGCAAATACTCTGCCTTGGGTTGATAGCAAAATTGTCTTAAAAGTTAATTAAGATTTGATCAATCTCCCCTATTGTCTTAGGTTTTCAATTATTGTGCAGAGACACCATGACCATGGCAACTCCAATAAAGGAAAACATTTCAGTGAGATGTCAGCTTACAGTTTTAGAGGTTTAGGCCATTATCATCATGGCAGGAGCATGGTGTACACAGCATGGTATGCAGGCAGACATGGTGACGGCTACATCTTGATATAGAGACAACATGGGGTAGATACAGACTAGGGCTATGGCTTGAGCATATGTGAGACCTCAGAGCCTGCCTGCACAGTGACACACTTCTTCCACCAAGGCCACACCCACACCAACCGAAACCTATGTCCTAGTAGTGAAACTTTCTTGGGGGGCCATTTTCTTTCAAACTACTACACCTATCAAAGTTGGAAGACTTGAAAAGTACTAAACTTATTTGAAGGGCTCCCTGAAGAAGAGAACAGATCCAAGGCACTGAACTAAAAAGGGGGTATTAAAGTACCTACAGTTGGGTACTGCAAGTCTCCTTTCTGAGTGCAGAACAACCTAACACACCAAGGCCAACATGTGCAAGGTCTATGTCTAGACCTGACATCAGCATTGGGCATGGCCCTCTGGTGCTGGGTTGCAGACGTAGGAAAAGCAACAATTACTGAGTTAGGAAGGTCCCTGACCAGATGTCAAAGCAAGGCTTGGGTGTCAAAGAAATCTGTACCTGGGTCCTGATACACTTCTTCTGTTTCCCTTCTCGTGCTTGTGTTCAGTAATATGGTAATGAAGTTGAGGTAGCTGGCTTCTGAAAGCCTGATTTTACCGTCTGTGAGTACGTAATCAAGAGTGTAATTGATGGGTAATGAATGGGAGTTTCTTAAATAAAACAGTAATACGGTATGCTTGTTCTTGTCAAACTCAGGGGTGTATAGGCCTGCGTTATACTTGCCCACGGTACTTTACAGAGAGAACCCTAGCTTCCAAAAGGTTAATAAAATGTCAAACAGTGCCACATTCAGATATATTTCTTAGAACTTTTTGTGATATGAGGGTGACACATTTAGTGGAGGCAGCTGCATGCTTCCTAGATATCTAGAATTGCTTTTCCCTGTAGAAATAAAAGCAATTCACTTTCATCATTGTGAGTCTAAGCTACTTCCTTGGAGACTGAACTTTATCCACATTATTTCGGAGTATGACATAGCACACTGAACTTAGAACTGGATCATTAACTTACAAAATTTTTATCACCCCGGGAAGAGCTGGAATGGGTAAATATGCAACCCGTCAGAGTAAAAATTTAACCTATTTATTGATCATTGACATCTATCAAGGGATGGAAATAAAGGGTGGATAGGCCTGCTAACCTGTGCAATGCTCTTCCACTTAAGTAAATGGAATCTCTCTATAGATTTTGACACCAAATGAAAAACATACCAATGAGATTTTCTTACAGTAGAGTTTATTCTTTGTAATGGATATGCTAATATCTTCTAGCCGTTTTCCTTTCAGGTGTTAATAAAGAATTGTTCCATTATAAATAAAGGTTTGGCTTTATAATGCACTTTTTAATACCTAACAAAATAAATGACACAGACGTAAGCTTATATGAAGATAAAAACAAACAATATAATTAAGAACTACAGTATTTGAATACAAATAAATATGTATGTATAAGTACAGATACATTTACATATAGTTTTTTTCTTACTTTACATATCAATCCCAGTTCTGTCTCCCTCCCTCCCTCCAATTATTCCGACCCCAGTCCTGTGTCTCCCCCACTCCTGTGCTCCCAAAGTCCTTTTCTGCACCAGGGGCACATCCTGGTTCCACTGTCAGAGGTCCCTTAGACTGCCCAGGCCTCCTAGCTGAGATCATGTTCAGGGGGTCTGAGTTGGTCCAATGCTGGTTTCTCAGCTATCAGTCTGGGGGTCCATGAGCTCCCCTTGTTCAGGTCAGCTGTCTCTGTGGGTTTCTGTAGCCTGGCCTTGTCCCCATTTTCTTATCACTCCTCCCTCTCTGCATCTGGTAGCTGTGGGTGTCTGCTTCTGTTTCTATCAGCTACATCATGAGGGCTCTATGATGGTGGATAAGTTAGTTATCAATCTCATTATCAGGGAAGGGCATTTAAGGTAGCCTTTCCACTGTTGCTCAGATTGTTAATTGGGGTCATCCTTGTAGGTCTCTGTACATTTCTCTAGAGTCAGTTTTCTCTTCAAAACTATAATAGCTCCCTCTCTCTTTTTTCTCCCTCATCTATTTGTCCCTTGGTTCAATCTTCCTAGTCCCACATGTTCTCCATTCTCCTAGCTCCCTCTCCACTCACTGCCCCCCCCCACTCCCAATATGCTCAGGAGATCTTGTTCTTTTCCCCATAACTGAGGGACCTTGTATAATTCTCTTAGGTTCCTCCTTGTATCTTAGTTTTTCTGGCTGTGTGAATTATAGGCCGGTGATTCATTGCTCTGTGTCTAAAATCTATCTATGAGTGAGTACAGGTTTTCACAGTATGATCTGAAAATTTTCTGGATTTCTCCAGTGTCCATTGTTATGTCCCCCGTTTCGTTTCTGATTTTGTTAATTTGCATGTTCTCTCTCTGCTTTTTGGTTAGTTTGAATAAAGGTTTGTCTATCTTGTTGATTTTCTCGAAAATCCAACTCTTTGTTACATTGATTTTTTTTTTTTTGTATTGTTTTCCTGGTTTCTACTTTTCTGATTTCAGCCTTCAAATTGATTATTTCCTGGCATCTACTCCTCTGGGGTGAGTTTTCTTCTTTTTGTTCTAAGGCTTTCAGTTGTGCTGTTAATTCTCTAGTGTGACTATCCTCTGTTTTCTTCATATGGGCACTCAGTGCAATGAACTTCCCTTGTAACACTGCTTTCAAAGTGTCCCATAAGTTTGGGTATGTCATGCCTTCTTTTTCATTGATTTCTAAGAAGGTTTTGTTTTCTTTCATTATTTTGTCCTTACCCAGGAGTGATACAATTGAGTATTGCTCAGTTTCCATGAGTTTGTAGGCTTCCTGAAATGTGTGTTGTTGAATTCTAACTTTGAAACATGGTGTATTAGAGTTTTCCTTCTAGTACCTTCTGTAAGGCTGATATTTTGGATATGTATTTTTTTAAATCTGGTTTTGTCATGGAATACTTTGCTTTCCCCATCTATAGTTATTGAAAGCTTATGTGGGAATAGTAGTATATGCTGACATCTGTGGTCTCTTAGTGTCTGTAGATCATCTATCTGGGACTTTGAGAGTTTCCAATGAGAAGTCAGGTGAATTCTGATATCTCTGCATTTATATGTTACCTAGCCTTCTTGGTTTGCAGCTCTTAATATTCTTTATTTGGTATGTTAGGTTTTGTTTTTGTGTTTATTTGTTTGGCTTGTTTGTTTGTTTATTTTTGGTCCAGTCTATTGGATATTCTGTAAACTTCTTGTACTGTCATAAGCATGACAGTTAGGTTGGAAAAGTTTTCTTCTATGATTTTGTTGAATATGTCTTTAACTTCTTGGAGCTGGACTTGTTCACCTTCTTCTGTAGCTATTATTCTTAGGTATGGTCTTTTCAGGGTGTCCCAGCATTCTTGGATATTTTGTGTTAAGAACTTGTTGAATTTAACATTTTATTTGTTCAATGAATTTATTTCCTCTAGTGTATCTTCAACACTTAAGATTCTCTCTTCTGCTTTTTTCTTTTTACTTTTTATTCAATTTAGAAACAATCTTATTGTACATATGAATCCCAGTTCTCTCTACCTCCCATTCTCCCATGACCCCCATTGAACTCCCCATCCTACCTCCATGCAGTCTATGAGGGATAATCAAAGTCTGAGCTATGGTTTGGGGGAGGACTTAGGCCCTCTCTTTTGTATTTAGGCTGAGAGAGTAACCTCCATGGGGAATAGGCTCCCAAAGTCCATTTTTATAGGAAAAATACTGGTTCCACTGTCAGAGATCCCATAGACTGCCTAGGGCTCCTAACTGACACCCACAATCAGAAGGCTTGGTTTGATCCAATGCTGCTTCCTCAGTTTTACAACTGGGGTTGGTGTGCTCCCACTTGGGTAATCTGTCTCTGTGGGTTTCTCCAGCCTGGTCTTGGCCACTTTGCTCATCACTCCTCCCTCTCTGCAACTGGATTCCATGAGTTCATCTCAGTGCTTATCTGTGGGTGTCTGCTTCTGCTTCCATCAGCTACTGGATAATGGCTCTTTTCTTGCAGTCCTCTATTCTTCCCCTGACTCAGTCTTCCTAATCCCTCATGGTCTCCTCCCCCTCCTCTTCTCCCCTTCTCCCCCTTCCCTCCTCCCGCTGTGCTCCCAATTTGGTCAGGAGCTTTTGTCTATGGCCATACCACCCTGAAAATGCCTGATCTACTCTCTTCCATTTTTTTTATATTTTTGGTTATGCTTGCATCTGTAATTCCTACTAGTTTTCCCAGACTTTTCCACTTCCCATTCCTGCAGTTTGTGTTTCCTTTATTGCTTCCATCTCAGTTTTCAAGTCTTAAACTGTTTGAACTATTTCCTTTACCTGTTTGATTGCTTTCTTGGCTTTCTTTGGGAATTAGTTAATTTTTTTTCTTTTTCTTCTTTTAAAAATTTGGTTTTCCTTCATCACTTTAAGGTAGTTTCTAATTTCCTCTCTAAGGGCCTCTATATAATCTTTATAAAATTATCTTTAAGGTTGTTTCCTTCTGCTTCGTCTGCATTGGTATGTTCAGGTCTTGCTGGTTTAGAAGCTCTAGTCTCTGTTGGTGTCATATTGCTCTTTATGTTGTTGAATGTATTCTTATAGGAATGTCTACCCATGTCTTCCTCCAGTGGATACATGTGGGGTTACGATGGTGGTTGTTCTTCCTCTACTAGTGGTGTTGGAGCCAAGGCTGCAAGAGCAGCGGATGTGAAGCTGGATGATTTGGCATGTGGGGAGGCTACTCCCAGATTCCTGGTGATTCAGTGGCCAGGGGTGGTGAGCATGATATGCACTGGAATATAAGGGCCTAGACATTAGTGGCCTCCAGCCAATGATGCAGGCACTCACCTGTCCTAGTGGGGGTGGGGCCACAGCTCCAATTCCACCCTTACTTTTATAGGAGTGGAACTATTAATGTTTCCAAGATTTTTACTTCGCCTGGATACACACTTTCACTAAAACAAAGGAGAAAGTAGAACCAAAGGTCATAGAAAGCAAAACCATTTTGACAGGCAAGATCAATTTAATTTGAGATGGGTCTCATCAATTTCCTAGGGAGGGAACCAGAGTCAAAATTATTTCTGGTTGTATTTAAACATGCAACCGTGTTCCATCAATCTTTCTGACTGAAGAAGATTGCAAAAACATGTTTGATTAGTCACAAAATAGTTCTCTAATGGCAATAATAAGAAATACTGTTTGGAGCCTAATCCCCATTCCACGGTGGGGTTTTGTTTGGATTAAGCTTGCACAAGTACTGTGCATGCTGTTGCAATCACTGTGAGTGCAGCTATGCAGCTGCCTTGCTGTGTCCAGAAGACACAATCTCCTTGTAGTCATCCAGGGCCGTTGGCTGTTACTGTTGCCCCACCCCTAGCTGAGGACTATTAGGAGTTCATGGCTGCTGGGAGAGGAAGTCACTTTACTTAGCACTTGCAGCATCTGGTGGGTCGACTGCTCCAGCGAAAGTTCACACAGACGAGAATATGTGGGAAACACAATTGCTTGATGAGTAAAATAATAAAAATGAAAATTTTTATTGGGATGCTCTCAAACCAAAAAAAAAATAGTGCTTTCCAGTGGTAAATAATATATACTGTAATGCATTGAATAGTACAATTTTACTACATAGACGCACTGAACTCAAAAAAATAAAAGCCGATATAATTGATTTAAAATTGTTGTTCCAATCACTACATATTCAATTAATGTTATTTATATGTAATAGCCTCAAATTGTATGTCTGTGTATATGCCTTCTCAGAAAGCAATCATTTATATACACAACAGATAATTTGTAGGTGAATACATATATTACCTGAAGAAAAATATTAAAAATTAATTTAAATTCATTCTATCATGTTATTAAAAATGGGGTGGAACAATGGCTCAGTGGTTAAGAACATGAACCTCTCTTCCAGAAGTTTTGTGTTTGGTTCCCAGCACCCACGTCTGGAGTGTTACAACCACGCTATCTTCAGCTCTAGGGGTCCAAATGCCCCCTCCTGGCCTCGGCCATCTACACTCAGATATCTATACCAATGTATATACATACAAATTAAAAAGAAAATCAATCTTATAATGGATTAGTCAATGGAAAAATGCAAAATTGTACCTATGCTGAGCACTCGGTGAGTGTGGAGACCTTTGTGTCACAATCTTATGGCAAAAATTAAAGTTTCCTTGTCAATTATTGGAAGACCTCCGATGATTCCCTCTTCTAGAGAAAAGGTGACACTGCCCATCTCATGCTTTTTCTTTTCTATTTCAGATAATGCTAATTACTTATCTCTAGAAGTTTGAGTTAAAGTATTTGGTAAATTTTCTGTATTTTTCTAATCGGCATGCCAAGGTTTTCCTCGGTGTTCTTGAACAATACACTGGGAAAATGTATCTCCTTCTGTTGTAATAGCAATTATGGGACATCATTCATTAATTAAATCTATCATCTGGCTGTGCCTTTTCTCGGTTTGTTTCTCGTTATTAAACCTTAGGCTCTGTTTCATTCTTGAACGTTTCATTTTTTTTTAAGTTTTTTTTTCTTGGATAGTTTGATCTTATAGAGGCTGACATTTAAATGTGGTAAAAGGAAATATTAGTTTATGACCAATTTTGCCACCCTACTGATCTAGTGGTCTCTGGAAGCCTCTGTGCATGTCTTCACGAACTGGGAATCTTTTTCTCAGCAGGGGACCAGAAGTTACTTGTGCACGGACACCTTTTCTTAAATGGTGATAGGGAGCCCCGGGGTCTCCTTTCCTGGCCTTGGGCAGCTTTCTCCACTAACGCCCACATCGTTCCTTAGCTCAGAGTCCAGTGGTCTCTGACGCTCTTCCGGTGCTGCTCCCTTCTGTGAAGAATTGTTCCCGCAACTTCTTGTTTCTTTACTTTCATAGAAGCGGGTTCTTTGTTCTCAACTCGGCAAAAGCACTGGGCAAGGTGCCGGGATCCCCAACCTGTGCTGGAGCTTGGCAAAGTGTCCAAGCAAGACCGCTTCAAGTCTTGTCGGCTCTCTGTGTCAGCTACTGGCTTCTCTCTGTGCTATGCTACATTCAGTACGTAAAACGTTCAAGTTCTTCAATTTTTATACTATAATCATACAATAATATAACTAATGAAATTGGATCTTTATGTGAACTTATGACATTTCTTTCTGCATATTGCCTACATGCCTCAGACTCTCTCTGTTTTAGATCAATTATGTATATATATATCCTCTGTGCGTATTCATCCTGAAGCTACTGAAGATTTCTTTACACTAGAGCAGGTCTGTAGCATGACATTAAAAATTTAGGTACTTGCTGACAATCCATTCAAAGTGAGCTTTTTTTGTGTGTGTTTGTGTGTGTGTGGGTGTGTCTTTGCGTGTGTGAGTGTATGTGTGTGAGTGAGTGTATGTGTCTGTGTGTGTATGAGTGTGTGTGTGTGTGGGGGTGCGGCGTGTATATGTGTATTGTATGTGTATATGCTTGGTGTGGTATAGTGTGAGGGTTTTGTGTAGGTGTGTCTGTGTGTGTGTATGAGTGTGTGTGTGAGTGTGTGTGTGAGTGAGTATGTCTGTGTGTGTGTATGAGTGTGTGTCTGTGTGAGTGTATATGTCTGTGTGTGTGTATGAGTGTGTGTCTGTGTGTGAGTATATCTGTGTCTGTGTGTGTGTGTATGCATGTGTGTGTGTGTGTGTGAGTGTGTATGTCTGTTTGTGTGTATGAGTGTGTGTGTGTGTGTGTGTGTGTGTGTGTGTTTGATGTGGTGTGGCGTGTATATGTGTATTGTATGTGTGTGTGCTTGGTGTGGTATAGTGTGGGGGTTTGTGTGTAGGTGTATCAGTGTGTGAGAGACTATTACTGTTCCTCTTTGGATTTTCAATGGAGGCCTGTTATGTAAAGTTGACAATCTCATCTTTGGGAAATGAAACAGAAATTAAAAAAGAAACCCTTCCAGACAACAGAACATTTATAACTCAAGATTTTGCTGATGGGTAAATGGACTGAGAAGCCTGAACTTGAGCCTGACATTGTCAATCCAACCATTCCTCCTGACACCTCCTGCATGCTGATTTTCTGTGTGACAGTTTTTATGACTTTTTAACAGAACCTGCTGCTATCTTGCTTGCTTTTCTTTTGATTTTTGATTCCATGATACAATCACAATTTCTCTCACTCTCTCCTCTCATTCCACTGCAAATTATCTTATAATGCAGAATTTTAGGAATAGGTGATAAAATGAGTATTGCACCAGGAAGAATGAGAGAGAGAGAGAGAGAGAGAGAGAGAGAGAGAGAGAGAGAGAGAGAGAGAGAGAGAGAGAGAGAGAGAGAGAGAGAGAGAGAAGGCAGGATCCCATTAACTTGCCTTTTTCTTTGCCTGTTCTTGGAGAATAACTTTTCTGACAGTCATTATAAGTGGACAGATGATTTTCCCCAAAACAAACCAACATCCTTTCCGCACTGAGTTGGCGGCCAGTGATTAAAGCCTCCTGACACCCAGCTGCTGTGAAATCCTCACAAAGTGGAATAGTATGAAGTAAGAGGCCAGAGTGGTCCAGGCTCTTCTCAGGAAAAAAGACAGGAAGAAATTCCAAGTTTCTCCTATGCACATAGAGAACAAAGTGGGTTAAGTCAGAATGTGACAGGTCGGAGCCAGGGCTGAGAAAAAAACGCGTCAACAGTGGCTCTAAGGATTGCTTTAAGGATCAGGATTGTGTTGAGCCTCTACTAGTATGTAGACCAATGTGTCCTAAAGCACACAGCACACTCCCCACCATCAGGACAAGTGCCTACCAAGAAGAAAGGCTGACCAGAACATTGTGTGCAGAAAGTGAGCTGACACACTGAAGATGGACATAGGCTTTAATGAGATGGCAGACCCTGAGACTGGTATGTAGATGGGATGAGACCCCAGGTTGAACAAAAGAAAATATATAATAGCCACTTACACTTGAATTTGATATTAGCCTTATGATACACAATGTTTCCTCTTGCCTTGAGATGGAGAGAGAAACAGAAAGAGCTTGAAGACCATGTTGTCTGCAGACACTGACCTTTCTGTGTCACAGCATAAATCCAAGCCCTGCTAATAATGGTGTTTCTAAGCACATTTCATCACACTCAAATAGTAGCTGATGATGGGACAAAGTAAACAAGGGCTAGATAATAAAGGTGGCACATCATAAGCTATCTTGGGGGGGGGGATGCAATTGTTGGCAAGAGTTGACTCTGCTTTCTCTACTGAGTTTTGTAGGCTAATTAGAGAAATAATCTGACAAAAGGTTGACAGGAAAAAAACACATGCACAGAAGTTAAGTCCAATATCACAATCACTAGTGGACCACAGGAAAAGGTCTGAATGTCCACAAAGTTTGAAGATGTGCAATCTTGTTTATCATCTTAATCACAGAGCATGGGTTGGAAGCAGTGGGGAGAAGATAGGTTATAGACGATAAACAGACTTTGTTCCCTGCACCTTTGATAAGATCTCTTTCCTGAAAGATGGAACTCTGTGGCAGGGCTCCAAAAATTGTGCCCTTTCTAGAGGACATGTAATGAGGAAGTTAAAGGCAAGTCAGATAAGATGTCTCTGAGTTTTTCATTTCTTTTAAATGCCTTGCACCTCAATTAATTAATAGGGGCAACTGACATGCTTTAGGTGGTATTAAATATACTGGAGTTTCTTGTAGTCATTGCTCAATGTGACATATTTTTCTTATTACACTACTAAAGGAATCTAGATGGTTGTTAGGTCTAATTTTCCATGTAGGGAGGGCACTGACATCACGAGGACGCTGGGGACAAGAGGACAGGTGACTGGAAAAACTCTTCCTTCTACAGTTTTAAAGACAATATACATTATCTTTAAAGATTTAGTAGTATCACATTAGGCTTCATTGTCTACCAAAGAGAAATGAGAAATCTCCTTCTCCGTGTTGACATGAGAATAAAGCCAGTTAAAAAACAGTTCTCTATGACACAGGATCAAACTCCAAATCTGCCAGCACCTTGATAGATAGCCTGCTCTCCACGATGGTGCAAAACAAGTTCATTTTGCTTTTGTGTCGTCAATTGTAATTATTTATTATAGGATGAGTTGCGATGATGTACACATACTATGCTTACAAACCAATGCATACACATATACAATCTTATCTATGCACAAATATGTGTGTAGAGTAAACACATCAGTGTTTGACTCTAAGGAACTAGCTTAAATGCTGTGGAGTTAGGGGTGTCCAAATTTACAAAGTTCCTCTACTCTGTACACCAAGAAGAGTTGAGTCTGGCTCAGTGCGATTGTTATGGCCAGAGTATCAGAGGATAGCTGAGAACATAATTCACATTAGATCACTTTAGGGAGGTGATGCTGTGAAGTGATGGACAGGAGATAGTGGACATCCCAGGTGAAACTTTGTCCTTTAAAGCTGCTACTTTGAATTTAAGAGGAAACACTGTCAACAGCAAATTAGAAGCTAGACATCTATGTGATATAATTCCTCATAAAGTCTACCGTCCATAAAATGTCAGAGCACAGCTGAGCATAATAATGGCTTCCACTCCCCTATGACAAGGGTTCTCTTTGCCATCAATTAATGTTTGTAGCTATGACTTCCTTGGCTTGTTCTACCTCTATTGTCCCAGAATCACAAAAAAAAAAACTATTTGTATTTTTCCTAACAATCCCTTGGATTAAACAAGCCAAAACATTTCTCACATAGTTTTTTAAACTCTTCCAACCTCTATACTTTTTACCTAGGTGAAATGACTCAGTCCAAACAATTGTTCAATTCCTAGCATACTCAGGGGGTAAAATTTGAAAATATTAGTACAGTGAAATCACTTTGACTTTGGAGACTCGGGGATTAAACACACCCTCTGTGCTGGGTATAAAAGCTAGGACGCAAAATACACTATTCTTCTTCAGCCATCCTCCTTGTTGTAGGATGACGCTTTTATGAGTGTAATGATGGTGACACCCTTCCTTCTGGACAGTAAAGCACCTCACCTGCCTCACCACACTCTCTCGTCACCCATGAGTAGTAGAGTGGAAATGGTTAGGTTCCTTGTTGTCCAATTCCCTGGGTGCACTGATTTGCATCCTCCACCTCCTTTTATTATTTGATTCTCTCACTTACTGAAGTAACTATTGATGAACTCTTTTTGTAGACAGAGATCATTTTTTTCTTAATTTAGAGATGATATGCTAATTGTACACATTATTTTGTACACTAGGGATAAATTAGTGTTTTATTATTAATTAGTAATGTCATTTAAAAGAATATATAAAATGATTCATAATTACAACAGTGATTCCATTTTTAAATCATGAAGTAAAATTTGAAAGCAAGAATTTCAGGGTTCATAGAATACCATTTTGGTGAAATAAGGATTTTAGACTTGGATGTTTCTATGAGACTTTTGAGAGATGGTCCATCAACATTCCTCAACAGTCAGTGTGAGAAGCTTGGATTATAGTTTCTAAGTTCTGTTCTCTTTGCAGAATAGAAGGAAATGCTAGGTTCCAGGAAGAGTTTATTGCCTCCAGATTTTCTTGCCAATAATAAGGTACATTCTCACACTTCTTATAAAACATCAATAGCTAGGAATCTAAAACCTAGGCAGGCTTGGTCACAAATAAGGTCTTAAAAGTGCAACACTTTTTGAACACCTCATTAGCACGGGCAAATCAACTCTATAATAATATAAATGGGAGAATAGATTTTGACATCATTGAAGTTACATAGAATATACATAAAGAAAACAAGAGTTTGCACTTAAACCTAAGTTTGTAGACCATAAACCCAGAGCATTGTTATTGGTCTAGCCTTGGTCACATGAGAAGCTTAGGCATACAATGCAGCCCACAGAACATGACATGTCAGCCACCTTCTGGGAGGCAGATGGATGTCAGACATGTCTATCAGTGCTAGGGGTGGTTACAGAGAAAGCTGTATGCTAAAAGTCAGTTGTAAATGACAGCGGAGGGACCCTTCTGTTTACCATCCTAGTGGTAGATGCATGCTCTTTTTCACTTGCTTGCTTACTTTATTTGACTGAACCTCATTATAACTGACAGGAAACATCATGGAGTGTGAAAATAGGTGAAGTGCACAACACCAGTGAGGCAGAAGGTGTATTATGGGTCTGGAATGACATCTAAGACCACCAATGCTGACTTATTGCTTCCTGCCTTATACTTTGGGAGACAGATTTCTATATAATAACCCAAGAAAAATTTTTAATTTTGTAAATTAAATACATTTTCTAAATATAGGTCTATTATTCGACCTCTGCATAACTATCACTTACTCATGGACAAGAAATATATACTGATGGGTGCTAATTCCTTTTTGGCTTTTTAATATAAAATTCATGATGTATTGTTAAATATAAGACAGCTCTGGTAGAAACCACCGGCAATTAAATCAGCTAATTATATCCCAACTGAAGACAATAGATCCAAAAGAAAACACTTTTCTCTTAGGTACATATTTTCTAGGCAGCTAGAAAATAAACACACAGTGACTTATTCAGAAGTGAAGAAATACTTAGGGTTTCACTTTTCAAAAGCTGCTATTAAACAATGGTGGGTGTCTCAAACACATGTTGAAATTTACATCCCTGACATCCTCTTTACTTGTCTCCAGCATTAAAGTGCAATCTCACTCTCTAAAAATAATTGTTTTATTATTTTTTATGTGTATGGGTGTGTGTGTGTGTGTGTGTGTGTGTGTGTGTGTGTGTGTGTGTGTGTGTGTGGCTGTGGCTGTGTGAGTGCAATGCCCCTAGAAGAAAGCTAAAGTTACTCATGGTTGTGAACTGTGCTACACAGGTGCTGGGAACTTACCCCCAATCCTCTGAACAAGAAGCTGCTCTACGCTCTCTCTATCCCCCAGCAATTTTCTTTCAGTCAGCTATTTTGCACATCTTAACTGGTTCTAAATTACAGTTACAAGTTCGTGTTCACTCCGTTTATACTCAAAGTTCTCAGAAATGACCTTAAGCAAGAGGCGTTTGTCTCCTAGGATTTGATAGTAATCGGGTAACTACAACTGATCTAACAAAGTAGAAATATTTTCACATACTTGCTTTTTTTTTTAGTTCTAATTTTATTTGTTAATTATTTTTTCTTGTTTTACATATCTTTCCCAGTTCCCTCTCCCTTCCTCTCTTCCTGCCTCTTTCCCTCCCATGCCCCCTCACCCCCTCCCATCCCATTCTTCCCCCACACTCCATAGGGAGGGTGATGCCTTCCAGGAGGGGTCTCCAAACTTTGTCAAGTCATTTGGAGTAGGGACTAGGTCCTCCCTCCTGTCTCTAGGCTAAAGGAGAATCCCTCCATGGGGAATGTGCTCCCAAAGTCCTTTTGTGCACCAGGGATACATCCTGGTTCCACTGTCAGAGGTCCCTTGGACTGCCCAGGCCTCCTAGCTGAGACCCATGTTCAGGGGGTCTGAGTTGTTCCTATGCTGGTTTCCCAGCTCTCAGTCTGGGGGTCTATGAGCTCTCCTTTGTTCAGGTCAGCTGTCTCTGTGGGTTTCTGCAGCCTGGTCTTGTCCCCATTTTCTTATCACTGCTCCTTCTCTGCATCTGGATTCCAGTTTGGCTCACTGTATAAGACTTTTTGAATGGAGAGAACTAGGAGAAAGAGAAGGGGAGGAGAGGAAAGCATATGCAACTAGATAGATTGAGTAAGGGTGAGAGAGAGAGAGAGAGAGAGAGAGAGAGAGAGAGAGAGAGAGAGAGAGAGAGAGAACATAAAAGAAGGAACCGTTATTGGTTTGAAGAGAAAACTGAACCTAAAGAAAGGTCTAGAGACCTACAAGACTGACTCCAACTAACAATTCGAGCAACCGTGGAAAGGCTACCATAAATGCCCTTCCCTGATAGTGAGATCATCAACTAAACTATCTACACTCATGGAACCCACATCTAGTACCTGTTTGAAGCAAATGCCCATAACTAAATACTGAGTTGAACTAGAATCCAGATGCAGAGAGAGGGGACAAGACCAGATTGCAGAAACACAAAAAGACAGCTGACCTGAACAAGGAGGAGCTAATGCCCCCTCCTCAGACTGATAGCTGGGAATCCAGCATGGGACTGATTCAGAACCCCTGAACATGGGTCTCAGCTAAAAGGCCTGAGCAGTCTGGGGAACCTCAGACAGTGGAACCAGGATGTATTCCTGGTGCACAAAAGGACCTTGTAGACACATCCCCCATGGAGGGGGAGACAGGAGAGAAGTCCTAGTCTCTACTTCAAATGACTTAACAGATTTACATGACCCAACCTGGATAGCATAGCCTTACATGTGGAATGGGGGTGGGGGGATGGGAGGGGAGGGTGGCCAGGGTGCATGTCACAGGGGAAAGAAGGTAAGAGGGACGGAGGGTAGGAGGGAGGGAGGGAGGGAGGGAGGGAGGGAGGGAGGGAGGGAGGGAGGGAGAAGGGAGGAAGAGAGAGAAAACTGGGATTGATATGTAAAATTTTTAAATTATATTATTAATAAATAATAAGAAAAAAAGACTTTGAGCAGTTTATTTAAGACGTAATGAATCTGCTGATGTTGACACTTGAATGCTTTTTAAAGTATGGAAGCTCCATTCATACGGCCCTTCTGTCTATCTGTGCAAGGGTGGTCAGCTCAACGAGAGGACACTTGCATCTGGCTTTGTTTCAGCCTGGCACAGCTTACAGTTAGTGCTTACGGCCTTCTAGATCAGACAGTTGAAGCAAGACCACAGTGCTTTGTTGGTGTCTACACAAGGGAGATTTGTTTTCCTTGCACACAAAATGGTTGTCAAACAAGTTGGCTGAGAAAGTATCTGCGATAGAAGCGTTCTGTTTAATTTAATCATGCAGTCACTTGATCTGAACTCACAGTTGAGCATCTGTGGATGTCCTCCTTTTATTTAATTACATAGACCTCAATGTTAATTATTTCAAATCTAGAGTTTTGAAGTCCTACAGTTGTAAAATAAATGAATAGTTCTCTTTCAAATTTGAAGAAGATGTCAATAATAAAAACAGTTTGCCTGGTTCCTAGGGATGCAGATATGCTAAACAATTAATGAACTATTCAGCACTGTACATCCTCGGAATGACGTGCAGCTTTTAATGACCCGTCTGATTTTACTTTCATAATTTCATATTATTTTATAAGTTGTGTTTCCAGAATGGTTTACATTAGAGAAATGTATTCAGTAAGTAACCATGTCTTGCAAATAGGGCAGCTGAATTATTTTCTTCAGCAATGCCTTATGTAGTTCTCTCTTTAGAATAATGCATGGGGAAGTTTTTGAACTCTGCAAATGCCCTGTATAAAAAGGTAAAAGTTGTAAATGGAAACCTCAGTTTGCTTAGGTTTTTCCTTGAGAATCATATGTCAAACAACTGCACAGAACCCAATTTAAATACATGTCAGCACTTCAGGCTATTTTAGTATCTTTCACTCTTTAGCTGTCTGGTGAAGAGGAAATTCTGTGACAGAAACCGCAGGTTGTACAAGCCTTGAATTGCTTTTTTCTGTTTTGCAGAAGGACAGAAAAGTATCCATCATTAGACATTAGAGGTTATTTAAATTGTCCAGTCATTTTATGCTAAGAGGAATGTACTTTTTATGACAAATGTATTTGGACTTTGTCCTTAGACACAGATGTCCTCAAAGCATAAGATGTAGCATCAATGTCAGGTCACAAAAGAGTGTGTTAGTGGCCCTGGCCACCGGCTATATATTTCTTTCAAATGTATTTGCATATAGCATGTATATATTTCTTTCTAAGCGCTCCTTACCCTGTTGATGAGCGGACATGTTCAGAGTTTCGAGGTAACCACCGACACTGCACTCAAAGTCAGCAAAGGAAAACAGCCTGACCTCACACTTCTGCCCCTGTTTATTCTGAACAGGTGATTTCCATGGAGTTAGAACTAGAACTTCACGTTTCTTTGTGCCTCAATTTGTTGGAAGTATTTCAGGAATCTCCAATACCTATTGAATGCGTAAAATTCATCAATATTCTTGCTAACTCTTAAAATACCATGTTTTACATATTTTAGGGTGTGAGCATCCATTTCTGGGGGTTATGCCAATTGTGACTGGCTCTGGCAGTCTACACAGTTTTCACTGGGATGTTTTTCTCATTTCCCTCTTTCAGACGTAGTTTCAATAAGAGTGCAGATGAAAGAAACTTGCTATCGATTACACGAACTGAAATTGACTGCAAATGCACCTGACATTTTACTACAAAAATGTAGCTTGGGAATTTTCAAAAGCAGAAATTAGAACCAAAAGTAATTTTCCATTTTTTATCAGTTCAGTTTATTTTTTCTTAGTTGTAGATTTAACAGCTATTTTCCTAAATCCCTAACATTTTCCTCCATTTCTTGTAATTGTTCAGAGCACATAAAATTCAGCTAATTCATACTTTCCAATAATATGTTACTGGTGTTGGAATTGGTGCTATATTTGAAAATGGTATGCCTAACTTAATTCTAGGAAAAACAAATGTCTCTGCTTTGTGACTTGTGAAATATTACTAATCTGCAGATCAGGTTTTGACTCATGGCCAAGAAAGGGCGTAAGGGATTGTGTATGAGTTTTTATGTTCTCCATCACTGTTTATCTCAGTAACTTCCATGATGGACATAGAAGGACAATCTAGGTCTTCAATGATGGGTGGGTTGAAAAGAAGAGATGTGTAAAGTTCTTCACATCCCAACCTTAGACTTTTATTGTTGGGCCAGTGAGGAGAGAGCACTGAGAAATCTGGGTGTGTGTCAGCCATCATGTCTCTCATTTGGCCAATGGGCCCCCTCAATAAGGATGTGAAGAGAATAATACAGTGTATAGTTCTACAGTGTTGATTGCACGCCTTCTCTGGGATTTAATGAGGAAATATATATGAACTGCTGTACCAGAAATCCTATGGGCTGGTTAGTTTTTGACAGCTAGGCTGGTTACTAGATATGCCTGACAAAAAGAATTTCAATTGAGGAATTGCTTCTATCAGATTGTCCTGTGGGTGGGTATGTATACTTGGTATATTCTAGGTTGATGATCAGTGTAAGGGGATCCAGCCTGCTGTGAATGCTGCCATCCCTGGAAAGATGAATCCAGGAGCTATATAAGAGCAATCTAAAGAAGCCTTGGAGATTGAGTCAGGAATCAGTGTTCCATCATGGGACCTGCCTCTGTTCCTTCTTGAGTTCTGGCCCTGATTTCTCTTGATGATAGACTGTGAATAGGACTTGTAAGCCAAATGAACAAATTCCTTCCCCCAAGCTGCTTTAGAAACAAAAATAGAACACTATGTGTTTATTTCTAATTTCACAGACACAAGAAGTAAGTGTCTGTCTAATCACTTGTCCTTTGGAAAAATAAGTTGGAGGCTTCCAACTTAAATCTGATGTGGAGACAAGACCCTATTCTAGTCTCAGGATGGGGCTGTGATGCACCCCATGTAGAAGTATCCTACACGTTCTTAGAATTGCCAAGGCAAGGGGCCTTCGCAGACTAGACAGTATAGATCAAACTCTGTTAGGAGCACGTTTTTCCCGCTGTTGGTCTGGTCCCACTCTTAGTTCCTCCCTACCGGCCACCCGGTCCCGCCGCCACGCGAGCCCCAATGACACTCAGAGACTCTGTATTTGATACAATCCTGTTGGCCAGTTACTATTATTGTTTATGGGCTAGCTCTGTCTTAATTATTAACCCATTTCTGTTTATCTAAGTATTTCCACGTGGTCATCTTATCTGAGCTAGGCGCTACATGCTGACTCCTCCTTACTATTTCCTCTTTCCTCCTTGTCTCCTAGCCCCGCCTATCTTGCTTCCCTATTGGCCAGTCAGTGCTTTATTCATTAACCAGTATGAGAAACATATTTACAGAATAACATCTCTCATCATCTCCTCTTTTCTGTCTAAAATAAAAAGACGGGGTTTAACCTTAACATAGCAAAATATATCATACAACAGTTATCAAATAAGAACCACAGTTAACAATATTTAGTCCATTAACTTTTTGTAAGACTTAAAGAAAATATCATCTATCCTATCTTTGTGAGTCTAAAGTCCTATATATAACTTATGTTTAATCCTAACTAAGGAAAACTATAACCAAAACTATCTGTCTTCAACTCCTTCAAGGACCACAGAAGGATAATATATAAACTCTATAAATGACAGAGACAACTCATTGCCTGGTCAGTCACCAGAACTTCTTCTGAAATGTTCCATCTTTAGCCCATAGGCCATAGTGTGTCTGGCAGACTCCTCAGCAAAGCAATGAGACTTTAAACTGTCCTTCTGTATTGGCAGTTTGTCAGTCACTTTTCTCTGTTTCCTGCAGAATGTCTGCTTCTTCCATGAAGCAGGACTCCTGTAGCAATGCCCATCTTATTCCAACAGTCACTTTTCTAAGGGTCCTGCATGTCCAGTTTATACAGCATAAAGTCAAACAGTCCAGAATAGCAGTACCTTGTCCAAATGTCCAGTCGTGCCATATTAGAAGCAAACTCCATAATGAGTTTCGTCCATGTCCATCTTCTGTTCTGACGCAGGTGGTATTACCAGGAGCAGTTGTGCTTCATTGTCAAGAAAAACCCTAAACCACTTTAAATGCCATATTCTGTAGGTCTTTGAAAGGTTTGAAGAATGCCTATCCATCTCAAATACATCTCTATATATCTAGAAAACCTAACTCACCTAAGTTTTGACTATTATAGGTAACTATCTATAATATGCATTAAGTTATACATTACATTTTCAATGAGTTATATAAACACAATACCTAAACAAGAGGAGAAAAATACATATCACAAAATTGACCTTAAATTTGTATCAACAAATGAAAATCCATTTCAAAGCAATGAATTCCTATCTATACCATAATTCCCTTTTTACCTTTAAAGAGATTGGTTGTGGTCATTAACCATTTATAACCAACCCCATTTAAATGAAAACAAACATTTATAAACAAAATTTGGGAATGTGGGCGTCATTCTTTCTAAACTGCTTCCTGCTGGTAGGGGGAGTTTTCATGGGGGTCCTAAGAAGACGCAGAAATCTTGACCTTAGTCTGCAAGGCTTTGTCTCAACTGCTTTGAATGTTGGATCACCTGGGATGCTGTTTCATGGGGTCTGGATTGATCAAACCATATTAGTCTAGAAGGAATCCACCTTTTCTGTGGAAACAAAAGTAGAAATTCTTTTCCCCAGTAACTTGTTCTTGAACTTAAATTTTGGAGTCAAAGCATTTTTAAAATGTATAAATTGAATTAATCCAGCAGCATTTCTTTGATCAGTTGTTGTTATTTTCTCAGCAGTCAAATAATTTAAAGACAACAGAGTAGCGTACAGTATCCAAAATTTCTCTGTGCTTTCCATCTTTACATGGCTTTTTTATTACTCTATTTCTTCTATTTCTATTTTAACATATTTTGAGACAGGGTTTCTCTGTGTAACTTTTATCTGTCCTGGAATTCACTGCATACCAGGTTTACTTTGAAATCACAGCGAGTGTTTGCCTCTGTCTCCCGAGTGCTGGGATTAAAGGCGTGTGCCACCACACACAGCCACATTCTGTCTTTTTCAAACTATTCTATTTCTTTTCTCATTCTCTCCCAAGCCTATGTATATTTTAAAACACAGTGTAAACCTTCAGTACTTTTTCTTAACGTGAATCTGTCTTTATTTAAATCTTTATCTTTTTCTGGCCATGAGTCTTTTATCTGGTAAACAACAACATTCCTAAAACAAAAGCCACATTTTCTTTTTTCTTTTTTCCAGTCTATCCAAGATGGCAGCAGCTACTTTACTGCCAGCAGTGAGAGCTGTGCTCACAGCCTTGGTTTGCACTGCATCCAGCAGCATGCTGCTGGCTTGGAGATATGATCCCTGCCATTGCCAGCTCTCATATACACCAATGAATTGTTAGCAGAACTCTTTAAAATCAGTGCAGTGTTTTGCTGCTTATGCTGAGTCAGGAAACCTCCCTTAAAGGAGCTGCGCAAATATTTACTTGTCTCTTACAAAACAGAGTCCAACCCAGAAAAGTGCTGCTACCAAGACATCTTGCTAGTCTCTGTTCTTTTGTTTCTAAAAACTATTTTTTAAGCTTTTGTTAAGTTTTAAGTGAAAGTTCTCGGTTCCACTTCTGACACCATTATGTTACGAGCAGGTTTTTCCCTCTGGCCACCTGGTCCCATTCTTTGTTCCTCCCTACTGGCCGCCCGATCCCGCCACCATGTGAGCCCAAAATAACACTCAGAGACTCTGTATTTGATACAATCCTGTTGGCCAGTTACTATTATTGTTTATGGGCTAGTTCTGTCTTAATTATTAACCCATTTCTACTTATCTAAGTATTTCCACGTGGTCATCTTATCTGAGTGCAGCAGGCTGGCATCTTGCTTCCTCTAGGCTCTACATGCTGACTCCTCCTCTCTATTTCCTCTTTCCTCCTTGTCTCCTAGCCCCGCCTTTCTTGCTTTCCCATTGGCCAAACAGGGCTTTATTTATTAACCAGTATGAGAAACATATTTACAGAATAACATCTCCCATCAAAACTCTTGTGTGTTTGTAGTTTCAATTGCCTCCAACATTCCTTGTCATCATAAACAAAGACATCTGAATTTTAATTTACCTTCAGAGTACTATGTTAATAAAGTCACTCATAATTTCTGGTGGTAGAAATGAACCTTCCAAAGGAAACCAGAGACCACCTGCTTTAGTCTGGCTCTGCCTTCAGCTTGTCAAAAACTTGGACAACAAGGGCTAGCTGAGATCTTTATCTTCTTGCTGCAAGGGTATTGAGATAAGATGACATTGGAAAATAGGACCCAATCTAATGGTCACTAAAAGTGCAAGGGTCTCTGCTCTGTCCTCTGTTCAATTGATCCCTTTCATTAATTTAACGAGAAACAGAATAACTCAGTGGTAGATGTGGTTTCAGATCATTTAAGTTTTTAGAATGTTTCCGTCTTTAAAAGAGGATGAAAGTGTTGACAGCTGTTGAGAATGCTGAGTTCATATTTAGCAGCATCCTTGGAGCAGACTATGCTCTGATGGAAGCAGCATCACTTGTAACCAAAGTAACAGAAAAACTGCAAATTGCATTTGTGTCCTGTGGAATCCCTAAAGACATCCAGGCATCTGCTAACCAGTGTGATGGCCTTTGATTAAAAACAAATGTCTGCCAGGACTCATTAAGGCTCGTTCTAGAAAATTGTTGCTGTCCTGCAGTGTCCCTCATGAGTGCTTGGCAGATTAAAGAAGACTTGGGGAATGCACTGGGTCATGCTTGCCTGACTTGGACATACTGTGTGTCCATCCACTAACATGTAGCATTCCTCCTCACTGATCCTAGGAGACTATTCCTCGATTAGGTTTCGGTGTTTGAAACATAATAAGGTTTGACAGCTGTGTACGCTGACAATGCATGATGCCATGAAGCTCTTAGTGTTGAACTTTAACAGAGTAACTGTCCACTTAGTTATTGGTAATACTTATCAGTTCTATGGTTGAGATAGTTGGGTTAGTTTTTACTCATATATGGAGGATAACCTCTGTGAACAGTAGACTGTGTCAAAATGCAATTTTGTTCATTTAAGAGACAGGAAGGAAAATTGTTCAAAAGCTGTGTATTGATGAATGCAGACAGCTTTGGCAACATGTATTATGCTTTAAAGATGCATCAACTGACATTGCCTACACAGGGCTGTTACCAGGCAGACAGGATGGCTGAGCTTGTCTTAGTGTATGCACATTGGTACATCTCTTTACCACAGTTGTGTGCTGCTAATTTTCTGTGGATGTTATTCTATAAGTTGACAGAAAAGACGTAGGAAAAAATATCTTAGAAAACATTTTAGCTATTATCTTGTGAATGATGAGAGACAATAATTATGAGCAAAACATACGAATCTCTTTCTGTGTGTATATGTGTGTAGAGGAGAGGGGGTGCCTTCAGCAGAAGTATTTGTAATCCACTATGGGGTTATCTATCAGAGAAGCACAGAAGGAGAAATGTGCACTCTTCATGTTTGTCTGATGGAAATGGACTTCCATCTGTATCCTGTAAAGACTGACTGCTGTTCTAAAGAAAGCAACTCACCAGGATTTGTTCACCTGCTATAGGAAAACTACCAAGAGTTCTGACGTTGTTACAGCATGGTTTTAAATGTAGTTACATATTAGCAGGCTTGAGAAATCCAGTAGTAAGCAACTATAAAAGAGGTGAGACAAAATACAGGTTGCATCTATTGACAAAAGCACATCTCTAGTGAAAGTTACATGGTCTCCAGTATTGGCCAGATTTTCAGGCAAGAAAATCACACTTTGTATGAAACCAAATAGCAGCATTTTTCCCTTCAGTATCTAATTGGATTAGCTCATCCATTGCCTGGTAATGAAAATAATTTCAGCACATCACAAAGGAATATTAATTCCTGTATTGTTTGATGAGCACACTTCCACTAGGTATATTTTCCTTTGAAGGTGTTGAGAAAAGTCAAGGTACTTACACACCAACAACAAATCTCAATTGTAGAGGAAATAATGAACATATTTAAATAACCATAAGAAAAGCAGATGGCTGCATGTGATTTACAGGAGACCTGAACATAACTCCCACGAAATCAAGAAGAAGGGAAAACTGGAGGCTTCACAAATCCTTTAAATCTGCTTGGGAATAATTCAGATAAAGAAGCAATATAACAAGAAATATCTTCTTATTTTTGAATGTTATTATTTGTTTGATTTTCTCAGGTGTGGATTTTACTTTTTTATTTTCAAAAGTTTTCATGTCCTTTCAGATTTATTTTTAATTGTTTGTGTGTGTGTGTGTGTGTGTGTGTGTGTGTGTGTGTGTCTGTCTGTCTGTCTGTCTGTCTGTCTGTCTGTCTGTGTCTTTCTGCTGTGTCCATGTCTGCATGTGGGAATGTTCAGGTACACACAATGCCTGAGAAATCAGGAACAGGATGTTACTCCTCAAGGACTGGAGTTACTGGAGGCTGTGGGCTGTCATGAGGTGCCATGAACTGTCCTCTGAAAGAGTAATACATCCTCTTTACCACTGAATTAATTTTTAGATCCAAGCTTTTATGCTTTCTGTCTACCTCATAGAGACAGTCAGTGTTAAATATTTTGCCAGACACTTTTATGTGATATTCCCTTGGAGAACAAGAGATTCTCTCTCTTACTGCAATTATGTAAGTACTACATAATGATATATGTGTATCTGGTTCCCTAGTTAGAGCGTTTTCTACTTCACCTTCTGTCAGTGTCCCTCTAATGCCTTCTTTCTTATTGTCGACATACCACACCATCTTTCACAGTTTCTTCATCATGATCTCGTTTGACCAATAGCTGGGGATAAATATGATGAACTTTTATTTGTAGGCCAAGTGGAAAAGTTTATTCTTCTGGTTGTTATACTGTGCCATTGACCTCTACTTTAGGACTAATACAGTTGCGCTCAATTGTACAATGATATGTCCATGTTTTTAAAAATAATTACCTTATCAACATTTATTGAACCAATTATTTTATTATACGTTTAATCCCCATTCATACATAAGTATATATGAATATATACATATATGATAGGTGTCCATTTCTATCTGTAATAATGTATGCAGGCAGCAAGTTTCCAAGGATGTTTGTGGAATATGGCCTATGAGAAAGCACAGCCATATTATTTTCAATTTTTGTTTTATTTTCAAGTGTATTTTTATCTAACATCAATTGTAACATTTTTCAGATTGTTCTCTTGTGTGTGTAGCACACAAGACTTGCTCCTTGGAGTTGCAAGGCTATCTCCACATCTGTACGGTTCTCCAGATCTCCACATCTGTGCAGTTCTCCAGATCTCCATATCTGCACAGTTCTCCAGATCTCTCATCAATTCATTGGAAATATAGTTTTAAAAAACTATATCAATCTTTGTTTAAAAGTCATTAAAATGCAGCTCTGTTTCGGGTACATTACTCAGTTGATGTCACTTTCAATTCTCCTGTCTCCTTGCTCCTCAAAAGTATTGGGTGAGTCTTGAGGTCAAAATTTCACCGCCAACAGATTTTAGTGACTAATTCCCACACTAATTTCTAAGCTTTTTCAACTATTTGTTAATAACATATTGAAAATAAGCTGCGAAGAGGAGAAGTAAGATATAGTTCTTGTGCCTTAGAGACCCTGTGGGAGGCAATTTAATTATTAATTATTAGGAAGGAAATGGGAATCTTTATGGACACTCCCTTCACTTTAAGTTCTTATTTCCATATCTATTCCCCTGAACTTTCCATTTTACCTCTTGAATACTATTTACCTTCCAGGTCTCCAATTCCTCGATTATGTGGTGATAAAATAATCACTTTTCCCTTAGATACAGAGACAGAACATCTCTACTCAAAACTGCAGGCAAATTATGGAGTTCCATTTCATTCGACAACACCATGTCAATGTAAGAACTGCCTTTGATAGCTTGAAAGAGCTTCTAAGATATAGAAAATGTACAAAGACATCAGTTGGGTTTGTCAGCCTGTTGGTTGGACCCGTGACTGCTGTCACATATATTCTCCATGAGCTCTACACTCAATATGCTGAAGCAGGATCTCTCATTGACTCTGAGTTCTTGGGCTTTTTGATTAGTCTGTCTAGTCAACTTGTTGCAGGGATCCTGATTTGGCTTCTAACTGGTGGTGCACAGCATATCTGTAGTAGGTGCTGGGCGCTGACATAGTCCACAGCATTCTGGCATGACCATGTTATTGAGTTCCTCACTGGCTATAAAGCTTCCCCAGACCCACGTTTCTTAGCAGCACCTGAGACGCATTCCTTAAACTAAGTGGATCTCCACGTGTCCTGTCAAAGTGGATTGTAGGCAAGGAGCTAATGACCTCACTGATTGCCACCTACCCTATTTCAATTTTCAACTCTTCTGATTCTATCTGAAGGTGAGATGAATGAATGAATGAATGAATAAGACTTGATTTGGTCCTGAGGCTGGTGGAATGATCTTTTTTTATTCCAAAGGAAGAACATTTCATGAAAGCAACAAGTACTGCCTTACACTTGAATCATAGTTTTGTAGAGATAGCATTTGGTCATTCCTAAGCAGAAATCAAGCACAAGTAAATTTGAGGAAAGGCATTTATAACTGATAAGAGGGGATAGAAAGTAGGCTGAGAGACAGAGAACACTCTCTAACTTTCAGAGGACCTGGTCACATGATAGTCATAACCCTCCATAACTCTAGTTCCAGGGAACTCAATACCTTCTGGCTTCTACTGGAACCAGGCAGAGATGTGATGCCCAATAGACATGCAGACAAAAATACCCATATGCTCAAAAAATGAATAACTATACATTGCAAAGGATATTTTCATACGTACTTATTGGGAAAATAGTTTTGATAATAGTCACTCCAGTGACTAAAATACAACTATTGTTATAAAGCTTTGCTTGATACCGTTTATATTAAAATAACAAAGCTATTATATAAAAATTCTGTTTTCTAGTCATTCTGCTTCAGTTCAAAAGAACTCCCCTTGACCATTACATCTAAACTGTCCCATGATAAACACACAGATTTGTTCTAAAACATATTGATTCACTTTAGAGGAAAATAAATGCTGTGCGACATGTGTTGATGGTGCTAAAAACACGCTGTCACCAGCTGCTTTTTCAAATTGAAGGCTTTGTAAAGAATGCTGTGTCACCAGTGATGCCTCTTCAAAAGAAAAAGAAATAAAATACAAATGTAAGTCAGACAGTATGCACGTAAGCATGCAAAGGGACATTTTGAAAAATAAATAAGGGCTTGACCTACAAACTCAGCGTGACTTCATCTTAATAAAGCTAGTGCTTACAGAGGAAGATTGCACTCTGGTTACTAGTATATGAAAAAGGTTTGATTGTTTTTCCTCATATTCATTCCATTTTCTCTGTTAAGACAAATTTATGATGCATATGATTTACTGGTCTTCAATAACACGAGATAAGAAACTGTCTTTCACCCTCCCACATGGAGTGGCAAAGACAGTGTCATGGCTTAAGGGGGTTTAAGGTTGGCTGTTGCATCTGAGCATCAATAAAAATTGCTCGGTTTAAGGTTTCCCAACTTGGCAAGCAAACTCAATAAAGTTCCTACAAAGCTAACTGAAAAAATTAGATGAGCCAATATTAAAGTCAACATAACTAACAGTGAGATAGAATGTCTACAATAATTTCTTTCAGTGCTTTAAGCCAAAGATGGCTTGGGCATCTGGGTATGAATAGCGCTAATGTTAATTGCTAATTTAGTAGTATCTCGGGACATGGTTATATGTCACCTTAACAGAGAAGACTTGGACACAAGATATCATGGGCAACCTGACTGAATTGTGTAAAGAGAGAAAAATATGGACATTGACATTCTCCATGCAGGCAATCTCACTGGAGGAAAGATGTCTATTATTGACAAAGAGAGGTTTTGTTTACCTTTGGGAGTGTTCAATAAAACATGGGAATGCAGCCTGGAAAGATGGAATTATGTTTTCATTATTATCTTAAAATATTTATTTATTAAAGGACACTTCCATTCTTCTGAAGTTTATATGGCTGCATCTTGCCAGTAAAATTGCAGTTTGCCTTATTCTGTCTAGTTTAAAACATTAACATTATTTTAGATAAGACAATAATAAAATTTCCACATTTCTAGAACTCAGAAAGAAGTCATAGTATCCATCTACTCAAAATGTATATTGAGCTCTGAAACATGGTATGTTACTTTGTCATTTTATCTACCAATGAGAGTTACTGAACTTTTCCTACATATTAAACAAGAAAAGCATTCCAAAGTTCCCACTGCCTAGTTAATTTAGATATATGAGAGCCCATGCATTAGCAGAGCATAGACTGTTTAGGAAAATTTTAGCACAACGCAATGTAGCAATGTTAATCATCTCTATCTAAACTAAAATGTGCACAACCAACTTTCTTCTGCACAATGATTATTTGACCTTAAGGAAAAATAAATTCTATCTACAAAAGAGCATGTAATGTGTTCTTAAAACACTAACTGATGGCAGATTATGAATCTCAAGATCAGACATGGAAAGCCAAATTCCTCTTGCTAGAACAAAAATTACCACCCAGTAACAAAATTGATACAGAAAATGAAATAGAATTTTTGTATTTCCCACAGTCTTTTGCCTTGATTATCCATAACAAAGTCATATATTTAGTTAGCATCATGACTTCAAATCCTTTTACTGCTTTTGAGACACTAAATGCCATTTCTGTCTCCCTACTTATATCTCATGGCTGTTGTTACCAAGATATTAGAGACTTTCCACCCTTGTGATCTATTTACAAATAACTGGGTAGAAGGAATAAGGTTAGAGGTTTTGAGATTGGACATGCTATTGACAAAACCTAGAAATTGCATAAATCGGTGATCTCCTGACTATTTCTACAGCTGGGTAACAGAGAGATTCTACTTAAGGAAAGTCTTCCAAGAACTGCAGAGGAAATGTTTGAGGGAAAAGTGCAGTGTTCAGTCACTTTAAGTACACTTGAATGTGTTTCAAGACTCGATGGTGAATAGGCTGTGTTACCCATTTTCAACTATTCTTAAGCAGTTCTTTTATCCCAGAGCTGATTGCTCTGGTGCTGAAATGACAGCTCTATCCTCTGCAAGTCTGACCGAGAAGGTTATGTCCTTACTGTGGCTGTTTTTAAACTGAATCCTAACTTTCTAGAAAAACATGTATCATGTGCATGAAATAACAATAGTTTTTAAAATGTCTTTAAAACATTTTTAAATATTCTTAAAGATATTCAGAAGAGAAAGAGCAATTCCTGGGCGCTTTGCCAGTGGCATTCATGGGCCAATTTGCTTCTTTTGGTCTTGGAAATCAGCATGGGTGGAACACAGTAACAGTAGCAGTCAAAGCTCTCCAGTTAGAGGCTATCTCTGCTGTCTGCACAGCAGGTGCCATGGCCTATTTTCAGTGACCACACTTCTAAAGGATGCAGGGCCAATTTGCATTGTAAATAAATGAGTTGTTTAAATCCTGTCATTTCAACTTTTAGAACTATACAAAAAGTAATGTGATAAAAACGGCTTTTAAATAAACGAGCTAATTAGCTTTCAAACATTCAGTAAAGTTTTTATATGTTTCCTCTTTAATGCAAAGCTGAGGAGAAATACAGGGTGACCTGACAGGGTTATTGTCTTCAGTGTAGTGTACATCCCAGTCAACTGTGGCTCACTCTCTGTTTTTCTTTGAAAAGATATCCTCTCTCTCTCTCCTCTTTTTTTTGTTTACTTTGAAACTGGTAAATAAACAAGTAGGCACACACTATGCTGGAAATACACATCATTATTTTCCACAGTGCCTAGAGGTTTCTTAATAGCTACTGTTACACTGACAGGGTAGAAACATGACACATTTGTGTAAGCAGAACTATACCCAAGCAGTAAGAACTTTGACGAGGGAAAAATGAACAAATATAGGGATTAGAGCCAAGAAAAACTTCCTTGAAAATTTAGTTCTTTAATAGATCTAAACAGAATTCTTTTGCTAGTTTTGGAGACTTATTTTCCTTTAGTTAGAAAGACATGGGAAGATTTACCTTTAGTTCTGAGGGACTTAGGGACTTCATAACCCCTAATTCTGGAAAGAGATAACAGCAGCAGCATTTCAAGCAGCATCCTATTTGTCCTTTGCTCAATTTCACGATGTAAAGGTAATTGTTACAGGTGGAAAAATGTAGGTACCATGCATACTCAACTACCTTCTTATGTTCACATAGTCAGAAGATTTTAAACTATTATACAAATTAAGATATTTCAAACATACTCCACTTTGGGGTCCAATGTTGATTCTTTTTCAAAGCTGGAATCATATAAATCTTATTTATAAATAGCAAGTCAGATAGTCTTAATTTAACTCAGTGTTTTAGTTCATGAGTATCTGGGGGAGGGAAGGGGTAGTTAGTACACATGTATGATGGGAGATGTCATTCTGTACATATGTTTCTCTTATTGGTTAAGGAATAAAGCCATGTTGGCCAATAGGAAAGCAAGATAGGCGGGACTAGGAGACAAGGAGGATTCTGGGAGATGGATTAGGGAGTCAAGATATAGGACATGAGATAAGTAAGAAGTCCGGTCCTCTCTCCAGTAAGACAAGGCCATGTGGAAACACTTAGATTGATAGAAATGGGTATTTCTATCAATATTTAAGACAGAGCTAGCCAATAAGAAACCCTAGTAACTGGGCAACAGTTTCATAATTAATACAGTGTCTCTGCGTGTTATTTGGGGCTGATGTGGCTATGGGACCAGGCTGGCGGGAAAGTGCTCATAACACATATATAAAACATTACACATGCAGAGGCAAGGAGAAGACATCACACACCCTGGAACTACAGAAAATTGTGAGCCACCTGACCTAGGTGCTGGCAACCAAACTTAAATCTTCTGAAACAGAAGTATTTACCCTTAAAGACTGAGCCATCTCTTCAGACCCACAAGGTACGGTTTGATGGATTTAAAGAAAACGTAAACTATAAGAGTTTGGCTTATCTTTTTCTGGACAAGATGGTAGCAACTGAGTTTTTGTTCAATAGAATATTCAAAAGAAAATTGTGATCCCCATCATTTCTTAAAGAAAAAGCACAAAATTAATAGAGAAAGAAAGAAGAAACCCTGAAAATCTATTAGCATTAACCTACAATTGTTTAGTGCCAGTCATAAATGGCAGTGGGCTTCACAGTTTGTAGAATTTAGTACAACAAAATTGAAACAAAAAGAGAAGCTATTTTAACATAGAATGGGAGTCATCTCTTGAAGAAAAAATTCATATTGACTTGGCACTTTCTGATGAATACGCAATAAGTAGCCATTTCCTTACTTTAAATAACACGTTTATAATACAATTCTAACTATTGTTTATATTCCCTTTGTGTAACTGATCAAATTGCTTACTTTTTATTAATTAATTAGTTTCCCAGCTCGATCCTACTTTCCCCTCCCTCTACCATCTCCTCCCAGCTCCTCTGTACAGCCACCCTTCTTGCCTGTCTCCCCCATCCTCTTTCAAATTTCTCTCCCCAAAAGAGCATGCCTCCCATGTATATCAGCCAGTCATAGTATATCAAGTTGTAGTAAGACTAGGCAGTTCCTCTCCTATTAAGGCTCAAAGAAGCAACGCAGTAGGAGGAAAGGGCTTCAAAAGTAGGTAACAGAGAGACAGCACCTGCTCTCACCGTTAGAAGTCACATAGTAAGACCAAGCTATACAACTGTAGCATATATGCAGAGGATCTTGGTTGGTCAATGCAAACTCCCTGGTTACCAGTTCAATCTGCATGAGCCCTGTGAGCCCAGGTTACTTGGTTCTGTGGTTTTTCTTGTGGTGTTCCTGACTCCTCTGACTCCTATAATCCTTTATCCCTCTCTTCCAAAACACTCCCACCAGGTCTGTCTAATGCTTGACTGTGGTTCTTTTCATCTGTTTCCAACAGTTACTAGATGAAGCCATCTCTGATTATGATTGAATTAGATAACATAAATTGCCTACTTAATAATTAGGAGTGTCAGAGTTGAGGACAGAGGAAGTGTAAGGAATTTTCAGGTCTACACCTAATGCAGATTGTTAGTTTATAAACTGTGTTGATCATTCTAATAAAGAAGAATGGTCAGGGCATTTGTGTTCTTTCCTAGTGTACTTTTCTGTGCTCTAGTTACTACTGGGCCCTTGTCTGTCTTGAACCTGCTATGAGTGTAAATGTTGCCTATTCAATCTACAGTTTTATGACAGCACATGCTGCAATGCTGTGTTGTATAGACAGGGTGACATATGGCTGGTGAGCTGAAAGTTGGTGTGCAGAGAGAACAGGGCAATCTTCTCAGAGCCAGCATCTCGAGGGCTCTATAAGGAATTTACCCATCATAGTACAAATGCAGCAGCATCTGCATCACATCCTGTGAGGAAAGAGCCAGCTGATGATGATGCTCTGGGTTTTTGACAAGTGCTGTCTGAAGTACTGAAGCTAACAGTCTCAGAGCTGCTATTGCTTTCAGATGTAACAGTAGCAAGAACCCCTTCCGCTGAAAAACAGTGAGACATCAATCTAAGCCTTCAGGTAGCACAGGTCAGAAGTCCAAACGCCAGTAAAATGTCATCCTGTTGCAGAGGTAATTTATCAACTGCTCACTTTTTTGACAAAGAATGTGCTTCATCTAGAGAGAGTTTTTGAATAGATTCTATACAAGTGTTGTTTCTGGCTTCAGCATATTTCCAGTGCATTCTGAATCATTTGCCAAATGCCTCAGATAATGTGGTCAAATATCTCAAACTTCATCATTTGCCATTAACTACTTTGCCCCACTCTGCCAAAGAATCTACCTGTTAAGTGATTGCCAAGCTGCCTGGATTCTCTCTTGCATTCTGAATCCCCAGCAAGGTGTGAGCTTTGCAGACCCAGGTCCCCATGCTGAGTTCACTTAGCTTGTACAGAACAGCCAAGCATCTGTGTTGGTTAAATGACATTCCACGCTAAGGGCACTACAATGGCCTATTTTCTTTGTTTAGGAAAAAATAGTAATTCTTACCTCATTGGAGAAATTTGTGCGACTTACTCTCTTTTCATAGAACAGTCACTTTCAATTTTATTTTAAAGGCATTTTCAAATCAGGTTGTGTGTCATTAAAAATGAAACTGGAGTGTCAGAAGTTTCAAAACCTCATGAATTCACGCTTACTTGTCATTATATTTTAACTTGTTTTTTGTCTTGGAATCGCCTAAATTAGCATCCAGATAACTGCCTAAGCCTTTCCGTAGTTCCCTGACAGCGGAAACATTTATTTAGGTGCCTAGAAACTCTTACTCTTGCAGTATGAGAACTATATTTTAGAGAGGTGGTAGCCAAGTTCATTTGGCCCTACAAAACATTTCTTGAACTACGTAAAACGTACAAATCGTTCAGATTTTTTTGGAAGGACCACTCCCACAATCGATCATCTTTACCTACCTGTATTTTAAAATGCTTCACTGTCCATGCAGTCCACTTCCTCACTGAAGCTTAAGGCTCTGTGTGCCTAATTTTCTGCCATGTGTCTTGAATCTAAAAGGGAATATTTATTGAGCAGACACTCAATAAATGTTTTAGTACGTAAGGAAAGCTGGAAAACAAGCAGGACCCTAAGAGAGACATACATGGTCCCTGGAAAGGGGGAAAGTGACAAGATCTTCCAAGCAAAATGGGAGTATGGGGGGAGGGGAGAGGGAGTTGGGAGGAAGAGAAGGGGAGAGGTGGGCATGAGGGAGCAGTAAGATTGAGTCAGGGAAAGAGCAGAGGAGAGCAAGAAAAGAGACACCATAATGGAGTGATTTCAGGTTTAAAGAGAAATCTGGCACTAGGGAAATGCCCAGAGATCTACGAGGATGACACCAACTAACAATCTAAGCAATACTGGAGAGGCTACCTTCAATGCCACCCCCCCATAATGAGATTGGTGACTACCTTATATGCCATCCTAGAGCCTTCATCTAGTAGCTAATGGAAGCAGAAGCAGACACCCACAGCTAAACAGTGATCTGAACTCCTGGAATCCAGTTGCGGACAGGGAGGAGTGATGAGCAAAGGGGTCAAGACCAGGCTGGAAAAATCCATAGAAACCACTGACCTGAACAAGGGGGAGCTCATGCACCTGAGTCTGAGATCTGGGAAACCAGCATAGGACCAACTCAGACTCCCTGAATGTGATGTTAGTTAGGAGGACTGGGCAGTCTATGGAGTGTATGGGGCCTCTGGTAGTGGATCAGTATTTATGCCTAATATATGAATAGACATTCCGCATAGAGGGATACTCTCTCAGCCTAGACACATGGGGGAGGGCCTGGGCCCTGCTCCAAATGATATGACAGACTTTGAAGACTCCCCATGAAAGGCCTCACCCTCCCTGGGGAGCAGAAAGGGGATGGGATGGAGGTTGGTGGGGGGAACAGGGGAGGACAGGAGGGTGTGGAAACTGGGCATTTATATGTAAAACAAGCTTGTTTCAAATTTAAATAAAAAATATATATGGAATGTTCAGTGCATTCTTGATTTGTATGTGTGTGTGTCTGTTTGTGTGTTTATGTGTTTATATCAGTGCCTGAGGAGGTCAGAGGCATATAATTCCCTGGAAGCTGAAGTTATAGGCAGTTATGAGTTATGTCCTTGATAGATCAAGGACAGGACATGTTTTAAATGTGGAGCCACCTCTCTGTCCTACTATTGAGTAGCTTTCTCAGAGAGTTGAACAAAACAGGAGTTTATTTTCATGTTTTTGTCAATCAAATGCAATTTTAAAAAGATCATACTTTTAAACCAGGGCATTACATAATTGATTAAATCATTAAGCTCACAGTAAAGAACATTTATCATTATCATAATTTTCTTTATGTATATAAGCACACATGTTAAGCTCTTATCAGGACAATACAGCAGGATTTCTCAGTGCTCAAGGTTCCTAATAAATCAGGTCCCTCCATCTGAGACAGACTAACACCAGCTCCAACCTTCAGCTTGAACCGGATAGACATAGTGCTTGGATGTATGGAAAACCTAAAATATCAAATAAGAATGTGGATTGGTACGAGGAAGAAATAGGAGATATGCCTTAACCCTGATTGATTGAGCCATACACTGAAAGTCAAGGAGGCAAGGCATGCCATTGTGATGAGTGACATGTGGAAAGGGGACAGTTGTGAGCAATTTTGGGAACAATACGTCTTCAGGATTTGCTGTGCCGTAGAAAACTCTTCTCAGTCTGATAGTATATTGAGTCTTCTCAGAGAAAAAGACAATACAAAATACAAAATAAACACTTTTAAGATGAGATAAACATTAAGTAGTTTAAATAAGACGTAAATTCGACATATTAGCAGTTACTATTTCAACTTGCTGACATGTAAAAGATCTATAGAAGAATCTGCAAAAAAAAAAAAAAATTATTTATTGAGGACTAAATCCCAAGGCCTGTAATTCAGTCATGGAGTTTGGTATGTGAATCCTGGCAAGAAAACTAAATGTTTGTGTTACTGGAACAAATAAATTATATTTTATACAAATTTACAGATCTCCTGATATTTGCACATGATTCAGACTTAGGGATCCCTGGCCCGCGGGACTGGAGGGACAGCTCAGTTGTTACGAGCACTGGCTGATTTTCCAGAGGTCCTGAGTTGCATTCCCTGCAACACGGTGACTATCAGCTGTCTATAGTGGAATCTGATGCCCTCTTCTGACATAAGGTTTTACAAGCAGGTAGAGTACTCATATACATAAATGTAAGAAAAAGTCTTTTTAAAAATTCCTGATGTGGCACATGTCTAAGTTCGCTCATTGGCGTTCTGTTCAGACTTTCTAGTTTAAACTGAATTAACTGTCCTTGTAACCTCAGTTATCCAGGAATCTGCCACTCCTCTATCAAGCAGTTGTTTGAGGCGTTTTGTTTCAAACGCCTGAAACATCTAGAAACTTCAGGATATGTCAGCAAACTTAATTTTTATGAGAGTAAATATTATGATTTTCCAAAGAGACAAGAAATTGTATCTCTTCATTACTATCTGATTAGAAACCCAAATGTCTAAGAGTAACCTGTATGTCATCTATCAGAGACATAAATATGTTCCTAGTAATTTCTATATTCCTTAATGTTACGTTGTAATGTTCAATATTCTTCTATATGATGATAAAAGAGGAATTGTGTATATTATATCACACTCAAATCATTTAAACATACACCATGCATTTCCATCATTGGCTAAAGCAAGGAATTATTAACCTCATAAGAGGAAACATATGAGTTTGTGACAGCACACATTTTAATAATTCACCCAATATATTCTAAAAATTAGAAACTGACTTCAGTGGTTTTAGATTTTTTTTTTTGAACGACATGCCAGGAAGAAGTTGATACTGGAAAATACTAAAAATACAGTATTTCTTGTCACCTTAATTCTTTTGGAAAAGGACTGAATAAAATCTAGGGAATTTTCTGCTTGAGTGATTTGGCCTCTTTGTCAAGTGATTGTCAATTAGGAGAGAAATCTCTAAATGCTGAGGTGTAGAGGTAGGTGAAACTTCATTGAAATGCTGTAACACCAGCTGTCGTTTTGACACGATCTTATCTTTGGTCTGTGGGATGCCTTCAACTGTCTACAGACAGATACTAGTATGGGATGTAGCCTGATATAGCCGAGCTACACAGTCACATGCAGGTAATTTTCTAACCTATCACTGCTCTATGTCCTTGTCAGAACACCTAATGGTTACAACTCAGTTTCTTCCTTCTTGAAGTATTGTCAAATGTTTCCAGACCACTGTACTCTGTGGCAGATGACCAGACTTGGTCCATGGACCATTAGAATTCTGTAGAATTCTGTTTACACATCTCAACAGTGCTTCCACAAGGAGACATAAATTATTTTAGCCAGAAGATAAGGTTTCATGAGTTCTTCATGCAGGGTTCCCAGCATGCGTTTTGACGCACTTGAAGTGAGAAGCTTGCACAATCTATTTTGAAGAAATTAAAATTTACGTTCTATTTGTGTGTGTGTGTGTGTGTGTGTGTGTGTAGAAATGATGATTCACACAAAACTGTAATGCAAAGATGAAAAGTATTAACTGGAATTTTCAGAAAAAGAAGCTACACCTACAACTAAACTTTCCTCAATGTAGGTTACCTCAATGATCATGGAGAGCTGGACTACTCCAAGTCCAGGGGTTGTCTTAGCCCCCCTAAATAGTTATTAATGGACTACTTCTGTGGATTACCTAAAATCCCTGCAATTTTGAGGCAAACACTTCTGGGATGTACAATTCTCCAACCACCTCCCTGCAATCCAAAGCTAAGGATGTAACCAGATAACATCTCAGGCTGATAGAAGAAATTTTCCCTTTGCTGTATGGAACCTGGCTACCTAATGGTTGTACCAATATGTCTAGAGTATGTCCTGTTTATGATCATCTTTGTCCTATTGTTGTAAAAAGTGTCATGAAACTTTTACCACATCAGAACATGGTATTTGGAGTGACATGAATGTTGCTAGGCCATAGTCACTTATGTCCTATCTATTATTCCCTTTGACATGGAAGCTGTGTTTCCAGTGTCAGTAATAGTATGGGGTCAGGCTTTAAATTTCCATCCACACAACAAGAGAAAAATTAATCCTTAATAACCATTTATTAATGGTTAATAATCATTTTGTAGGACACTTACAAAAATGACATATTTTTACTGTGTTTTCCACAACTGAAATATAGACTATGACAATGTGAAGAAACAAACACAAGGGGAACACTCAAGGAAAAGCATAGAATTAATAATCAACCAACACTTGCATGGAACACAAATTGAGAACCACAAATAAGAAAACCCAAAACCATTATGTAAATAAACAGAAAATGCAAAACTGTATAACATGACTGTTGACAGCCAGCTTGAATGAAATAAGAAGACATCCTGCCTGCAATATAAACTGGTTTTACTTAGTGGGGTAATTTCAGACAATATAAATTACTAATGAAATTTGCATTACAAAAAAACTAATTTTACTCAAAACAGCTCAGTTACAAAATAAATAATTAAGGTAGACAATTCAGTCTGAAGTATAAGACAAAGAAGATATATGCTGTGATGAGGAGAACTGGAGAAGAAAAACGATCACACATTTGATATGTACAAATATGTATAGTTTTAATAATAGTTACTCACATGTGATTTAACGGAGGTTATAGATGTCTACATGCATAAAAGTTTAACTGTGAAGTTATCATCCACTGCAAACCAGACATCCTTCTCACTCTGGTCTTTTGTTGAACTGCTGTCTTTTTCTTATTGTAGCAGTTGAATGTTAAGCTGCATTTGATCATTTTTTAGTGTTGCTTCTGTCGGCTCTCTGAGAACATTCCAGGTGTCCAGGTTGATTTGCTACCTTTGGCTTCAGTCTTATCCAGGCTTGCTCGGGGGCTCGGGGAGGGGGGATGGGAGGGGACAGTTAACCCCCACCAGATAGTAACTTACTAAATTTAGCAATATGGATAGAAGCTATTCTTGTGTATCCTAGATTCCCTGCGTAAGTGTGGAACTCACTCTGATTGGAACTTATTATGGTGTGGTGATTCTAAAGGCATCTCAGGTAAGTGAAATAGATGGAGGACTGGCTGACAAACTCATAGCATAGGCAAAGGAGAAGCTGGGTAAACGGAAAAGAAATCAGAGGATTGGGCTTGGGAAACAGAAAAGAAGCACATTCTCCTCCGTGCTGTGTTACCTTAAACACTTCGTGGATTACTTTTTTCTTTTTATTAATTAAGTAATTACAGTTGATCACAGTTTCACCTCCGCCATATCTTCCTTCAATTCCTATCTTTGCATAAGAAACAATACAGGCAATAATAGCAACAGTTAAAGACTCATGGTAAGACATTCTGCACAGGGGAGTATGTAGACTTTATAATTCCTGGACCATTAAGTTAAATTCCCATCTAAACACTTCTAAAATGTTGTCCAGTCACTTGATACAGGAATTGGTGTTCAAAGCTAAGTTCTAGTGATGAGGAAAATGAATCTTTCTCTCCTGGATGCCACAATCATCAGGGCAGCATCCAGGGCTCGGGACCTGTGCTCTATGCACATCACACACTGGATAACATTATGAGAACATGGCTGACAGACTCAGCTAAGCGGGGCCCATAGGGCCTAACAGAGGCTGAAGTGGTAATCATGGGCCCTGTACGGGTCTGAGCTATGTCTTCTCCACGGTTGTGAAGCTCGAAGGGAAGTATCAAAGCTCTGTTTTCACCTAGATCTTCTGCACTTTCACTGAAAATAGCTATTATTAAATTTTGATGAAGTTTCACTTAAAACACACAATTTATTTGCCAGAAGCCATTTTTATTCATTTTCACTGACTACACTTTGTTAACGGGGACCAAACTAAGACAGCAGTTGCATAAATGCACAAATGAGAGTTTAATGGATCTGTGGCATTTATCTATTATGAAATAATACGTGTATGCTGATGAAGATTGTAGAGGCTGAGGCTAGTGGTTCTTACTGTAGGGAATGTGCTTCACTTCTGTTTACCGAGACAGCTCACAAAGTTTTTGTTTTTGTTTTTTAATCCAAACAACACGTTCATGACACCTAATAAATCACCCTGAAATGTAATGGTTTAATGGGCCCATTACACATTTCTCTCAGCACGTTACTTGGCTCTCAGTGTTCCGAATCCCAGCTGAGGCTGTAGTTATCGAAGAGGATGACGATGGAAAACAGAGTGGTCTCACTCCCACGTAGGTGCTGTCTCTCAGAACCCCTTTGTCTTCAGCAAGTCAATCCTGCATTATTTCCTATATTCCAGCCACTTTCCAAACGAATGAACTCCAGGCTGAAAGTACTACGCATCTCTGTTTCAATTTTGTTTGCGGAGGTTCCACAGGGCACAGTAATATGACCGGATACATACCGTGTTATGGACAGAGGAGGAATGTGTAATGAGAGCCTATTGCTGCATCTTGTAAATCCAACAGTGCATGGATATATCCCCTCTCACCGCCATTTATGAACATGGAAACACAGAATGAATAAAGAAAAATAAAATCCAGACAGAATATAGAAAAGTCAGAATTCTTTACCCTCTAATAAACTCTAAAATGTCTCTATTTTTTTTCAGAGTGCAGACCCATAACCACCTTCTTTCACATTTCAAACAAACAAATAAACAAAAACAAAAACAACAAAAAAGAAATGATAATTTACTGTATTAATGAATGCACCGGAAGACTATGATTTTATTCACTTAGAAGAGTACTGTAATTATAGGTGATTGGTGTATTAAACAAATGGGGTCTCATGACAATGAGACCCCATGTTTTACTTTCCAACAGAGGGATACATACAGGGAAAGTGTGAGATCCAGTCCAGAGGAAGGAGTTATGGGATACATGCGGGGAGATGGCGAGCTTCAGTCAGGAAGACTGAGTTGACACTAATAGACTCCTAGCTCTAATTCCCATTGTTATTACAGAACAATATGTTTATATATATATAAACATATATATATATATATACATGTGTGTGTGTGTGTGTGTGTGTGTGTGTGCATTGTGAATGTGCCGTGTAGGTTTTGTTGGCCCCAGGCTAAGCAGATGCTCATCATCAGTGCCCTGGAAAGAGGACTTTCCTGTTAATATCCACTATTGGAGACTCTAACCCTAGAAATGCTGCAGGCAAATAGCAGTGAGCAGCCTACTGCCTCCTCCGCTGACATTCCCAGTCCAGCTTCAAACATGGCTGTTGCAAACACCATTTGTTTCTTCTTTTATGGAGTGAGTTGGGCTCTGAAGAGACTATGTTGCAGGTGAGCCGGGATGAGAAAGCACGATATTTTGCTTGGTGAAAGGGAGGCCCTGGTGTGATCACTTTTTTAAAAAGATTTTTTAAAGCATCTGACATCTTTTCCTCCTCCGCATGTATAGCACAGCTGCAGGGAAGCTGGGACAGCTTTAGAGAGTGCGTTTAATGAGACTGGACCTTCTGTGACATGGGGCTTCAAAGACCCTTCGCCATGATGTGCATTCCCAGGGCACGATTATTACTTCTCTCTTCTTTTTCTCCCCCTTTGCTTTTCTTTTATACCTGCCTCATTGTTTCGAGTTAACCACTGAACAAAGATTACTTTCTCTGGGGGATGTTCAATGGGACAAGGGCACAGAAGTCATGACGCTAGAGAGGACTCTGCTTTAGCTCTGTCATACCCATCTGTATGTCTTTGGAAGTACCATGTGAAGTGTTCTGCTGGGAATGTTGGGAAACACATGCTGACCGGTCCCTATTTGTATCATCGGTATTCCTCCTGTCACATCAGCTTTCCTCAGGCCCCATTTGAATCAATTAATGCCTTTCAGCGGATCCCACAAGACATGCCTCAACTTACTTGCGATTTCAGTGTTCCAAACAAAACACTTCAGCTTCACCGGGCTTGCATGGCTATTTCCTAGTTTCCAAAGTAACACTGGACAATACATTTGTTTCAATCAGGATGAGTATTACTCTTAACATTGTGGCTTCACACACTGAGGACAACAGTTGAGTTATTGATCTACTTGGTGACATCCTTCATTGTCCATGTCATGCCTTCTTCTGTGTTTCCACTTACTCTTTTCTAAAATAAGTAGTCAAAAGTGGTCTGTGATACGCTGTTTCTGTTCTTGTTTTCTTTCACCTCATTCACAGCAATTTTGTTCATGAAATGCCACTTCTTATTTCACTCTCATTCCCCATCCCTGTCTCTGTCTTCTCTCTCTCTATCTCTGTTTTCTCTTTTTCTTACTCTCCCTCTCCCTAGCACCCAGGTCAAGAAGCTCACGATGGCCTGTGATGCAAGCTCCAGGGCATCTAATCACCCTGGCCTGCACTAATGAGCACACTTACATTAACGTAGATGCACAAGAAATATTTTACCAACTTCAGATCATTTGAAAAAAAATCCTGGCCTTGACACAGAGACTTAAGTGAATGGATGATGGCTGGAAATGCCAGACTGTAATGAGCAGCTACAGGCAGCACTACAGGTGGATGCTAGCTTGCAGTATCCCCAGAAAACCATGGCTCTCCGTGTGAAAGGAGATGGTTTGCATTTTCAAAAATGGCTATTAATGAATTCAGTGAACCTGTTAATTTACCAGTTCATAATCAGGATGCATAATTACAAATGAATATGAGATGCCCAATGTGGTTATGAAAATTTTCCTGATCAATTTCACATTTCTAGTAGAAAATAAGCATATATGTTGAAAAATTACAATGAGGTTGATGTCTAACTTATCCACCATCATAGACCTGTCATCTAGTAGAAGATGGAAACAGAATCAGACACCCACTGATGGGAGATGTTATTCTGTATATATGTTTCTCATAGTGGTTAATAAAGCACTGTGGCCAATAGGAAACTAGATAGGCGGGGCTAGGAGGAGGAAAGAGGAAGTAGAAGGAGGAGTCAAGATGTAGAGCATGGAGGAAGGAAGACGCCCGCCGCGGCTCCCTGATAAGACGACCACGTGGAAATACTTAGATAAGTAGAAATGGGTTAATAATTAAGACAGAGCTAGCCCATAAACAATAATGGTAACTGGCCAACAGGATTGTATCAAATACAGAGTCTCTGCATGTTATTTGGGGCCCGCATGCCAGACTGGCAGTGGGCAGGCTGGCGGAAAACATACATGCTACAGATTGGTGCCAACCCTGCTGTAACACACCCACAGCTAAACACTGAGATGAACTGGAATCTAGATACATAGAGGGAGGTCAAGACCAGGCTACAGAAACCCACAGAGACACTGACCTGAACAAGGGGAACTCAGGGACCACCAAACTGATAGATGGGAAACCAGCATTGGACTGACTCAGACTCCCTGAATATGGGTCTCAGTTAGAAGGCCTGGGCAGTCTAAGGGACCTCTGACATTGGAATCATTGTATCCCTGTTGCACAAAAGGACTTTTGGAGCACATACCCCATGGAGGGATGCTCCCTTAACCTAGAGGCAGGAGGGAGGACCTAGTCCCTACTCCAAATGACTTGACAGATTTTGTTGATTCCCTCCTGGAAGGCATTACCCTCCTTGTGGAGTGTGGGGGGAATAGGATGGGAGGGTTGTCAAGGGACATGGGAGGGAAGGAGAGAGAAGGGACTGAGAACAATATGTAAAATAAGAAAAAATAAATAATAAAAAAAAGTGTGGAGAAAATTTAGGGAAAGAGAACATTCTGAAAACAGGTCTACACATCTGACAATCAGATCTCCATAAATTGCCTTTTAATTTGGCTTTTGAAACCTCTCCTAAGCATTACTGGTACAGAAACACTGTATTCCCATACTGATGTGAAACCCTGTATCTTTGTAGTGATATGAAACACTGTTTCTCTGTAGTGTTGTGAAACAATGTATCTCTGCAGTGTTGTGAAACAATGTATCTCATTGGTAGTGATGTGAAACACTGTATCTTTGTAGTGATGGGAAACACTGTTTCTCTGTAGTGATGTGAAACAATGTATCTCTGCAGTGTTGCGAAACAATGTATCTCACTGGTAGTGATGTGAAACACTGTATCTTGGTACTGATGTGAAACAATGTATCCTAGATTTGTCAGCAATGTTCCTGTTATAATACAATAAAATAAAATAAAGATGAGAGAGATAAAGAAGTTACAACAAAATTTCCCTACTATTTACAGTTAAAAACAAAGTTTCCAGGAAGTACCTGGATAGTATTTTGTAGGAGACTGAGAGTAAGAAGTCCTGAGCAAAGGAGAAAATGTCTGGATCCCTGTGCTAAGTCAAGCTTGACAGTCCTTTCCCCGATAATGACAGTTTAGACTATTTTCAGACTTGCATTTGATGATTGCTTTATCTTTATTAAGCACAGTTCTTTTGTTAAAATTGCACCATGCTTATAATAGCCCTTTTCAAAGTGTTGGAAACTTTATACCATACTCAGGTAGAAGTTAGTGAACTCTAATCAGTATCATTAACACTTTTCTAGATCCCTTCTCACCAGAGAAACTCTTGTTAACGTTTCTTGTGGTAATTTTTGGCTTGATTGCTTGTGTGTGTGTGTGTGTGTGTGTGTGTGTGTGTGTGTGTGTGATTTATGTGGTCCCTTCTCTAATCTGAATCCCACAGAGGAGCAAATCTCTCACTTTCCTGTGGACTCAGTATCAACAAAATAAAACAACTACTGAAAATTATGGTTAACCAAGAAAGATCCTTCTTAAGTATCCAATGTAAAGCTCAATGGATTATAGGACTTTGATAAAGTGATTAATGCATTTAATTTATTTTTTTTTCATTTTACAACTGAAATTAGGTTTCAGTTTTCTAAGAAGATCAAAGCACAGGTTTCTCTCTCCAAACAAAGGACCGTTAATCAACAACATCTCTGACAGCAGGGATGGGAGAGAAAGCACACAAGAGGCCAATTAACCCCTATAGCATACCAAGGCAATAGCCAAATAAAGACAATTCCTTCAAATCACACACACACACACACACACACACACACACACACACACACACACACACACAAAGTAGGTTCTGACTTGCTGAACTTGCCCAAATATGTCCAAGATGTCAAAACTAAAACCTCAGCCAATCAAAAGTATAGTAGCATAACTTCTAGTTGCTTGATCAATCATGTTTGAGATGACCTAACTGTACCTGGAATTTCTTTAGCTACACCTTTGTGCTGTCCTCAAGCTCACCACTTTGTACAAATGGTTAACCCTGAACGCTGATAATTTCTTTAGGATAAATGCTCCTTGTTTTTGCACATCATTTGAATCTGGGGTTTTCTTTCAGCAATTCACAGATGCTCACAGTGATTGGCCTTTGATCTGGACTTCAGTTCTTGGAGGTCCACTTTTCACATTAGAACCTGCCCTTGTTCATATGTTAATCCCCCCTCACTCTTATCTCTCTACAGTTTTCTTCATTTGTCTTTCTAGCCAACTCCAACTTTTCAGTGAAACTCTCTCTTTTTCTACCTTTCTCACAAATATGCAATCTTCCTTTTTTGGTCCATATGCATGCCAAATGAGGCCCCATCATTTTGTAAACAACCTAAAATCCACTACCTCATTTCTGTCTGTTCGTTCTCATACTAAACTGACCTGCCATTGTATAATAAAATAAAATAAATAAAAGTAAGTATGTTCTTACAGGAAATTTTGTGTCAAAACTGAAAGATAATCTTTGCTATAATTTTTCTTAAAATAAGAACATTACAAGTTTTGGAAAACCAAAAGTAAAGTTAAGGAACCCCCCTCCCCCCCCCCCACACACACACACTTAAAATGAAGGACAGTCTGACCTAGAAAGCACAGGCAACTTCCCTCACAGGTCCCTAAGATAGCAGGATACCAAGAATTCACACTGCCCCTCCCACCAGTGATAGCTGCAACTCTGGTTTGCCCAGACAAGATTAATTAGCACACCCCCACCCTGGTCCTGCTGATAGAAACAGTGAGACCATCCGGCCTCAAGGAGAAAACCCATGACTGTACTCAATGGTCAAGTACTCAATGGACAGGGGTTCACAGCCCCACCGTAAGCTTGTAGTTTTTCCTTTAAAAGTACCCACACCCAGAAAATGAGGCTCCTCTAGCCCATGTGCTGAGGGAGCCCGTTTGCCGTTTCCACAAATGTATCCCATTCATTAAAACCTCTTGCGTGTTGCATCAACTGGACTGGACATTGAGTTCTTGGGGGTACCGACCGAAATGAGGAGATTGCTCATTCTGAGGGTCTTACATTTTGGGGAGTTTGCATAGTCTTCTCTGATAACATGACTCACAGGTGTAGTCATCGGCATATAAATCTGCTCATGGCACAAATCCCTGCTTTGTGTTTTTTATTGCTGCTCATATTACTTTATACAAATTATGTCATCATGTAATCTTACAAGACAAAGCTAGAATTTAGAACAATACTGTGGTAATTTGAATATGCTCCACCCCATGATATCATAGGCAGTGGCACTGTTAGTGGCTTTCTTGGGAGTGGGTGTGACCTTATTGGAAGAAATGGGTTACTGTGGGGGCAGTGGCTGATGGAAGCAGAGGCAGCTAAGATCTACAGCTAAGCACTGAGCTAAACTCCTGGAATACAGCTGAAGGGGGTCAATACCGTGCTGAGGAAATGCACAGAGACAGCTGACTTGGGCAAGTGCAAACTCATGAACACAAGTCTGACAGCTGGGGACACAACATAGGACAGAACCAGGCCCCCTGAACATGGGTTTCAGATGGGAGACCTGGACATTCTATGGGGCCTCTGGCAGTGGAACCAGAATTTATCCACAGATCATAAATGGAGTTTGGGAGCCCATTCCCCATGGAGAGATACTGCCTGAGCCTAGATACACGGGGGAGGGCCTAGGCTCTGCCCCAAAACCCTCAACAGAATTTGATGAACCCTCACGGAAGCCCTCTCCCTCCCTGGGGAGTGGATAAGCACTGGGATGGGGGGGTCATTGGGGTCATGGGAGGATGGGAGGGAGAGGGAACTGGAATTGATATGTAAAATGGGATTGTTTCCAATTTAAATAAAATTTATAAACAAAATAAACGCTGGACACCTAAAACCTCGTTTGACTTATTGTATTCTGTGTTGCATTCTATCGAATACAATGTTGAGTTGCTACAGGCATTGTATGTGAAAGGTATTTTTTCCTTAGTTTCAGTGGTGTCTGTTGTAATTTTTAAAAAGCAGCTTGAGAAAGATGCATGTGACAGAGTTCAAGCAGTGGGGTTTTTTAATAAGAGAAAGAGATCACACAAAGGGGAAAGAGATAGGCTAGACTGGCCTCAGGGAACAGGAGCAGTGGGGGAGACAGGGGGTGGGAGAGGGAGAGAAAGGAACAGACAGATAGAGAGGGGGAGAGAAAGAGAGAGGGGTGGGAAGGTGAGCAGGCCCTTTAAAAAGAGAACATAAGTGAACAGGCACAGGTGGTGCTCTTAGTGGCAGCAGCTGACAGCTCATTCTGTCAGAACTCCAAAGGCAGGCCAGTACAAATGCCTAAATACTAACAGTGTCGGCTTATAAACTATAACATTGACAACTGTATTGGCAGCAATTTCTTTTTTTATATGTCCAAACACTGCATTGTGAGGGAAGTATAAAAGGCGTTTGCAAGGGAGAAAAAGAATGGGAAGCAATAAGGAACAAGCAAAGTTTATTTCAAATCTCTAAACGTCAAACTTACAACAGAGAAGGGCCACCAGATATAATAAAATGATTAGGAATTTATCAATTGAAAATTTATATTGTCAAGAGTGCATGCCATGATTTTGCACAAGTAAATGACTGTTGGCTACTTAGAAGATACTATAGTCATTGTATGAATGTATATAAAGTAAGCATGTAAAGACACTAGAGAAGTAAGTGAAAATTTAAAGATACCCAGAAACGTGTTTCTGAGTTTCCGATTTTCATTTTAAGCTGTCATAGTAGAATCAAATCGACCATAATCTCAAGACTGAAATGTATTGTATCCAATGGATGCAAATGAGAAAGAAAGATGTCTGAGCAAAGCTCAAGTTTACCTTTTAAAAGTCTTTCAGGCCATGCCTCTCCGGAGGTGTTAGACCACATAAACCCTATCCCTTCTATCTCAGAGCATCTAGCACCAACATTCTCACTGTAGTCCACTGTGGAACTTATTTTCACATCTATTATTGCCTCCTTATGTTTAAGGGCTTTTCAGGAGACTCCTAAGAGTGAAAAATTTAGAGGTGAAAGGTCTAGGTCCTAATATACTGTGGCTGACTGAGTTTTCTCTGCTTCTATCAAGCAGTTATTTTGATAAATGGTTCGACCTCTCAAGCTACCTAGTGGGTTGCTGTGGTCTGTAGGACTTGGCTACAGTAACATACTGGCTTTGAGGATTGTGTTGAAAAAGTTGTCTTTACCTCAAGTATGTTTATAAGTACCGAGAAACTTGAAGACAACACCAATTCAGGAACAAAACTTCACTGTCAGATGCAATTGTCAGCAAAGTTTAAGAAGACAGTATGCTTCTGCAGAGGCTTAAGCAGCTTCTTTTGTCAAGCAGGCTATTTTTAAAAACTTAAAGACACATAAATCAGTTCAGTCTTCAAATCTGTGCAGTGTCCGGTCTCTCTACAAAGACATCAGAAATTCAATGCACCAGTGGTTACTATGGCGACATCACAGAAGATTCTTACCCAGTGCTGTCACACTGTGTGTGGAACACTGTTGACAAATACTGACTGAATATACCTGGCACTTAATTTCCCTGTTTATCAGCCCTCCATTTGCATCACATTCTTTTCCTGATGGTTATGTTTTGCTCGGGGTCTCCAGTGTTCTCCTTTCAGTGATGTTTTGTCTGTAGCTATGAAGGTAACCGAAACTCTATTAAACATACATGAAGAGCACCTCACAGATCACAGTTCTAATAATCTGGATTTACATCACTTGGATTTTTGAGCCTGCCTCACATTGTTTCACAAGCTAGTCTTGAGCCCAAAGGTTCAAGTTACCTCACTGCTTCAGCTTCTCCAGAGGATCTAAGGACAAAACTTCACACTGCTATGCCCGACCAAGTTAATTAAGTGTGATATACAAGTCTGGAAACTGCATGATAGGATTCTGGTAGGGGTTCATTTATTATGAGAACTCCCTTCTTGGCTGAAAAACAATCTCCTACTTCTAATTTTGCCTTTAAGTAGTGAAGGAAGAGAAAAACTCTAGATATTAGCCTTATCGTACCAAAGCAATTTCCCTGAAGTCAGGGATTCATGGATTTGGGGAAGACACACTTCAATCCATGCAACTCACTTCTATTTATTTATGGGGGGGTGGGAAGAAAAAATACTGGAAGTCACAAAAATTTGTTTAAAAGTTTATATAGGAATGCATTCAGCTCTGTGTGTACATGTGGTCCCTATCAATGACTCATGCCAATTATTGATTGGAAGTATCTGAAATAAGAGAGTCTAAACATTTGCAGATCCTTCTTAATTTTTTTTGTTTGTCTTTATACCTTAAACTATAAAGTATTTGCAAAAGGTTTCATTGTTTCAGGTATCAATAGCAACAGAAATGAATGAAAGCCTACAGGATGAGATATATATATATATATATATATATATATATATATATATATATAACATGAAAATTCTACAACATAAACAATTTGGAACCAAAGCTCCAAATAAACAGAGAGTCAACCATATATTCTATTGTTTATATTGCATTATTTATGATAATAAATTTCAGTTGGTATGAAACTAGTAACTGGTCAACAGCTTTATATCAAGAAGAAGAAGCAGAAGAAGAAGAAGAAGAAGAAGAAGAAGAAGAAGAAGAAGAAGAAGAAGAAGAAGAAGAAGAAGAAGAAGAAGAAGAAGAAGCAGCAAGAAGAAAGCTAATGGCTCCTCCTCCTTCTCTTTTGGTTCAACTGAGCTCAAGCTTTTAGATGATGCTAACCACACCTAGAATACATCTGAATTTACCATCTATGGAAAGCCCTCCCAGAAAGACCCAGGGTACTCTATCGATTTCTCAAGTATTTCTCAACACAATAAAGTGACCAATATGTTTGTCTCTTCTTAGTTTTATGCTCCTATACAAGCATATATTTTATTAGCATCATATGCATCCATGGCTTACTTAACATTCTAGGGTTTGTGAATAAGCCTATGTATCAAGTATCTGATGGACAGAGCTCTATTGATGTAGTCAACGTAGTTTTCCTGAAATACTTTGCACTTCCAAATTGCTACTGTGCACATTGTAGCCAGTTAGGAAAAGACGGTACCCTGCAAAAGGACAATACTGTGGAGTTTTGCAAGGCCTGTGGGATCATTCTGTGAGCACAGGTGGAAGTCTTAAAAGGGAACCTCTGTAGTGCTGGAATTACTGGAATTCATTTATACAAATCTTCTCATTTTACAAGCTTACATTGGCTCAGAAACGTCCCCCCATCAATCCTGATGGCTGTTCACAGGAACACTGATCGGCTATTAAAATGGTAAGTGGGTCTGGTTCTAGAAAATGGTTATCTCTGTTCACTTAGGGGCAAATGAAAACGATCTCAACAGAGAAAGGGATTTTTATTACTTTGCAAGGTGGGAAGATTTGACAAGAGGATTCGACTTTGACATGCTTACAGCCTGGTCTGAGGTTGTTAATTAAACTTGGCTGGAGAAAGGCCAGGAAGGGACAGCAGCTAGTTAATCTGAGGGTTTCTCCAGGCAGCTCCATTTGTCTGGAACATAAATCTTAAACTTTCCCCAGTAATTTTATTTTTCTCCTTCACTGGGTGCTTTCTGCCAGCAGACATAAATATGTCTAAATCTGTACACAAAAAACAAAAGTGTGTAGGAGCTGTGTCTCCATGCTCCTGTATCAATGCAACTATTACAGAACTTTTCTACACAACAGCAAAAGATTCAGATTAGGGGAGAGTCTATACCCCGAATCTGTTAGTGTGTGTTAGTGAGTGGTCAGTTAGGGCACAGGGTTCCACAGACACAATGAGTCCTTGAAGACTATTTTGTTTGAATTTTTCCTTTTGAGTAGACTGCTCAAAATGCTATAATGTTCTATTAACTTTAGGCTCACTTCATGAGATGGAACCCATACCCAATACTCCTTAGTGACCAAGAACCATAGACTCAAAGACCTAAGGTAAAACCAAACACACCCCTCTCCTGTTTCATAGAAAGGGTGAGGCCTTCTATGGGGAGTCATCAAATTCAGTCACATCATTTGGAGCAGGGCTGAGCCCCCCCCCCACAATGTGTCTAGACTGAGAGAGTATCCCTCTATAGGGAATGGGCTCCCAATGTCCATTTATACAATAGGCATAAATGTTGTTCCATTACCAGGGTCCTCATAGACTGCCCAGGCCTCCTAACTGACACCCACATGCAGGGGGCACTGGTTCCATCCTATATTGGTTTCCAAGCTGTCAGTCTGGGAGCAATGAGCTCCCCCTTGTTCAGGTCAGCTGTTTCTGTGAGTTTTCCCAGAATGGTCTTGTCCCTTTTGCTCTTCACTCCTCCCTCTCTCAACTGGATTCCAGGAATTCAGCTCAGTGTTTAGCTGTGGGTCTCTGCCTCTATTTCCATCAGCTACTGGATGAAGGCTCTATGATGGCATTTAAGGTAGCTAACAATCTTATCAATCTCATTATAGGGGAAGGATATTTAAGATTACCCTCTCCCTTATTGCTTAGATTCTTAGTTGTGGGTCATCCTAGTATAACCTGGACATTTCCCTAGTGCCAGATGTAGTTGGATATTCACTTTGGAAACTGCTGCATTCATCTGTCTGTGTTGCGAGTTGTTTCTTCCTTAATAAACATCTATTTGGCCTATTTGTTTATCCTTACTCTTACTAAACCACAATAGCCAGATTTCTCTTTAAACCTATAATGGCTTCCTCTATTAAGGTATCTCTTTACTTGTTCTCCTCTCTTCTTCCCCTGACTCAGTCTTCCTGCTCTCTAAAGTCTTCCCCCCCTCCTCTTCTCCCCTTATTTTTATCCTAACTCCCTCTCCCCACCCCCATGCTGATAATTTGCTCAGGATATCTTGTCCCTTTCCCATTTTCTGGGGGACCATATGTGTCTCTCTTAGGGTCCTCCTTGTTTCCTAGCTTCTCTGGAGGTGTGGATTGTAGGATGTAATTAATTGCTCTATATCTAATATCCATATATGAGTGAGTAAATACCATGTTTATCTTTTTGAGAGTGGGTTACCTCAATAAGATTATATATATATATATATATATATATATATATATATATATATATATAATCCCATCCATTTGCCCGCAAATTTCAAGATTCCATTGTATTTTCCCCTGAGTAATAGCTCTATTGTGTAAATGATGTACCACATTTTCTTTATCAATTCTTCAATTGAGGGTCATCTAGGTTGCTTGCAGGTTCTGGTGGCATGTAGAACATTGCAGATAGATCCATATCTATTGCCATGCACAAAACTTAAGTCCAAATGGATCAATGACCTCAACATAAATCCAGCCACACTGAAACTCTTAGAAGAGAAAGTGGGAATGTATTGGTACAGGAGACCACTTCCTGAACATAACACCAGTAGCACAGACACTGAGATCGACAATTAATAAATGGGACCTCCTAAAACTGAGAAGTTCTGTAAGGCAAAGGACACAGTCAACATGACAAAATGGCAGTCTACAGAATTGGAAAAGATCTTCACCAACTCCACATCTGACAGATGGTTGACTTCCAATATATACAAAGAATCCAAGAAGCTAGTCACCAAAACACAAAATAATCCAATTAAAAAGTGAAGTACAGAAGTAAATAAAGAATTCTCAATGAAGGAATCCAAAATGGCTGAAAGACAGTTATGAAAGTGCTCAACATCCTTAGCCATCAAGACAACTCTGAGATACCATCTTACTTCTGTCAGAATGGCTAAAATAAAAAACACCAGATAGTTTGTGCTGGAGAGGATGTGGGGAAAGGGGAACACTCCTCCACTGCTGGTGGGAGTGCAAACTTGTACAACCACTTTGGAAATCAATATGGTAGTGCTTAGGAAAATTGTGAATCATTCTACCTCAAGATCCAGCAATTCCACTCTTAGGCATATACCCTAAGGATGCACATTCATACAAGAAAGCCATATGATCAACTATGTCCATAGCACCATTATTTGTAACAGCATATTTTAATTTGTTATATTTGGTTGCTATGGCTTAGAATTCTGGGGGGGTTTTTGTTTTTGTTTTTTTTTTTAATAACAAGCTGAAATGAAGAGGATCTAGAGGAGAGGAGAGCTAGGGAGGAAGTGGGAGCAGTAGAGGGATGGGGACTCTAATCAGGATATATTAAATTAGAAAATAATCTATTTTTGATAAAAGGGGGAAAGGCATATTTAGAAAGTGAGCTCTGGATGGAGGAAGCTAGGGGTGGGCTTTGGGCTTTATAACCTGACCCCACTTCCTGTTCTCACCCTTTACTTCCTGTATCTGGATGTAACATGATCTCTCTGCTTCCTGACCACCAGCCAGGCCTCCATTCCGTCCTTGCCATGGTCAAGTGCATCCCTTCTGGAACTGTAGGCTAAAATAAACCCTATTGTCCTTTTGTTGTTGTTGTTTTAAGGCTTCTGATTTTAAACATGTTGGAAAATTGCTGAAGTAAGAGACACTGTTCTTTAGCAATAAAGCAAGTGGGTAACACAGCCATATACAAATTCTCCTGATGCAGTCTAGGCTCATCTCTACTATTTTTTACATGAACGCCATCTTTACCAAACCCTAAAATCTTTAAGCACATGTTCAAAGTGTGACACGTGTCCGTTCAAGCTCAGTTCCTTGGTGTTTTGTGTCCCGAGTGTGTGATGTTTCAGCACTTGGGTCTTACTGTCAAGTTCTTTGCCGCAGTAGTCCGTGTTTTGTGAGTCTTTTTGACACCCTTCGCTAACAACTCAAAGGGAGGTTTCCTGTGCTTGGCCCTGGGGTTTAGAACAGAGGTGCCCTCTGTGTAAGCACCTGAAGACTTCCTGCCTGTAGAGAAAGCATTGGAGTGCAGCTCAGCTCATTGACCCATGCTTCCTCTGTCCTGGAGTATGACTGAAGACTTCCTGCCTGTAGAGAAAGCACTGGAGTGCAGCTCAGCTCATTGACCCATGCTTCCTCCGTCCTGGAGTATGACTTGAACCTGACACTAGTGTAACAGCACGGCTTGTGAGCATCATTAGTTTGTTAATGTGATGAAGATTCCATTAGGCACACAGTACATGCTTAGTAAATGATACTCAGCATTATGTGAAAGTATAGTCACGTAAAATAACGTTGCAGACATGCTCACTGTCACATCATTAAGAATTCACAAGTGGCCTGGAAGGAAATCATGAAGCTACACCTCATCCTGCATCATGTAACCTTGTTGCTCAGGTCAAGAAAAACCCCAAAGCATCAGTAACTCTGATTATGGGCTGATTGCTGCTAGGCAGTGCAAATGACGGTCAGGAAGAATGAGCCAGCCAGCTCCTCTCAAATGAGGCAGGTGTGAGCCTCCTACAGACCTAGACATGCTTCCTAAATGTTAGAATGAGGAATTATAAATGAAGCTCATTATAGATAGGGTTAGGAGGCGTTTGTTAATCAGGACTGCTGCTTATGGGAGATGCAGCTTGTTAATGCTAGGAAAAAATGACTTTCACAAGGCAATGCCTCTTATTATGTGGCTGCAATGTTTTCAGAGTCTCGCAAAGGCTTGTTACGAAACAAAATATGTTTAGTAAACCGACTTAGTGTAGAACATCAGAATGACAATTCAGAAAACATTACAGGGAAAGTATGATTTATATTTTACTGAAAAAGTAAAAGTTAATGATTATGACACAGAGTGTATTAAAATTGTAAGTTCCATATTTAAAAACAAACAAAACTATGCCCTAAAGAAAAAATAAAGTTGTGGAAGATTCCATAGCTTTTCCCTTCAGTAAATCATTGCGGATATAGCCACGTCCTGCAGAATTCCTAAGTATGGGTGGGTGTTTCTCTCTTATGTCCCCACCTTGCTGTGAATGAGACATGGGGAAAGAATTTAGTCTAAAAGGCCTTTCTTATGACACTGGTCTCTGCGAAGATCCTCCTAAATTTGAACTACCATGTAAGGGATATTAAATTCTCTTTAAAATTTAAATAATTCTGAAGGCTTATGTATAAAAATTGCATGCTTTGTAAATGAAAAAATGTTCTAGATTTTCTTTTATATATTAAATTTGAATTGCTTTTAGAGAGGCATGAAAGTAGGAAAGGCAATTTTTGGAAAGAGGGAAAAGTGGAAGAGAAAGAAAATTAAGAGATGAGCCTGGGGAAATGATTGGTCAACAGGGGTAAATGTGGGCAAAGCACATTATATAGATAGGCACATGTTATAGTGAAAATACTGCTTTGTAAAGTCCATAAAATATATACTAATCAAAAGTGTAAAGGAAAAAAATCATCAACAAATTTTATTTTCAATAAAGAGAAAAATAGTTAAACTCCTCCAGGAAGTAAGCACTACGGAGCCTTAGTGTGCTACACGGAGTACTACAGTAGTAGCATCTGATCACTTTAAAGTCTAATTAGTATATATTCCTCTGAAGACAGTTCTTCATCTCCAACATAGGGTAAAAATTATTACTTTTGTCCTCTCAGGAGGATTACAGGAACAACATCTATGTGCATAACTTAGGGTATTTAGGGGGCTGTTAGTAATGGTGTCATTTCTGCATCTAGTAAAAAACACCCCCCCATGATTTGAAAAACTACTTTTAGAATCATAGATGCCTATATCAACCAGACTGAGTGTGTGTAGAGGTCAGAAAGTGTCACTGGTTCACTGTGTCTCAGAAGACATGTGTGACACAAATAGAGAGATCAAGTCACACTGATGAGTAGCAGAAACACAGAATCACCAAAGGCAGAGCTCACATTTCTATAAAGCCTCTTCCTCAGAGCTGGAGGTTCATGATTGAGTGGTGGGAGCTGACACTTCTTTTTTGGGTGAGAAATTTCAACACTGCCCATATGATAAATGAATGTGATCAATCAATATGCAAAAAATTCATGAAAGCCAGCATCCCTAAAGTATCAGAAATAATCTCAATCCTTTTAGCCCAAAAAATCAGGCCTGAAGTTTTCTTAAGATATTGTGGTTGAAACCTTCAACCATCAGTCTTAATTAGAATTTCTTCATCCATTGTGTAAATGGACCACATCTTCTTTATTCATTCTTCAGTTGAGGAGCATATAGGTTGCTTCCAGGTTCTGGATATTACAAATAATACTGCTATGAACATAGTTGAACAGATGTCCTTATTGTGTGAATGTGAATCCTTTGGGTATATGCCTAAGAGTGGAATTGCTGGGTCCTGTGGTAGACTGATTCCCATTTTCCTGAGGAACCACATGCTGATTTCCAAAGTGGCTGTAAGAGTTTGCACTCCCACCAGCAGTGGAGGAGTGAACCTTCTTTTCAACATGCTCTCCAGCATAAACTGTCTTTGGAGTTTTTTATTTTACCCATTCTGACAAGACTAGATGGTATCTCAGATTTGTTTTGATTTGCAGTTCCCTGATGGCTAAGGATGTTGAGCACATTTTTAACTGTCTTTCAGCCATTTCAGATTCCTCTATAGACAATTCTCTATTTAGTTCTGTATCCCACCTTTTAATTGAAGTATTTGTGTTTTGATGACTAGCTTCTTGAGTTCTTTGGATATTTTGGAAATCAACCCTCAGTCAGATGTGGGGCTGGTTAAGACCTTTTCCCATTCTTTGAGCTGTCATTTTGTCTTGTGTGCTATGTCCTTTGCCTTAAAGAAGCTTTTCAATTTCAGGAGGTCCTGTTCATTAATTGTTGATCTCCGTGTCTGTGATACTTAGCAAAAGGGGGGGAAATGGAATCTAGAAATTCGCAGGCAAGTGAATGATACTAGAAAAAAGCATCCTGAGTGAGGTAACCCAATCACAAAAAGACAAACATGGTATATACTCACTCATATATGGTCTTTTAGGCATACAGCAAATGATTACCGGCCTATAATCCACACCACCAGAAAAGCTAAGAAACAAGGAGGACCCTAAGAGAGACATATATGGTCCCCTGAAGAAGGAACAAGATCTCTGAACAAATCGGGAGCATGGGATGGGGCAGTTAGGAAAAAGAGGAGGGGAGAGGTGAGCATCAGGGAGCAGGTAGATTGTGTCATTATGCCATCCTATAGTCTTCATCTAGTGACTGATGGAAGCAGAAGCAGATACCCAGTGCTAAATACTGAGCTGACCTCCTAGAATCCAATTGCAGAAAGGGAGGAATGATAAACAAAGGGGTCAATACCAGGGTGGAGAAACCCACAGAAACTGCTGACCTGAACAAGGGGAGCTCGTGGACTCCAGTCTAACAGGTGGGAAACGATAATAGGACTGACCCAAACTCCCTGAATGTGGTGTTAGTTAGGAGGACTGGGCAGTCTATGGGGCCTCTGGTAGTGGATCAGTATTTATCCCTAGTATAGGAATGGACTTTGGGAGCCCATTCCACATGGGGAAGGACCTAGGCCCTGCTCTAAATGATATGACAGACTTTGAAGACTCCCCATGGAAGGCCTCACCCTCCCTGGGAAGCAGAATAGGTTTGGGATGGAGTTGAAAGGGGGAACAGGGAAGGATGCGAAGGTGAGGGAACTGGGATTAACATGTAAACAAGCTTGCTTCAAATTTAAATTAAAAAATTGTAAAAAAAAAAAAAAAAAAAAAGTCCCATGCTTTTCCACAGGTTCCACAGGTACACTTGCAATCAGACTCTGACTGAACACAATATTTTGGGGACAAAACTATCTTCAGAAAAAAAAAACAGAAAATCAATACCAGACCATGGGGGACTATATGGTACCATCTGAACATCAAAGCACCTGTTGCTAACTCCACCTACAGCAGGTAGTGAGGTGGTCTCCTCGGAGTGTACAGAATCTAGAAAGCACTACCCCCTGTCCCAAGGATAGATGCTGGAGCAAGCACTCACAACAAACTAGGGATAGGCCCACACAAAGCCCTGGCGGATGGATTTGGGCTGGGTAGGAGAAATGAAATGAGAAGCTGAGGTTTGAAGTATCAGTGATGCCTTAAAACCTCATGAAGAATTCCATGAGCATGGGATTTCACGGTGGGTCCTCTAAGCTTCGTCTGTGTGTGATTGTCACAGAAAAGTCAGTGAGTAAGATAGAGTGCCGAGCGCTAGGTGGGAAGTGTACGTACCAGGTGAGTGTAAGGGTCAGTTCAAACCCACTCCATTTTAAAGAATGCTATTGTCAAGTCAGGGCTAACACTAAAAGTTTATTTGTCTGGCTAGTTTTCTTCACTTTATTCCTTCAAAAAGATGTGGGGGTTTAGTGTGAATATTAAGGAGGCGTTAAATTTTCTTATAAGGTTACTCACTCACAAGATATGCATGAAGGTGTCATCAAAAATGACACAACACAAGATTTTTAAAAATATGTAGATTTTTCCCCCAGGAAATAAAAAAAAAAATGATAGTTGTTCTCTTTCCACGACTACCTAAATGCACAAATGCGTCCAGGAAGAGTGTGCAAAGAGGCATCAGTCTATGCAGCTGCCAAGCATGGAAGGAAGTCTCACTGGGGTTTTGGCTAACTGAAAGACAGCATAAACCCACCTTTGATTTTATTTTCATAATTAGATAACTATACTCTAAAATATCAGTCATTTAAATGTGGAAAAACTCTGCACAGCATAAGTCACAAAATCAAGTCTCCATCTATGCAATATTCTCTAGATAGTTGTTCATTTTTCTTCCTGTATTCCCTTTTACACTGAGGTTAAAGCCTAGTTTTCATTCTTCAAAGTGAATCGGTTATAGACAGTTTCACACAGTTTGGCTTATGGACGAAATCCATGAAAGACTTTCTATAATAAGACCACAGGCATTTTTCACGAAGACAAATTGCTAAATTCTCATCAGTGTTTTTTAGTTATCAATTCTACTAATCAAACACAACAGCATTTTACCTCCACTCAGTTAATGATCCCTCATGGAGGCACAACCTGTATTCAATAGTCTTTCTGATGAATAGAGTGGTACAATGGCACATAGAGCATGGGAGAGAGAGACAATGAAGTAAACGAAATACATGTACATTGTGTCAAACAACAATAATTCACAGGAGAAAGATACAGCCATGGGGATAGGTAGGTTTGCAGGGATGAGAAAGACAGATTAAACTTTGTACTTCCTAAAGGCAGGGAAACACACGTGTGCTGAGGAATTAATTACTGTTAACTATCTCTTGAAAACCATGGAAGTGTAAGAAACACGTGTCAAGATGATGAGAGATGGGAGCTAGTACAGACAGAAAAGAGTATACTCGAGAAAACAAGCAGGGAGTAAGGGGCTCTACAAAGAGACTGGGCGATCATGTGAGGACAAATTCCAATGGTGTCTGTACTCTGAGAAGTGTAGGCCAACAATTAACCACCGAAATACAAGAATAAAATTAGATTCCCTTGCTCTAAAGACAAATTATAATCTATTCTTTGATGGGGCTTTGGGATTGTTTTGGCACTCAAAGGTTCTTGTTGCCAAGGCTGATGACCTGATATCCATTGATCCCAGGAGCCCACTTGGTGAAAGGAGAAAATGAACTCTTCTAATTTTTTTTCCGGCCACCACACGAATACCATGGTATGTACAGAAAAACATGCACACGCATCAACATATAAAAGCCCATGCAAACTAATAACACAGAATAAAAACAATGGAAATACTGTGAGAAGAGACGAAGCTGTATTTTGGCAATGGTGAAGTGATCCCACCACAAAGGATTCCGTTATGAGCGTTTTCCTGCCAGCCTTGTTCCACCACCCCATCAGCTCCAAATAATACACAGAGGCACTGTATTCATTATAATGCTGTTGGCCAATGTCTAGCTTCTTATTGGCTAGCTCTGCCTTAATTAGTAACCATAATTAGTAATATATGTATTTCTACGTCACCTTATCTTACCGAGAACACCAGTCTCACCATCCTCTCCTCCTGAGATCACATGACATACAGTATACAGCATCCAGCATACAGTATCCAGACCCTCTGTCTAGTTCTTATCTTAATATGACTTTTTATTACTCTATTTATTTTACTTTTATTTTTTCCTTTTTTGAGACCAGATTTCTCTTTATAACTTTGGCTGCCCTTGAACTCATTCTGTATACCAGGCTGTCCTTGAAATCACAGCGATCTGCTTGCCTCTGCCTCCAGAGTGCTGGGATTAATGGCTTCACTTAGAATGTTTCTTTTTGTTGTTGTTTGTTTTTTATACACTACTTTACAGAAGGAGGACCACGGACTCAAAAGTAAATCACTTTTACAAAGCAATCAAACTGTCACATATTTCCTATGCCTTGTCAAAATCTATTCTCACAGACTGGCCTGCTTTAGCATTAGCCTATTATAAGTCATGCTAAACACAAGACACATTTCTGTACATGCCTGTGTGGATAATCACCTGAAACTGAAAGCTGAAAGTCCTTTCTAGTGTCTTGTTACAGAATCATGTCTCAAAAAACAAATCATATGTTATGTACCTTGAATATACCATCTTCAGTGCCCCTTCATCTACGAGTTCTTAGTTTACAGTAACCAATGTCTCTTAAAATTCATGTCTGACATAATTTCAATGGCCCCTAGCTCACTCTCTTTCTGGCAGAGCCTGCTTAGGATGCTAAAACTCTACTTTCAGTTCCATAAATGAGTCATTTAACCTCCTTGCCCTTTAAAGATAGAAATAAATTGTTCCCTGGACTATTCCATCTACTGAAATATCTATTGGTGAGATAATGTCTACAAAACGGACTGAATGTCTCACCAAAAAGGAATTTGCTGCATTTTTTTTTTGACACTAAAACTGAAAAAAAAAAAAAGCCCAACAACATATGGAAACAGAGATGGTGGATAAAAGCAAATGTCTATGACTTGATGGAGGTGAGGATGGTTGAAGAGGTCTAATGCTTCACATGAATAAGGGTGAGGCAGATGTCTATGGTTTAACAGAGATGAGAATGGAAGCAGAGGCCTGTTGCTTAACAGCGATGAAGGATTGTAGCCGAAGTGTATGACTTCACAGACATGTGGGGATAGAAGCAGATGCGTATGACATCACAGAGATGGGGTATTGAAGCAGATGTCTGTGAATTCACAGAGATGGGTATGGAACAAGTCTATGACTTCACAGAGATGGGGTATTGCGTGCAGATGTTTGCATCTTCACTGAGATGGTGATGAAGGCAGGGCCTGTGATTCACAAAGGTATAGGACAGATTCAAATGTCTATGACTTTACAGAGCTGTGGTATGAAGGACACCTCTTGCCTACAGAAGGGAGCCTGCTGTTCTGCGATGCCACAGCAGTTGAAGGAAAGTGTCTATTGCCTCTGTTGAACGTGTTTCTGATGACAACAAATATTTTTTAATTAATGTTGTAGTTACAGAGAATCAAAGGAATGCCCATAAAGTTTTCCAAGACAGATAACAAGAGGACAAAAATGCCAAAAGAATTAAAGTCTTCTATATATTTGTGAGTGGTGCTAATGTTTACAAGGGTCAGCAAGAACAAATCCTTGTTCCATTATAGAGTTCTCCAACAAATCTAATCACTCTGCAAAGCCAGTGAGGGTTCTGACAGCTCACTGCATCTTTCTAATGCTCAAATGTCAGCATTGCCTTCCTTTTATTATGGGTGTCCTTTCCTTTTAGCTGAAACTAAGTCACCCTATTTCTCTATTTCTTCTTTCCCTCAAAAATCACACTCTGGCCCCGTTGTCTGCATCCTGGCTTTTCCAGCAAATCTTTGTTCCACAACTCCTGTCACATCATCTCTTGCCCAACATTGTGAGCTATTTGGCTCTCTAAGAGCATATCTCTGGGCTTTGCCTTGTGCACATCACCTGTACCTGTAATGTCTTTCCCTCCTGATCAGCAGTAGTGATAAGATGCTCCATAGCCAGGCTCTGGCACATCTCAAAATTCAGCCACACCTACTGACCACATACCTTTGAGTAAATATTTCAGTTTCTCTGTTTTAATAACTGGTTAGACCATAGCTCCCTTATTATTCCAGCAATCTGATTAAATGAGGTAACATTAGCACACACAAAGTAACCACAGGCTTTGCTATGAGTCTGTCTTTTATCTAAGCATTTGCATTTTCCCAGACCTTATTGCCTTTCTTGTAAGCTTCCTGTTTTCTCTGCTGAAGGTGGGATCTAACTCATTACTTTGATTTATTCTTTTTTATTCTTTCTTTGTAAATTAATTTTATTTAAATTAAAAACAATCTTATTTTACATGACAACCCCAGTTCCCTCTCCCTCCCATCCTCCCATGCTCCCCACCATTGCCCATCCCACACACATCTACTCCTCAGGGATGGCGAGGTCTACCATGGGGGGAGTCATCAAAGTCTGTCACATCATGCAGGACCTAGGCCCTCCCTCATGTATCTAGGCTAAGAGAGTATCCCCCCATAGAGAATGGGCTCCCAGAGCCCATTAGTACACTAGGGAAAAAATACTGGTTCCACTTCCAGAGGCCCCATATATTTCCAAGCCCCGCCCCCCAACTGACATTCCTGTTCAGGGGGCCTGGTTCAATCCAATGCTGGTTTCCCAGCTGTCAGGCTAGGGTTCTTGAGCTCCCATTTGCTCAGGTCAACGGTCTCTGTGGGTTTCACCAGCATGGTCTTGACTCATCACTCCTCCGTCTCTATAACTGGATTCCAGGAGTTCAGCTCAGTGTTTAGCTGTGAATGTGGGCGTCTGTTTCCATCAGCTACTGGATGAAGGCTCTATGATGGCATATAAGGTAGTCATCATTCTCCTTATAGTGTATAATAATCTTATGTGTTTGAAATTACTCATTTTAATATCTCTTATATATGGAACTATAAATATTCCATTTATGTTAATCTCTAAAAAGTAACAGATTTTTAGCATACATATGTTGTAGTGGGCAGTGTTTGCACATGTTTAAATTCCAGCATTCAGGAGGCAGAGACAGGTGGATCTCTGTGAGTTTGAGACAAGCCTTGATTACTGAGAGAGTTCTAGGACAACATCCAAAACTGCAGAGAAACCCTGTCTGCAAAATCCATATATATCTCACAAATTTGCATATTAAAGTACCATCATATTCATGAACAGATACACATGTAAATTAGTGCAATTTACTTAAAGAGGCTATGGAAGGCAACAATTTTTAATTCGTAGAATTAGTGTTGCTATAACTATTCCTGAAAGCAACATTTGCATTGAAGAAATTATGAACTAAAAATAAGGTAATTGCATCTTGGGTGATAATCTGACTGCTGAGCCAGAATTCTAACCTCCGAGGCACTTGGAAAATATTGAAATTGATTTTTTAGTAACTTGACATTTGTCTTTAAATAGCAAGTTGAAAATAGATGTAGAAACCACCCATAAAATATTTGTCTCCATAATGAGATTTCCCAATGAAATGGCATCATACAAGTAAAATCTGATGGTAGAGATGCTTCTTTAGAATACTTCCTAGGTTTCCCTCCTCCTCTTCTCTGCATACCCTACCTCTCCTGCCATCTCTCCCTTTCTTCATCTCACACTAGAGCATATTTATACGGCTCCACCTCTTCTGAAGCAAGAATGAATGGTAGATTTCCTCTTGCTCCTCTCAGCTTAGTTAGTGCATTGGCTCAGCAGCAAAACCTTCAGTGTCTATTTCATCCTGTGTGGTCTGCTTAGCTTGGTGTAATAATCTCATAGCAAGGGAAAACACATACTTATTTCCACCCTTGAGTATGTGAAAATCTGAACAGTAAGATGTAGAGTGGAAAGATTAGAAACTTGTCGTCACTAAATGCAGCTTTCATGGAAATGGCAGTATCCCCCCCTTGCATTTTAGGAGGACACAGCATCTTCTCTGTGCTGGTTTAGCAACTTAAGGTTTCTATGTAATTAACACTTCCTCACCTCAGATCCTCACACAAAAAAGAAGTTTAATCTCATTCAAACAGCTTTAGTTTCTTACTCCCTGGTTAAGGAATTTCCACAAAAGCATGGCTTAAAGCAACTCAAGTTCATGGCCTGGCAGCTTTCCCAGTCTGGCTGGAGTCTCACTAGCTTATAATCTCCATGTCTCAGGGCACTGTTCTCACTGCACGCTCTGGCAGAGAACCCATTTCCTTCTGTCTCCATATGCCAAGTGTCCTCAGGTCTTGACTCCTGGAGACCTTCCTTTGCCTCAAAGCTAGATTCTTGGGTCTCTCAATCTTTTTTTCTCACTCTTCTCTCATTGTAGCTGGGAAAGTGTCTCATGGCAATGAACTGATATGCTTATGTTGAGAACATTATGCAAAAGAATATTCTTTCCACTTTTGGTACTCACACCATTGATGTCCCTTTGCTCATTAAAACACTATATCTGTAGCATCTGGAAACTAGAACACAGTCATTGGTGGTATCCATCAGTCAGCTTGTCTTCCTGACCTTAGGAATTTTCTATTCATGTTCTTAATAGATTTGTGAGTGAGATACACAATTGATGTCCTGGCCACTATGGCTCAGGAAAGTTCTCTTCTTCTCAAGAACATTTTTTCCAGTGAACTTTCTCATATCCCTTCTCTGTTTAATTTATTCAGAAGTCTCATTTATCCCTTTAAATAATCCAAAATCAACATCTTTTCATAATAGACATTTTCACTGATTTTGTTTGTTTGATTGTGTGTGTGTGTGTGTGTGTGTGTGTGTGTGTGTGTGGTTACAAAGAAATGACCAATCACTTTATTACTTATCTTGAAAGCTAATTTCTTTTTTTGATAATTTTTTTAAATTTAAATTTGAAGCAAACTTTTTTACTTGTCAATCCCAATTCCTGCACCCTCCCATCCTCCCCTGTCACTCCACCAACCCCATCCCCTTTCTGCTCCCAAGGAAGGATGAGGCCTTCCATGGGGGATCTTCAAAGTCTATCATATCATTGGGTGCAGGGCCCAGGCCCTCCTCCATGTGTCTAGGCTGAGGGAGTATCCCTCTATGTGGAATGGGCTCCCAAAGTTCATTCATATACTAGGGAGAAATACTGATTCACTCCTAAAAGCCCAATAGACTGCCCAGTCCTCCTAACCAACACCACATAGGGGTCTGGTTCAGTCCTATGCTGGTTTCCAGCTATGAGACTGGAGTCCATGAGCTCCCCCTTATTCAGGTTAGCTGATTGTGTGAGTTTCTCCAGCCTGGTCTTGCCCACTTTGCTCATCACTCCTCCCTTTCTGCAACTGAATTCCAGGAGTTTAGCCTCAGCTCAGTGTTTAGCTGTGGGTGTCTGCTTCTGCTTCCATCAGCTACTAAATGAAGGCTATCGAATGACATCTAAGGTAGTCATCAAACTAATTACTGGAGGGAAAACATTTAAGGTAGCCTCTCCAGTATTGCTTAGATTGTTAGTTGGGGTCATCCTTGTAGATCTCTGGACATTTCCCTAGAGCCAGATTTCTCTTCAAACCTATAATGACTCCCTCTATGGTATCTCTTTTCTTGCTCTCCTCTAAACTTTCACTGTTTTTAATTTGACTTTATTTGTAACACATGAATAACTTTAGTTCAACACAGACCACAACACTTAGGCCCTGAGTGCATAAACAGTGCATGCAATATTTAATCGAATATAATAAATTAACACTGGAAACAATCTGAAGTAGGCATCAAAGTATTTCACACTGAAAAGTAGCCAACCCATAAAGAGGCAAAGCAACATTTTCCTGGAAACTATCATTGTCCGGATGCTACCATCTTGTCCCACAGTATGAAAATATGATACTGCTAATCTTCTTGTTTTAATTAGGAGGCAGTCATATATTTCTCATTGTAGAGGACATAATGTTTCCTTGACATAGGACTCAGATTAAAGATTAAATGTAAATGTCTGCTATACTTATAGTGATGAAAATGTTGTTTTTTCCATATGAAAATGCTTGTCCATGTTGTTCAACAAAAAAGAACACAAAAATGTTTGAAGATTCCATAACATGGAATTTTATAATCTGTCTTTAATTTGCATATGTACTGTACTTATTTTCTCACCTATTTTTTCCTCTAACTTCTCTCCCATGTCTGTCTCTCCAGGGAACCCTACAATCACTAATCATTGACTCACATTTCCCAGAATGGAACTTTCTAAGCTCAGTGCTTTTGTGTGTCATATTTCCTTACATATATGATATGGATGAATTAACATTTTTAAATTCTATTTAGCCTTTAACTCCAACTTAGGGGTCAATTATTGCCCATGTCTTCCATCTGGGTATCTAAGCCTACTCTAGGTTAGCAGAGTGCAATGGTTCTGCAGTGTTATTTTCCACCGAGGTGCTCCTGAGTCAGAGCTTGCAAATAATGCTAACTCCCATTTTATCTTCGTATTCCTGAAGTGTACAATCAATATTCAAAATTAAGCCATTCACACTGAATTACATTGTGTTGAGAGCTTTAATCACCCCTCATAGAAAGCTGATTAATCAGGATTTCTACATGATGTTCTTATTTTGATGGTCTATTGTTTTAAATTCTGTGCCATGTCATTGCACAAAAATCTGTACTCTGCACGTTGGAGTGGAAGATATAATTAGTTGTGGATAAGATGGTATCTGCATGTTTGTCAGAGAGGTTTTCATCGTGGTCGATGCTCAGTGAAAGACAAAAGTGGTTAATGAAATCAAAGGCTTCATGTTTCCTATCAAAGTTTCCGATGCTGCAAGTCATAGATTCATATTTTGTACCAGTGTTTGACTGATGAACTAACTGAGATAGGATAATAGTTTTAAAGGCCTAATTGTGTCCTGAGTATCTGTGCCCTCTCATGTTCCTAACACACATATTCATCAGTGTACAAAGGGCTCTATTTATTATTTCTTAAGACCTGGGGAGCACCTCAGCCTCTTTTCAATGCAGTGAATATGATTTTTGCACAAAGGAAAAGGCCATTTGCATACTGGGGAAATGCCCTGGCAGATATTACTGATGTTTACCTCTATACAATGCTGGTTTGTCCTTGTTCATGAGTTTTGCTCCCTAGATGCAAGATACCAAGATCAGAGCACCACAGCAACTCAATTCAATCTTGGGGATCCTTGATATATGGTTGAATTGTCTGAATAACAGATAGGGCCATTCTTAATTGACCATTCTGTTTTTATTCACTACTCTAAAAATTACCCATATGGAGAAAAGTATTTTAGGTCAGTCCGGAGTATGGTTCCCTGCCATGCATAAAGCTAGCTTTTGACTTCTGCTTCTTCAATGCATTGCACGTGTCAAATGTGAGGCTTTTGAGCTATACAATGTAAGACAATGGAGGCTACAGACACAAGCCCTAGAATAGCCCGAGAATAATCCTATGACTTCTTTATTTTTAAAGCACAAAGCATTCCTCCTCTTGTATCACAGTTTGGATAAATAATGGCACCTATACACTTGCTTGTGGATCAGGAGTTTATTCCTGTCACTTTTAACAAATCCATAAGTAATTAACTGTGCATGATTTTAAAGAAGGGACTACTCCAACATACATTTTTCTAGTTCTGCCCATGAATCTGACGATGTTTAAGAATGGCTGTAAACTATTGAACACTTTCACATTACACAAGGTACCCAGGATTGAACCCATGACCACATGACATTGCACATGGTAAACAAACTCTGTTACATTGCTCCCTAACTTAATCCTCACCAAAGCATCCATACTATTACTATTGCTCCGTGAATTACTTGTTTATTCTTTTCTGGCCATTGACAGAGGACATAGAGTATATAATATAAAAATTATATATATATATATATATATATATATATATACTTCTTATACCATTTAATATAGAGATATAGATATATAATATTTCAGTGTTTGAAAGCCATCATATGCTTCAGTAAAAACGTCATGACAATCACAGTTTCTTTCTGGTATTTTTTCCTGTTGTACAACACACACTATAATATTGTATAACTGATTTCCTATTTTGTGAAAGTGTAAAACTATATACCTAATAATTTCTTTAGACTTTATAGTCCTGTTTATGTTTTTTAGCCCCAAGGCCATAAAAATTCTTATAGCTGTTAGTATGTGTTATAAAATTGTTCTCCAAAGGGACCATAACAATTTCCTCTTCCTAACAGTAAGTATAGTGTGTTCCCATAGTTCTGTCAACTGCTAACCTTTACCACTGCTAAATAGTTCTTGCTAATTATTTAACATATACTTATATCCCATATATAGTGGTTTGTAAATATTTTATATTATGACTGTTGAGTTGCAAAGGTTATCTATAAAATGAAAAAGCCTGAGATAGTAGAATGAAAACCTCTATGCAAATGTTTTAACTGCCTGATGGACTATAGGAGATACCTCAAAATAATGGCCAACATTTATACAGTGCTTTTGTAATATCAATAAATTCATATATTTTCAATATTAGTTAGCCAAATGAAAGGTGAGTTATTAAATAGGTAAAAAAGGCTTTTATTCTAGGTTCAAATCTATCATAGCTTTTGGTTGTGACTTTTTGATAGGGGAATAGAGTTTTCTGACTATTGAAATAACAAGAAGCATAAAAACAAATAATGAATAAAGCTGCAGCAAAAGAATAAGATCCCAAGGTTTCAGAATGGCCATTCCAATCCTAGGGAATTTGACTAAGATGTGTAGAGTTTGGGAGTGGATAAGTGTCTGGCTGGCTTCTTTAAAAGTGTAATGGGATTGTATTTGTGAATTAATTAGGATAAAGTGCTTTTTTAGATTAAATCTATAACTTCACTTAGGTATATATGCTTCATAGGATATTTTAGCTTTACACTAGCAGAGAAACTGTTACATAGGCAAGAAAAACATTTTAATTATTCAAAATTATACATACAATGCAATACATTGAAAAAAGAACTATAACAATTTTTTTGAAATTGAGAAAAATCCATTTTCAGAAATAAATTTTATCAAAGCTATTAGTTTTCTTTTTGTTTATTTAAAGACACTACCATCAAGAAAATTCTTCTTTTATATTATTTTCTGGGTGTTTTTTAAATTATAAATATGTAATCAATGTGTTAATTTTCTGAATGTATTTCAATGATCATTTCGTTTTCTACTGTATTTTTATAGCTGATATGGTACCAATGACAATTAAGTGGCTTAACATAATAAAAATGTATTTGCCTGTAGACCTGGAAGCCAGAGGTCTGAAGCCAATGTGTTATCAGGGTCCTTTTCCTGGAGCCCAGAGTTCTGGAGTCAGTTTATTTGGGGGAATATAACCCTCTGATTATTTTGGGATAGACTAGTTTCTGGAATCTCCTGGTATCACTGGGCTTATATAAGTCATCCTGTCTTCAGCTCCTTCTGAGGTCCAGAGCACTTCTGTGTGAAATGCTTTCTAAAAGGATGAATTGGTACACAACCAATCCTGTGCTGTGTAGATATTTCTGCATCTAAGTTGGTTTTGTTTTCCTTTCTCTTCTCCAATACATTGAACATGGGCTCATCCTAAACCAAGGAAAGCTACACTTTTAGACCCTTTGCTCATCTAGTGGTCACATGGATCCTAGATTATGTACAATAGGAGGTTCTAGATGAGCAAGCATACATGGGGAAGACCTTGTTCTCACTGATAGTGAAATACATTGGCTGATTTTTAGCAGTTGAATGAACCTTGATGTCTCTGAACAAAATGTCCCTAGTCATGATGTACTATTGTGGGTCTTCTTCTTCTGTGGGCTCATTGGCTACTGGTGCATGAGTTTGGGGGAGCAGAAGTGGGAAACAGGATGCAGATGGCTATTAATACGACAAAGATAGCCCTCCAGAAGATGACTGCAGTGAGGAAACTCAACTTTATTTCAGAATATAGAAAATATATAGAATTGGGAAACCCGGGGATAAGACAAATACTAATTTTCATTAAGTGGTACACTCCTATTGGAAAGCTGAGTTAGTGGCCACAGGGCACTGTGAAAAGAGCTAGAGCATGTTACTTAATTGCCACGTGGTCAGCAGGGGACCAATGCTTGCAGAGAATTATGTCACGGATAATCCTTGAGATACATCAGGAATCTCAGCCTACAGACATCCTCTAGATGAGGATAGGTAGAGAGCAAGAAGCCTTCATGTTGCCCAGCTTGGAGAAAGATGCCAGGCCATGTTAGCCTGCAACCTCTGACCTGTAGGGCTTCCTAACAATACAACTGAATTGGAAAATAATGCAATTCCCTTAGGAAAAGTGTTTGCACCTATATTTACAAAGGATATTAGTTGGTAGCCTTTTGTTAGAGAAGTATCTTTCTCTGGTTTTGGTATCAAGATGATGCTGATATCGTAATAAATGGAGTCAAGTCAGGATAGGTGCTGGTGTGGGAACTTCATCACTCCTTTCGACATTTTGTCTCGATATCTGTGTTTACTGGAAAGCTTGAGCTGAGCTGTGTTCTACATCCCCAGAGCTGTCTTTACTACCTGGTCTTACCACTCAAATCCAAAGCTGTCTTTCTGTTCTTTATTTTCTACATGTTGCGGGGGAAGGGGGGAGTCTCTGTTGTTGCTCTGGACTTTCAGTACAGCGGCTTAGAGCTGAACATTGCCCGGCACTTTGTATATTCGGGTCGTTGGCATTGCTTTTCTTGATGGGGGTCATCCAGCCTGTGAATTCACACCTTCATTGGCCACTTGTCATTTGGCAGCTCAGTACAGCTGTGCTTAATTATCTGAAACTCCTTCTCTGTGAAGCCACCTATCATGTTCTCTGCTGTAGAAACAAACTACCTGTATACCAGCTACCAGGGTCTCTCACTGGTCTCCTCATCAGAGTAAAGATGTGGTCCGCAACTCAATTGGTCAAAGGAGGAACTGCTAAATAATTTAAGAACAAAATCCATCGATGACCTGGCTTTCATCTATCAATCTAAATATTTCCACGTGGTGTCATCTTACCAGAGAGAGGGGCCAGCATTCTGCTCTCCCTGTCCTACATCTTGAATCTCCTCCCTACTTCTTCCTATCTCCTCCTAGTCTTCTAGTCCCACCTATCTTGCTTTCCTTTGGCTAACAGTGTATTATTCATTAACCAATAAGAGAAACATATTTACAGAATGACATAAGCCATCACCTTGTTATGTTGCCTGGGAAATAAGTCAATTTTAGTACATTAAAACACCTACTGATTATTTCATTTATTTTACCTATCACATTATGCTATTTTTGGATGCTAGTTTTTTTTTTCTCTGAATAATTTTCTGCTTGAGAAGTTTTATTTGCTTTGACACTAAGCTCAGTGATTCATAACGTAACTGAGAAAAAAAATAAATAAGTGAACAAACAAATCATTCTCTGTTGCCAAGAAGTAGGTTCCAGCCATTCAGGGGAAAGCATAGTGGAAACGAATAAACAAGCAAACAGGAACACTGGAGGATCCCCCAGTGTTTCCCAGGGTGTGGCTAGGAGTGATAGATACTGGTGTCCTTCAGTACACATGCAGGTAAATTCTATCTCAATTGAAAAGTAATCCCCATACCACAAAGCATGTAAGAAAATAACACACCAAAGTTAGCATTGAAAATCTGATACTCTGTAAGCCTGTACTTTAGAACACACATCTAAATGATTTTGGTTGGTATGCCGTCATTTTATCTCCTAGAGATCATGTATGAGAAGAACAGTGAAAGGAGCAGGGTAACCTTCTACAGCATGTGGTCCTCACAACTGTGTCTGTTGCCTCTCAGTAGCTGGACATGTAGATCCAGGCAGCACCATAACTGAAGCAGAAAATAAAGCTAAATAAATAACTGCATTAGCAGCATTAGCTCCATTTTTCCCTAAAATTACTGACTGATGGTTGAAATACAGATGAGATATTTATAGAAATTTCAACTTCTGTGCGCCCTCAGTGTAAATACAACACAGAAAAGCAAATACATCAGAATAAAAAGGGTTGGTGACTTGTTTGGTTAGTTTTTGTCTTAATGTATCTAAGTAAAAAAAAAAATGAAAATGTATGTAGTAAATGTATTCTAAATGTTAAAACCATTAATAGGCAAATATAAATCAGATATACACACATTTCTTGTGATTAAATGGTTGAAACCTAATTAAACATAGGTGTTAGCACACATCTTTATCCCCAGCACTCAGAAGACAAAGACAGGCTTGTAGTTTCGAATCTGCTACAGGTAATGAGTCCCAGGCCAGCCAGAGTTACATAATGGGAATATATATATATATATATATATATATATATATATATATATATATATAATCCTACTGGGAGAAATCAAAGAAAGTTATACTAAAATAATGAATCAATGTTATAATTTAATAAAGATTAAAAGTAGACCAAACTTATGCTAAAATATAGATTCATTAAAAAAAAACTGATTTCATCTATTTGATACTACCTACTACATATATACCCTTTGTCCTGCCAAGACCTTATTGCCCGGGATGAAATGCATGCTAAACATAAATCTGATGGTATCAATGTATAAAAGTGAATGGACACAACTGGTTTTTTACTGGTTATAACAGTTCCCATGACTGTTCTTTTGAGGGAATTTGTTCTATTAGCAGTATGACCATGAGAGTATTGGTCTTGCTCTGTAATTTTATCTCATCCACTAGCAATCCTAAGATTCACACAAGGAGTGGGAGGCTCAGAAAACCCATGAATATCACAAGAAACTAACAATGCCTGAGTCCTCTCACTCAGACAACACAGATTTTGATCAGCTGCTGTTGGAAAGGAGACTAGTTCCGTAGAGGACTATACAGTGCAGCTTTCCTTAGTCCTCACTGATGCTGAGGCTGGGTTTTTGGTCATGCTACTTCTAGAGTTAATCACAATTCTGGACAAACCCCAACAAGCCCATTGGTTTACCACATAGTAATTCGTGCCGGTTATTGATTCTGTTGTTTTCTCTTTCTTATTAGAGTGAAGAGAAACAAAGGACAAATAGGTAAGAAATATGATCATTCTTCTTTGATTCTAGAGGAGGCTATTAAAAGCAAGGTCAATAAGAAGTTCCAAAAATCTGCCAAAAAACCTCTTAGGACTGATCCACACTTACAGCTAAGTGGCTGAATATTAAATCAGCATACAAAAAATCAATACCACTCCAATAACAAAAATGGGTTAAATGTAATGAGAGAAGCATTCCCATTCACAGTAGTCTTAAACAAACAGAAATACTAGAACAAACTTAGTGAAGTAAGTGGAAAGGCTTCTACAATGAAAACTTGAATTCTCTGAAGAAAGAAATGTGAAGATTGAAAAAAAAAATTCACCATGCTAATAGATTGGTAGAATTAAAACTGTGAAAATACTTATCCTATCAAAAGACACTTACAGGTTTGGTGCAATCCAGGTTAACACCATTAGCCATTGGGGAACGTGAAATGAAAATACTTTGAGATTTTGCCTTACCCTCAGCAGAATGGCTAAGATCAAGGAAATGAATGATAACAAATGCTGATGGGTGAGGATGTGGGAAATTAGAACCTCCATGTACTGTTTGCGGGAATCTCTATCCTATTGCAAAGATGGCTACTCATTCATGGCCAGTGCTTCTCAGTTAACAATGTGTAGGAAATGGAGGTATCCTAAGTGTCCATTAACTGTTGAGTGAGTATTAAAAATCATTGTACATAACCACACTAGAATTTCACTTAGCTATAAGGGAAAATAAAATGACGAATTTGCAGGAACATGGATGGAACAGGAAACAATCATTAATCCAGGTAACTCAGACGCAGAAGGCCATGCACTGTATCTAATTCCTTTCCCTCGTGTGGATGTAACTTTTACTTTGAAACTTCAAGTTTTGCCCACACGCTGTTAAGAGTGCTTTGGACTTAGCTAATTAAGGTATTCCCAAAGGCAGAATTCTGTATTTAATGAGAGACCTCAAATCATTGCTCACTAATCAAACAATGTGCTGGGGATGTGCTGGTTCCTAAGATCAAGCCAATTATAACCAGACTGTTGAGTCGAATTTTGAAGTGATAGATAGACCAATTTCTCTCCGCGGTACAGCTCTGGGTAATGTTCATGGGGAAAATTAATACAAAACCATAGTAACTTTACAAGTGTTTCTATTTTAATACTTTTCTATAATTGCTCATGTTGAATGACCCAGAGTGGGGTGTAGTTCTCTTAGCTGTGTGCAGCACCAGGCTTTTATAACACCAGAATCTTTTGACTAAAGAAATTATTTTATTCTATAAAAGGGTCGAAGAATTTGGGGTGATAGAGAAGAACTAGTCTTGTAAGTATTGAGGCTCTGAGTTCATTCAGCCATAACCTGCATTAGCCAGATCTAGAGGTAGAGGATTTTAAGTTCAGCGCTGAGTAGACAGAGAAAGACAAATCAGAGTGGCCCATTTGGAAGACAATTCTAGCCAATCTCATGATTCCCGGGTCACTTAGAGACTCTCACCCAAATACTGTTTGCTTTTGCAGTTCCTACAGATCAACAGCTGAGATTGGTCTCCTGCCTCTGGTTGGGCATGCACACAGTACACCTATGGACACAGCAACACACATTTACACCCATAAAGTAGATGAGAATTAATTTTGTCATTGAATCAACCCTATCTCCAAAGGTTTAGGTTCTTCCTATATTCATTCCCTAGATCTTTAATATGTTGATTTTAATCAATCCAGTGGTTTGGGGTGACAGATGGCTCCCCCCACAGCTCAGCAGGGTTTGGATCAGCATGCCTTCTGTGACATGTGAGAGTCATTTTGTATGCCCAAAAGGTGAACATGTAAAATATTCATTTTTACAGTTAAACAAAAATCTAGATGTTGCTGTGAATGTGTTTTCTTGATATAATTAACATCTATAATCAATTAACTTTATTGAATAGATTGTCTGAGTGGCTGCACCCATTACGGGGGGAGGGGGTCTCAAGTGTAGATAGGGGATGCTTTGAAGAGGAAGTAAATTATGTCTGTGGAGAGTGGCTTCACCTATGGACACAGACGCTCCAATCACCTGTCCTGAGTGTCTTTCTGATAGACATTTGACTTTCCTATATAGCTCAAATCATACATGTCAAACCTTTGCAAAACATCTTTACTTGTGGGTTTTCATGGTTCAGCCATCTTTCTTTCATTAAACTTGGTCTGATAAACTATACTTCTCTTCCCATCAGGAATAAAAGCCTCACCAAGATGAGTTCACACACAGCGCCCTTTCCTGCAAACCTGGGTAGAATTACATCACATGTTTCTTCTCATGGTTACTGCTATTAAGCCTAAAGGTATTGCCATTTACTGACAGAATCACTTAGAGTGTGGAAGAACAGAAAAAATAAATACATTCAAGGTTTTGAATTGTTAATTTAAAAAAAAAAGTAAAGAAAGCCACACACAAGCATTTTTCCTTTGCACTCAGAAGTGTAAATTATGCAAGTTTATTAATCTGTAAACAGTACTGGGCAGAAATAAACAATATCTCTCAACATGTTGCTAAGATTTTTGATGAGGTTCACAGCTTCTTGGGCCTCCAGCTGCATCATCATTAAAATTAAAGAATCTGAACAAAGTGGACTCGGCTCGATCTAGCCTGATCTGGGATTTAAGCTTAATGGTGTCGTCTGTAAAGTCATTGAAATTGATCCCTTTCTTCTACCCAGCCCACAGTCTTCCCTCTATATCATAGACCCTTTCCAGATCCAGAGAGGGAACAACACTTCACTTCAACATTCAAAGCCCACAGCATCATATCCACATTGTTACTGTTTCCGTTTTTTAAATGATGTGTCTTCTTAACCCTACCAGATGGTCCCATGGAATGGATGACCATATCAGAGTCAATGGGATGTGTGCAAGCCTCAAGTTAGTGTCTATAACAAAGTGAGATTCCTACATAGTTAAATTGATACAGTTGTGTTCCCATTTTATTGCTTTCTGAGTTATTTATTGAAAAATTTTGGGAAAAAACTATAAATCTTCTCATTCTGGGATAGTTACAGTGAAGTTCTGAAAAGGTTTAGAAACTGGCATGCTCAGCTCAGTGGGAGTCTTGCTATGCATCACGGAATGACAGTTTCTAAACACTGACCTAGCATTTAAATGGGAAGACTGCCTGCATGATCCAGTGTTTTCCCATTCTGGATTCTAAACCACACTACTCAGATTTGATATGACGGTGACACGGATATGAACTTCAGGTGACTGTTACATTGAAAGTTACACTAAAAAGAGGCACGTCAAAGCCACACCAGTTTCTAACGCCATCTGAATTCATGTTTCCCAGCATCATTCCTGATCCTCTAGGAGCTGGTTACACACAGCATTGTGTTAGTAATAGGGATGCAGCCCGTCTGCTCATATTCATTAAGTAGACCTCCACCTGTCAGAACTATGCCCTGTGTTAATCTCAGTTCCATGTACTTCTTGGTTTAAACCTGAATTCCTATTTTGTCTTGGATGTTTCCATCTCATATCATACATGATAAATTGAACAGCTTTTATAATCACTTAGGACACATGAAGTGCAATCACCATTCCGGGACGAATGTGGATCTCATGCATCTCCCCTGTACATACGTGCTACACTGCTGATAGCAGGCTCTCTTCCCACCTCCTGCAGCTGATCTCCAGGCTCTCTTTATGGGAGATGGACTCTGTGCCTGCCAATCAGACATGGATTGGCCCTGAGTCACACGGCCCCTGCAGGAGCTCAGTGCTAAGAGACGGAATCAATGGCTCCTCTGGAGAGGGTGGAACCTGTTTTCCTTTGTGTCACAATTGCACGTAAAATATAGCTGGGGTGTTTCTTGTACTTTATTGTGGATTTTCTGTATAAAAATTATGAAAATGACAACATTGCCATTTTACTTCATTCCTGTACTATTTTGTTGTTTTGTTTGTTAGTTGGTTTTTTGAGACAGAGCTTCTCTGTGTAGCTCTGGCTGTCTAGGAAATCTCTCTGTAATCCGGGATGGCCTGGAACTCACAGACATCCACTTGTCTCTGTCTCCTGAGTACTGGCATTAAAGATGTGCAGCCTCTCTACTGCATAACTATTTTATATATTTGTGAGGGTTTTAATTTTTTGTTCAAATATAGTACACACAAACATAGAACACACAAATGAGAGTGGGAAAAGTTCAATAACTCCTTATCAAACTTGAAGCAACTTTATTAAGAAATCCATATCAAGATTAATGAATGTCAAAACACCTTTGCTCTAAGCACTGTTTTATGAGTAAAGGCAATAGCTCCTTATTTTCTGCATGGTTTGTGGAATTATTAGAACAAAAATGTGCATGGTATCAAAACTTAACTTGAAGGAAAACCATTTGCTCAGGTGTCAAACCATGACAACTCTTCACCTTGAGAAATTTTGGAACAAAGACAGCCTTAATGAATCCCTAGCATCCTGTCACTGGTTAGTACAAAAATTGTGCTCTTCAAATTTGACAAAAACTGGTGCTGCTTTGCTGGCAAAAGGTCCCTTCACGATAACAGAATAATTTAGGAGAGAGGTGTACTCTGACTTGAGAGACACGGGTGATAGGACTATATTTAATAATTATTTTGGTAGTAAGCATATTGAACCTGTCAGTTTTAATATTAGTTGCTTAATTAGATGACCAGAGAAACCTCCTGGTCTGTCTTGTATTAATTTTATTTGTACCTAGAAATGAGGAGATTGGACTTGATGTCCCTTTGAAGATACTATATTCGCTGGTTTTGAAAACAAAACATAGAGATACACAAGGATGTGCTTTCAATGCCTGGGTGAAGTGATGAGATAGATATTATCTATTTACATGACTCAGACACTTAGTTTTGCATGAATGATGACAAAAAGAATGTTCAGTATCCTTACTCTTTCAAACATGGATACAGAATGACTCCATGTGTGGCCAATTGTAGTTGTATTGACTATTTCAAAAGTACAAGCAACAAAGCTAGCAGAACATAAAGACCAGGGTATTGGGTTATAATACCCGATGTCAATATAACTCCCCACACTCTCCCAAATCCTTTCTACCATGAAACCACAAGGTTTGATGTAAATTTAAAACTATAGAAAGCACAAAATTCAATTCAAGGCTGTTAGCATATGGCACTACTCAAAAAATGTACTTTCAGCCTAATCTTCTATAACACTGAACAGTTAGGAGAAAGCAATTGCAGAGGGAATATATGGAAACTGTAAAAATACATAATAAGACAGTGATTAATATATCTTACCCTGATTCTACTTTGTCTTCTGTCTCCATCATTATAAAACTACTTAGCTTGATACCTATAGCAGCTTGACTGAATATAAGTCCACACAAGTATCCACATCTTCTGAGACCTGCCCTATTGAGACAGACCCTGTTTGATCAACCATGCACTACCATCTTTCATGATTTTCACAATTAGAACTTTCAGAAAATGCTGAGTTGAAAATTTTATGGAGAATGGTGAAAACCTGACTTCTAAGTCACATTGTCTTCAGTAAGCACCTTCATTTATATTTCAACATTTTATGAAAGGTTTCATTATTCATGTTCTAGAAAATCTTGGATGAATAGAAACTAGTAGCCTATGAGTTTTACCTGAGAAATAGTTTGACCATGAAAATGGTTTTCAGAAAGTAATCCCAAGGCAGTGAATGGAAATTCAGCCAGAAAAGAGCATAGCTTCATATGTTTCTTTAAAAAAAACTTACTAGTAAATATATATATATGTAGCTTCATATATAATAGATAGACATACATATGCATACATAATACATAATAGGATACATAAATGCAAAGATAATTTCCCCTTTGGAACTACAAATATTCATGACTATACAACCACAGGATAATGATAGTACAAAGAAGTAATCAGGGAATTAAAAATTATTAATTATTCTCTCTCATACTGATAGTATTATTTTCTGAGAGCACCACAAAATTATTGAGCTCTAAAGGAATAATCATCTAATGGAGATTAACAGCTCAGCCATCATGAGAAGTCAGTAGAAAATGCTATTCACTTAAATACCACTGCAAATCATTCTATCATATGAACCTTCTGAAATTCAGTGGCTCAAGAATTACAAATTGGAATGCCTTGGTCTGCTTCCAGCTCTAAACTCTCTTTGTCATCTAAGAAGGATACACTCTTGTGGAGTGATTGTGAAATCCCACTACAGATTGACTTGTTTGAACACACAATCTGACGCTGCTGTTTGGAAATGTTGTGTAACCAGTGAGTGTTGGAGCCTTGATGGAGGACATCACTGGGTTGTGCTCTGTGGTTTTTACAGCCTGCCAATTCTTACAATGTCTCTCCGTTCCCGTGTGTAGATGAAACGTGATCAGTGTGTTTCCTGGTTGCCAGGTAAGCTCAGAGCTCCAGCTGCCAGGATCTCCCCACCATGAAGGACTGCATCTCTGTTGGGGGGTATAAGCCAGAGTAGACTGTTTCTTCCCTAAGCTTCTTTTTTTCAGGCTATTTTCTTTTATCACAGTAATAGAAATGTATCTAATATAGGCAGTAAACCCCAAGACAGATATTCAAGTTTGTGAAGTGTTAACTAATGTTTCGGGCCATTCTTACACGGTTTGTATCAAACACTAGGTTATGGTCTGACATTAAATAATAAACAGAGACACACTGGGGGCTGCTTCAAATATTGTAACTATTTGATAGGCTTTTAAAATAACTATGATTAGTTTTTGAAAATATCAAGTGAAAAGAGTTTTTCTGAAAAAGAATGAGTTTCTGGAGGATTTTATACCAGTGGATTTTCAAAATTAAGAAATTGATTGAACGGATGAGAACGTAATACGAACTACAGAACTAAAGAAGTGAAAAGGACAAGAAAAACTAACAGTAAATGCAGTTCCCAAACACTGAGACAAAACTCCAGTCCTCTGATGGGCATGGAGCCGCAACAACTATGTAAGCAAGGAGAAGGGAATGCGTTTTAGAAGACACTAGACAAACCTTCCAAGTGTCAAAGGATAACCAAAGCAGGGACGGGAAGTTTCAAACAATGCTTACAGCATAAAAACCCTTGCCCCTCTGAAGCTGGGTGTGTCTCCACAACAGCAAACACCGTGTCCACTCAAGTCTCTGACTTATATAATGGCGCTGTGCTGACATGCGCACATCACCTCGTTTCATCAGTCACGTGTAGCTTACCATTACACCACACAGATGCTTCGTTATACTGCATCTGCAGTTAACCACAACGAGAAAAAAGAGCTCTCTGCTCTCAACCAGTGAAAATAATGTTCCAAATGAATTGAATCCACTGGTAGTTGAATCTGAGGGTGCCAAACCATTGGATGCAGAGTCCAAATTGCTGAACACAGCAACGTGATATTCTGCCACCGTGCTGGGATTATCTGTTCTTTCATTTTGCTTGGTTTGTGCTTTTCTCTGTGTATTCATTAACTTCTGTCACCCCAGGCATTTTCACTTAGCTGTTTCAACTCCGCACTAACTTAGCATATCCAGTACAGAAGTCCCTGCACAATGACTAATTTAGACACAGATACATGTATTCAGATAAAGCACTGAATGATGGAAGAGATACAGGAAGTCGCATGCTGTTGAGAGTGGGAGAATCAGTTTTCTTCAAGGACTGACTGTCGCCTTACTAAACGATCCAATCACACTTGGTCTGCTCTAAGCTCACACACATGAGCATAACACTAAATCAACTCAGGAGATTGTATACACACACACACACACACACACACACACATGTGTGTGTGTACATGAGTATTAGCATATAAATATGTGTACAAGCATATGTGGGTTTATATATATGTGTGTGTGTGTGTGAGAGAGAGAGAGAGAGAGAGAGAGAGAGAAGGAGTCATGAATTTGTAAGGGAGAGGAGAGACACAAGGGAGGAGTTGGGGACAGCTGATGGATGGGATTGATTGATAGGCAGAGTTCATCTATGGAGTGCTTAAAAAGATAGAAAAAATAATAGTGTCTATTATATCCATTTTACCATCAAACAGCTAACCAGAAATTACTGAAATTGTGAGGTATGCAAGAAATTGCTGAAATTATGAGGTGTGCAATGAAAAGCAATGTCAATCCAAGCTATCATATTGATAGGAGATATATTTTACAATTGAAAGAAAAGTAGGAACTTTTTCAAAAGGACCAAATAAATAAGGGTGAAAATCCAAGGTGTCCAGACAAATCCTGGAAATTCCAGCACTTTATAGAAGCAAGAGGATCGGATTTCTAACCTGGCTTCAGGCATAGGATTTTGCGGCCATCTGGAGCTTGGGCTACATGAGGGTATCAAAAGGTAAATCAATTAATTGATTGAGTAATGAAATATTAGTGAAAATCATGGATTCTCAGAACGCATGGTATAAGAAGGCTTCCAGCAAAAGGATTTATGAAATGAGACATTTAGATGCCCACAACCGTGTGCACAGATGGCTGACTATAAAGCTGTCCCTTAAATTTATTTTTTGGGTATTATACTATAAAAGGAAGTTGCATTAAGTAAAATGAGCCTTCAGATTAATTTTTCATTATTTTCTAGCCAGGTGCTATGGAAATAAGAAATGCATGATGCTGGCGAGGCAGTGAGCTGTACATTCAGAGTCTGGGCTGGGGCACTGAAGGGTACTTGGATTTGTGTGGGGGAGTGAGTGTCAGTCTTGGGTCTGGGTGGACTCTTGGGTTTGAAGAAGGCACTGGAGTTGGCTTCTGGATTCTGGCAGGACAGTGACCCCAAGCTCTCAATGTGTGACATGTTCACAGGAACAGCCAGCCTGTATCCCACAGTAGAATGTTTTCCCAGTGCTGTCTGGACAGTCTTCTCTAGACCCCAGCATTTCCCTGTCTGTGTATCCATGAGCTACTTTTCTGTGTTCCGCTTGGCCCCACTGTTGGAGGCTAAAAATGTTCTTAACAAGTATGAGTAAGGTTAGGCTCAGCTCTGATACTTGATAGAAAAGGGAAGTAAAAGCATTATCAATTTGGGGTTCTTTTCATTTTACAATATATATTTAGCACATTTACAATTTGAGCAGCACCTGTGTAATGTATTTCTATATTTTTAATTATTTTATAAAGATAATTGACTCCCAAGAGCCAAGTGAATAATGAAAAGCATAAAAATTGTAAAAATAAGAGGCTTCACTCTGATATACATTATTTAAAGTTTCCACACTTACATAAAGGGAAATAATTGTTCCTGATCAGAGATTATTGAAATTGAAAAACGTGTTTTAGCACTATAGACAAAACTGGAAAAAGGTGAAACCTCTCTTAACTGTTTTTAAAATTTCATGGCAGGATTTTTGTATTATAAAAAGGGTTAACTAAGGCGTTTGGATAAAGAGGGAATTAGTCAACTCGGATACATAAAAGTGCAATACATCATGATTAAAATAAGAAAATGATCAAATTAAGAGATGCTAAACTGAGTGGTTTATATACATACTTAGTGGAAGAAGTTTCAAGGATAGCAAAATAAAGCACATTGAAAAGATAGTGAAAACTATCAATCATCAAGTTAATGTAATTCAAGCCACAGCAATCTATTTCTACACAGTTAGTACAATGGATAAGGCTGAAAATTGTCATCACATCTGACAAAAGCATGGAAAGGTGACAATTCTGAAGCTTCCCAGGATATGAGAAGTCAAAGGAACACTTTGAGAAATTAGTTGGTTCCATCTAGGTCAATGTTCTGTTGTATGGTAGAGACCGTGCACTTACAGAAAAAATAAGCAAGTGAAATACGGAGAACATGTTTATGGATGCATACAATATGTTTAACATCATTGTTGTGTGAAACTGTCAAAATGAACTAACTGACTTATAGCAAAAGTTGATGGATAAATTGTATGACCATCATATGTTGCAACATTAAGGATTTTCACAATGAAAACAGTGATACTGAATACATATGCCAGACACACATACACATATGTGCATGCATACAGAACAACATGTATAATTTAAAAATAATTTCTTTGGAAGAAATATGCTGGGCTCATAATAATAAGGTAATGTTATTTATGCAAAATTCATAATGTAAATCTTCTTTGAAGAGACAAAATGAAGATGGGTATTGCTTCAGGATGCCGTGGCACAGAAAAAATCATTCAGATTCTTACTCCCAAGGGTGCAATGCATTCAGGCGTTGGAAAATATTTCAAGCATAATTATTACCAAATTGTATGAAATTTGTTAAATGTCAAAAATTTAATACAATATAGACCAATGTTTTTCATAACTCTGGCACTGTCTTTAAGCAGAACTACTACTCAGTGAAATGGGCTATACACAATAATATACAAAACACATTTAAAGAGCTATTATTATTATTTTAGTAAAAGATAGACGCCCCAAGAGCTACACAATGTGATATCACATGCAGCACATTCTAGAAAATGCTGAGGCACTGAAATAGAAAAAGAAATAAAAAGAAAGACAAAAAGAAAGAAACAACAATAAAAAAACAGACCTCTTAGGAAACAACAATAAAAACAGGCTGTTGGGGGCAAAAAGAGGGGGTAGACTGATTTGAGAGAAAAAAAATTTAACTTTTTAGGGATTATATAACTTCATGTGGCAAGTGCCATAGACCCACCTCCAGAAGATGTAAATTTTGTCAGTGTAAATTTCCCCATAGCAAACCTGCCTTGGAGACTTAGTCTAAGCCTGCATTAACATTGGCCTTTGGGCTGGAGAAATGGCTAGAGGTTCAAGAGCATTTGCTCGTGCAGAGGATCCTGGTTCACTTCTCAGCACCCACATGGCCACTCATAATTGCCTATAATTACAGATATTCTGACACAGGTTCTTACATGCTCAAGCTCCTACATACAGGTGGTATGAATACATAAATCCATAAACACCTCAGAAACACACACACACACACACACACACACACACACTCACTCTCTCTCTACTATTTTTAATATAAAAGTTTTATATATATATATATATATATATATATATATATATATATATATAAACTTTAAGCACACAGCAACAGCAACAATGACTTTTCCAACCTTTCAGACTCTGCTGAGTTCAGGTTGCATGTCATGTAGTTTCAGTAAATCAGAATTTAAAAATACCTTATCTTCTCTCTTGATAGCATTGTATTGCACTCACCTTGTCTGAGGGGCTCTGTGGGGAGCTCTGTTTGATTTAAAGTGCTCCAGGGTAAGTTTCCCTAATGTAGAAAGAGGAGAAAAATGAAATCAGCTGAGGGATATTTCCATCAAATGACTTATTTATCATTGGATGAAGCATTCATATTCTATAAAGAAATAATTCTCAAGTGGAACCCTTAATTTTTAATGCATGAGAATTTCTCAGAGCTATGTACTCACACTTTTATTTTAATAAAGGGGTCCATTTTAAGTAGCCCAGATATAAAATAATATCCTAAAATCACACTACCCAATCTCACCAACAGTTCAGAGGCAAAGTCAGGAGTGTCAGGAGTTGAAATTATCCTTAGCCTCCCAGAGAGTCTGAGTCCAGCCAGTAGAAAAAGGCCAGACATCTCTATGGTAATGCCAGGTCATTACTTCAAGTAGCTGTCCTAGTCCCAGTTTCATGTCCTTGGAAGGCTCCTGCAGCCTGGGTTTGCACATGCCCTCCTTTAGTTAGGAAACTCACAGTAACCCTGCCAAGAAAAAGAAGAAAAAAAGAAAAGGACGAACCTGTACCATTCTATGCTACCCACCCCTATTGGCAGTTTTTAATATAGTCATTACAGCCGCTGCAGTAGGACTCTTAACTATTGAGGCCCCACAAAGCTCAGACATCATTCTCTTTGCACTTCTTCTTTCAAGAAGAGCAGCAACATGCCCGTTTTTCTAACCAGATCCACAGAGCCTTGGTAGAGTCTATTCTCAAGGAATAGACTCCTGGAAAAACTGTCCAGCCTACTTCCATTTGCACAATAGAGCTCTCTAAAATTGTACTTAGGCAAACCTGCCTTGAGTAAATGCGCATTATCAGTCACGAAGGATGAACTCTGAATTCCCTAAAGATATCCAGATCTTTCAGAAATGGACATGTTGCTAATATGGAGAAATGCTTCTACAGCTGTTACTAAGATTTTAAAATCTGTTGCAAACCATATACTTAACAGGACAATCTGGCAGTATAATTATCTACTTGAAGCATAATTGATCTTAATCATTGTCTAAGTCACTGTTCTATTGAAGCGACATCATGACCAGGGCAACTCTAATGATAAAAAGTATGTATTTGGGGGCTTATGTACAGTTTCAGGGTGAGTCCATTATCATCATGCCAAGGAGCATGGTGGCAGACAGTGAGGTTTTGGAGAAGGAGCTGAGAGCTATATCCTGATCCTTAGAGAGAGAGAGAGAGAGAGAGAGAGAGAGAGAGAGAGAGAGAGAGAGAGAGAGAGAGAGAGAGAAGTGCCTGGGGTGACATGGGTTTTTGAAACCTCGAAGTCCACCTCCAGGGACAGGCTTTCTCTAACAGAGCCACACCACCGTAATTTTTTCAAATAGTGGCACCACTTGGCGACTAAACATTGAAATATGTGTCCATCAGCCCATTCCTATTCCAGCCAATAACCATTTTAATGTGGTTTCTGGAACTTGATAGATAAATCTCCCTTTAAGACTTGTATTGACCGTCTTCTCTGCAAACTTCTCTCATAAGCAGCAGTAACACTTGTAGAATACACTTTAGCCATTTTGTTCTCACTTGGCACATCCCAACATAGAAAGTTGTAGGAGGCTCAGCAAGTGCATAAAGTTGAAAGAGTCTTAAAGTCCCCGATGTGGTTATAAAAGGAGTAAGACTGAAGGATGCAGTTTTCTGTGTGGTCACTCTGCTGGGTGGACTTTTCAGAGACATGGCTGCTTTTGAGTCATACAACAAAACCTGCATGTGACCTTTCACTCACATGCCTTGTGATGGGAGACGTCATTCTGTAAATAGGTTTCTCTTATTGGTTAATGAATAAAGCACTGTTGGCCAATAGGAAAGCAAGATAGGCGGGGCTAGGAGACTAGGAGGAGAGAGGAAGAAGTAGGGAGGAGTCAACATGGAGAGACTGGAGAGAAACAGAGGTCTGGGCCCTCTCTCTGGTAAGATGAGACCATGTGGAAATACTTAGATTAATAGAAATGGGTTAATAGTTAAGACAGAGCTAGACGATAAGAAATGCTAGTAACAGGCCAACAGCATTATATCTAATACAGCGTCTCTGTGTGTTATTTGGGGCCGGTGTGGCTGTGAGACCTGACAGGTGGGGAAAATCTACTCATAGCAGCCTTGTTCACCGCATACCAGTAATATTGCTTACTAAGATAGACCTGGGTCAAATTATTCCTGTGGTCTGTGGCTGGTGCCCTCTCTTGGGTGAATATACATTTGTTCATCTCCCCCAAGATAAAGTCACTCAATAGCATACAGAAGTTCTGGCATAAGAACTTGAAAGTGGCTTCGGGACTAGGTCTCAATTCCTTTTGTCTTTGCAGATGACACATTTGGCAAGGTAGGTTACAGTCATCTAAAGGGTTGACTTGGTCTTGCATATCGTATCAGTATGGCCATCCCCATGGTACAGACAGTGAGACACAGACAGGCACAGCATTGCCTCTTCCTATGGATCTTGGATGTGTCTGATAACAGATGGTTAGTCTCAGAGAATGAGCCAGAATGAGCAAAGACCAGACAGACCTTGATGTCCCTTAAAACCTAATTTTAGGCTTCATATGTCACTTGGAATTCTGGTTTGCCAGAAGAAGCCAACGTTGGTCAACACTAAAGGGTGTATCAAAGGCACATTTCATGATATGTACAGGTTTATTATAAGCTTTAAGTCCTCTCACTTGTAGAATCTCTCTTATTTGGGGAAAATAATAGGTGATAGCTGGTCAATATGTAGACAATGAAACCTTTGGTTTTCTGTTGAGGCAGAACATGAGGATATACTGGAGCACCTCTGAGGATAAGGTTGAGACCAAGAATCTGCTTAGAATGCCCTATTTATTTATTTATTTATTTATAAATTTGTACCTAAGGACTATATGTACATAATTTCCACCCACCAACTCTACCTTGTATCTATCATGTGCCACCATCTCTCTTTCTTTCTTTTTTGGGGTTGGGGGTATGCAAAACAGGGTTTCTCTGTGACTTTGGAGCTTGTCCTGAAACTTTCTCTGTAGACAAGGCTGGCCTCAAATTCACAGAGATCTGCATGTCTCTACTTTGAAGTGCTGGGATTAAAGGTATCTGCCCCATAATCTGCCTCCACCGACCTCTTTCAAATTTAGGATCTTTTCTTCTTTAATTATTTTAGTTACATATATGTGTATGGATGTATACACATATATGTATACATATACATGTATTTGCATATAAACACACACACACACACACACACAAAGTTTAGTTATACCACACAAGCTGATAATGAAATCCCCAGGAGGCATAGCATACCAAATGTCCACAGTGTAAAGCCTGAAAAACTCCTTTGATTTGTTGGTCAGGGGAGTGTATGAACCACCCAAACCAATAAAGGCTATACCCATTATACCTTGCTACCTACAAGAAATTGAAAGTAGGACACCATTCCTGAAGATAACACAGACTTTGGACTCAGGACTTGAAGAGATACAGATGGAACTGACCTAGAATCTTCCTCCCTGAATATTGGCTTTCATAGTGTTCAAGCATGCTATCCAAACTTCTTCATAAGAAAAGCAATCAATAGTCCTACAGAGATGGAATATCAATGTAGGCCAGCAAGACATGTCCAAGGGTAAAATTGTGATACTTGTAGTTTTGAAAAAAACAATAGTTTTCTAACTGAACTCATTACCCTTTTAACAGAAGGGAATCATTCCTGTTCATGTAAATCCAGCCATCTACCCAGTACTATAGTGACCCTAAAACTGAGATGGAGAACATTCTACTGTCACTTTCTTAAACCATTGTGATTCCTGTCTTATAAATACTTGTCCTTATAGTCACAGAACATTGTAATTTTCACCCATCATCAAAGAAAGTTCATTTGCAACTCACAGAGATCAGCAAAAAGATCCAGAACTGTTTAAAATGAAGAAAATTTTGCCTTGAGGTTTTTTCTGCTCTAGCCTATGAATACTTTTTCTCAATACACCTAATTGATCATATATACAATAATTTTCACTTCAGCATTTTTCACAGAAGAAAAATTTAAAGACCCATGCTACTTCTTTACATGCCTACAGGTACCAAGGATCTTTACTATCCCATATTATTTATTGTCCATAGAACTTAAGACTTTCTACCATGCAATCTATTTCACTCACTCACTCAGTCACTTACTCACTCACTCATTCACTCATTCACTCACTCACTCACTCACTCACTCACTCACTCACTCACTCACTCATTACTGCTGTTTCCAAGGAAGATCCACTTGACTACCATATTCCCTATGGCATTGGTTATAATCCAATCCTCCAATGATTTTAGAGTTGAAGACTTTAAACATTTAGCAACATATAAGCAAATAGGGTATTAATAAAAAGAAGGAAAAGAATAAGCAACGTTGACCTAGTTATTATGTTTCCATTCTCATTTACTGTAATGGCTCCTATAGTTAATACCAGATCATGATTAACATGTTTCAATTATAGCTATAGTTTACATTAAGATAAAAAAGTATCCTTTGCCTTACAGAAGCTTTTCGTCTTCCAGAGATCGCATTAATTAATTGTTGATCTCAGTGCCTGCACTATTGATGTTCTGTGCCAATGCATGCAACCGTGTTCTCCAGTTTCTTTTCTATCAGATTCGGTGTGTCTGGATTTATGTTGAGGTCTTTGATCCTCTCGGATTTGACTTTTGTTCAGGATGATGAGTGTGATTATTTTTGCATTCTTCTATATGCTGACATCCAGTTTGACCAGCACCATTTGTTGAAGTTTATTTTTTCCAATGTGTATTTTTAGCTTTTATTTTTTTATCAAAAATCAGGTGTCTGTAAGCGTATGCATTTATGTGTTGGTCAATTCTATTCCTTTTATCAGTGTGTATGTTTTATGCCAATACTATGTGCTCAGTAACGCTATGGCTCAGCCATACAATTTGAACTCAGGAAGTTATTTTTATAGTATAGTATTGCTTTACCTAGTATGGGTTTTCTGTTTTTTCATTTGAACTTGAGAACTGTCCTTTCAAGGTCTGTAAAATATTATGTTGAAATTTTTATGGAAATTGCATTGAATCTGTAGATTGATTTTAGTAGGATGGCCACTTTTTTTTTTTACCTTGTTAATCCTACTGATTCATGAGTATGGAAAGATCCATTTCTGATATCTTCATCAGTTTTTTTTTTCAAATGCTTCAAAATTTTGTCTTACCACTCTTTTATTTGCTTCATTAGATTTAATCCAAGATATTTTAATTTGTTGTGTGGCTATTGTGAAGAGTGTCATTTTTCTGATTTCTTTCTCATTCGTTTATCTTGTATATCTTGTATACAGGATGGCTACTGATATTTTTGTGTGTGGTAATCTTGTATCCAGACAATTTACTGAAGGTTCTTCTTAGCTGTAGGAATTACCTGATAGAATTTTTTGGGTTGCTTACATATATTATTATATCATCTGTGAAAAATGATATTTTTATTTCTTCCTTTCCAATTTCTATCCCCTTGATTTCCTTCAGTTCTCTTATTGCTCTAGCAAAAACTTCAAATACTATATTGAATAGATATGGAGAGGGAGATAGCCTTGTCATGTTTCTGATTTTAGTGAAATAATCTTTAGTTTCTCTCCAATTAATTTGATGTTGGGTATAGGCTTACTATAAATTGCTTTTATTATGTTCATGTATGTCCATTTTATTCCTAATCTCTCTCTAAGACATTAGTCACTGAAGTAGTGTTAAATTTTTTCACACAGGTTTTTTCCCACACAGGTTTTTTTTCCAGCCCCTAATGACATGACTAAGTATCTTTTTTTCTTCCATTTTGTTTATATGGTAGATCACATTAAGTGATATTTATATGTTGAATTATCTCTGCATATCTAGGATGAAACTTACTTGATCATGATGGGTGATTTTTGATATATTCTTTGATTCTGTTTGGGGATATTTTATTGATTATATTTGCATCTATGTTAATGAGGAAAATGTTCCATAATTCTCTTTCTTTGTTGAACCTTTGTGTGGATTGGGTATCAAGGTGACTGTGAAACCATCGATAGAACTCAACTGCATGATGCAGAATGGAAAAAGACAGAGGGCTAATATCCAATACATAGAAAAAAACACAAGAAACCAAGAAACTAGATATCAACAAACCAAATAATTTAATTAAAAATGAGATACAGATCTAAACATAATAATATTGCTACAATCCACAGATTCAGAGAGGCTAATTAACAGGTGAAGGGGGAATAAACTTTGGGGATAGACTTAGGTGCAGGTGGGTTTGAAAATAGGAGAGATCAGGGGAAAGAGTAGTGGGAAAAACAATTGGAATTGGGAGCCATTGAGGAGCAATGTGGAAATCTACCACAGTGGAAATTTCCTGGCATCAGTACGTGCAACCCTAGTAAAGACTCATGGTAATTGCGGACAATGAGTATGAACTGGCCATCTTCTGTAACTATGTGAGGCTTCCAGGGATGGGAATGGGACATCAATCCAGCCCCAACACCTTCGAAGTACAATTTGTCTTGTCCACTAGGTATGCTGAGAACTTGGAATGACCAACCAATGAGTTGTCCAACTTGAGGGCCTTGTCATGAGAAGAAGACAAAAGATGGCCAGGAACTGGAGGCTAGATAGCCCAAAGACTTAGGCTAGAACCAAACAGACCAGACAAAAGTGAAAAAATAAATAAATACAGTGAAAAGTCATTAAAATGATTCCTAATGATATTCTACTATACTCGTAGATCAGTGCCCAGCCCAGTCATCCATCATCAGAGAGGCTTTACCCAGGAACTGGTGGGAGCAGACACAAAGGCCCATAGATAAGCACTATATGGAGCTAGAGGAACCCTGTGGAAGAGAGGAAAGAAAGATTATAGGAGCCAGGCCTTCAAGGATACCACAAGAACATTTGCCACAGAATAAAATAAAAAGGGACCATAAGGGGCCACAGAACCTGAATTCAGAATCACAGACCCTACATGTGTGTTATCTAGGTCCTCTGCATTAGATTATGGTTGTGTAGCTTGGTGTTATTGTGGTAGAGGGGATGTCTCTGAATCTTCTGCCTTCTCTCAGGACCTTTCTCTTCTTGCTGGGTTGTCTCTTTTAGACTTGTTATGAGTGTTTGTGTTTAATCTTATTGTAAATTTATTCCATGTTCAGTTGATATCCTAGATGGCTTTCTCTTTTCTGAAGAGAAATAGAGAGAATGGGTCTGGTAGATAGTGTAGGTGGTTGGGATGTAGAATTTGAGGAGGGTGGGAAAAATGTTTGTGATGAATTACAAAAAAAAAATTGATTAAAAAAATAAACAAAATAAAGCAAGGTGAAATTCTGCTTCTCTGGCTGTCTACTTGATGCGCTTCTATCTTTGTGTTAAATTGCAGTTTCAGACTTGTGTTTTCAGTTTTTGAAGATCTGAATGGATCATAGGTAAAACATAATCCTAGGGTAGTCATGGTTGATGGGAAAAAGAAAAATCCCACTGGCTATGCATTATATTCTCTTTCCAATATACAAGGTGTTAGATTTTTTGTTAAAAAATAATTAAACAAAGATTAATTTGAATTTTGTCTTCAGTAGAAAAATGCAATTATTTAGTTTTTAAAAGAACCAATAAAACAGTCAAACTAACAAAATCAATCATGCCCAAACACTTGCCTAAAATGTCTACATGGATTATCATATTTGTTAGCATGACTTCCAAACTGATTCACAGCATTGATTTCATCTAACTCATCATTCTGGCTCTGATACTTTCCAGAACTTATATTCAAGCAACATTGAATTATTATCCATTCTCTGAATATTCTGCCACTCCTAGTCTCCTATTTTCTGTTCTGGATAATCTTCTGAAAAGAGATCACCTCCCTTCCCTTCAAGGAAACTTCCACTCTTAGCAGGGAATACCTCTTGGTCCATAAAAGCACTTTCTTTAGGAAATTACAATCATATCTCAAGCAGAGCTCCTACGTTCTGTGCCCTAGGTGTCCCATAGTACCATGTTCTGTTAGGATGGTAATTTCTCTGTCTTATGACTTTACATTTTGAGTTCTGTCTCATTTATTATATATTAACTTTCTGATTTAAAAGGCTTGTCATTTTCTGTACTCCCTATTGTGGATCTCAGTAAATGCCCTTACACTCACTACATCAAAGAAAAGGAAGTAATACACATTAAAACTAGATTCAGCAGGACAGTATGTGATGGTGTGACTTTTCATATTTTATATAAAAAAAGATTAAATATTTATAGAAACTTGAAGATAATAGCATCCTCTTTACAGAAAAGTTTATTCTTGTTTTTGTATGTAAGTATATAATATTTTCAAAAGATGACATTTAGTGCATTTGCCTGTATTGTGACATTTTCATCACTGGTGATAATGAGCACTTACTTTGGAAGGGCTTCATGTCACATAAAAGCCTAATTATTTGAAGGACTTACAGTAGGATAACGGGATGTATTTCTAGAACAAGTGGATGAGTGTTTATTAGTCTGAACTTACTTGGAAGCCCATGAAAAGGAAGCAAAACTAACAAATATCACAAATTTCACAAATGACCAGCAAGCTTCATTATATAAAATAAAGTCTGTGTTATTGTTCCAAGAGAAGGGGCGATGGGAATTCACTGTGGAGGGTATGGATCATGGGTGGTGAGGACAGAGCATCCAGAGTGCTATAAACAAGGGAAACATTAATCCCATTAACAGGAGGCAGAAGCAGGCAAATCTCTGGGAGTTCCAGGTCAGCCAGGACTACAAAGAGAGAATCTGTCTTGAACAAATATACAAACGAGTATAGCAGAGCATCATTAAGAATCAATTAATTGATAGTGACCTACTGATGGGAGATGTTACTCTGTATATATGTTTCTCATACTGGTTAATAAAGCTCTGTGGCCAATGAGATAGCAAGATAGGCGGGGCTAGGAGACAAGGAGGAAAGAGGAAGTAGGGGGGAGGAGTCGAGATGTAGCCCAGGGAGGAGCAAGACATCCGCTGTGGCTCCCCGATAAGACGACCACGTGGAAATACTTAGATAAGTAGAAATGGGTTAATAATTAAGACAGAGCTAGCCCATAAACAATAATGGTAATTGGCCAACAGGATTGTATCAAATACAGAGTCTCTGAGTGTTATTTGGGGCACACGTGGTTGCAGGGCAATGGCGGCAGGACCAGGAGGCCAGCGGGAACAACATGCTGTAACAAACCTAGGTCTATGGGCTATCCAGTCTCTGGTTCTTGGTGATCAAAGCACTGTCCAGAATGGGCTCCCTCTTGTGGAATGGGTCTCAAGTTAAACTGGACATTGGCTGCTCACTCCCAAGTTCTGCATTGGAGATAGGGTCACACTCTGTTTTCAGAGAGCAACCCTCTGTCCTAACATCAGACTTGGCACTTTAGGGGTCCCCACAGGACTGCCTCTTGGATGAGAAATTAACCAGATGCAACCTAGTCCCACCAAGATAAGCCTTGTCTGGCTATGAAGAGCAGAGACATACAGAGTGACAGTCTAAATTGGAAGTCTCTATGGGGTCCCTCCCCTAGGAGACCAGAAAACATCATGGGAAAGGGGGAAGAACAATGATAGGAGGCAGAGGGGTAGAGCAAAACCAGGAGTACAGGACCTACTGCATAAACTATGCAGGGTTCACATGAACTCACACAGATACTGAAGGTTCAAGCTTGGGGACCTGTATGTTGGGGACCAGGTCCTCTTGATATGTTGTGGCTTTTAGATTTTTTTTGTGGGACTCTTTACAGTGGAAACAGGTGGGGCTCTGACTCTTTGGCTACCTTTGGTACTCTTTTCTTCATATTGGGTTGCCTTGTCCAATATCATATGTGAGGGCTTTTGCCTCATCTTATTGCATCCTGTTTTAGCCCATTTGGTAGCCCTCTTTTGGAGGCCTGCTATTTTCTGAAGAGGAAATGGAGGGAGCATGGGTCTGGGGTGAAGAGTGTGAGGGGTGGAAGGAGTGGATGGGGGGCAAACTGTGGGCAAGTTGTATTATAGAGAGAAGAATCCATTTTCAGTAAAATAAATAAGGCGTAATACTTATTCCTGAGATCAGGAACAAGGCAAGAATGACCTCCCTATCCATTTGGCATATATATATATATATATATATATTTGCATTTGTGTTATAGTTAGTACAATGATCTGGAAAAATAAATGAAACAAATCCTAACTTTTTAATTTACAAAATGATACATAATTTGTTCATAAATAAAATATCAACAATTAAAAACACAAGACTTTTTATACAATAATTAACTAGTGAGTTTGCCTTGAAAATCAACTTCTAAAATTGTATACATGTAAAATAACTAACAACAAATTTCCTTCCAAAAACTGTTTTATCCTTTCAGAATTTCATATAAAGAATGTATTTTTATTCTGTCCACCTCACACTATTCCGTTCAGTTCCTCTGATTCCCCCAATTTGAGCAAAGTATATTATTGTACAAATGTGGTCTTATTCAATCAAAAGTTCTTAAAATATTCTTCTAGTTTAATTCTGTAACTCAACATGGTTATCTCTCTACAACAGAAATATTTAAATTGGCCACATCCTGAGAGAGAACTATTCATAAAAATACTATCTTAAGAGTATAAAAGAGGAGGTATGGCTAGGTGAGTGGGCTGATATATACTCACCAGGACTAGTGGAGGGGGGTGGGTGGGAGTCCTGTGACATACAGCAGCAATTAGCATGGACACTAACCACACTTCATGAACTGTATAATCATATGAATGCTTAGTTCATTCTTCCACTATGATACTAACACCCCCCCCCACACACACACACAGAATTAGAGTTTTTAGTCCTGAGAAATACTTTTAATCCTTTATATTTTCTGGCTTTTGTCTTGTTTATCCATCACTCTTGCTTTTCCCCAATAGTTTATTAATAAATATGATTCCTAACTGGTTGGTCAATGATTAAATATTCTTTACAATGTAAATGGGAATAGCAAATAGAAACTGGCATCATTCCTTATTCTTGATATTTCTTGCCTTGTAGGAGAAATTACACTACAGCACTATCTAAACTCAACTGGGTTGAAGATATACATCACAGTTACCTTCAGCTTTCAGCTCAGCATATACTTAGAGTCACTTGATAAAAGGGAAAACTAACTTAAAAACTATCTCTGTTCCTTAGCAATGGTAGCAGAATCTTTTGATTCCAGTACTTTGGAAGGAGAGCTTCCAGAACAGCCAAAGCTACAGAGAGAAAACCAGTCTCAAAAAAAGAAAGAAAGGAAAGAAAGAGAGAAAGATGGAAAGGAAGGTGGAAAGGAAGGAAGAGAGAGTGAAGGGGAAGGAGGGAGGAACGAAGGAATGAAGGAACAAAGAGAGAGAGAGAGAAGAAAAAGAAAAAAGAAGAAAAGTGTCTTTCAGATTAACCTATACCCACATCCATGAGGCACTTTCTTCTTTTCTAATTGACACAACAGGGCCCCGCTCACTTTCGGGGAGGGGTCTATCCCTAGGCAAATGGGTGTAGTTGGATTTTGAGGGTTTTTTTGTTTTTTGTTTGTTTGTTTGCTTGCTTGCTTGCTTGTTTTTACTCTACGAGGTCTCAGTGACCCAGTTCCTAAAAAATACATGTAGAATTTCTCTTACTTATGAATGCCTGGCCCTAGCTTTGCTTGTTTCCAGTTAGCTTCTATAACTTTAGTTACCCCATTTCTCTTTAACTACATTTTGCCTCTGGGTGTTTTACCATATATACATTCCATGGCTGATGGCTGTGTGGCTGATAGGCTGGAGCCCCGTATCCTCTTCCCCTTATTTTTGCAATCCTCCTCTTTTTTTTTCTCCTTTTATTTGTTCTGTCTGCCTGCCAGCTTCACCTATTCTTTCTCCTGCCTAGCCAATGGCTGATCAGCTCTTTATTAAACCAATGAGGTGTTTTAGACAGCCAAAGTAATACAGCTTTGTAGAAGTAAACAAATGCAACATAGAAGAATGCAACGGATCTTTGCAATATTAAATAAATATTCCACAGCATAAATGAGTGTAACACATCTTAAACTAATAATCCACAACAGAAGGGTCTGGGATGTATGGGATGTATAAGCAAACTAGTTGAGTAAGCTGTTGGGGGCGGGGAGTAAGGCTTTAAGCAGAATCTCTCAATGGCCCCTGTTTCAACTTCTGCCTCCTGCTTCCTGCTTAGCCTTCTGCCCTGGTGCCCCTCAATAATATCATTAATCATATCATCCCCATGTTTCTTGTCAGTATTTTATCACAGACACAGAAAACAAACTAGGATAATATGTGCCAAGTTGTCAAGATCTCTTTTGATGGCTTTATTTGATGTAATATCCCTCCTGTCTTAGCATATGGACATACATGAACGCATGGAGGAATGCTTAATAAATCCTTTTTAAGTATTTACATGTCATGTGTGGTATCATGTTTCCTCAGACCCTACAGTGTAGGAAATATGATTGCATGTTTACTCAGAAACTAGTCAAACTGTGAATTGTATTAATTTACCAAGCACCTATCTGCCTCCGTAAAAGCTTATTTGGTGAGAATTCCCTTAGTGCATGCTGGCCAGTAGAAGTGTGAGTGTAAGACGAATTCGCACATTGTTGAGACACCAACCACTTATACAGTGTGACACTGGTTTGAAAATACAACCCTTATATAGAAGATAGCTGAAAACTGTTCTCAGCAATTCCAAGATTTAAAAGACTTCTTTCCCTAATCCATTGATTTTGTATGTTCTTGTTTTTTTTTTTAAGTATATAATTATATGTACTTTGCTGTGCTTCTATGTGAGTGTAGATACCAGCTGAGGTCAAAAGAAGACATCAGAGCCCACAGACCTGGAGTTACAGGATTTCAGGAGTTGTTTGACATGGGTTCTCGGGACTATACAAAGGTCCTCTACAAACTCAGCAGGTGCTTAGCCACTAAGCCATCTCCTCAGCCCTCAGATTTGATGACAGGATAAAACTGTTAGCTGTTACATCAGCTGTTCCTTAGACAGAAAAGAACCTTAGGCACAGCATATCATTTAGTGTTATAGCTCATTTCATTAGTTCCAACTTGGCCTTTATCCCACACCTTAACCATCTGGTCCCTTCCTGACTAGCTGTATTGTGCTTCTGCCAATGTGACAGCTGATATACCCCCCAAATAGATAATTTTTCCCTGTATTTGTCACTCTTCTTCTGTGTGATAAAATACCCCTCCCCCAATAAGAGTTTATTTTGGCTTATGGTTCCAGAGGGAGAATCCATCCCTTCAGGGAAGCATGGCAGCAGGAACAGAAAGATGAAATCTTTCCTCTTGGACTGCAAAAACCTAGCAGAGAGAATGAACCAGGAGTGGTGCAAGGCTTCTCATCTCAAAGCCCAATTCTGTGGTAATATATTGTTTATGATCTAATAAAGCCACTGAAGATCAGAAAGCAAAGCTAGCCACAGTAGTCAGCCATCGAGGCCTGGCAGTGGTGGCACACACCTTTAGCCCCAGCACTCGGAAGACAGAGGCAAATGGATCTCCGTGAGTCCATGATCATCAGGGCTACACCAGAATGAACCAGTCTAAAAGAGAAACAGAGGCCACACCTTTAATCCCAGCACTAGAGAGGAAGAAGAAAAGGGTGTCATGTAAGATTCGGTTTCCAGTCACCCAGAAAGCATGACCTCCATTTCAGCCATGGTTGAGATAAGAGCTACTGGCTGACTGCTTTGCGTTTCTCGTCTTCAGCTTGAACTACAGTATCTATGTCTGGGTTTTTATTATTCACATGACACAATTCCATTGAAGTCTTTCTCCAGAAAACCTACACCACCCCCAATCTCCAAAAGCAGTGCCACCAACTGGAGACTGAGTGTTCATATGCCTGAGGCTGTGGGTGACATTTCTTATTCAATATTACCACACAGTCCCCATGACAGCAGTACAGACAGCAGTAGAAACAACATTACAACTGAATCAGGCTTTCAGCTTGCTTTTAGACATTGTATTCTAACACATTTACTTAGTAGACGCTCTACACAGCTGCCTTGATTACTGCACATCTGAAAGCCTTAAGCAACAAATAACAAGAGGTTCTAGGCAAAATGAAACAAATGTGTCTTTGTCTACTTAATCAGTCCTAGTAACTTTGACCTCTGTGAATACTTCCTGCTATCTATAGCCAATTAATTTTCCTATGACCTTCTTTAATTTATGCATTGATTACAATTGTATTTACTAAAGGGAAAATAATTACTAAACCTTTTTATTCCAAGGGATTCGAGATGAAACCCAATTCCACCAGTTCACTTTGACCTAATTTCTCTCCTGAAAATAGGTGTTAAGACCCTTTTGATTATTAAGGTAGCTAGAGCAACATGGAATCATGATGACAGAACCCTGGAACTCATTCCAAGAGCACCTTTACCAGAATGGATGTGAGTTTCACCCTGCCATTTCCAGGCCTCTATAATGTTGGCTAAAGAGCTGTTAATATAGAACAAGCCAAGCAAATAACAAAGGAGAAAGAATGTTAAAAGCTCATTATAGCTGTGAAGGACTCTTAGCTGCTCAGACAGCCAAAGCTCTGATTGTGCACACACTGATGCTCAAATTTCTTCAAATTTCTGTGAACACGTGGGAGAAAGTTTCCTGCCTCATTTTAAGTGGGTCATTTGCATGGGTGTCCTTGGTCTAGAGAGATGCGGAGCCTATGGTTCCCTCGAGGCAAGAGATCTCAGTAATGGCAAAAATGTCAGTCTTGACAGTTGCCACCTGCAGAATTAAAGCTGCCTGTTCATTTCCCAGGGTTAATATGCCATCTCTTCAGCTCAATTACCTGAATTCACTTTAAGATTCTTCAGATTTCTTGCAGTGTGGTCTCCTCTGCTTTCCTCTGCTATCTGTCACCCTTGTGGACAAGTGGGCTACTTCACCCCTATATAATATATGTCTGTCTCCTTCAAAGCCATTTAACAGTCATATTTCCTACTACGCTGGTTTATTATAAAATGATACAAAAACAGGGTCCGTTGAAAGTGAGTATTAGACATGTAATGACAAGTACGTATGAGGGATTTTGTGAGTCTTAGAAGGGTTCTGTAGGATTTTTGAGGAATGGCAATTTGAAAGTGACGGGACAGAGATCAAAATGTTTGTTGCTTTAATTAAGCTACAAAAATGGCATGACTGAGGGACAAAATGAACTTTGGACATTTTGCTCATTCATTCCCAATGCAGGGGTAGATTTCTGTGAGAAACCCTGGTGGTACCATAGACCACACCAGAGTGATTAGCAGAATAAAGGCAAAAGATGAATCCAAAGAGGCTCTGGAACCATTTGCCCAGAGACAGCAAACACAGTCTCTGCTGAGAGGAAGAGGTAAAGACAGAGCCTCCCTCTCAATAACGCTAAGATAAGAGATGTTTCCATCTTCCTGTTCAAAAAACAGGTACGTGAGTGGATAAAATTCTAAGCCCCAAATAGCAATGGAATTTTATCATTTTAACTATGAATGTAGCAAAAACAGATTTTGTAAGTGTTACCGAAAGAAAATCAAATCAATGCTTCATTAAATGTTATAATATGATTACATTTCTTTGTGGAAAAAACAATCCCAAGCCTGAGTGAAAATATGAAAGTGGAATCCACAAAAGAGAAATTAAAGTTGGAAGATGCAGTTTCTCTCCGAGATCAAATTGTTTCATGATTTCATACATGTTTAAACATGTTTTAATTTTAACATTACAAAAGAGACCTATAAGTCATCAATGCACCAGGGAAGACCAGAAGGAGTGGTCATGAAATTACTTGGTAATCCACTGTGGTGCATTATTCTTAAATGAACCTCATCTTAATTCATACATAGTATATACATTTACAGAATACAGTATGAGGTTCAAACATATATGTACATGCCATGTAAAGAGAAAGATAAGACTATTTATTATATCTTTCACCTCAGTTTATCATTTCTTAGCCCACAAATGTGCAACTAGTGCATGGATTAACAATTAACAGTTTTAATGCTTTTCCAGATGACCCGGTTCCCAAAACTCACATTGGGTAGCTCACAGATGCCTGAACCCCAATGGTACCTGTACTCACATACTTAAATACCTATACATATACACACAATTAAAACTCAAAGGTGTCTCAGATATTTTGAAATGCACATTCCCATCTTGATGGTTCAGCTGCAGCCCTCTACACCCAAGAAACACATCATTTCTTCTAACTTAACTTTTGCTCACCAAAGAAACTTCCCCCATCTGATCCCTCTACTCCCCATCTACTTCAACAAAATTTAGAAAAATGGTCCTTATTCATCTGTAAAGGAGGATTTGTATTAAAAAAAAATAGAAATTCTAGGCAAGAAGTGGAAATTTTTGACAAATAAAATTATAATTAAGAAAAAAATATTTATATAGCTCAGAAGACAGTAACAGGCACAAGAGACAACCTGGAAAACAGATGAAAATATTTGCAATTTACAGATCTGATGAAGAATTAATATGAAGTATTTTTTTAAAACTGAAATAATTAACAAAAATCCCTTAAAACTACACTTAGAAAAGAGGCAAATGAATTGTATAGGCATTATACATGAATCTCATGACATCAAAATTTGCATATCCAGTCTCTTTAACCAGAAAAGAAAAGTAAAGGAAACCCACAGTGAGCAACACCTTACTCCAAGCAAAATGGCTGCACTAACCCAACTAAAAATTAAAACAAAAAGAATTGTTTCTTTTTGGCTGAAGAATCTTGAAACAGAAGTAGTTTAAACTCTTGTTGCCAATGTCAATTAGTAAGACCATAGCATAAAATAATGTGGAGTTTCCTCAAAATGTGACACTCATACATTTTAGTAATCCTCTTTCAAGGAATGATTTACTTAATTATTTATGTGTATGCCTGTGTGTGTTTATGTGCTTTCTATGCCCATGTTTCCAGGTGGAAGCCAGAAGCAGGCTTCTGGTATTCCCTTCCACTACACTCCATTTGCTTCTCTTGGGCTGTGTTTCCTTGGCTAATCTGAAGGTGAGAAAGCCTTAGATGCTGTTATCTCAAGGTCCCTTAGAACTGTAAGGAAACAGTTTGGTTGTTATCTAGGTCTAGGATCTAAACCCTGGTCCTCACAGTGGCAAAGCGAACACTCGTTTTTTGGTTTTTTTTTGTTTGTTTGTTCTTTTATTTCATTGAAGTTTTATTATTTATTTTACACACTGACTACAGTTCCCCTCCCTCCTCTCCTCCTGTTCCCTCTCCTGACTCCCTTCTACTTCCCTCCACATCCAATCCTCCTCCATCTCCTTTCAGAAAGGGGTAGACCTCACATGGGTTCGAACAAAGCATAGCACATCAAGCTGAGGTAGGACCAATGCATAAAGGCTGAAGGAAGGAATCCAGCATGGGGGACCAGTTCCTACAAGGCAGCTAAGCAACAGGGGCAGGTCCTGGTCTCACTGCTGGGAGCCTTACAAACAGACCAAGCTACACAACTTTCACACACACATGCAGAGGACACAGGTCGGTCCTATGCAGGCTCCCTAATTGTTGGTCCAGTCTAAGTGCTCCCATAGGTCAGCCTCAGCTCAGCTGTCTCTGGATCCTCCATCACAACCTTGATTCCCTCCCTTTGCTCATACAATCTTTCCTCCCTTCATCGGGACTCCAGGAGCTCAGCTCGGTGGCTGGCTGTGATCTCTGCAACTGGTTCTGTCAGTTAAAGCTCTTTGACAATTAGTGTAGCTACCAATCTTATTATAGGAGATGAAAGCATGCACTCTTAACAACTGGGTGATCTCTCCAGGCCCATTTTTTTTTTTAGAAATTCTTATGTTGAAAGCATTCAAAGGAAAAAAATAAGGATGTCAAAATGTTACCTGTCCTCCCTATAAACAACAGACAAAATGTGGAACCTATTGAAAATGTTCATGAAATTCTAATTATATATAACAAAGCAGGAAAGCAGTTACTAAGATAACTGAAAATTGAAAATGTGTCAGATATTTAGTAATTTTAAAAAATTGTCTTCTTCGTGTCAAAGTTGACAAATAACCTGTGAATTAAAATAGCATGCAGAGTGCAATCTTTTTTAAAAAAAATAGGTATATTACACTGTATGAAAAGAACACAACTTCATAATGACCTTACAACACTAGATTTATGCAGGTGCCACATGCAGAAATGACTCCATCTGAGGCGCATAAATCCTGCATGTTGTTATCTTCCCTCTTAAATGATAGGATTGAGAATGTCAAGGAAAACATCTTGAATTATCTTTATCAAAGACACAGTTGGATTTGCGAATATGTGTTTTGCAGAGTGGAGAAAACCACATGATTTATGAAACCCAAATTTCCAAGAGACTGTATTGGTTATATACCTTCAAACAAGACAGATATGGGACAAGTCCAACAGTTTTACATTTTTAAAGGGTCTTGATGCTAAGATTAGTATTGGCAGAAGCAGCCTCACCTTTGGAAACATGTTCTTCATTATAGAAACTAGACAACTATGTGGGAAAAAAAGACATGGAATCCCATAAATGAAGATAAGGTCTTTCAGAAATCTTCTCCAGCTATGTGACTGCAGTCTGAATTTAAGAATTCCAAATGCTGTATGTTGAAAAAACAAAACAAAGCAAATCCATGACTCTTGGTACCTCCAAATATCCTCTGGTTTAAGAACATGTTCTGCAGATTCTCAGCCTGACCCTCACTGCGTGTTAGGGGACATATACAAGGGATGAAGGACGACTGTGTCCTTGGCTCATTCTTTCAATCCCTTAGCTGACCGGCAGCATCCCTGGACAAGTCTCATTTACACACAGACATTTTCTATAGCTCCTGACCTTAAGTCTGATCCTTATGTAAAGCACTGTGAGGTGCTCAGCAGTACTTCACTTCATTTAGCTTGCATAGGGAATGTTGTTAAAGTAGATTAGCATAAATTGTGTTACATCATAGTTTGAAAAATCACCATAGCGATATGTTCATTACTGGGCTCTCTCCCTTTTGTTCTGCAGTTTATCTAATGTTTCAACTCTCTTTCTAAAAAGGGATGGATCTTTTTATTGAACATGAATAAAATAAAGCATGAATAGCTGGCGATAGTCATGTGTTGATCAGAAATGGTAGGATGGTTTGAACAAGATTTTCTCTGGGGATACATACACAGAATCTGAGACAGCAATGGCAACAGTCCTTGGTTTCCCCTGACCACTGTACTTCCTAAGGGTCTAGTGATGCTGACCTCTAGATAAGAGTTGGGAGGCAGGGGACTGAAATACTGATTAACTCAGTAAAGATGGTAGACACGGGCTCTGCTGGTTTTGCTGGTAACTAAATGAGATAGATAACTAAATGAGACAAAGCACAGAAGGCCAGTAACCTGCAAACATATAAAAGGAGGTGTATGGGAAATGACGGGAAATGTCACATGTCAATCACAGGTGTGTCATGGTCATAAGCAACATTCATTAGAGCTCATCAGGGCTTCCTTGCATATCTTAGATCTACTATAACTTCTATGGAATTTATTATCAACTTTCCTAAATAAGATTGAACACACACACACACACACACACACACACACACACACACACAGTAGCAATGTCTGGCCAATATGCATTATAATTCATAAGATTACTATGGACCACGTTAAAATGGCCAGTAAAAGATGTAAGTGGACCATGGAAGTAAATTCAGTTAATGTGGTAAAACACTGTGCATACAGTAGAATTGGAACAATTCCTGTGCAGAGGGGAAGAGGAGGCCTCCAGATGTTGAGAAATAATGAGATTGTCAATAGATAATAAAGCAGTATTTCTAGTAACATCTATAAAGGAGGTAAGTTTATTATATTAGACATTAAGGGCTGAAAGGTAAATGGTGCTCTAAGGTAAATAAAGAATTCCAGGTAGAAAGTTTATGAAACAATAAAAATGAATAACATTATATCCCCATTCATTATGTGAGGTCATAGAAGCATTAAAATGTGTAATAAATTTATGTGTCGTCTGTAGGTTCTTTGCATTTATTTTTATCAGTCTTCATCTCCATAGCAGCTGTTACTGAAATCTCAATATTTACCAGTGTTATTTCTGTCTTAGTCCAGATTCCTAGACACTGGGCAATTGATAGAGCTCAGAAATTAGTTTGGCCCTACGTCTGAACCCTATGAACCTAAGCACATTGTACCAGTGCTTGTTAACCCAAAGTGAGGTGCTTGTCGTATCATTAGACGGTATAGGGTATGTCAGGGTGAGGTGGAGAATGCAGGCTTGCTTGGTTCTTCCTCCTGGGTGGCTCATCTGTGGACCTTCATTTTTAAAACCTCACATAGTTCAAAATAAATATACACAATTTACGCCAATGTGTAAAATTATTGTTTAGTTCTCCCAGGTATTGACTTGGACACTCAGTTAAACCGTGGCCGGAGATAGAAACTGAAGGGGGTAGTTAAGTGAACCCTGAGCGTGAGAAGTGCTATTCCCGATCTCAACACCCAGTCTGGTCTCATGGTTCATACACAATCCATGGTAGTGTCGCAACTTCCACAAATCCATGTTGTCATGACTTGAGAAAACCTTTCCAGTGACTGCAGAATGTGATGTCTTGAAGACACAAACTTGAGAAAAAGTTTCTGAGAGACATATACTTCATTTAAATATGGACGAGGTTTTCAAGAAGCATACCATCATGGAGGTTATAGCAATCAATAGATTGTTTATAAACTTTTACATATCAAATGTCAAATGCTGATGAAAATAATTATTCTTAATAAATAATATCTCATGCCAAGAGACAGAAGATGACTTTAAAAATAGAAAAGCAACTGGTAAGTAACATTAATACAGTCTTTAAATAAAGAAACATAAAATTCCCAAATACTAATTTTGTTAGGACTTTCATATTTATAATTGCATTTCTTAAGCATGATTTTAGAACCTAAAAACAATTCAAAATTAAGGTAGCCTTTCCACTGTTGCACAGAGACAGCTGACCTGATCAAGGGGGAGCTCATGGACCCCCAGACTGATAGCTGGGAAATCAGCATTGGACCTACTCAGACCCCCTGAACATGGGTCTCAGTTATAAGGCCTGGGCAGTCTAAGGGACCTCTGACAGTGGAGCCAGAATGTATCTCTGGTACACAAAAGGACTTTGGGAGCATGTTCCCCATGGAGGGATACTCCCTTAGCCTAGAGACAGGAGGGAGGACCTAGACCCTTCCCCAAATGACTTGAAAGATTTTAAGGATCCCTCGTGGAAGGCATCACCCTCCCTGAAGAGTGGGTGGGGAATGGGATGCCAAGGTGTTTGGGGGTCTTGGGAGGATGGGATGGAGAAGGAACTGAGATCTATATATAAATAAGAAAAGAAAGAAAGAAAGAAATACAAACTTATAAGAAGGGGCTAATTCAGTCATGTAATGTTCTCTAAGGAGAATGAGTAAGTGAATTAACAGGTGTTATGAATCAATTGTGTTAAACAGACATCTATATAACAACCTACCCAAACACAAAAGAACATGCCTTCTTCTTAGCATCACACAGAGCCTCTTTAAAAATCGAGCACATGCACGGCAACAATGCAAACCTCAGCAGATTCAAAAGGAAAAATGCAATAACCTGCTGTATCTGATCAGATCACTTTAAAGTTAGAATTTGATAACAACACTAATAGCAGAAATCCTGAAACTTCATGGAAATTGAACAACGCTTATCTAAAACATCAGTGGGTCAAGGAAGAAATAAAGAAAGAAATTAAAGACAACAAAAATGAAAGCACAACTAACCCAAAGTTCTGGGACACTAGGAAAGAAGTGCTAAGAGGAAAGTTCACAGCACTGAGTGACTACATAAAGAATGTGGACAAGTTTCACACTTGCAACTTAGCAGCACACCTGAAAGCTCTAGGTCAAAAAGAAGCAAACTCATCCAGGAGTAGATGCCAGAAATTAATCAAACTGAGAAACTGAGGGCTGAAGTCAATAAAGGAGAGGCAGAGAGAGAGAGAGAGAGAGAGAGAGAGAGAGAGAGAGAGAGAGAGAGAGAGAGAGAGAGAGAGAGAGAGGGAGGGAGAGGGAGAGGAGAGAGAGAGAGAGAGAGAGAGAGAGAGAGAGAGAGAGAGAGAACAATACAAAGAATCAATAGAACAAAGAGTTGGATCTTTGAGAAAATGAACAAGATACACAGACCCTTGGGCAAACTAATTAAAAGGCAGACAGAATATTGAAAGGAACACAATCAGAAAGGAAAACAGGGACATAAGCAACAGACATTGAGGGGAATCACTTGGTCATACTTTGAAAATCTGTACTCTACAAAATTGAAAAATTTAGAAGATGTAGACAACTTTCTGAATAGGAACCACATACCAAAATTATATCAAGACCAGATAAATAAATGAAATAAGCCCATAAACCCCAAGAAAATGGAAGTACTCATAAAAAAAATCTCCCAACCAAATAAAAACAAAACAAAACCCGTGGGCCAGATGGTTTCAGTGCAGAATTCTATTCAAATCAGAGCTAAAACCAATACTCTGTAAGTTGTTACACACAGTGAAAACAGAAGAAACATTTCCAAACTCTTTTTATGAGACTACAGTTACCTTGATAATCAAACCATACAAAGACAAAACTGGAAGAGAGAATTACAGACCAATCTCCCTCATGAACACTGACACAAGAAATACTCAATAAAAACTGGCAAACTGGATACAAGGACACATTTATAAAAGATCATCCACCATGATCAAATAGGATTTGTTTCAGAGATGCAGGGATGGTTCAACATACAAACATCTGTCAATATTATTCATCAGATAAATAAACTGAAAGAAAAAAGACACATGACCATGGAAAAGCCTTCCGTGAAATCTAACACCCCTCCATGATAAAGATATTGGTGAGATCAGGGATACAAGGGACATTCCTAAACATAATAAAGGCAACATACAAGCAAGTCAACAGCTAACACCAAACTAAATGGAGAGAAATTCAAAGCAATCCTACTAAACAAAGGAACATTCAAGGATGTCCATTCTCTCCTTATCCATTCAATATATTGCTGGAAGTTTTAGCAAGAGCAATAAGACAACAAAAAGAGAACAAGGGGATACAAATTAGAACGGAAGACCTGAAACATTCACTATTTGCAGATGTTATGTTAGCATATGCAAGTGACCCCAAAAATCTACCAGGGAACTCTTACAGCTGATAAACACCTTCAGTAATGTGGCAGAACACAAGATTAACTCAATCAGTATACCCTCCTATATAAAAATGATAAAAGGGCTAAGAACAAAAAAAAAATATCAGAGAAACATCATTCTTACAATAGCCACAAATAACATAAATATCTTGGGGTAATTCTAACCAAACAAGTGAAAAGCCTGTATGACAAGGACTTTGAAGAAAGAAATTCTTTGAAGAAAGAAACTGAAGAAAATATCAGAAAATGAAAAGATCTCCCATGCTCTTGGATAGGTAGGATCAACGCAGTAAAAAATGGCAGTGTTATCAAAAGTAATCTAGAGATTCGATGCAATCCCCATCAAAATACCAACAAAAATATTCACAGACCTGGAAAGAACAATGGTCAACTTTGTATGGCAAAACAGAAAACACAAGATAACCAAAACAATCATGTACAGTAAGGGGACTTCTGAAGGCATCACCATCCTTGACTTCAAGCTCTACTGTAGAGTTACATTCATAAAAACAGTTTGGCATTAGCATAAAAATAGACACATGGATCAATGTGAAAACTTGATATCAATCTGCACATCTGCAAAGAAGCCAGAATTATACAGTGAGGAAAAAAGCATTTAACAAATGGTTCTGCCATAAGTGGATGTGGACATGTAGCAGAATGCAAATAAATTCATATCCATCACCATGCATAAAACTCAAGTGCAAATGGATCAAAGACCTCAACATGAATCCTGGTATTCTCAGGATAGAAGAGAAAATAGGAAGTAGCCTTGAATGAATTGGCACAGGAGACCACTTCTTAAATATTACATCAGTATCACAGACTCTGAGTGCAACATTAATAAATGGGACCTCCTGACACAGAGAAGCTTCTGTAAAGCAAAGGATATGGTCAGTAAGACGAAATGGCAGCTGACAGAATGGGAACAGATCTTCACCAACCCCACATCTGACAGGGCACTGAACTCCAAAATTTAGAGATCTCAAGAAACTAGACAGTAAAATACCAAATAATCCCATTTTTAAAAATGGGGTACAGATCTAAACAGAATCCTCAACAGAAGTAACTCAAAAGGCTAAAAGACATTTAAACAATTGCTCAAAATCCTTGGCAATCAGGGAAATGCAAATCAAAATGAGGCTGATATACCATCTTACACCTGTCAGATTGATTAAGATCAAAAACACTAATGACAGCCCATGTTAGAGAGGATGTGGAGTCAGGGAAAAACTCCCCAGCTGCTGGTGGGAGTGCAAGCTTGTACAGCCCCTTTAGAAAACACTATGGCGGTCCCTCAGAAAATTGGGAATCAATTTACCTCAAAGCCTAACAATACCCCTCTTGGGCATATATCAACAGGATGCATAATAATACCACAAGGGCATTTGCTCAACTATGTTCATACCAGCATTATTTGTAATAGCCAGAACCTGGAAACAACTTTTTTTTTTTTTTTTTTTTTTAAAGAAAGACAATATAGTTCATGTACACAATGGAGTACTTCACTTCTCAGAGGTAAAGAAACAGTAACATCTTGAAATGTATAGGCAAATAGATAGAACTAGAGAAAGACATCCTCATTGAGGTAACCCAGACTCAGAAAGACAAACACAGAAGGTATTCACTTAAACTAGGTGATAGCCAGGCTACAATCCACAACCCCAAATAAGCTAGATTAAAAGCAGGACTCTAAGAGGAACATACATGGAAGGCCCGGGACGGGAAAGTAGTTAAGATCTCCTGAGTAAACTGGGAAGGGGGTAAAAGGGAGGAGATGGGGATGGAAACATGAGAGATCACGAAGACTGGCTTGCAGGTAGAGCGATGAAAGAGATACCTTAATAAAGGAAGTCATTACAAAATTGGGGAGAAAGCTGGTGCTAAAGAAATTCTCAGTAATCCACCAGGATGACTCCTGCTACGTTTCCTAGCATTCGTGGAGATGCTGTTACAATGGGCCTTCCCCTTTAGCCCAATTAGTGACTGTCCTACTTGACATCACAGAACCTACACACAGTGACCGAGAGAGGCAGATGCAGTGACCTACCGCCAAGCACTGGGATGAGCTCCTGGAGTTAGGATGCAGAGGGGAAGGACGGATCGTATAATAAAAGAGGGTCAAGACCACAATGGGGAAAACCACAGAGACAGATGACCCAAGCTAGAGGGAGCTCAAGGATTATGGATGGGCAGCTGGGCAGCCTGCATGGGACCCATCTAGACCCGCAGAATGTGGGTGACAGTTATGTGATTTGACCTGTTGCAGGGGGACCCTGGCAATAGCACCAGGACCAACCCCAGGGGGTATGAACTGGCTGTTTTGGAGTCCACTCCATATGATGGGATACCTTGCTCAGCCATGATACAGGAGTAGGGGCTTTGTCCAAACCCAACTTGGTATGACAGACTTTGTTGACTCTACAAGGAAGGAGTAATCCCCTCTGAAGAGTAGATGGGGGATAGGAAGGGTGGAAAGCAGGGGCAGAAGAGGGGACGGAGGGGGAACTTGGGTTGGTATGGAAATGAAAAATATTTTTCTCAATTAAAAAAAGAAAAAGGAAGCAAATGGTCCAATAAAAACAAACTTCCTGTCTATTCATATGAAGTGAATTTCAAGCATGAAAGGAATAAACAAAAACCATAGGAATAATGTTAACCTACAAATTATACCCTTTCACACAGCATTGTTCTGAAATAATTTAATTTTATTGATCTAAGGTTTATACCAGCTTTGGGAATACAATTACTGATTGGCATAAGTTCATAGGAGACCTCTAATGTAAAGAACACATCCATAAGCAGAATGTCCATGATTAGAGAAGCAGTGTGGATTCTTAATTCATTTTCTTTAATATCATACTCTAATGCAGCTGGTCACAGAGGAAAAAACAGGAATTGATTTTATAAACACACCAGAATTCAATTAAAACAAGTGCAGTAGATTTTCATGGTTTGATATGTGAAAATTACATCATGGATGAAATCAAATTAAGAAACCTTACACACACACACACACACACACACACACACACACACACACACACGTGTGTAATAATATGAATGCATGAGAGTATGTGTTTAACAAATTTGACATAGCTTTATAAGAAAATTGACTCATAATTCACACCGGCAGAAAAACTAGGACACAAGGAAGAACTTAAGAGATTCATACAAGTCTCTCACAGAAGGGGAAAGGAACAAGATCTCCTGAGCACATAGGGAGTGGGGGGGCAGTGAGTGGAGAGGGAGCTAGGAGAAAGAGAAGGGGGGGAGAGGAGAACATGTGGGACTAGGTAGGTTGAGTTGGGGGACGATAGAGGAGAGCAAAACAAAAACAAAAAAGATACCATAATAGAGGGAGCATTTATAAGTTTGAAGAGAAAACTGATTCTAGATAAATGTCCAAAGGCCTACAAGGATTACCCCAACTAACAATCTGAGTAACAATGGAATGGCTACCTTAAATGCCTTTCCATGATAATGAGATTGATAACTAGTTCATATGCCATCATACAGCCCTCACATAGTAACTGATGGAAACAGAAGCAGACACCAACAGCTAAACACTGAGCCAAATTCCTGGAATCCAGTTGCAGAGAGGGAGGAGTGATAAGAAATGAGGTCAAGACCAGGCTATAGAAACCCACAGAGACAGCTGACCTGAACAAGGGGGAGCTCATGGGCCCCCAGACTGATAGCTGAGAAACCAGCATAGGACCAACTCAGACCCCCTGAACGTGGGTCTCAGTTAGAAGGCCTGGGCAGTCTAAGGGACCTCTGACAGTGGAACCAGGATGTGTCCCTGGTGCACAAAAGGACTTAGGGAGCACATTCCCCATGAAGGGATACTTCCTTAACCTAGAGGCAGGAGGGAGGACCTACTCCAAATTTGGAGGTCCCTACTCCAAATGACTTTACAGATTTTGAGTATCCCTCCTGGAAGGCATCACCCTCCCTGTGGAGTGGTGGGTGGGGCTGGGATGGGAGGGAAATAGGGGGGAATGGGAAGAAGTCAGGGAGGGAGAGAGAGGGAACTAGGATAGATATGTAAAATAAGAAAAAATAATAAATACCAAAAAATACGATTTGAGAGTTGAGGGCATTGAAGCATAAATACAGTAGCTAATTATGTTGTATTCTGAAAACTTCCTTTAAAACAATGTTTCAGTTTGCCTGACCCATCTAAGCGACAAAGTCCGTTTCTCCCTAAGTTTCACTTCAGCTCTTTATTCACACATTTATGCTCTGCAAGCGCTTTGACTCTTCGTTAGATTTTTACTTTTTAATTTCCATTAGATTTAGTTCGATAGCTTGCTGATACTAACACAAATTACAGAGGAAATCAACTTAATATACATAAAAGACGGATTGCAGTTCATAGTCTGGATCTTGGAGTCTTGGTCAGCCGCTGTCTTTGTTTGGGGGTATGGAGCAAGCTCACTAGAACAGGATGGGCTGTGTCACACTTCCTTTAAAAACCAAAATGCCTCCAGGGGCCTGAAGACTTCCCACTCTACCACTTCCCTCTGCCACCACCTGGTCTACCTTAGTTTGCTTTCTATTGATGTGATAAAACACTGAAGAAAACACTTTTTCCGCAACCTCAACACATCCTTGGGGGAAGTCAGGGCTGGAAAGCAAGGAATAACCCACAGGAACTGAAGGGAGGAATGCTGCTTTCTGGAGGGTTCTGCGTGGCTCAATCCGCTTGCTTGGGTTCTCGTCGTGGTAGGTTTCATACATCGCAGGACCTCTGGCCCAGTGGTGGTACTGTCCTCAGTGGGCTGGGCCCTCCCACGCCAATCATTCACTGAGAAAAGGTCCCACGGACTTGTCCGCTGCCAATCTGATGGAGGTATTTTCTCCACTGAGGTTCCCTCTTTCCACATGGCTCCAATTTAAGTCAAGCTGACAACAAAACTAACCAACACAGGAACTAAAGCCTTTCACACTTTGATCTTCGGAAGACATTTAGAAGCTAACTAAATAAAAATTTTATATATATATATATATAAAATATTATATATATTATATATATATATATATATATATATATTATATATATATATATTTGACTCAGTCAAGTGGTTACAGGGTAAGCATGACACATTTGTGATTTTCCAGAATTTTACAGTGTTAAACTGGGTTGTTATATGATAAACACATAGTTTCAATGGAAAACAAGTGTGTCAAGTCATCGCGGTGATAAGTTAAAATACATATTTACTTGTATTTTTATGCAATATAAACCAATCTGAAAGGACCGCAGCAGATACTCATTAACTCAGATCACACTGTCCTCCAAATTCAAGTGCAGTTCTGACCTCACAAATATTCTTCCCTTGGGGCAGCAACATATTGGGGTTCGGGAACATATGTTCATGTCTGCTTCACTGCAGGCTTATATCATGCTGACTATAATTCCTTGGTTCAATTATAAGTGTAAGGATGAAAAAATTAGGCTAACTCTCCACTGACCCCAGGAAGCTAGAAGTTTAAATTCCAGACCCTGTCCCCTGGCAGTAAGTAGGCAAAAGGTCACATTTTTTTTTTTTTTTTTTTTTTTTGCTGTTTATGACAGGGCTGTTTACGACACCTGTGAGTGAGTGAACACAGAAAATGAGCTTTGTCATCCCACCCAGGAGCCCACACAAATGCAGATATCCAGGGATAGCCCGGCTTGGATGGTTTAAATTAATTGGTCTGCACAGGCTCTAGATGCTATGAGGTGATTGGTTTAAGATGCACGGGCTTTGTTGTAACCCTATAAAAGCTGTCTCAAGTCTGTACCCAGGGTCCCCAGTCCTCTACCCTTGGGTGGTGTATGGCTGCAGACCCCAGTGCACTTGGAATATAAAAGACCTCATGCTTTTGCATCAAGACCGCTTCTCGTGAGTGATTGTGGGGGGGGTGCGCCTTTCCTGAGTCGGGTGTGAGGGTCTTTCATAAGCAGTTTTCTCACGAAACAAACAACATCCCCCAAAGCTTCTGAAAACAGAAAGGCGATTACAGTTCATTATAGTTAAAAACTCTTTAGATATTTTTTCAGCAAAAATCAATTTTTCAGTTTACTGATATAGTCTCTTCCCCAGTAAGATAGAGCAGTAGTAGTAGCTTTCAATGAGTAGAAACTTTCAAGTTTCTTTCAAGTAACTGTTGGGAAGATTTTACTATTATTCTAATGAAAAGTTTACATTAAGATTCTAACTTCATTAGATCTTAGTGAAATAAGTCCTATAATATTTGACAGAATATTTAATGATCTTTCAAATCAGTCCTCAGATTTGATATAAAAGACCAACTCAGAAAAAGTTGAGTGCATCTGCATGTTATTTAATATTAATATTTAATAATTAAAAGCCAGATGTTACTCAGGTAACAGGGAGAATTCTAACAGTTTTTTTTAGTAAAATAACCCTTTTCTCATGACTTTATGAATGTCTACCTTTCAACATATCTCTAAATTATTATACTTTAAGACTAGATAAAGGGAGCCTCCTGAGGCCTGGGGCATGCAGGCCCATGACAGAGATTGTCCAGTTGGACCTGCCTTCCCAGAGGCTGCCAGCTTCCTGGTTCTGCCTCAGCCCACAGTAGGAGATAAGCCTGGACCTGTTCCCAGCCCTCATTCAGGGGGAACTCGAGAGCCTCCTACAGCCTAGGGCATGTGTGCACATGGGGGAGCCCATCCTGTAGGACCATCCTGTACAGAGGCTGCCAGAGACCGGGCTCTGCCTCCATGCACTGAAGGAACCTGCCTTCCAGTACTGCAAGGAGCCTCCAGAGGATTTAGGACTGTGTACAAGGTAACCCATCCCAGCGGACCAGCCCATCTGCAGTCCGCCAGAGCCCTCCACTCACTGGACGAGGAGAGCCATCAAAGTATTGGACCTGCTTCCACCTGACCTGAAGAGAACCTTGGTCATATATCACCAGGAGAGGGAAAGACCATACCAGTACTCACTGGTAACAGGGATGGGTAAACAGCAGTATAAAAACACAGTCAACAACAGAAAGATCAATATGACAACCCCAGAGTCTAGGGACTCCACACCAGCAACACTTGAACATCCCAACACAGATGAAGCAGGAAAGAATGACCCTGAAAACCACTCCATGAAGATGATAGAGACCCTAAAAGAGGAAATGGAAAAATCCTTTAAAGAAATGGAAGAAAAAACAAAACAAAAAAAATGCAAGAAAGCAACAAATCTCTTAAAGAAAGCAAGGAAAGATAAGAAAAAAAAAAAAAACAATCAAACATGTGAAGGAAACAATTCAAACAGTCCATGACCTGAAAACTGAAAAAAAAAAAAAAACCACCAACTGAGGGAATGCTGGAAATAGAGAAACTGGGTAAATGATTAGGAACTACAGATTCAAGCATAACCAACAGAATAAAAGAGATTGAAGAGATAATCTTAGGCTAGGCATTGAAGATAAACTAGAGAAAATAGATTCATCGAACAAAGAAAATCTTAAGCCCAAAAAATCCCTAACACAAAATATTCAGGAAATATGGGACGCCATGAAAAAGCCAAACCTAAGAATAATAGTTACAGAAGAAGGCGAAGAAACCCAACTCAAAAATACAGAAAATATACTCAACAAAATTATAGGAAAAAAAATGTCTCAACCTAAAGAAAGACATGACAATGAAAGTACAAGAAGCTTACAGGACACCAAAAAGAGTGGACCTCAATATTAATGGTCTTAAATTGCCTATAAAAAGAAACACAGGCTAACAGAATGGATATGAAGACAGAATCCATCCTTCTGCTGCATAAAAGAAACACACCTCAACTTCAAAAACAAATGTTACCTCAGAGTAAAGGGTTGGGATAAGATTTTCCTATCAAATGGACCCAAGAAACAAGCGGGTGTAGCAATCCTAATATCTAACAAATTAGATTTTAAACTAAAATCAGTCAAAATAGTTGAAGATGGTCATTTCATATTCATCACAGGAGAAATCCATCAAGATGAAGTGTCAATTCTGAACATGTATGCCCCAAATATAATGGCACTCACATTCATAAAAGAAACATTACTAAAACTCAAATCGCATATAAAACCTCACACACTTATACTGGGAGATTTCAACACCCCATACTCAACACTAGACAGGACCACCAGACAGAAACTTAACAAAGGAACTAACGGAAGTTATGACCCAAATTGGTTTAACAGATATCTATAGAACATTACAAACACAAAAGAATATAACTTATCAGCCCTACATGGAACTGTCTCTAAAATCCACCATATATTCAGTAATATAGTAAACCTCATTAGGTACAAAAAAAAAATGGAATAACACTCTGTATCTTATCAGACCAGACCACTATGCTTGAAAGTTAGAATTCAACAACAATATAAATTGAAGGAACCATAAAACTCGTGGAAATTGAACAATCTGCAGAGATGATTCCTCTGTAGACTGACCATCCTCTGATCCTAACTCACATGTCATTATGAATCAATTTTTTTTGATTTCCATGCACAAGTATTTTGAGAAAAAGTGTCCTCTGAGGAAAGCAAAGTTAGAGTAGTTACTGAAAAATAGGTATAAATCAACTTTATTACTAAGCAGATTTGAATTATAATTTCTTTATATGCTGGGTTTTATAGTGTCAGGGAAATATGAATGTCCTTAGAGCCTGCAGATGCTAATATACATTTAGAGAATTTCTAAATCCTATCATTTTGCAAATTCTGACTGCATAATATATTTCAGGCTGACAATTATGATCTAAACATTACAACAGAAAAGACCATAATGAATGCAATCTATTTAACTGATATATTTCACCTCCCTGTGTAGTAAGGAACTATATTTAGACAAAGAAACTGATTGGAAAGACATGGGAATAAATGCTGTTTTGAGAATAAAAACACAGATGAAAACTTTATAGAGGCAAAAGATATTTTCTTCTCTCCATGTGCAATTTACAATCTAATTTAAACAAATAATCACATGCAAGTAAAATTAGAATTGTGGCTCTTTCAAACTGCAGATGTATAAAATTCCTGTGTTATCACAGAAAAAAAAATGTATTTCTCCCTGAAAATACAGAAAACAAACTGGCAGGAGTGCAATCATTGGCTGAAAATAAAAGCATGCTATTGGTGAAAGTGACAGCTGAGGGACACGATCAGTGTGAGGAAAGCTGTCCACATAAATACGATACGATGGAGGGATCATAGGAAAGGTGGGCTCTGAAGCCTTCCTACCACACAATGAGTGGGGTGAGTTATTTCAGGAAGAGTGGAACATGATTACAGTCAAACCTTCTGAGCTCTAAGTTTCTAAGGTACATTTTGTGTCCTTGACCACTCCCGTACTTTTGTTATTTTTCTTAATTTCATCTATAGCAGAAGAGTGCTTTTGAACACCAGATACAAATTATAGTATTAATAGTATTATCACGTATGAACATTTTCAGAACCATGAAAACAATGGGTTCTCCAGGATATTAAGATTTGAAACTATTTTCCTTCGTAAAGCACAGAGTAAACATGTTTCCTCCTTAGCTTTGTAAAGTTATGAAAAGACACAATCTCAAAACCAGTCTCACGTGATCTCTAGAGAGACCTGGGAAGCCAAATGGGTGGCCCATCTTACCATCTCTAATCACGTTGTGACCATTAACATCTTTTCCATGACCAAACCAAGTTAATCAACTGGCCAAGTTTGTGTTGAGTTTCTCCACACTTGCTCGGGATGTGAGAGTGCTCAGTACTTGTTGAAACTGAACAAGAAGCCCTTCAACGTGTTGCTTTCACGGCATGTAAGCAGGACATACCAAACAAATGAGGTACATAGCGTTAGTTTTCCTTGCAAACATTTTTACAGTAGTGCAACGCACACTTGGGTACAAGATGACTGTAGGAGGGAAACCACGAGATCTTTTATCAACATGCTGATTGTCTCACATTTCTGATGTTAACAAGATTTCTACTGAGTTTGAGAGTGATGTGTTTCTATCACCTCAATAAGGCTTAGAAAGGATAATACATGCACACTTTGAAGTCCTACTAAAACAGAGTCACTGAAGCCCCTTCCTCCACAATATTCACATGCTTTTCCCTAGTGTCGACAGCTCTTAACCTCTTTTCTCATTTTCTCCAGTAGAAATTGGCCTTGAGATGTCTTCCCCTAATTCAAATGACTGACTTAATTTTATGTGCCAAGATTAAACCCTTAAAGTCAGGAGAATTCTCTCTTAAAAATGTGTGCTGCTTCCTTCTAGCTGGAGGGTGAGTCATGTGGTTGAAAAATTTATTTCTCACAGTGTTAAGATTTCTACCTGGGAACAGCTGAAGTTCTGAATGATAAAATAAACATATCAATAGCAAGCATTTTCTCTAGCTATGGCAACCAAGTAGAACACTGTGCTTTGGGCACACAGAACACATCGGAAGGAAACCTTGTGGACTATCTATTTCATATATAAAACGATATCCAGATATGGGAAACTAATACCCTGCTTTATATCCAATTATTTAGAAACATAAAAAGGGCAAACCAGCGTCCAGTTGCTTAAGGATCTTGATTTCAGGGAAGATATAAACAAACCACTGCTTCCAGGGCTCCAGCAACAAACCCAAGCATGATTATAGCAAATCAAACTGAGGACGAAACGAGATGATTTGACTTGCTTGCAGAACATGGGCAGAGGATTATTTACAGGAGCACAGTAACCCCAAAGCAGCTATAACAATACAAGGTCTTACACCCAACCTGGATGATGCCTTCCCTATAGCTGCACAAATGGAGTCTCCTCCTGGCAACTCTTCTGGTGTTTATAGTCTTGTATGTCCCAAGATCTTGAGGCCACATGCAACAGGGCATCGTGACAAACAGGGCAGAGTGACAAATGGCCAGGAGGTACAGAAGGAAGAATGTCAGGGGAGGCTCCAATGGCCTTTCCCAACTGTTACCCTGTTATGGAACTTCCCCGGTCAACAAGCCCAACCACAGGGATCTCTTGGTAATAATGGAGCTCTTACGCTCAGGGAAGAAGAGTAAAGGTTCTTGCACAGAAACTTGTGCGACTTTTCAGTCTACTTTCAAGCAGTCTCAAAACTCGCAGTGACGCAGGCATTAGTCACAAGAAATGGGAGTCTGAAATAAATATTCCACACGGAATAATAAAAAAGGCAAGTAGTATCTGTAGATCTGAGGGGGGAAATCATTAGGTACTGTTTCTCCACATTTAATGTTTTCTCACCGGGACAAGTAATTGTCTGTTGGTCCAACTACAAACATCAGTATTAGAAGCTGCCATTCAGAGTTCTGTCATTAGTATGTGTAATTAATAACACCACAACAACTGTGGGATAAAATACATGGCATAATGCTTTATTTATTTAACACTTTAGAATAACTGGTAATATTAATTTTCATTATTAGATCTAAAAATTGAATTCAATTTTTTGACTCAGATATAGGCAGAATAACATTTGACAAAGAGAATTCCTTAAAACAATAATTTAGCCATGTGATTGTTTAAATGAACAGGTGATCATTAAATTAAAAATAATAAACAAATTGCATGGAAAAAAATATAATTTTTGTGTCCCTAGTTACTATGGGCTGTAGAGATAGCTATGGTGTAATAGTTTACAAGGATTAACACTCAGGAAGTGACTCAGTCTCCAAAGCCAGCACGGGTTCCTTTCATCAACTAGGGGGACAAGTTCGAAAATTTCAGATTGCTAAATAATGTACTTAGTAGTCTGTAAAATTAAAAGGGGACCTTCGAGATTATTTAATTTAGTTTCCCACTTGAACTTTTAGCCCCCCCATATAAATGCATTAGATTAAAATATAAAACTTAAACATGTGGAGGGACCTTTTATGTGACCCATTATATCAGGATTTCTGGTTATAAAAATACGTGGATTTCTCTAGTGCTTCCCATCAGGAGGAAGAGCTATGGTCACACAGAGCTCTAGGCCTCCTTCTGCCATCCTTCTTTCCCAGGCTGCACTAAGCCTCACTCATTCATATGTCTGGTCCAGTTGATTTTCTTTTAACTGCACAGTTGCTGAGGAATGTTTTCTGTGAAGATCCCATTATGCAAAGACATCCTTATCACTGGTGGAGTGTACAATGGCTCTGCTGGGTAGGCTGGGTCTTTAATGCTCTCAAAATATCTCCTTGGAATGCTAGGCTGAAGATAAAAGGGTGGGGTGAGAGGTAATTCAGTCACAGACTTAATCCAGTGACTTTGCCATGGGATTAGAGCCCCTATACCAAGAACCATGACAGCTGTGATCTTTTGTCATGCAAAAACATAAGTGGACAGGTACCCTCAAACAGGAAAGTTTATTTTCACCACATTCCAAATCTGCTGCTGCCTCCACTTTGGCATTCCCAGGCCCCAGAACTATATGCATGTTTGTTTTCCAAAAACCCCAGCTACGGCATTTGCAGACACATCCTGCATTACAGGCATTTGCAGACACATCCACATTACTGGCATTTGCAGACACATCCTGCATTAGAGGCATTTGCAGACACATCCTGCATTACTGGCATTTGCAGACACATCCTGCATTACTGGCATTTGCAGACACATCAGCATTACTGGCATTTGCAGACACATCGGCATTGCTGGCATTTGCAGACACATCCTGCATTAGAGGCATTTGCAGACACATCCTGCATTAGTGGCATTTACAGACACATCCTGCATTACTGGCATTTGCAAACATCCTGCATTACTGGCATTTGCAGACACATCGGCATTGCTGTCCTTTGCAGGCACATCCTGCATTACTGGCATTTGCAGACACATCCTGCATTACTGGCATTTGCAGACACATCAGCATTACTGCCACCTGAAACCCACTAGTGTCTCTCCATCCTCCCATTAGCACTGAAACCAGGCCTCTGCATCCCAGAGCTAATCAAAAGCTGCAAACACACAGGATTTTGTGTTTATCTACTCGCTTTACTTAACCATAAATGCTGGGGAATATTATTTCTGACTACTGTTTTGACTTTTTCCCAACATTTCAGACTCTCTTCTGTTAAATCACTTTCTTACTCGGGAGACCAAGAAACCCGAACAGTTGAAATAACTTGAATTAAGCTGTGCTATTAGCATTGTTTACCTTGGAGCCTCCAGGCTGGAACACTATAATAGCAAAACGATGATGGTTTCTCTTGAAGACTCACTTCAACAGCAGCTATGTCCTCTGGCTCTGCTCCACCACAGAAGTGTCAGCAGTGGCCAAACCCTTGCAGACACTTCCTTCTCTTCCCTCCAGATGATCCTTGGTTCTGTTATAACAAAAAATCAAGTTACACATCACTGTTCAAAAAAGTCTGTGATGTTTTGGGTTGCCTGAACTTCTGACATAATCACAAATAGCAACTGCATAAGTGAAATATGCACAGACATGGATTCAAGAACGGGACAAACATATTCTCGATATTTTTGTTCTAGGGGCTTGGTAGAAGTGCTGTAAAGGCAATGACTGAGGATGTGCTCGATGCTTAATGTAAACTCGGTGGCTGTGTGTCTTCTCTGTGTCAGGTACTAAGTGACCTTGAAGAGTCCACGACTCACTGTGCTTTGATTTCTTAACTACGACATTAAAGAGAAGTGTCTCTATACTCTGAATGTTTGAAAGAGAAGTGTCTCTATACTCTGAATGTTTGAAAGAGAAGTGTCTCTATACTCTGAATGTTGGTCCACAGTGGACATTTGGGGGTAATGATAAATTCTGGTTTGGCGTTTAGGAGGAAAAAAATAGAAATATGGCCAAGATATGAATATACACATATATATCACATAAACATGTTAACTATTTTATTTTCAGTATTCACTTTAATTGTAGTATGTGTGTATCTATGGGGCGACTGTGAGTGTCCTGCAGAGGCATCTGATCCTCTGGAACTGGAGTAGTAGGGACTGTGAGACAATTGGTAAGGGAGAGTGTTGGGAATAGAACTTGGGTCCTCTCTAAGAGTAGCATGAATTCCTAACTGCTGAGCCATCTCTCTGGGGTATATGTGCAAAATTTTGTTTATCATTATCTGCTAGCTATTTGATGTGTGAGACTGTGGTGTGTGTATGTTTGTGTGTGTGTGTGTGTGTGTGAGAGAGAGAGAGAGAGAGAGAGAGAGAGAGAGAGACAGAGACAGAGACAGACAGAAAGAGAGAGAGGGGAGAGAGGGGGGGAGAGAGAGAGAGAGACAGAGACAGACAGAAAGAGAGAGAGAGGGGAGAGAGAGAGAGAGAGAGAGAGAGAGAGAGAGAGAGAGAGAGAGAGAGAGAGAGAGAGAGAGAGAGAGAGAGAGAGAGAGAGAGAGAGAGAGAGGTATGTATGTATTTGGGGTTAGATGGTTGAGTGGAGGTGCAGGTGTTGTTACTAGGAAGAAATAGACTTACACAGTTTGTTTGAGAGTTTGGAACTCTCTCTCTCTCTCTCTCTCTCGTCACATACACACACACACACACACACACACACACACACACACACACACACACACTTTTCTAATAAAACGAAATATTGTAGGAGCAAATATTTTTCTATAACTTAGAAGAAAAGGGAAGTACAATCTCATATCCCCATCTAATCTTTTCACACAAGATTTACCTTCAAATCTCACATCACAGCGTGTAGCCATCGACGGCTCCCTTCTCACTTAGACTCTCAGAAGCATCTTTTGTCTGATTTACTCTCACAGCCTGACTCACATGGGAGGATGCTGTGCCCTGCAGAAGGCAACTCTATGTGTGAAACTTACTGAAAGGAACATCAAAAGAGCATGCACGTCACAAGGGCAGAGAAAAGGGTTACGCCTGCAAGTTTCATAAAAGAAGTGTGACATGCTGACTCCCATCTGTTTGCAGAGCTGGCAGCCCCAGCCAGAAGAAGTTGCCTAAGGTATAGTCAAATTAAGGGAGAGGTTAAGCCCGGCCTGCTGATATTTAATTTCTATGTCTGACTGCTGTCAATAATAAGCAAGCAGGCAAGGTGGCACACCGTGTAATCAACAGCACATAGGCAGCAGAGAGAGTACAGAGTTCAAGGCCAGCCTAACCAACATGAGACCTTGTCTTGGAAACCACTCAGTGAGAAAAAAAAACAAAGCAAAAAACTTAATATTGAGTAAATTACTTAATTCCTTTGCTTCCCTGTCAGCAACTCTGAGGAGACAAAGTTCCTTTAAAATAAGGGTAATTGTGACATCGAAGTAAAATTATGTTGGCAAGTCCTTTACTTCATAGCCTAAAAGGAATATTTTCTAATTAATGGGGAAATAGTTGTTTTAATTAATGCCATTTATTTTCTCAGATGGCAAAGTCCTACTTTCTCTTTACAATGTAACAGACATTTTATAATCAACAGAAAAAGGTACCCAATGTCTGGTCATAAGTTACTGTACTGTGGTGATATCCTAATTAACAACTGAACGACTGGAGGAGTAAAGTCTGTTATGGAAAAAAAAACAAACAAAAACAAGATTAAATAACTGCAAAGTAGTTTCATTTGCTTTATACCATTAAAAGTTGCTTTGAACATATATGTAAATTTTCATAAACACATCTTAAATATGTAAGTGTGATCTAATTTTAATGGGATACATTTCCCTAGAGTATTTTTCATTAAGATTTTACTTCCAGCTTTTGATGGGCCAGAGCATCAAACACTACATTATTACAAGCAATGAGAAATTTCTAGTCCTCATCTGCTCTTTTCAAGGATCATAGTTCCAACTCCATAGTCTAAATCACTAGACACAATAACAAACCATGAAAAAATATTATGTCAACAGTCTTTTGAAGTAACTAGGTGAGTGAAATATGTTAGCTTAAAAATAACTCTTTTAGAAGATGAAGTGTTGAACCAGAAAAATAATGTAATATTAAATGTATGTAAGTATAGAGTTGGAACCTATAAGTTTACATAGATACTTAGGCATATGTACATTCATAATTATTACCTTTAAACAAGCCTTTCTTCTGTTTCTAAGTGAACACTGATTGGGAGAGTTAACCATGAATGCAGTAAGAATTGACTAGTCTATGTGGTTCATTATGTTAGGACACAGACTAAGTGGCCCAAAGCTCCTGGGGCTCTTCTTTCCCTGCCTCCCATGATGCACTGGCTTTAGGTGGGTTTTAGGGATTTGAACTCCAGTCCTCATGCAGGCATGGCAAGTATTTTAGCCACTGAGGCAATGTCCCAGACCCAGTCTTCCATGCTTATAAATATTACTTACTTTCAACTAAGGTCTTCCGGATATAACAATAATAAATAATAAGTTGAATGAGAAAAGAAAAGGTGGTTGAAACCAGTCTCTACAGTTTTCAGAAGTAAGCATTTAAATACCAGTGGTATTTAAAGAAATAGTAGAAGTAGAATTTCCTAAAGCTAATAGAAGTCATTTTTAGGAAGTAAAGTCATATCTTTAAAAAAATATGGTGATCATCTTAAATGAAAAAAGTGGCAGATTAAATCTTTAAATAGATGATTCAGTAAAAGAGTAGAACACTGCACTATAAAATAAGTCAGCTGATCACAAACAGTTAACACATGAGGAGGTGAAATATGCAAAAGCCTATGAAAGGGACTATGGTCTGATGGGAGAGGTCATCTCAAGCATTGGGTTGTCCTAACAGAAAGCAAAAGAATGGCGGGTGGAGCTGAACCCGTTGAAGAGTACATAGATTTTTTTCAAAACTACAGAAGATAACTCAGGTCAGGAATTCATGGAGCTATAACAAGCCAAATGAACTCAAGAAATCATCACGCACCTGTTATAATAAATACTCAAGAACTCAAACCAGAGAGGCAGCTGGCAAAACAGTCATTTATAAAGGCATGCTAACGTCAGAGAAAGGGAGGTCATAGCACACTAAGCAGAAGAAATGATCGAAATGAGATGGTCTTGCAAAAAGGTTTTAGAAAAGAACTCAAAAAACCACCTTCAAATTTTAAAATGTTTCTGATATCTTAATTTAGCTTTAGTTACACAGAATCAGTAGAATGGCTATTTTATGAACAGAATCACTCGTGAAGGTCACGTCGTGTCATGTTATTAAAAGCCCAACAGTCAATCAACAGCATTGCCATCTCCATCCCTTTAACATCTGTCAATTGCATTGGAAATGGCTACATGGAGGGTAGGTTCCCAACCCACTTCCAAGTCTTTTTGTTTCTGCTTAATGACCCTTTAAGTTGAGCCAGGGATCCTCATGTGGGCCTGAGAGGGATGATAACCACTGGAGCATGAGTAAACTCTTTTATATTCAAAATTATTTTATGTTGAGTATAAGGCTGCGGGTTTTATGCCATGCACATAAAACCTTATACTTTGATATGATAGACCCCACACAACCATAAAGGTTCCATCATGATATCTAAGTAGCCGATACTTGCTTTCACTTTCAAAATCTGTTAATTTCACTCTACGTATTTTTTAATAAGAAATATTGACAAAAATAAAAAGCACAAAAATAATTCCAAAAAAATGGAAATACTTATAGATAAAAATCCCTTGATATTAAAACATTCTCGGTATTCAACCTCTAAAAATATTTAAAATCTTAAAGATACAAAAACATTAAATTCCTAAGGAAAGCCCTCAAATTCAACATTAACCGAACCATCAGAAAGACAGCTGGTGCTACCTAGTAACACTAGAAGGCTGCTCTGTGGGAACACTCATGGCCAGAGGGTGTCTATGTACATGTTTTTGTTAGAACTCTTACTCCAGGGAAAGATGCTATTTTACAAGCATTTAAGATGCCTATGGGAGTAGCAAACATGAACATGATCACTAATGTTGTTTACTCTTGACTCAAATTGTAATCTAGATAAAATAAATACATGTACACCTGTGGTTGGAGGGCAAGTCACAGGTCCTGATTTTCTCAGTAAGTGTGTGAGTTCCTATAACATACATGGTACTGGATTCTCTTATATCAGAAGCCACAATTTTCTCCCCTCCATCCTCCCCTCCCTTCCCCCTTCCCTCCCCGCCTTGCATCTCATCACCTCTCCTCTTTCCTGTTTCTCCCCTTTCTTTCTCCTCTTCCTCACCACCCTCCTTTTCCATCAGTCATCGATAGTGAATTGTTATTAATAAAGCAGCCCCATTATTTCCAAAGTACCCATATTTCTGGTCAGAGATCAGTACTTGGAGGCTAGATTCTGCGCAAGTTAATGTTAATTAAAGGTGGCAGTTACACACTTGGTTTTATTTACTGCTTACCACCTGTTATGTGTCATGCAAAGCCTTCCCATTCATCTCATTAAAAATAACCACACAGAAATAGCAAATTACTTATACTTGCTGATGTGTTTAATGCCCCAACTTTTGTTATCACTTAAGTTAAATAACAGGTGTATGGAAAACATACAGCAAATGCAACAGTAACAGACGTCAGTTCCATTCTACAAAACAAACTGCAAGCTACTTCATAAAGATAGAATAAAATTCATATTGGTTTTGACCATTTTCTGCGCATGCTAGAAAACTTCAATAATCCAAATATATTTCTAGGTAATGGTTTACTCATGTTTTTTTTCAGTATAATAAATAACCAAAATGTAACAAATGTGTTTTTCCATCCCATAAACCCATGTATTTTGCTAGCCATTTCTTTCTTGTTTTGTTTAAATAAATTTTATTCCAAAGCTCCCTCTTTTCTTTTAAATGAGTTCCTCCCCAGGTAGGTGTTTATTTCACATGCTTAGAAATATATATATAAAGTTGCATGTTTGTTGGTTAATCTCTTTTCTCCACTGAAAACAAGAATATTCTTCTCTTATTGGTGAATCTATTCCTTGCATTCAGAAAACCATATGGCCTCAGTTGTAAAAGATGAGCCGATGCACTTGTCCAAGCTTACCCTTGGGGTTTATGTACCCCGCAGGTACTGAAGAACACAGCAGCAGTGGGAGCTCCCCCCAAGTCTGCTGCAGACAGAATTCCCAGGTGCTTCTATGCCCCTGCCCTGTTGGAAATGCCTTCAGTACTTCCTCCTTTGGATGACATCTCGGACTCATCAAAACAATGGCACTTAACTGCCCTGGAGGTCTGTGCTATTTGACAAAAGTGAAGGTATCTAAAAACTCTTAGTGGTGTCGCAGCCCTGATGACTTGGATTAATAGGGAAGGGTATTGTCCTGAGAAGCTACAGGAAAGTCTGTAGATAGAAACTGAGTCCTCCCAGAAAAAAGCAGAGAACCGAGCTCCCAATGGAGACATTGAGACAGTGAGCTGCCCTGTTGTGACCGACAGATGATGCTCGCCTGTGAATTTCTTCCCTCTACCAAGTGATGTCCATCCAAGTTTTTAAGGGTTTGGGGACTCAATACAATTCAAAAGAAGAACTTCTAGTGATGTTTCTAGCAACTTAATTACAACATAATATTCAGATGATTTTTAGAACATGTGTCTCTAGAATGCAAATTTCAATCTCATCGATTTAAACATAAAATAATTTTCCAGAAGGTCAAAGAGTGAACACAAAACAAAACAAACACTATTTCACAGGAAAATCACATTTTCCAGTGCCTCAGTAAGTTGTGTATTACTAATCCATTTTAATTTATTGATGTTTCATTTCAAATATTTGCAACTTGCCTGTGGAAGATGTTTCATTTTGTTATGTTGTTGTTTTGGAAGGTCAGATGAATATGGATTTAGAGCTGTGCTTACAATGTTGCTATTTGCGATTTCATGCCATTTCTTTAAAGTAATGGCACTGTGAGCATTTTCCTAGTGAGTCTATTCTATTCATCCCAGAAGGAAGGGACAATGAGAGGACAAAGACACCATTCTACCCTGACCAAGCTGGATGAACCTATGTATTTACTGAGGATATGGCAGGAGCTTGGTGGCAGCACAAGGGAAAGGCCGCCCCAGTACAGCTGCAACTCACAGAACTGGAATTGCTACTGTGACGTCACGAAGAAACTCAGGACAAATGGCTAAATGTGGTGCCAATTTAACACATGAAATGCACACTGGGGGCCAGGCCCTTCTCTTGGAGCATCTCAGGTGTCTGCTACAGAGTCATGGCCCTTCTCAGCACTTCTCACCCCCGTTCTCTGTCCCTTACTGGAAACTTCTCCAGCTCCTGGACTTCTCTTCCTCTGGCTTCTGATTCATATAGAAACCTGACATTCCAGCCCTGCAGTCTCTTTGTCCTGTTGGTTCCCTCTCTTGGGTGGTCCTCGGTCCTTGGCTTCTGCTCCCTTCTCTTTGCACCCTCGTTCTCTTCGCTCACCTAGTCTTCCCTCTCCTCTCATGGCCTGGTTCCCACTGACCATGTTCATTCTACTGCTTTCTCTCCCTGCTCTGGGCTCATCCAGACGCCTCTGGCTGTACTCTCCCTCATATCTATAATAAAAACCTACTCACCCCACACCCTGGAACAGACATGTCCTCATTCCATTCCACTGGACTCTCCTGTTCAGCACACTCCTTTAATGCTTTTAAAAATGCAGGCAGGCTCCTCACAGGCCTAGTATGTTTCATGAGCCTCCCGTAAGGCCCATGGACCTCAAAAGAGAAGGAAATAGTTACACAGTAATAACATTCTCCCATGATGCAAAGGACGGATGCCCCATTCTCATAGCCTAAGGTCATCTCCTTATGTTCCATCAATGTTAAGAAATTAGATCTTCACAATCATATGCATGGGTTCTTGGAAATCACAGAAACACTTCCCATTTCAGGTCAGGAATAAGGACATGGAACACAGCACAACATTCGGAGGCAGGAACCTCCAGCCTCACTTCAAATATACCCAAGCTTGTCATTTGGTTTACAATTACTATTCCTAGGTAGGGAGCCATTCAGATACGAGTCTTCTAGTTTAGAAGTTTATAAAACTAGGGAAGACATGGTATGAGATTTTAGACAGGCACATGGTGCAATCCTATTTGAGTTATAGTAAAATATCTAGGGGACCTTGAGACATACTGGTGAAAAGTAGATTACATGACTATCAGATAAGCCAGATCACACAGTTAGGATAATCCCATCCAGATATGAACTGGGAAAAGATGATGGGGAGCACAGATCACTTACTTCCCATGGGACAAATACCATAACACACAAAGCATATATGACAAGGCTGGGCTAAATCCACATGAAAACAGTGCTTAGGACAGCGTATGACTTCAAGGATCAGCACCCTGCTTGGAGGAGGAAGCAGCTAAGGATGGCATAAAGGCCACATAGTTTGTAACATGTAATGTATATGGGCATATTTGTAATATATGCATGTATAGTGGGTATACTAAGCACACTGGGGATGTGAGTAAGAATCCTAACATGTTAAGATTATGTGTCAGCATCAGCAAGACTGATACTCCCGTCTAATATACTCACCATAGATTCTATGCAAAGGGCGTGACTCCTTGTTCTGGTTTCATTTCTGCTGTTGAGATGAAACACTGAACCGGATCAACTTTAGAGGTAAAGGGGGCTCCAGGTTCTACCCTATCATTCGGGTAAGTCAAGGCAGAAACTCGAGCAGCCAGTGTCATCACACACGCAATCAAGAGCGCAGAGAAACTCGTGCACGCGTGCCTCCTGCTGGCTTGCTCTCAGTTGTTACCCTCTGGTGCTCAGGGCCCCGCCTAGGGAATGGTGGAGTGAAGAGTCACCCAGGTCAACCAATAATCAAGATACCCACTGACAGGCCCGAATGCTAATCTGCTCTAGGTAATTTCTCAGTACATGTTCACAAATTGACTTTTAAAACTATCACACTCACATTTGCCATTTACTGAAGCTGTTGTTTGAGACAGGAATTCACCCTGTAGACATGGAGTGCTGGATTACAGGTTTGAGCCATCCCACCTGGGCTCTAACTCAAATTATTGTTGTTATTATTATTACTTATTATTTTATTTCTTGAGTGTCATCATAAAATATGATTAAATGAGTTCTACCTATGTTTCCATTTTTAATTCAACCACTGTGTCCATAGCTACTCCAAAATTCAAAGGGTGATTTGGACTATTTCCTACAACTTTACCTTCCCAACACCCTCAGAAGTTTATTGTAGTCATGGTGAGAGAGGCCACCCCAGACTTTACTTACACTGGGAATCCATGTGTGTGGCTGATGGTGCCCTTACTGCCAACTAAGCGACTAAACTCCATTTGGCTGTGGATGCATTCATTCCCTGGCTCCACTGACATCCAAGTTCCTTGGGTGAGAGTTCAGGTCAGTCCGTGTGGACAGGATTTGAACAGTTCAGTGGACCAGATTTCCATATTCACAGCGAGTTCTTTCTGAGAGGAACCATGAAGCTCACATTTCCCACATTGGAAGCCTGTCAGCCCACAGCCCTGAAGGCAGAATCTTATACGAGGAGCGTGTGTTTTTAATTGCCCTACAACATGATTCCTACTGGTTTACCAGACTTCCTACTGAGACAGGACAGCCAGGAGCTCCAATTTGTGTCAGAAAAAGGTTAAAATGCTACCTTTTCCCAAGTGAACTCAGCAGCTGGAGACCTGGGCGGTTACCATGGCAGCAGAGGTGACAGAAGCTAAAGGAGCTGACAGCTTCCACTGAAGACTGTAGAAGGCTGGCTCTCCCAACAGAGGTGCAGAGAAACAGTCTCCACGCGCAAGTGCACCCTCCTTCCCTCTGGACTCAAGTCTCTGGCATCAAAAACTATTCTGGGTCAGCTGTGAAAAGCACAAATTCCTGCTGTAGTAGAGTCAGTCCATGACAACTTTCTCTGTGGAACGTGTTCTTTCTTCTTAGGCTGCCCCCCACCAGGAAATGAGGCAGGGTTTCCATCCCTCACAGCTGACACTGCAGGGCTGCGGACTTGTCTTGTCACAGCCTTACAGTTCAACTACAGTGGTACACACCCACCATCCAGCCACTTGGGGTGCGGAGTGAAGGGTATCAAAGCTCTGGTTCACCCTTGACTACACAGCTGTTGAGAATAACTTGGGCTACATTAGACCCTGTCTCAAAACTCAGTCCAACAGTTCACCAATGAACTAATAAAAATGAAGATAAAAACACTTACCCTGAATCAATGCCTGCCTCCCCACTGCAGATCTCTCAGCCTGTATTTTTTCACATTCACAGGCGCTTTGACATGAAAGGGGACAAAATTTGGATCTCATGTTTCGCAGGAATTTGGCGCAGAAAAGTCATATGTGTGGAGCTGGCCTGGAACTCTCTTTACCAGAATATCTCCACTGCTGTGTAAAGAGAAAGGCAGCAATGGAGCCCTCAGAAATGAGTGAAGGAAAAGTAATGAGACGCAGAACCCACTGTCCCTATCCCTGTACAAGTGTGCACGGATGTTTCTCCGTCTTCCCACAGTTCACTACGAAAGGACTCTTCCCCTGCGCTCCCATCTGCCGTCTGCTCACTAAACGGTGTGCATGCCCTTTACTTGTGCAAGACTCAGTTGGACTGTGAGGCTGAGACAGGACAACATGTTTCTTTAAAGTGACAGTCGCAGTAGTGTTAGCCAATGTGTGGACAAGCTGTATTTCTATACTTGGAATAAAATGTTTCTAATAATAGCTTATTCCTTTTATCAGTATGTTTCACTTCTGAAATTTTTACAAGGGAATTTATATTTGTGTGCATATTTAAAAGAACACATTTCTAAGTCATACTTCTCCACATATTGGAGTCAACTACCTTAAGATACAATAAGATTTTGGGATGTTTCCATAATTTGTGGTTTGTGAAATATTTACATTAATTTTATTAAAATGCTTTAGAATTATTCCAGTACATTAACTGGTTTTCTTTGTTTATAGATTTTATGAAATTATCTCTTAAGTAACATAAAATACTCACATTTTCTATTTTATCTGGTGCCTCTTTGCAAATTTCTATATATAGGGAAGAGTATTTAAGAAAAGGAATTTTACAATATCCATTTACGTACTAAGGCATTTCTTTTTGTTTTAATCATTCTCTATTATTCTTGCCTCTGTTACTGTTGAAATATACATACTGGCTGGTAGGTAGTTCCTTGTTTCTGTGTAGTCTTTTTCTGCTATGTATAGTCTCAAGACTTTTGTTTTGTCTCTATTTTCACAATTGGACTATTAACTATTATATGGAGACATTTTGTCTGTGTGCTATTCCCATTTGGTTTTCATTCTGAATCTTTGTATTAATGCCTTATGTAAATTTCATGAAATTTGAAGTCTCAGAATTGTATCCAGCTTTTCTTCTTTACTTTTATTTTTTCTTTGAACCTTAATTTCACACTTAAATGGCTCTTAGAATATTGCACTAAGATGTACACACTTGGTACACTTGCCAGATTATAATGCCCACTTTCTTTCTAAGACAAGTTATCTTTAAGCTTCTTTTTTTTAATTGTTTGTTCTTTTTTGTTTTTGAAACAAGCTTGTTTTACATATCAATCCCAGTTCCCACACCCTTCCATCCTCCCCTATCCCTCACCACCAACCCCCATCCCCATTCTGTTCTCCAAGGAAGGTATGGCCCTCCATGGAGGCTCTTCAAAGTTGGTCATATCATTTGGAGAAGGGCCCAGGCCCTCCCCCATGTGTCTAGGCTGAGAGATTATCCCGCTGTGTGGAATGGGCTCCCAAAGTCCATTTATACAATAGGGATAAATACTGATCCACTACCAGAGGCCCCATAGACTGCCCAGGCCTCCCAACTAACACCCACATTCAGGGGATCTGGGTCAGTCCTATGCTGGTTTCCCAGCTATCAGACTGGAGTCCATGAACTCCCCCTTGTTCAGGTCATCAGAGTCTGTGGATTTCTCCAGCCTGGTCTAGACCCCTTTGCCCATCACTCCTCCTTCTCTGCAAATGGATTCCAGGAGTTCAGCTCAGTGTTTAGCTGTGGGTGTCCATCAGCTACTAGATGAGGACTCTATGATAACATATAAGGTAGTCATCAATCTCATTATCAGAGAAGAGCATTTAGGGTAGCCTCTCCACTATTGCTTTGATTGTTAGGTGGGGTCATCTTTGAAGATCCCTGGACATTTCTCTTAAAACCCATAATGGCTCCCTCTATTATGGTACCTCTTTTCTTGCTCTCCTCTATTCTTTCCCTGATTCAATCCTCCTGTTCCCTCAGTTGCTTTGAGAAAGGGCTTCAGAACTGATCATACTTCACTAGCATTTCATGAATGTCTTTTCCTGCTACAAAGTACTTCACGTTCCTGCTTATGGTTCATAGTAAATTGTAGATTAAAAACGTGAACCTGGCTTCTTCGTGCCTCTATAGACACATGGTAATTAGGATTCTTTTACTGTAAAAAGCCAGGTTAGGATTGTTTTCTGCTAATTTAGTTTCATATTAACTTTTATGGTAGTGGTATGTTTCCACTACTTTTCCTTCTTGGGTGGATTATTTTAGGCTCCAATAGAAAGCCATGATCATTTATATCCAATCATATTTAAAATATCAGGAATGCAACTCCAAGTTTTATTCTGTCTCTGGGGACTAATGAAATAACAGGTCTTTTCTCCAATTTAGGTTCAGAGTTCTACATAGCTTCTCAGTCTCTGAGGAACCACTTCCCTTTTTTCCTAAGTTGGAAAAATACTTAAGTAGGAAAAGCGCTTCCACACCCGATTATTTTGAGTGGCTTAAAGCCTGCTTGGACATAATTGCCAAATAAATCTTATCCTCTATTGTCCTCAACATAATTTTTACTTCTTTTCAGGCTTGAATAGATGTTCTTAGCGAGTGGATTGTTTGAGGGAAATTATTATGTGGATTCCAAGTCTATTATCATGCACTGCTAAATAACTTTGGATCAGTCTAATTCTGTGGACACATAATTACTGTAACTAAATGGCTGTTGATTATGAAAGGCTAGGACACATTTCATTTTAATAACCATGCATTTCTGTTATCAAAATTTATATATCAATTAGCAAAGGGTGGACAGTTATTGATAATAATACTTGATCTATTAACAATGGACTGAAAGAACACATATAACAAAAGTTGCATAGGAAAGAATAATAAAAATCTCTGATTAAAACCTTCCACAGTGAGCTGTGTGCAATAATAGCCCATGTCTGTATTGCCAGCCCATCTTAAGCATTGACATTTAAGAAAACCAAGGAAATAGCTCAATGGTACAGTGCTTACACTGCATATATAGGAACTTACAGATGATCTCTAGACACTAGCAACTGCTCATACAACTGGTTCCCCCCTCAATAGTAGAGGTAGCATTGGAGAGACACACAGTCTGAGTACTGAAAGACTGAGATCAAGGCAGAAGGTGGGACTTCTGGGATTGCATCCTTATCTCAATCTGAAAAAGGAACAGGGAAAGTGGAATTTCAGGTGACTGCTAGATGGCACTGTCCAGAAAAGGAGGTAGACAGCGATCTGGGAATGAGACAACACCTCATTGTGTCACGCAATGAAAGGACTAAAGAGAATTACTGCTTTGGAGAGAAAGGGACAAGAGCACATTTAATTGGATCCAAACTTCACTCATGGAAAGCCAAAGAAATGAGATCTCAGAGTGGGATGGAAAGTTTAGAGTAGTCCCAAATCTTACTTAAAATCAAATCAAAAACAGAAAAGTTAAAACACATAAAGATTAAAAACATGAATAGGCTATTGTTTTTCTAAGCATGCCGATCATAAATCAGGTCCTTTTATTGGAAATATTTTGTGTGCTAGTCCTGTTGCTTCTTGTTTGCTTGTTTTGACAGTGTTTTTCTTTGTAGCCCATGATTGCTTAAACTCAATTCTCCTGCCTCAGCTTCCTCGGTGCTAGGATTGTTGACATATGCTATACCATGCTCACAGGATCACATTCATACTAACAGGAGAGGAAGAATGACAGGAGGCATTTGGTGATCATCATGGAAACTCTGGTTTTCAGTGTGATTAGAAAGTAGGACTAACATCTTATTCCTTCTGGTGTCTCACTAGTCTCAAAGATGTGATACCCTTACTCTGGCTTTCTTTTGGGATATACCAGATGTCTAGCAAAAGTAAATAAGAAATAGTAAGTCTTGAAAGTTGCCAGGAAAGACTAGAAGAGAATGCAGGGTTTTAATGAATGTTTTTTAATGAGATAACATTCAATGTTATCTCTGTCGTGAAGTATTCAATTGGTTTAATTATAATTTATGTATACTGATCAATTCCTCAATCTACAAAATAATAGAAAGAGGGTTACACTAGAAATGTAAGAAAGTTCAAATATTAAAATAAGCTGAACAGTGTAATCCCAACAGTATAGGCAAACAAATTCTTGTAAAATTATGCAGGAAGGAAATATACCATAGCTATCTCCAGTCATGATTCCTGACTGATTGTATTTATCTTCATTAGAGTTTCTGGGCTTTGCACAGTGTTTCTAAGCAACTGTGATTTGTGTTTCATACTGCTGCCTCACCACAGACTCAGTAATCATAAAATGGCCTCCTACAGCTGACTAACAGCAAGCTTTGCTGATTTTAACAGTCTGGTGCATTATATCTACATAAGGTTTGCTGATTTACAAGTTGTTTCTTCCTAGTCCTTTACTAGATATCTCCAAAAACTCATCCATCCATTGCATCCATCAGCTGACACAGAGTTCATGGCAACCGGGGCACAGTGTACCTTCCATATCCTGAGAGACCAATGCACTCCCTCAGGCAATGAAACATTTAGGCCACTTTGTATTTCTCTGTATGCTCCCTTAGTATTCAAGGAAGCATGAAGGTTTGACAGGACAATTGGTCTTAGGCAGTAATCTTGTGTACCCTGTTTGACTAGCAAACATCACTGTATCCTGGCAACTACAACTGTATTGATCCTGGAAATTGCCATTATATTCTGATTTTGATAAAGATATAAAAGGTATGATTTCTCTCAATAAAATGTCATTGCCTCAGATGTACAATGGCTCCTCCAACCTGGTCTGATTTCCTTCCTTGAAACTGTATCGGGTAACCTTGGTCCAATAAGTAAGCCTACATGCTTACACTCACGGAGTTTCATTTAAAATATATTTAATAAGTAAAACTTTTATATAATGTAAAATTAAAAGATCACTGAGTCGTCAAGATCATTTACTACTCTTGCAAAGGACTTAATTGGTTCCTAGCACTACCTGTGAGTGTTAGGAAAATACATAACTCTAACCCCAGGGAATCTGGTGTCCTCTTCTGTATGTTTATACATGTAAAAATAAAATACATGTATAAAAATTAATTTAAGTGCACATAGCATAAATTTTACAGTCTGTGATGGTAAATCTAATGGTCTACTTGATCAGATTTAGAATCCCTAGGAGACTTGCCACGGGGAATGATTAGGAGGAGTTATCTAAAGTAGGTTAGTCCCTAGCATGCTTGGGAGGGGTTATCTTGATTAATTCAACTGATGTGGGAGACCCATCTGTAATGAGGGCAGCACCATTCATGGCTGCAGTCCTTGGGGAGGATCACCCACAGGCTGGTGTCGCGGGGTAGCGTCATTCATTGGTTCTTGGCCAAATGAAACATGGACACTAGCTGAACAAAGCATTCGTCTCTTTCTGCTTCCTGGTAGAACTTCTACCTCAAGCTCTCGGATCACCATGAGTTCATTACTGAAATCTTCCTCTGAGAGCCAGAATTGTCTCTACTCTCCCTAACTTGTTTTTAGGTGGCTATTTCCACACAGTGTCGAGGCATGCAACTAAGCAGATGACACGGCAGAAAGCCCCACTCTAGGGCAGTGCTCTAGCGCAGCCGCAGTGCTGCCTTCAAGGCAGCTCAAGCTTTCACGCCAGTTTTCATCCTAGTACTTCTCCAGAGCATGGCTGCATTACACTTTGCCAATTCTATAAGTGCAAATCACTGGCAGTAAAATGGTCACTTCAGGAGTCGCTACTGTCATTTGCCTTCAAAACTCTGTACAGCGTAAAGGATAACACTGAAATTCCACACTGATTACCTAACAGTTCCTCTCTCCCCTATCCAGCAGGCCTGAGTGAGTAACATTCTCTTTTCTGTTTAAATAAATGAGGCTCTTTTCGCTTCATCCTCTGAGTATTCTGTTTTTAAGACTGATTCTTCTTATGGCCTCGAGGTTTCACTAATGTTATCCTGTGCTGGAACTGCTTCCTTTTTAAGGGCTGGCCATTGTCTCTTTGCAGCCAGGCACGAAATCTCTTTAGGAATGCATCTGTCAGCAACCTCTTGGGTTAGTTTTACTTCATTTTGGTTAATTGTTTGTTGTTTGACATAGTACTTCCCATTCTTATTGGCAAAAAACAAAGCGACAAAACCCTGAGAACTCATTAAACACCAGCATTCCTGCCTCTTCTACATCTTCAGTCCTCTACACCAGATGGAGAATTTAGAGTGTCCTTCAACCCATTTGAGAAAACTTTCCTTTCTCACATCTTCCTTCAGTGCATCCTTTGACCTTTGCTCTCTGTAGCAGCCTCAGTCTCTCCTCCTCTGTCTTCATTTGAGCTGCTAAGAGAGATGGAAAGCTATGGGGTTAAACACAGCTTTAGTCTTACTAGAGAAATACTTCTGATGGGAGATGCTATTCTGTAAATATGTTTCTCATACTGGTTAATAAATAAAGCCCTGTTGGCCAATAGAAAAGGAAGATAGGAGGGACTAGGAAACTAGGAGGAAGGAGGAAGTAGTTGGGAGGAGTCAGGATGTAGAACTGAGAGGAATCAAGATGCCAGGGCCGCCACTCTCTGGTAAGATGAGCCACGTGTAAATACTTAGAATAGTAGAAATGGGTTAATAATTAAGACAGAGCTAGCCCATAAACAATAATGATAACTGGCCAACAGGATTGTATGAAATACAGAGTCTCTGCGTGTTATTTGGGGCCTGCACGCCAGACCGGCAGCGGGCGGGCTGGCAGAAAACAACATGCTACATACTTCCAAATCATTTCCTGCTTGTAGGCTCCCATTTAGCCATATGTGTTCCATAGATTATGAGAGAATTTATACTTTAACCTCATCAGTAACCAGAGACACAAGACTTACTCTTAAATATGTTCTAAGTGCATGTCGTTTACTGTAGCCATACAGGTTTGTTAATAGTTTTCCTCAAAGACCTTGATAATTGTAAAATGTTATGATATGAAATTAGATTTTTCCCACAACTTATGCTGAAGTGTTATAGTGTGGAACACTTTGCTTCCGGTGTGCCATAACTATTGGAATCTTGAAATCACAGCAGTTGAGCTAACTCACAGGACGCCATCATGTTATAATACCATAAACTTCCAACCTCTCTCTTTCTTCTCCCCATTTTCATTTATCCTGTTGCTTAGATATGGTCATTAGCAAGACACTAGAATATGAAGAAGATTGAGGCTGTCACAGTACTGGAGTGAGAATTCTAATGAGTCACCTAATTTTTAGCCAGTATTTTCTGTAAAGATTGTCTCATTCAGAAGAATTCCAGGAACCAGAGAAGTTGGGAACTCCACCTCACAGAATCAAGCGAACAGGGTTCATAGTGGTTGACAGAGATTGAAGCAACAATTATGGACCCAGTGTGGGTCTGAGCTTGGTCCTTTGTATATAAGAATGCTTGTAATGCTTGGTGTTCTTGTGATACCCCTAACAATGGGAGTGTGTGTGGGTATCTCTGACACTATTGCCTGCCCCTGTAATCTTCCTCCTAGTGAGTTACTTCAACCAGTCTTGGTATGAGTGTTTGTGCCTAGCTTTATTGTGAGTTGGTATTCCCTGTTCAGCTGATATCCTTGGGAAGCCTGTCTCTCTCTCTCTCTCTCTCTCTCTCTCTCTCTCTCTCTCTCTCTCTCTCTCTGTCTCTCTCTCTCTGTCTCTCTGTGTGTGTGTGTGTGTGTGTGTGTGTTGTGTGAAATGGAACTGGGAGTGGACCTGGGGAGGGAGATAGGGGAGCTGGGAAGAGTGGAGGTAGGGAAACTGAGAACAGAATGTAACACATGTAAAGAAATAAAATAATGCCTCACCCATGCTCTGTAAAGCAGCCCCCATAGGCCCACTAGTTCACCAAGCTGAACTTGCCTAAAATTGTTTCTTAAACATGTCCTCAATGCTTTATTTTGTAGGAAGATGTATTTGTTCATTCATATCTTCCCAATGAATGCACATAAGATCATATTTCATTGTACACAAATACTAAGAAGTGGGGCCTTTGTGGAGTTAATCTGGTCCTGAGGCTGGAGCCCTCATGGCATCATACCTTAATAGGAAAACAGCATAAACGCCCCCCATATCCCCTGCATAAGAAACCTGCATCCACCACCACCATCACCCTCCACCCGCATAAGAAACCTGCATAGCAGGAAGCAGAGATCACCACACACTACATCTTCATGCACCTTCATCTTACACTTTGAAAACCTCTAGACTCTGAAGAAATAACTGTTGTTTCCTCTCAAGTCACCCAGTATATAGGATTTTGTCACCTCAGCCTGAGCATGCTAAGCTGTAGAGTTGAACACTGCTGAAGGCACCAGGTAGAATGAAAACAGCATCAAAGACAGGGACACAAATCAGACCCTACACATGGGTAACAGTCATCAACCTCACCCCTGTACACTTCTACCCTTTCTGGCCTCTAAGTTCATGTCCTTCTCTGCAGTGATGAAGTCTGTAAAGTTTGCATCCTATTGCGTTCATTTCTGCTTTTCTTTCCTCTTGTGTCCTTTGTTTCACCAGTCCCAACTTACATGGGGTAAAAGCTTAGAAATATTGCATAATGCATGTTCTCTTGGTTCTACAAACTAAAATTTTTGTTTTGCTCCTAAATGCTTGGCATTACTCACTTTGTTAATTTGATGATGCTTAACTGACTATCTTAGTTTTATATTTAGATTCTCAGTTTCTGACACATCTATATATAACTTCCACTTATGAAAAGTTACACATGAATTTTTTTTATCATTTTCTGTTAGTTTATGGAAATGTTCTCATTAAAACTTAAGTTGGAATTATAATTTTGAAGATGTGTATGCATTTCTCCTTTATTCGTTAATTTTCCTTATTTTTTAAAAGTTCCAGTGGCTGTCTGGTGAGTTAAGAGAAAGTTCAGAGAGTCTTGACCTTTACAGCATAAGTGTATAGCAAAGTGCTTATTGTCTTTCTTTAATTGCCTATTGAGTTGAAGGGGTGAACTGGGTTAATTGAGGTTATACTTTCCTCCACTCAACTCAGTCTTTTTCTCAGCAGATTCACAGTAAATCAGACTTACTGGAAAGCAATCAGTTTAAAAACCCACAATCCTCATGAAGGGCTTTACGTTTGACAGACCAAGTGCAATTTCTCTTGTCCAAGTTGCTTTTGTTTTCTTAGTGATATTTGTGATGTCAATAAGAGAGCCCCCAGTTCACTGACCATTTCCTTCCCCTTGAATACTGGCAGAGTTCATCCCCTGTTAGACCAACAGCATGGCAGCAGAACTGTTATGAAATGACCAGGTATCTTCCCACGTTCATTTAGAACAGTTTGGCCCTTTGTGGTATTTATTTGAGGCAGGAAGTTGTGCTGTAAGGATGATCAATTAAAGACTAGAATCAGACATGCTTTGTTCAGAGTGGTCTAAGCAGGCATTAGTGTTGATTGAGAAAGTGTTCACAGGTAAAAACCTGTTAAGTCAGTGACTCTAAACTTCTCTTCTAAGGCAATCCACACTTCCATTGGTAAAAGTGATCATTTCAACCCTGTATATGTGGTTTATAATAGGACTGAGACAGAGCATTAAACTAGAGATTGTGTAGTCTCAAAACCAGTCACTTGGCATGGAGTTGTACACCTTTAACCCCAGCAGTCTGGAGGAGAAGCCAGGAGAGCCTCAGTGAATTTTAGGTCTACTTACTCATCTCCAGGAAAGCCAGAAGTACACAGAGACACTGTCTGTGTGTGCATTGAGTACACAGAGACCCTGTCTCAATGCCCTCCATCCCTGAGTTCCCAGAAAGCATTCATTGTGATATAGTTTAATGGGGGGGGCAGCTTTGACCTCCCTTCCTTGCTTATTGCTCGTCTACAATGAACCACAGCTCTCCAGTGGTTAGATCACATTCACAGTGGAATGAATTATATCTAAATGGTAAAATTCTGATAGACATCTGGTACGTCTTACAGGCAAAACTGATAAACACCAACTATCTATGTCCAAACTCTCATAGACAACATAGAACCCTTCAGAGGTAATGAGAACATTTAAATATATTCTTTTATTAGTATTGTTTATTTTTATAGGTTTACTATTTTGAGCATTTTATCCCTCATCCTCTCCTCCCTCAAAATCATCCAATGTTTGCTCACCCTGCTCTTATTCAAATTCATAACCACATTTTTATGTTCTTTTTTAAACTTTATTCATTTTTCCTTTTTATATATATATATATATATATATATTCTTTTCTCATATAATATCATTTGAATACAATTCCCCTTCCCTCTATGTGTTCCAGTTCCTCCCGGTCTTTTCTCTCTCTCCCAGATCCACTGCCAGATCTAGATCTCTCTAGGAAAAAAAAAACAGGCTTCTAAGAGATAAAAACAAATTTAACAAAGTAGAATGTAATAAGATAAAACAAAACAAAACAAAATCAATTATAGTTGGACAATCCAAGCCAACAGAAAAGTAAGAGTGCCAAGAGAAGGCACAAGAATCTGAGATCCACTCACTTTCACAACTGTGAGCCCCATAAAACTACTAGACTGAATTTTACAGTGTATATGCAAAAGACCTGGTGTGGATGACGTAGGCCCCGTGCTTGCTGCTTCAGACTCTGTGAGTTCATAGGAGATTTCCCAGTTATTTCAGATGGACTTGTCCACCCAGTGTGCTCCATCCTGTCTGTCATTTTTGCTTCTTCTTTCGTGGGGTTCCCTGAATTCCAGATGTAGGGGAGATTTGATGGAGACATCTTATTTAGAGCTGTATGTTCCAAGGTGTGTGTGTGTGTGTGTGTGTGTGTGTGTGTGTGTGTGGTGTGTGTGTGTGTGATATGACTGTAGGTCTCTGTATTGGCTTCCATCTGCTGCAGGAGAAAGCTTCCCTGACGATGGCTGAATAAGACACTGATCACCAATATATGAGCATAGCAGAATATCAGTAGGAATCACTGTGGTCATTTTATTGTTACTAATTTTTAAGAATAGCAATTAAGGTGGGATAGTAATGAGTTCACTAGAACTCAGATAAATGATAAATGGGTGTTTTATTGGGGAATAATTTACACAGATTATAGTAAGTCCTCCCTGCTCCAGAAGGTACAGTATCTGCCCTTCTGATCCGATCTGTGACCCAGGACAAAGAGAGAGCTGGCGAGCTCCTGCCCCATGCATCCACACCTTTTGATCAGGTGCACTCCTGAAGCTCTCGCGGTTGAATAAGGATCAGGATAAACTAATAGGCCTAATAGATGTTTATTCAGGGACAAATAACTCACAACATAGACAGACGATGCTCCTCTCTCCGCGTCCAGACAGCAAAAGAGCATTCCCAGCTCCTCCTCAGACCTAGTTCCATGGGTCACTTCCACCCCTGGCTCCACCCCCCAATGGGTGTGGTCAGTGCCACAGAAGCAGAGTGAATATCCTACTACATGAAGCCATGCCTAAAGGAGTGTGGCTGCTAACACAAATTCACTGGCAAGGCGATGCCACTAGACAGTATCATTTTGTTCTTCCTTAGGTGTCTGAGCTATCTAGTCTCTGTTTCTTTGTTAACCAAGAACCATCAGGTATGGGTTTGCTCTCAGAGTGTGCTTTAAGTCAAATCAGACATCAGTTGGTTGCTGTCACAAAGTTTGATCCACCATTGTCCTAGTATATTTTATTATCATGAAAAATTTATACACACACATACACACACACATACACACACACATATATACACATACATAAATGCATAAAATTACATAACCTTGTAGATCAAAGGTTTTGTGGTTGGACTAGTGCTTACATTTCTCTTCCGGTAGCCTGCACAGTGGGTTTCCATGTCAAAGACACTGGGACTTGGAGGGGTGGAGTGCGGTGTAGATTCTACGTAGCCACCAGACCCAACTCTTCATGTTCAATGACTGGTGTTGGTGCTTCAGCAATGAGATCCTATTATCACTGTCAGTTTGTGGAGATCAATGTATTGCCCTGGCAACAGCCTGGGTTTAAAATAAGTTCTTAAAAATGTCAATGACTTGGGCTGAAGAAATGACTTCAAAACATTCAAAGATGGATTCAGAATTCAAAACTCACTTGCTGCTCCTGCAAACTACTTGTGTTTGAGTCCCAGCACCCACATGAAGGATTACAACTATACATAACTCAAGTTGCCAGGGACTTGATGCCTGTGAACTCAGAGGGCGCCATGCATGCTTGTGGTGTATACCTATACATGCAAGAAACCACTAGTACACAGGATAATAATAATTAGTAACAAATAGTCAGTAACTATATAACTAAAAGTATCTATGACAACAGCAACAGAATAAAACACTGTAAAAAACAAAATTTTATGAAAATAGTAAATGCTTCCTGACCATGAGGCAATTTCAGTGGCTATCTGCTGCTTGAGTGTCTGGGGCCTGTGTCATAGAGCAAAGCGATGTCTTCCTACGGGATGTCCACGTGATTGACTCATGCCATGAGAATAGGATCTCCAGTGGTGTCTCAACCAGTTTTTGTACCTTTAGAAATAGTATCAGGAGTACTTTGCAGTCAAGTTGGAAATCAAGAAAATGAACGAAATGGTGTAAGAAAAGGTGATTTGCAGCAGATTCAAACACTCTTACACTGAAGTTTGCCCTCAAGCATATCAAGTTTAATAGGAAAGATATTGTTCTAAAAAAAACATACACAATATTCCGAAAGAAATGGACATAAAATTCAGACATATAAGAGGTAAAAGAAGTAGAAACATGGATAGAGAAGAATAAATAGATTTAAATAGTTAGAATTTCAGTCAAATGAATTATGAAGAATTGCCGCCACTGGCACTTAGTAGAATCTCGCTATCATGATACTTACTTTTCCCAAGTACTCATGCATCATTTACAGGGATTCATTTTGTCCAAGAGTTTACAGGAAAAAAATCTACACTCAGGAAACAGTGATAAGATGGCTCCACATGGAGCCTCATGTGGCAGGCTATGCCCTTCATCCCAGCACTTGGGAGGCAGTGGCAGGTAGATTTCTGTGAGTATGAGGCCAGCCTGGTCTACAACTAAGGGAAAGGAGGAGGAGGAGGGGAAAGAGGAGGAGGGAGGGGGATGAAGCTCATCTCTACATGGCTGGATATCTTTGCAGAGTTAGTACTCACAATTTGAATTAAGTTCGCAATTTATTAAGAATAATTGCTCGCATAGTTTAGCGCAATGAATAGGAGAATTTCTGACTGTTTGTAGGATTCCAAACTCCTGAAGTATCAGGCCTCTTGTGGCATTTGCTATACAGCCTCATCTTAGTCTCAGCTGGTAAGTGCTGAAGCAGAAATTATGAAGCTGCAACTCATCTTATCTTGTTTTGAAAATATCATCCTGCGCTTTTCTTTTCCTCTCTCCATGGTACACTGAAGGCGTTTAACATAGAGGAGAGATAGATCTCTCTCTATGTGGCCATTTTTTTTGATGTTTTGACAAAAGGAGTAAGTAGGAATATTAAGACAAAAATGCAGAGAGCACACCATCTTGAGCTGATGTATAGATTGCTTTCATCATTTTTCTATGGTATTTTTATGAATTCTGAAAATATATTTATTTACTCAGTAGTATTACATGTGAGAAACCTATTTACTTATGTGCTAAAAGACCTCAAATTAAAGGCAATTCATAGGAATATAAACCAAAGAATAAATACAGCATGCTGTTGAGTAAAGAGCTTACCATCAATGTAGAGCCACAGAAAATCTCTTTACGGCATTTTGGTATGTCTTTGCTTAAGAAATACATTAATTCAACAACAGAGGAGAAAAAAACAGTAAAGGAGCAGAGGGAGGATAATCCACAGAGTAGAAGAGGCCTGTGTTGTGGTACAAAGCTAGGACATCCTAGACTTTGTGAATTACATTCAGTAAATAAAGTCTGGCTGGGCTGTAGGTGCCCAAGGGATAGAAACCACTATCTCAAGTTGAAGAATAGGCAAGTCATGGAATTACTGATTATTTATGTACAGCCATAGTGAAGTTTGAAAAGGAAGTTCATGAGTTTTGGGTGTGAATATCAAGTGTTGATCAAATGAACAGCTGATGGGGGAGTCTTATTACCAATGGTACACAGGACCAGTAATTGACTTAGACAAGTTATTACACAACAGAAGGACATGAAGTTCAGTAGGAGTTTGGCAGAATTCTTGAAGGTGTTGAGAAGTAGCAGAGAGTGAATATGATCAAAATATTTTCTATAAAATTTTCAAAAGAATTAACAAATATGCTTTAAAATGTATGCACTGGGTCTTAGCTTTGATTTCCAGCATGGAAAATAAGTTCATAAGTCAACTTAAGTTTTGCTGTTCCAGAGAGGTCCGTTGAGAGCCCTCTAGCCTTCCCTCTTGAGGTCCATTTCTGTATTCTTACATATCTAATTGCTACTTTTTGGCAGTTTCCCAGTAACCGCTGTTCTCCATTTTGTAATTCAACCTTGAAGCACTGGAGATCTTGCAGGGCAGAGATGTCTTCTTTAGTAAATCTCAAATACCCTCTTAATGAGATACGAGAAACCAAACTGTCACGCTTACTTTCTTAACACAGTTACGGCTGACAGGGTCAGGCCTCCATGTGCTAGAAATTCCCCACTGGCCAAGCCCGGGTGTCCTCAAATTCAATTCCACAAGATACTTTCAACCTGGAGTTCAGAGTCAGTTCCACAAGTTCTCTCTCTGCTCTGACACAGTCACAAGCAGTAGACTGTCAACTGCATTTGTAACTGATAGAGGGGGCATGTGTGCATGCTCCATCACGAATGATTCCCAGATTAGCATCTTTACCACAGAGATTATCAGTGTGTGTGTGTGTGTGTGTGTGTGTGTGTGTGTGTATGCGTGCGTGCACACATGCACGCTTTGTATATGTATATACATACATATGTGTATATGTACACATACATACACATGCATATCTATGTATGTTTTGTAGAAATATTTCTCCCTGTTAACTTATGAAAACCCCATCAAAAGCATACATTTCTAAGCTTTCTTTTATCTGGATGTCATTAACAAGGCAGCTCAGGAGAAGTGTAATGCTCAGTGGCTTTGGGAGTATATCAAGCCCTGCTACACGTCTCTGTGTGTTACTTGGGGCTGATGTGGCTCTGGGAACACGCTGGTGGGAAAACTGCTCCTAACATCTCCCTTCGTTTTCCTCTTGGTATTCTTTCTCCTCCTCCTTCTTATCTCTCTCTTCCCATTCCTAACATCTTGAGATCCACAGTCCAAGAAGTAAAGAAGCAAGTTAACTATGGACAGATAATTCCACAACCGTGAATAAAAGTAGCTTCCCCTAGGGTTGAGTTCCACAAGTACTTTGTTATAGTGATGGGAAGTTGACTGAATCAGAAGCAAAGATTTTCAGACAGAGGCCCCTGAATTTCATTCTCAGTTCTAACTTCTATGATCCATAGTTTTTTGGTTTTTTTGGGTTTTTTTTTTTTTTGTTTTGTTTTTTTAAAAAACCAACACCTGTTCCAGGCATTTTTCTGAGGATCAGTTGAGAATAATACAAGTTTTTAAAAAAAAAAAACTGCCAAATGTTAAGAAATTATTTTATTTTTGAAAATTGTAAGCTTTAGCTAGACAGTAGTTGAAGCTGGAGTTGCAAGGGGCTATGCATTTAGAAGGGGACAGGTATTGTTCTATTTCAATGTCTTATTGATAGGATTGGCATCCCTACAGTCAGTACAGCCTGCCAAAGCCAAAGATGCAATGGAGCCAACATCTTTGACTGCTTCCTGACCTACTGATGTTGGAAAATTTGAATGTAAGTCCTAAAGGGAATGGTATAGATGATATTTTTGGGAAATGGAGGGATTTATGAGAATATTAAAGCTCCCCTTTATGACTCTTTTTATTGGCTCATTTCAAGATGTTTTAAAATATCATTAATACTTAACATTGTTGTCAGTGCACAGTGTCTATTTTCATATATGTAGGTTGGAAATTGAATGTCCCACAAGACCTTCTACTCTGCTCTGCACATGTAGACACCGTTTTTGAGAAGTTCTGGAAACTTTAAGAGGCAAGATACAGCGGGAAGAAGTGGGTCATTTGGGACAAGTCTGTAGGGTCTATTATGCCTGGCCCCATCTGATCTCCATGCCCCTCATGTGAATTTGTCTCTCCAGGAACTCAAACAATCACAACATGCCTATGTTTTCTACATCACCAGGGAACAAAACAATGTACAAAGCAAACCCATAGTCCCTGACATTGGTCCTGTCAGATATTTTCTAATAAGAATGAGAGAATTAACTAATGTGACATCTTCATACAGTAAGAACAAACAAGTATTTTACTAGCTTTATTCAAGAATTCTATATGAATTTTCTTAGTGAAATCAGTGTCGAAATTCTAAAATATGTATACTTCAGAAGGAAAATTATTACTGAGTGTGAAATGTTTTATAGACAAGAAACAATATAATACCACTTCTCTAAAGAAATATAGACATGTAAACAGAGCCCTATAAAAATCACTTAAAGTCATACTAAAATAAAATTAAATCATGTCTTTAAATATTTTCATTTTAAGTAACAGACGCAACCTTCAAAAATTATTAAATGTTAAAACACAGAGCAAAGAGGAAGTGTAACGTCGAGCACAATAATGATGGAAATCACACTTTATATTCACCTGCTGTGTTTTCACTCACGGTTTCCTGTGCCATTTCTGTGTCAAAGGTGATTTTTCTTAAATATTCGGAGAAAACTTTGAATATTTCCTAATAGTAACTAATACATATTTTGTAAATATACTTGGATATGATTTCAGATTAACAAATTGACAAATTTATGAAGATTCTTTGTCTTCTGTGGGAGGATCTCAGCTCCTTTTTGAGCATCAATTAGGATCATGAGGAAAAAAGGCTTTAGGCATAGATAGGAGAAATGAGCCATCCCTGGGATGAGCTGTATGTTAAATAAACCATTCTCCACATCACAGCCTCTTCTGTACCTAGCTGCGAAATCCTGCTGTGGTAAAATCTCATTGCACTTCTGTTCCTGAGCCAGGTTCTGCTCTGGGCTTTCTGGATAACAGTGGGACAGGATGCCAAGTCTGCTAAGCAATTCAAAGCCCACGGGGCTTTGTTGACACGGTGTCTACTCTGGTTGGAGTGTGTCATAGCAGGATTTTGTCCATGGTGGAGGCACAGCAAGGAGCCAGCACTGGTTGATATTGAATCACACACTGTGGGTTTTCCTTAAACATCCTGTGTGGTTCTCTGACGGCATCTACCAGGTATTTGGTTAATGCATTAAAGAGAAACAGAGAGAGAGAGAGGCTCAAACACACATATGCACAGAATGGGTTAAAATCTCTTCATTTTCAACAGCTAAAGAGTTTATATTCCCTGAATGCTGTGGTGTTAGTTGGGAGGACTGGGCAGTCTATGGGGCCTCTGGTAGTGGATCAGTATTTATCCCTAGTGTACAAACAGACTTTGGGAGCCCATTCCACATAGAGGGATACTCTCTCAGCCTAGACACATGGGGGAGGGCCTGGGCCCTGCTCCAAATGATACGACAGACTTTGAAGACTCCCCATAGAAGGTGTCACCCTTCCTGGGGAGCAGAAAGGGGATGGGATGGGGGTTGGTGGTGGGGACAGGAGAGGATTAGAGGGTGCAGAGGAATTGGGATTGACATGTAAGACACGCTTAACAAATTTAAATTAAAAATAAAGAAAATAAAAAGAAGTTTGTATCTCCATGAATCGGGTATATGCAGCCTCTTTCTGAGCATCCCTTCGATCCCACCGACCTTCTGTGTAGCTCATGCTGGCCTGGAATTCATGGAGGTTCGCCTGCCTCTGCTTCCCAGGTGCGGGCATTTGTCAGAGTGCATGCATCTAAAAGCAGATCCAGTATAGGTCAGAAGACCTCATATATGATCAGTTTCTGAAACTCAGATATCCAGCATCTGATAAGATTATTAAATAAGAAGCACTTTACATAATAGAATTGACCAGATTATACCAAATATTGCATGGTAACTTCAAAATCATTTTACTATTCATTGTCTAACTTCATTTCTGATGTAGTAGATGCCTGTTAAACGCTCATTGACCGAGTAAATGTGTTCTGTACATTGGATTTCATTATATGAGCTTGAATGTATCTGTCTGCTGTTGAGAGAGTATCTTGTATACCCAAGGACTGAAAATAATATTTATTTACTCCAGATAGTTAAAGAGAACTGCTTATTCTAATTTTCTAAGTGAGAGTCTATTAAATTACCAATTGAAACCTTTCCATCTATCTCTGCCTTCCATATTTTGTTTCTTTGCTGGTTTAAAAAAAAAAAAAAAGGAGTGATTTAAGAAACATGTTACTTCATTATTAAAAGTTATGAATAAAAAGGTTTAAAATTTTAAATTGTAATTGAAGTACATGAGAGCTTTGACCGACTGAACGTGATATAAGGAAGAACTTGGTCCTCTGCCTGGTCACAGAAGACGCCCAACTGTAGTGGGATATTCACTGTGTCTGCTTCTGAGGCACTGCCCACACCCATTGAGGGGTGGAGCCAGGGGCGGAAGTGACCTGTGGGGCTTGGTCTCAGCAGGAGGCAGAGAAGGCTCTCTGGTGGGACACGGAGAGAGGAGCATCCAGTTCTAACTGCTGTGTTCATCTGTCTGTGTTGTGAGTTGTTTCTCCCTTAATAAACATCTATTCCGCCTATTTGTTTATCCTGACCCTCATTAAACCGCAATACCCAACAGTGACTGATGAGACGGATTCTCTCTAGGTGTCTGCAGACCTGTGAGACTCACATTCTCTTTCATTCGACTTTCCTTTTCCCACAGCACAGTCCAGTCAGCTGTGCCCTGGGAATGCGAAATGGATGAGCATTTGTCACTGCACTCCTGAATCTTGTTCTCGTTTCTGACTAGAATGGTGTGAAGGGCCCAGACTCATGGTTCACTATTCAGTGTGCAAATATATATATGTGTATATATATATATATATATATGTATGTATGTATGTATGTATGTATATATATATATGTATATATATATATGTATAATATATATTCTACTGGTGACACTGTTGTTCACACATATTGGGAAATGTGGATTTCTGATGCTGAAATGTTGACTTGTTTTATGGATTTACTTGTGTAAAATTGAGACTCTGACTCTGTTCTTCAGTGGTGTTACTGATATTCAATATCTCTCTGAAATTATATTTTTGATGAAAAGTTATGATAGTTTCTGTCTTTTTTCTTTCTTTCTTTTCTTTTTACTTTCTTTTTTTTCTGAGACAGGGTTTCTCTGTATTGCTTTTAAGTCTGTCTTAGAACTAGCTCTGTAGACCAGGCTGGCCTCAAATTTGCAAAGATTCACCTGCCTCTGCCTCCAGAGTGCTGGGATTAAAGGTATGCACCAGCTTTTGTCACATAAAAAAACCCATTTTAAATAATTCAGTTAATTACAAAACAGCTCCTCTCTTTTCATGCCATGCTTCCGTGAAAGACAACTCAGAAGATAATTATTGAGTTCAAATAGACTTTTGCATAGGCAGCAAGGCCCATTTCAACTCACCTCAGAAATGTTTTGCTTTTCATACTCCTTTAAGCCTTTAAATAAATATTTGCAAAGAACATCAGCTTAATGAATATATATGTCTTCTGTTCAGAGTACAGCCTGGTTCCCCAAGAGCTGACAATACTATTTATTTTCTCCACACAGCCAAAAGCAGTGGTGACTCAGGAGTTCCCACAAGAGAGAGAAAGACGCACCAACAATTGCCCAGGAGTGCAGCAAGTTTGAGCATAAGCTGGGAGGCCCCATCGCTGTGCTGACTCCTTTCCAAGGACGCAATCACCACATCCCTTTACTCAACATCCTCTCATCTTCAGGCAAATGAGCTGTGGCATCTGCTCTCTTTACTCCTAGAGGGCTTTTGTACTCTTAACAGTATGTGGGCTAAAACTGAGCTAAAAACATCCTGGTACCAGTAATAATAATCTCTCATGAGCATTCACACACGTTCCATCAAACAGAAAGTACAGAAAGCTCATTTTAATAATTCTGTCATAGAGTGTACAAGGGATAAATCCTCCTTTCACCTGTTAGTAGGCTGTGAGTCCCTCCTGATGGAATGGCATAAATACACAGTATTCATGCGGGGGAGGCCCTAAGAACTAATGATGACAAAAGTCCTTCTGCTAGTTTCGAGAAAGATCATTCTGGACCCAAAGAGCAGGAAATGGACTGAGATTTTGCGTAACCTACTTTGCATCTTCCTCTGAAGTCATATGAAGTTACTATTTCTGAAAACAATAGTTAAAAGGCTCACAGTTGAGTGAGGAAGGAAAATAAACTATTAGAAGGCTAACGCACATGTGCCAGTTAGGATACAGGCACTGTCATCATCCTGGCTTCAGCAGCTGGCTCGCCCCGTGTGTGCAGATGTGTGTATGCACACTTGCATGTGTGCACGTGAAAGGGTCTGTATTTGTGTGTGCCTGAGTATGCAGGCATTGCACATGTATGTTCATCTGTGTTTATTTACATGTATGTGTGCTTGGGTGTGCATTTGTGTGCTTCAATGTGTATGTGTGTATAATACATGTTTGTTTTATATGCATTTATTTGTGTTTATGTGTATGCATGTGCTTATGTGTATTATGTATTTGTGTATATTCATGTATAAGTATGTATGTATATGTGTACATGCATGCATTTTGGGGTATGCACTTGTATAGTTCATGTTTATGTATTGTTTTTTGTGTGTATATGTGTATTTGTATACATATATATAGACTTAAATTTTATGTGTATGCCAATGAAGGCACCTGCATTTGTGTATGTGAATAATTATATGCCTGTTTTCTGAATCATATACATATGTATGTTTCTGTATATTCATGTATATGTGTGTATATGCATGTGTTTCCTCATTTATCTGAATGTGTATACATTTATGTGTGTATTTATATGCTTGTGTATTAGTGTGTAGTGTATGAACTTATGAGTATCCATGTATATGCATGTGTATTTGTAGTTCAGTATATGTTTGTACAGTGTACATTCCAACCTACGCATTCACACACAAACAAAAGCCACAAAGTGTAAGAAGGTGAAACAGAAGCAAATTAATAGTGTACAGTGAAACGACTATAGAGACAAGCGAGGCTACACATGGAGATGACGATGGCATTGTTTCCATGGTGTCTGTTTGAATCAATGTCTGTCTTTGTCGATGTGGCCTTGACCAAAGCAATGTCAGACTAATAGCGGTAACCTGAAGTATGTGTCTGAGTAGATGGTACCTTGTGACAACTGGAACAAGGATAATGAGTTCCCACGTACATTTCTTACTGACCACTTATTAAATAATACTGTATAAAAATCTAGAAATAGGATTTAAGGTTTGAGCTCTTACAGGCCACGTCAACTGACATTATCAATAATTAATAATTTTGATTTTTCCATTAGCCATCCTCCTCGGTACTGGATATGCAATCAGTCTTTCCAACCCACAGAAGCAACAAATATTTAAGCAAACAACAGGTAGAGCTGGAGCAAAAGTGTTCTTACCTAATCACCTTCTCATTGGAAGAAATCATTCATTCATTAAATACTGTTATTCCCTTAGTGGTTTATTAATTCATTAGCACTAATTGTATGATTTTCAATTATGAGAATTGTTCTAGAAGATGAGATATGCTTCAAGCACAGTAAGTTATGAATGCCTAAATTATTATAGCCTTTCACCATAATAAAATGATTAAATTTTAAATTAAAGCAAAAGGAAATGAGAACACAGTTTTATATGCATAATGCAAACTAGCCAAATACAACTATTTGTAAATAAGATGAGTAGAGAACAGGACTTGGCTAATATGTGGCAACATCAGATTTAGAAAGCGCTTTCTAATATATGAATATAAGATGAAAAAGAATTAACTGAATAATAACTCACTAAAGGCTTCATAGATCATATAACTAATGCAAAAAGTAAAAAAAAATAACATAAGTAATGAGAGGGTAAAATAAAGTAAATATAAATAACAACTCACTAAAGGTTTCATAGATCTTATAACTTAAAGCAAAAAGTAAAGAGAAATAACATATGTCATGAGAGTGTAAAGTAAATATAAATAATAAAACTGGTGATCATTTTCAAAGAGATTATTGGACTATAAGATTTCATGTAGTGAAATATTGTATTATTGGATATCTGCGCGCACACAAGCAAAATTAGTACGGAATATTGTATATCTGGGTGATGGAAATTAATTTTGCTTTGCTATATTAGGGGTAGGTGTGGTAATGGTGGATTTAAGAATAAACAGTTGACCAGTCAGGTTTCTTTGTGATACTAAAGGTATACAAGGATCCTCAGTCATGTTCAAATATTTTCTAACATTGAGTTTCTACAATTCAGTGAAAGGAATCTTTATTAAATATCTGAAGTCCTATAATATTCCTAGAAATACTATTTACATTGTTGACATAAAGTATGTGATCCTTGTGTCTTATTCCTTTGATATATGATGTATATAATCTGGAAATAATTCCTAATATCAGGCATTTTTTTAAACAGTTGTGTTTTATACTTTTCTTTCTCATAAAAAAAATGCATCCTCTTTTCATGAAAAACACTTCCATACAATCAGTTTTAACCAGGGAAAGTCATTAGTCAAAGGGTTTCTAGCTATGGGTCTCATTAGAAATGCAGAACACTAAAACAAGAAACAGAAAAGTACATTCACAAGTTAGAATTGCAATTCAGCAGAATAATTCTTCAATCAGTTTTCTAACCTCACTAAAGCTAGCTATGAGCTTTAACCTCAATATACAGTCATGAATTACAATTGTCATAAATTAAAATATATTGAAGACTATGTTTCTTTTGCATTGCTGAAATTTGAACTAAGGGCTTTGTCCAGGCTGCTCTAAGCATCACATTTCCCAACTTGTGCATTATTCAAGCAAAATCTTACTGACATGTCAGAAACACAGTCACCTCACCTTGCAAGTAACAGCATTTATACAATTTAAATTAATTTCCTGTGGTCTCAGAACTGAACTCAGGGTCTGTCCTCCAAACGGTTTGCCTTGATGTATCACAATCCTCTGTGTTTTCTTTATTAACTTTTATTTAAATTAAAAGCAATCTTATTTTATATACTAATCCTAGTTTTTTTTTCTCCCCATCTTCCAACTCCCTGCCACAAACTCGTGGTGAGGCCTCCAAAGTCTGCCACATCATTTGGGGCAAGACCTAGGCCCTCCCCCATGTATCTAGGCTGAGAGAGTATCCTTCCGTAGGGAATGGGCTCTCAAAAACCATGAATGAACTACGGATAAATACTGGTTCCATTGGCAGACGCCCCCATAGGGGGTCCAGGCCTCCCAACTGGCACCCACATTCAGGGGGAGTGATTCCATCTTATGCTAGTTCCCCAGTTGTCAGTCTGGTGTTCATGAGGTCCCCCTTGTTCAGGTCAGCTGTTTCCTTGGGTTTCCCCAGCATGGTCTTGACCCCTTTGCTCATCACTCCTCCCTCTACAGCTGCATTCCAGGACAGTGGCTCAGTGAATCTTCTTTGATTTATCAAAGCTTTTTCCTAACTGTTAAAGCCACCATGAAAAATTAAGCTCAAAATTCTATCTATCTATCTATCTATCTATCTATCTATCTATCATCTATCTTCTTTCTTTCTATGTATCATTTATAGTTTATCATCTCTAGGTATCTGTCTTTTATTGAGCAATTGAAATTCACCTTCCTTTTATGTTTAATCTACATACATAGTGTAGGGTAAAAGGGCCAGCAAAAAACACACCCTGTCCCTGAAACCAGAGCCAGTAAAAGAAACTCACTTTGGCCCTAGAAAGAGAGCCAGTGAAAGAAAGACACCCTGGCCTTGAACATAGATCCAGTGAAAGAAACACGTTGTCCCTGAAACCAGAACCAGAGAGAGAGAGAGAGAGAGAGAGAGAGAGAGAGAGAGAGAGAGAGAGAGAGAGAGAGAGAGTTGGGAGGTAGCCAGGACCCCTTTAAAAGGGAATGCAGTGAATGTGCAAAGGTGGTATCTTAGAGGCTGTAGCTGAGGACATATCCTGTGAGAACTCTAAGGATAGGCCAGTACAGATGCCTGAATGCTAACAGTAGATACAGCCACTCTTTCCCTCCACAGCTGTAGGTATAGCCTGACTTCCCAACAAGTCAGGGTATCTCTCCCTCTGGAGCTTTAACACTTGCACCTACTGTCTATCACCTATCTATATCACCTTCTATCTATAAGTGATCCTTATAGCCTGTGCCCTTCTACCATCCCTGTCTGTTACGGCAGGTTCCTCCCCACCTGCCTCCCGGTCCTGCCGCCAGTCTGAGCCCTCAGCCGCACCAGCCCCAAATAACACTCAGAGACTCTGTATTTGATACAATCCTGTTGGCCAGTTACCATTATTGTTTATGGGCTAGCTCTGCCTTAATTATTAACCCATTTCTACTTATCTAAGTATTCCACGTGGTCGTCTTATCCGGGAGCCGCGGCAGGCGTCCTGCTTCTTCCCTGGGCTACATCTCAACTCCTCCTACCCACTTCCTCTTTCCTCCTTGTCTCCTAGCCCCACCTATCTTGCTAACTCATTGGCCACAGAGCTTTATTAACCAGTATGAGAAACATATATACAGAATAACATCTCCCATCACCTGTCTCTCTGTCTGGCATGTGTGACTCCTTTGAGTCTTACTACAATGCTCTCCTTTCTAATTTGCTTTTAGAGTTTTAGCGACTGTTCTTTCCTATAATTACTTTTCCAATCATATGCTAATTCTAGTCTCTCCTAATGTGCATTGTTTACAATGTAATGGTTTCTCATATTTCTAAAGCTGTTTAAGGCATATACACAGCATGTATTTCTGGTAATTAAGAACTCAGGCTTTATTTCTACAACAGCTATGTCTCTTGCTTCATGAAAACAAATTTTATGAATGCACATACCATTTTAGTCAGAAAAAGTGTTCTTTCAAAGGTTTGCACTAACTAGCACAGCTCTTAGAAATACACTGTGAGTCCTCAACCCTACACAGAGCACTGCAGGCAACTAAGAGATTCTGAGTATGGGAGAAATGGTTTTTTTTGGGGATAGGCACATGAAATGGTCATGCAAAACCAAATGGCCAGTGTGAAAATATACATACAGGTAATGTCATACAGATACAACAGCCTGTATTATGAATCTATGCATATGCGTATATGTATACATGCAATAAGAATTAATGAAAAACTAGGCCATGAGTTTGAAAGACAGCAAAAGGGAGAAATGATATATTATCATTCAAAAAACAGAAATAAAAATGCACATGGTTTAAATAAGCAACACACATATTGTCAAAGGCTATGCTAGTGTATTACAACTGTAGCCCACACCAGTTGTAATTAGGTAATGTTTGCTTTGATGCATAGCCTGAAATCCTGAGGTGCAGAGGTGTATTTGATTAGCTTTACTGATCTTCTGGCTGCTTTTTAACCAAATACAATTTTTTCACATGCTCTATGGAAAATATCTTAAGCTACTTTGCTTCCGCAGAAGTGTGGCAACTCCAAGTAGCTAAGCTTTCAAATTTAGCATGATAATAGCTTTGTTTTCAGGAATATATTCTCTGTTCAATAATGCAGTATAAGGTCACATTTTCAGATGCTAAGTCACAGAATATTTATTCTAAAATCTTGACAAGTTTGACTTTTCCAGAAAAATGTACATCCATGTGAAAACGGGTGGACTGTGGAAAATATGTCTTCGTTCATTTTCCAATTGTTTAATAACCCTTACATTCTTAGTTTACTCTTATAAAAACAGGTTCGAACATTACATAATTTTAAGGTCAGTTTCCATTCCTAATGCCAAGAGAAAGTGCTGCTGATAGAATTGTTTTATATTTCACCACTCGTTGTTTACATAACTTGGTAATGCAATGATGTAAAATTGTCGAGAACAGTGGAGTGTTTACTCTGCTTATCTGTTCATCTTTTCAACATGGTAGCATCACTTAACTTCAAGACAACACTCGCAGGACTCCACTGAGTTCTCTTTTTATGGTCCTGGGCTGAAATAAGCCAGGAAAAAACTCAGATACTATCTGCTCACCATAGATTATGTGCTGGCTAGTTTTATGTCAACTTAACACAAGCTAGAGTCGCTGGTGAGTATGGGGGCTCAATTTTATAGTGTGTAAGGTTGGGCTGTAAGCACACTCGTAAGGCATTTCGTAATTAGTGATTGATGGTAGCTGGCCTGTATGCGCCTGCCCTCGCCAGCAAGGATCCTTTAAACATGTTGCTTCTGGCCCGCAGGGAGAGAGAGTGAGAGGGAACCCCTGCAGAGGCTTAAATACCCTTGAACTAACCAACCCCAGTGAGCCAAGTGGACCCTGCAGATAGGCTACTCTAAAGCAGAAGCAGACAGGGTGAACAGACTTAACCAATTAAGGGCTTGTTTACCCAGAGAATGGGTTACTGATATATTTCATTAAAAAAAGCAAAGTCTCAAATAGGGCATATTATACAGAAGTGCTGAAATAGATTTTAGATTTTAAAATAAAGAATTATTACACACAACACTGAGGGAAAATAGGGCAAATATTAAAAGTAGAAAATTATTAAGACCTCTATGCCACAATAAAAACAGAAATATTCTGTTTTGCTGCTTCAGAAATCTGTGTTCCAAGAGGATGCATAAAACCTTGGAATTCAACCAGCATAAAATCTCATAGCTACACTTAAGTTGTTTTTCAAAGCTATCTTGGGAAAATCACAGCCTGCATTGCAGTCCTGATTCAAGGCCCAGAAATATTGAATGCCATCTCTTCCTCCTCTAAAATCACAAATTACTAATTCAACACTGTCCATGAAAAGTATGGCCAAATGCCTGTTCCCATACCTCTTCAGAACTAGGTGGACTGATGGGAGATGTTATTCTGTAAATATGTTTCTCATACTGATTAATGAATAAAGCCCTGTTGGCCAATGGGAGATCAAGATAGCAGTGACTAGGAGACAAGGAGGAAAGAGGAAGTAGGGAGGAGGAGTCAACATGGAGAGCTCGGAGAGGTAGAACACCAGTCAGCCCCTCTGGCTGGTAAGATGAGCCACGTGGAAATACTTAGAATAGTAGAAATGGGTTAATAATTAAGACAGAGCTAGCTGATAAACAATGATAGTAACTGGCCAACAGGATTGTATAAAATACAGAGTCTCTGCATGTTATTGGGGGCTGGCATGGCGGCAGAACCAGACTGGCAGCAGGGAAAAGCCTGCTCGTAACAGTGGACCAGTTATCCAATTCATCCATCCTGCTCAGCCTATTTAACTAAAGGACTAATAGCACTATGCTTTTCCTGGTAAGTGACTTAGAAGTAGGAATTGATTCATTTTTCCCAAACTTCAGAAAGAAATCTCAGGTGCTGTGACGGTAAGATTACGGAAAGAACTCTAGGGAGGAGACCATGAATCTAAGAGGTGGTTACCTATGCAGGCTCACCATGGGGAATTAGAATGACCACAGCATCCACAAAGTCCTTCTGAAGATCCAAGGATTAGGACACGTGACTGCACGTGTTTGCTCTTGAGACAGAATCTTAACTGAGCTTAGGTGTGAAACTTCAAACAGCCCAGCTAGAAACAGAGCAGCACGCTCCAGGTGCTTTCCTCAGAGTCCTGGCAGAGCATGGATTTGACAAACGTCTCCGCTCAGTCAAACAGTTGCTTCCTGGACATGGCAAGACCTTGGCACACATGAACTCAGCAGATGTGCAAGCCCTGTCCAAGATCAAGCTAACCAAAACCCCAGCATTGCTGGGAAGGTACTCATGAGGTCCTACTCCCATCTGAGGTACTATTGACAATCAATGGCCTCTGGAAGAGGGAAAATTAACTTTCTTCAGGGAAGTATCCCTGAAAGACTAAACATGGGTATAGTGGATGCCTCTATACCCATGAACAAATTGGCAACATAATGTGGATTCAGTGGATTAAAAACTGAGTATGTGAAATTGGGAGAGAAACATTATTGGAAGATAGAGGAGGAATTGGATGTAAATAGCGGGTGCATTTGATCAAAATATTATATTAATAAAAACTTAAACAAGATTATTATAATTGTTAAAATGTGACAGATTAAATCTTTATCTATTCTACGTTGCTCTCATCTCTTTTGGGTTAGTGAGATGAGCAGGGAATTTTCTTCTCTGGGTAGTAGGAACAAAAGTGGGTCTAAGAACCAAGCATGTAGTTCCTGAACCAGACTTAGAGATGTTGACACTTCATCCCCACCTATGCACATAAACTCTACATATCTGAGCTTCCTCTATGGTATTTAAATGGGACTTTTAAATTTGATGGTAATGTCCATTGTTAGGAAGAATATAAAGCAACATCTCTCAAATTTAAGGTCTTTGACCTGGAGTTTATTTGGGAAAGGGTTGCCCTGGTAATCTGGCCTGGGACCAATGCACAATAGTACCCTGATTAAGAACGATGGTGGCTTCTCTTATGCTCCCTCTCATGGTAAAGAAACTGACCTTTCCCCAAAATATTAAAAACTAACATGAAGCAAAGTGAACTGAAATATAATGAAATACATCACACACACACACAAACACACACACACGCACACACACACACACACACACACACACACACACACACACTAGCTGGTGAGAAGGAGTTTGTCAACAGGACTTGGAGAGGGAGGAGGAGAACACAATGATGCTACATTGTGTTCGAGTAAGAAACTGACAAAAGATATTGCAAATTAAAGACAATGTAAAGTGCATATACAATTCACTCTGCTCTCATCTCATGCCAGTTTTCATGAATTCAACCTCAAAAGAACTATCAATATATCTCCACCATGGCTGTATCAACGCTAACATGTCTTTCCCTTCTCTGCTTTTCACACCAGGAGTCCCTTCTCTCCCTTCTCTGTTTTCCCATCTGCTAAAATTCAACGACCCTTGCAGCTTTTCTGGTCATAGATTTTTTTTTTTGGTCCCTTTATAGATTTCAATAAGCAAGTCTCTTGGCCTAAAGATCTTTTTCTTGACCACGGCATTTAAATGAATAAATGTTTCATTCCTGTGTCACAAACTTCCTAATGCCCTTCTATTTCTATTTGATGTTTCCCATTGATGTTTCTCTGAATTTTTGTTTCTCTGCAGCTCTTTGTTAGAGTTGTTTGAGACTCCATAAACAGAATCCCATGCATTTCTGTGCACATTTGACTTTGAAAGACACAGTGAAGCGGGGAAAAAAAACCCTAAAACTTCTCAATTCCAACAACATATGCTTGTGAATTTCCCACAATTCCCTTAGCGCTCAGTCTTCACTAGAAACTGTGATGAAGTGTTTTTGAATACCCCAGGATTGGGGCTGTTTGCTACACAGATAAGCACTTTTGCATGTGATTTCCAAAATTGCTTTGCAAATATCAAGTCCCACTTTCTGTAGAAGAGTGCAAGTCACAATGACACACTCTAGTGCCTGATCTGTTTCCTAGGCTGTCACTGTGTCATACGTTGTGTCTTGGCCAGCAACACAAACTGAGCCACACATGCTTCTGTAAAGAAGACAAAATAACCTCAACATTTTGAGGATGTTAAGGGTAAAAAATAATGTTCAACAAATAGAAAATGCAAGATACCTGTTAGTTTTGCAATCATCTCTCTGTTTCATTATTAAGATATATATCATGACACCACATTCTTGAGTCAGAATTGGTCAACCTGGTTTTACTCATATCCCAAATGAGAAGGGAGCAGTGTAAATGTCTGCAAAACATGTGTTAAAAAACACTGATCATCATCTGGAAACCATCTCCGAAAAGGAAATACCATTTAACAAACTAAGTAAAGTGAATACTGTATTTTGTGACTTTGACACTTTAAAACATGAAAGCCTGCGGGTGGTTGTTGGCATCAAGGGAAACAATTTTAGTTATACAATGATAAACCAATGTGTCCAAAGGGATTTATTTTGAAATGAATAGGTCTAGATGGTGAAAAAAAAACCCAACATACTATTAATTAAGTAGTTGTCTTATTGCAGCTTATTATCGCATTGAACGTTATTTTTCCATTCTCATGATATTTAGTTCATATTTAGTCTTTGTAGAAAAATAGAAAAATAAACATATGTATGGATTAGAATCTTAATGCTTTGGTATCTGTTGTAGGATCATACCATCTCCATAGCCATAACCATCACCATCACATCACATATCTAATTGAGGAGAGCTTCCATGATCTGTTGCTTATAAAAAGTATGATTCTGTTTCTCTATTAGCAAAGAGAAATGTAAAGGAATCAATGTTTTCTTTAGGAACTTAACATTACACTATGGACCTCCTATTTAACTGCAATAGTCAGTGCAGGAGAAAATGAAGAAAACATTCAAACTGTTGCTTTCCTCAATTTACATATGACTAAGGATTAGCCACAAGGCGCAGAGGTGGAATTATGTCAGTGGTAAAACACTTGCGTAGCATAAGCAAGCTATGGCTTCAATCTCCAGAAGCACAATGCAAAAGACAAAAGCCAAGAAACAATAGGCTTTTGTGGGGATTTCTTTGCTTAAATTGAATGGAATTACTTATCAACAATTTGTTTAGCACTTGTAATTTACCATAAATAAACAATACCAGGTCTTAGTCAAATAATCCCATTAATATAAAACGCAAAGGATCCAGGACATTTTAGGTGTAGCCTAGTATTCCAAATTCCAAAATTCGTATGTTATGGTGACATATCCAATCCACAAATCTTGGAGCCACTGCCCCCATCTCATTCCCTAATTTTAGTACTGAAAACAAAACCTAGTACCAGTGCTGTGCACAGAGCTGCTTGCCATCACCCTTTATTTTCTCTTTAACCTAGTCCAGAGATTCATATCACTAGTACTCAAAATCCATAAACATGCGGTATGGTGGACATTCATCTTCATTCAACAGTGAACTGACTTTGTAACAAATACCAGGGTCAATTGCAAACTGATTTTCATATTCCTCTGTTGTAAGGAACCATAAAGAACATTGTTTCATAAGATTGCTAGGGACATGAATGAGATTTTTTGAAAAACTAGAAATTATTGCACATACTTGTTTCTTCAGTTCGTGTTACACAGCTCAACACCACATTGAATTTAAATTTTGATTAGGAGATGATAAAGCTCTTTTAAGTGTTGTATTAATGCACCAACACAAATTACATTTGTTCAAATATTTGATTTTTTCCACTGTATCTTTTTATTATTTCTTAATGTCATGGACTGTATTTCCTTTCTTTTTCCTAAATAGGATCTTAACTGGTTACTTTCTACTTCATGCTTGCTGGCAAGTGTGAAAACCAATAGTATGTGTTTAGACTGATATGTGACACACAAATTGAGATACTGATTTGTTTTTATAATTGACAGCTTTATCTTTTGCAATTTCACTACCCAAAAACTTGGTCTCATGGGCCCTAAGTTTTGTGCAATACTAATTGATCTACCTTGTCATTTCTAGTCTTTGCTCCCTTTTATTGCATTCTTCATTTCATCATTGATCAACCTATTTTTAGTCACAGTACCAAACAGGCACTGCAGTCTGAAAGTCTGAGTTGTGCAATTTGCAAATCCAACAGAAATATGTGTAGCAGTAGACCAATAGCAGAATCTGCTCACAGACTGTGTATCTAATTACATGCTAGCGACAGCCTGCCTGTTTGAGGCTCCTTTCTGTCACTCAGTCAAAAGCCTATATTGACCCTTGCCTTGAGCAAGGCAGATCCTGTGTCTTGGAAATTTAACCTGGGACAGACAAGATGCAGAGAGACTGTGTGGCATGAAGTAACTCTCATGAGGCTCAAGGATTGCTGAAGTCTAAGCTCTGGGATGAGCTTTAGTCTGAAATGAGTGTCAAAATCAATGGCATGTATTTTTACTGAATGTCACTAGGCACAAAAATCCTATGCACCTATGTGAGTGGTCTGGACATTTATCCGCAGAGAGGTCTGAATAGCTTTCAAGTATGTGGCCACATTTTATTAGAATAATTGGTTATGAATGAGTGTATTTAGTATTGAACTAGCGGGTTAGAGCTAAAATTCCAATGACATTCTATTCACAGTGATAGGTATGGGCATACTGACATTCCATTCAAGCAAGTAGAACTGATCTGTGTATAGTGCCACTGTTAGTTAAATAGTGGGGATATGTCACTGAAAATGTGAAATTCAAGCTGGAGACCAATTTTTAATGTGATCATAAGTATTTCAACTATTATGTTTCACCAAACATGAACATAAATGTGCTTTCTTCCAACTGTTCTTATTCCCTGCTCAGGGACGCTAATGGAAAAAGTTCATCCTCAGGGTATCCATTAACCACTCCAGACCCCATTGAACATACTGGTATTGCACAAATACCCATTCATCCATCACCTTGATCTCCTTTTGTCTTATTGTTCTAGCTAGAACTTCTAATGCCATATGGAAGAGATATGGAGAGAGTGGACAGCCTTGTCTTGTTCCTGGTTTTAGGGCAATTGCATTAAGTTTCTCTCCATTTAGTTTGACATTGGCTGTTGGTTTTCTGTATGTTACTTTTTTTATGTTTATGTATGTTCTTGTAATCTCTGATCTTTATCATGAAGGGTTGTTGGATTTTGCCAAAAGCTTTTTCAGCATCTAGGGAGATAATCATGTGAGTTTTCTTTTTCAGTTTGTTTATATGGTGGATTACATTGACAGATTTTCATATGTTGAACCATCCCTGCATCCCTAATGAAGCCTAATTGATCATGGTGGATGATTTGCCTGATGTGTTCTTGGATTTCATTTGCTAGTATCTTGTTATTTTTGCATCAATGTTCATGAGGGAGCTTGGTCTGTAGTCCTCTTTCTTAGTTGTGTCTTTGTATGGTTTGTGTGAACAAATTGGGAGCATGGGGAGGGGAGAGAGAGTTATGAGAAAGAGAAAGTGAGGAAAAGAGGGGAGAGGAGGACATGAGGGAGCAGGAAGACTGAGTTGGGGAAAGAATAGAGGAGAGCAAGAAAACGGATACCTTAACAGAGGGAGCCATTATTGGTTTAAAGAGAAATCGGGCACTAAGAAATGTCCAGAGATCTACAAGGATGACCCCAACTAAGAATGCAAGCTATAGTGGAGAGGCTGCCTTAAATGCCTGTCCCCTGTAATGAGATTGAAGATGACCTTTTGTGCCATCCTAGAGCCTTCATCTAGTAGCTGATGGAAGCAGAAACTGACACCCACAACTAAGTTCTGAGTGGAACTCCTGAAATCCAGTTGCAGAGAGGGAGGAGTGATGAGCAAAGTGGTGAATTCATTCTGTACACCAAGTTTACTTTAAAATTACAGAGATCAGGTTGCCTCTGCCTTCTGAGTGCTGGAATTAAAGGCGTGTGCCACCACACCCAGTTACTCTCTCCAGCTGCTCATACACACCATTGAATTGTTAGCAGTGCCTCTTAAAAGCCATGTGGGTTTTTTTTTTTTCAGCTTATGCTGAGTCAGGAACCCCCCTGAAAGGAGCTGCATAAGTCTCTGTTTGTCTCTAACAAAACAGAGCCCAACAGAGAAAAATGCTGCTATCAAGAAGCCTTGTTTGTCTCTGTTCTTTTCTTCCTAGAGCTCTTCTTAAGCTTTTGACAAGTTTTAAGTGAAATTTCTTAAGTCCATCTTGCGGTGCTACTTTGTTATGAGCAGGTTTTCCCGCCAGTCTGGTCCCACCACCGCACTAGCCCCAAATATCACAGAGACGCAGTATTTGATATAAAGCTGTTGGCCAGTTATTAATGTTTCCTATTGGCTAGCTCTGTCTTCAATATTAACCCATTTCTATTAATCTAAGTATTTCCACGTGGTCTCATCTTACCAGAGAGAGGGCCCGGACCACTGTTCTCTCAAGTATCTCTCCATGTTGACATCCTTACTACTTCCGGAATCCTCCTTGTCTCCTAGCCCCACCTATCTTGTTCTCTTATTGGCCAACAGGGTTTATACATTAACCAATAAGAGAAACACATTTACAGAATGACATCTCCCATCACCCATGAAAGGGGTCACTTGTTTCATAGAGATCTTGGACCCCAGAGCTCCAGCATTAGACTGAACCAGGCCCCATGAACAAGTATGTCAGTTAGGAAGCTTATGCGATGTATGGGTCCTGTGGTAGTGTATCGGTATTTATTCCTCATGTATGAATGGACTTTAGGAGCACACTCCACAGAGAGGGATACTCTCTCAGCCTAAACACTTGGGGAAGGGCCCAGGATTTGCCTCAAATGATGTGACAGACTTTGATGTTCCCCCATGAAAAGCCTTACCCTGCCAGGGAAGGAGAAAAGGGATGGTATGGGGCGGGCAGTGGAGGACGGGGGGAGATGGGAGGAAGTGGGAAGTGAAATTGATTTGTAAAATAAGATTGATTCTAATTTAAATTAAAAACTTAATAAAAAAAGCAAGACATTACATTGGATTTCTTAAAAAAAAAAAAGACCATCTCATCCTGTTGAAGGCTATGCTGTTAGCTATTTACTTAAAAGCAATGTCTTGTGTTGTTATTAGAACAAATAAAGATTCTAGAAAACAACAGTGAAGTAGAATATACATTTTAAAAACAATGTCTGGATTAACTTCAGTGGGGCCAAAATTACAACAACAGTCCACATTCTTAAAGGAGTAAAAGTGGGCAACGTATTTATCCACAGAAGTCTCAGCTTCTTGATTCCATGTCGGAACACCTAGAAAACAAAGACAGGCATGGGAAAAATCTACAAAACTGAAGCACAAACAAATGAGAGCAGAAGTATTTTCTGATCTGAAGACAACAGAAAGGGTCTGTTACCGTGATGCTCGTGTGTGTGTGTGTGTGTGTGTGTGTGTGTGTGTGTGTGTGTTTACTTTTGAGTACAGATACCTGCTGAAACCAGTGCTGAAGTTATAGGGTATTGTGTGAAAACAGACACAAATGATGGCTATCAAACTTGCATCCTGTGCAAAAAGTATAAACAGTATGAACTCCCAAGTTATTCCCAAAGATCAGTTTTGAAAATCTGAATGGAGATATCTTTATAAGGGTTGTCTTCACTGATTGTATTTCATACTCTAAAAAGGAAAAGATGTTTCTCTCACTCCACTGTTCAATGGAAAGTACATGTACCTGCTTTGCGTCACTCTTAAGATACATACACACTTTCATCTAAGATGATATATGGCATGAGTGCATCGGTTAGTGTAAAGGTGCCAACATATTCCCTAGGCATTAAAGGAATCCTAAATAGTGTTATATGTCATTAATTTTATAGTATTCTTTTATTTGAAATAACAAAGATGAATGATATACATAATTTAAGTATAAATACTCAGGTTTTTTTTTTTTCTAGCACATATCAATTTCATTATCTCTTTGGCACAAACCAATCATTTTTTACTTGGTTATATAATACAGTTTCTATTTCTTGAAAAAGATATGTTTAAAATTCGGCAAAATACTGAAATCTTTAAGGACCACTGAAAATAGGAAGGACATGAAAAATGAGTTCTCCTGGCAGCCAACAGCATCTATCTACCCCAATATTGCAATGAACATGACCCAACCCAAAATTATATACTTAACTAAAATATTAGGGTTTTATATTTGTGGTTTTGTTTTGTAACAATTGTATGGCTTGCAATTGTGAACAGTAACATGGGGCTGCAATTTCTAAAGACTGAAAGGCACTGGGAGCCATCTTTAAGACTTCCCATGGTATGCAAACCCAGTCAGGTTTTTCTAATGCATCTTCCTCCTGATAAATGCTGTTTATAACCAATAGAGAACCAAAGAGATCCTAAGTAAATGTGTATTTCTGGCATGAGGTTGACATGTCAAAGACATCATAGTCTCAGATCCATAGGAATGGGAAAGTTTTCCCCTGGTCAGGCTATGTAAAATGGCATGACTTCCCAGTGACCTAAGTATAGGTGCTGATAGAATGTGCACAACATATCAATGGCATCTTCTTCTTACTGGCTGGCTTTATCCTGAGAGAGTTCCCCTAAAAGACTACAGAGACGTGATAACTCACCTCCTTGTTCAGCTGTATTTCATAAACTGACAGTCATTCAACTCTATAGGCTGAGTTTCCAGGTTGCTGTTTTGCCTTCATCAGAGCTCATGGCTCACCAGATACCAGCTTTCTGTATGTGTGCCTGTCATTTATTCATTTCCTGTCAATCTTACAGCCCTGCTGTTTGTGTTACTCCTTTATTATCTGTGATTGTTTTAGTCCCTACCCATAGTGTCTAGCAGACACTGAGACTCAGACACAATCTTTCTCCTGAGGTGTGTTCTCTAAGCGTAGAGTGGAGGAAACTGTCTTCTTATACCCTGATGTCTAGTGTCTGACATAGCTAGACTTACTTTGAACTGAATAATGACAAAAGGACTTATGTGTAAAAAACTTGTTCCTTGCTTAGGCTTGTTCCCAACCAGCTCCTAAAACTTAAATTAACCCATTTATGTTATTCTACATTCTGGTACATGACTCCTTACCTCTCTCCTGTACTTTATGTCCAAATTTCTTCGTATCTGGATGGCAAGACTCTCATTCAAGATTTCCTGTCTCTGCCCAGAGGTCCCACCTGTCCAATAGCAAACATCCATACCATCAATAATATCCATAATGACATCCAGACTAAACAACCAAAACCACCCACCCCACCTCCTGGGAATGTGGACATTTTGTTTTCTGGACTGCTTTCTGTTGTCTGGGAGTGACAGCATCTTTAGGGGACCCTGAGAACATTGAGATACTGGTCAGTTCCTGGGAGAGTTAGCTGTATCATTTCTTGTCCAGTCTCTATGTGATAGGAGAGTCAGGGCTTATCCAAAGTCCTAGATCAAGTAATCTCAGAGACTGGACCATTTTAACAAGCCACTTGGAAGCTATCACGGATGTAGATTTTTAAAGAAACTATAACAGAGGCATTCTGGGAGGCTGTATTCTCTGGAGCCTTGTCTTTGTCGGGGTCTGGTCCTTTTCTTCTGAAAACACACACACTTTTAAGATTATATACCTATTGCATTAACACAAGTATGGAAATTGCAATGTGCACAAATCACATAAAAATGATACTCTGCTCTATGTTTGAGCAGTAAAAGACATCTGTCAACCCTGTAAGTCTGCTTGGACTACGTAACCAAACTGTAATATAAATTTCCATCCATGCCATATGAATGGAAGGCATGAAATAATGAGTCATGAGGACTCTGACGCCAACAAAATTTATCCTGTGTCATCCACTCTCAGAGATGCTCCCAGGTAGAGAGATCAGCATATGCATCACAGGTCTTGTTGTGTTTCTTGATTCCTTCATTTCTGTAGCCAAGATTTTCAGGAGGTCTCCCCTAGTCAAATCCGATCTTTATTAAACGTAAAGGAATCCAAACCTTTTGTTTCCTGTGAGAAGAAAAGCAAAGCTTCTCCCCCAATGCTACACATTTCATGACTTCCATTCTGAAGTTAAGACATTATTTTAATTCAGCAGTTTTTTTTTCCTGCAATCATTTCCTGCTGTCATTTTTTGTTCATTGGCATTAAAAAAAAAAAACCTTAAAGTTAATAAGGCACTATATAGGGGCCAAACATCCTATGTTAAAATATTCCCATCCCATGGCTTGCTCTTTTCATATTACTTTACTCTCACTTTAAAGATTTATTAATTTTGAACTAGTTTTCCATGATAACACCTGTGCCAAGGTGTTCTTTTTCTGGATCTTGCTTTCTGTGCACCTGCAGCCATCCAGATTCCATAACCAAGCCAGCCAGCTAGTCATGGTCCCTGTACAAATGCCCCGATGCCCAGGAGGGCCTCTTAATGGAGCCATGCCTCTGGACACCTTGAGAACAAGGACAGCCTGAGAGACTGTGGTTACTAGGAAGCCAGCTCTTCGTGTAGAACATTTCTGGGTTTTCTCAAGCCCTATGCTTGGACACAGGCTGCCACATTTGATGCCAAAATAAAGCCGGACTTTCTTTGGACTGCCAGCTCCTGCATTGCAAGTTATTATTAATTATAAACGCTTGGTGTTAGCACATTTGATGCCAAAATAAAGCCGGGCTTTCTTTGGACTGCCAGCTCCTGCATTGTAACTTGTTATTAATTATAAAAGCTTGGTGTTAGCTTAGGTTTGTTCCCAACTAGCTCTTAAAACTTAACTCATTTATGTTAATCTATGCTCTTCCATATGGCTCTTTACCTCTCCTTAGTACCTGATGTCCGAATTCCTCTACATCTGGCTGTTGAGTCTCCCATGCCAGATTCTTTCCCAGCATTCTTGTCTATGCCCAGAAATCCAACATACCCTTTTTTTCTGCATAGGTATTGGGATGTTCAGCTCTTTACTAAACCAATCCAAATATGCCTTAGGCAAAGAAGAACACATCTTTACTTAGGATGATCAAATATCCCTCAACAGTCTGGTGTTTTGTTATAAACATATTTCAAACAGATAATTATATTAAAATCTTCTTATTCAAATTACTGTGATGACATTTGAGTGGACCCTGAAGATATTTTCCAATTTCTTCCTCTTTGTCTGCCAAGGCCGTTCCGTTCTTATTTCCCCTGGCAGAGATTAAACCAAATGCATGAGAATCAGACTGCCTGAAATAGAATTATGCCTCTTTGATTTATTCTTCGACTATGTTTTAGAAATTATTCTCGTAGAGACTGCACTTTCCTTGCAGGGTTGTAAAAAAGAAGTATGTCGTTTTACATGAGGTTACACTCCTGGCGAAAGTAGGAGTGAAGCAGTTATGTTTCTTCCCCTGGATCCTTTCTTCTACCTCCTCACTGGATTACAATTACAGACAGGAGAATGTATAAATTCAGGTTCTATGCATTAAAAAATAAAGTTAAGTGTCTAACCTCAATATTCCCCTTTAATGCAGCACCTTTCCTAAGCATCTCCCATTTACTCATTTCTTGTATTGTCCACAATTTTGCCTTCCAATGACCCTCTCAATTACAAATGTGTCTTCAGGATGAAAATGTACATAGAGATTATGCCCCACCCTTGCAAGCATGCATAGGGAGGCACAGGGAGATTTATAAGGATTGAGGACAAGAGTTAGAACATAAATTTTTTTTCTGTACATTCTTTTCAATTTTCAACACACAAAACCTGCCTGAAATAAAAAAATAAATAAATAAATTACTACATCACTTGTAATCAGGGATCATGTTTATTTCTCCTAGCATGGAAAAAAGGGGGAGGAAGCACAGACTTAACAGGTCAGGCATGGGGTGAGGCAGATCTGAGGAAATCAACAGCTTAAGCTCCATGGACTGCTTGTGTTTGCTGACCAAGTAAACAGTGTTCACTACCCAGATCACCCTGCTTTCCTCCTTCTTAATTAGTTTGTTAATGAGCTAACGTTTGCAGCGGACCGTGAAATTAAAACAATGTGTTGTCTGCTGTGATAGCTAAACATTTTCTCTGGACAGATTTGTGTTTTGTCTCACTGTGAAGTCCTTTTCCTCTATTTGTAACAGAATAAAAAGGACAGCTTCAATGAGGTGCAGGTGTCTGATGGATGGATGAGTAAACACTCCCAGCATGCAGGACAATTAAATAATCTCAATGGGATCTGAGGCACATACAGGGACCACAATAACAATTCTCGGGAGACTGAGGAAGAGGGTCCAGGGAAATTTCTGTAAAGGAGCCTGGCTTAGATGGTCAGGTGACTTCAGACCTGTCCCTTGACAGCCGAGAGTACTGAGACTTTCCCTCCTTATGTCATCCGAGGAAGCTCTCCAAGCAGTTTTAAGGCAATAATAATAAAAGTTGTTGTTGCCAAGAAATTAGACAATGGAACAGTGAACTCACAAATACTTTCTCCCCCCAGCAAATCCAGAGTAGGCACTGGTTCCTAAACCACAGAGACATTGTCATGAGCTCTGTAATCCTATCTTAACCTACCATATCATATATTTCACTCTGATTTTTATTTTTAAATAATCATCCTGGGGGATGGGATGGGGAGATAGTGGATGAATGGCAGGACTGGAGGGAGAGGGAACTGGGATTGGAATGCAAAATAAGATTGTTTTTAATTTAAATAAACAATAATCCTTATAAATAATTAAATTTACTATTTTCTAAAACCTTAATCTAATAAATCTAGCCATAGGTAAATTAAAACAGTGCCAAACTTCTTCTTTTTTTTTTTTTTTAGCAATCTTTATAATTGGACTTACAATACAAACAAGCAACGTAGGGAAAACAAGCATAATATTTCATCGAAAGATGGGCTACCTGCGAATAATGCATAGCAGGATAGTGGTCATGAAAGTCAGACCCCACAGTAGTCACAGCTAGGACAATGGCATGTGATGTAGGTACTGAAAGTAGTTCATAGGAAGAAAGTAGTCTTAGCCTTGAAGGAGAGAAATAGCTTAGCAGGCACTGAGTATCCTTGCCTCTCCCAATCAAAGTAAGCACAAGAGGAAAGGGGGAGGCAAAGGCAGCCATTAATGAGACATAACAGGGTTAGCATATGAACCAAAGTGATGGAGAGGAATTAGCAAATGAACCAACCTGATCTTTGCCACAGAGAAGAGGAAGACTTAGCCCAAGCACAGAGGTTGAAAGTCAAGAGATGGAGGGGAACTCAGTGGGAGGAGGCATCAGCTCTCGAGCACACTGTAAACATTCCATTTAATGTTTGGGATCATTAAGAGCTGAAGACCTTAGTCAAATTCTGGCTTTACCTGTAAAGTTGAAGGGAAAGTTTCAGAGTTTTAGGGAAAATACGTTTTAAGTGTGGAAATAAATAGTAAAAAGAAAAGCAGCAGCAGCTGTTGTTCGCACTGAGGCGCTCATGCCAGCCTGCCCTTGGCAACAGAGCAACAGCAGGACAGCAGCCAAGGTGTGACAGTGTGGCTGCTTCCAACACTGACCTGCACATTCTCTCTATGCACATGTGCTAAATCCTCTTAGGAAAATAAGAGTCTTCTCCCACTCCCTTCTTTCACTCAGAGGACACCTCTGCACTCCTCCCTCTCTCAAAATAAACCTCTCATACATACCAGCTCTCTTACATGGTGTGGCAACATTTGGCTCCAATCTGCCAAGGTAACTTTCACCATCAAATCATTACAGGTGTCTTTCAATAAATGACTGAATGGCGGTGCCCAATTTTCGAGATACTTAAAAGGATTCAATCATTGAATAGGAAAACTGGCTCAGATTTGATAGCATCATATTTACTATAAATGTACAATGCCTCATTGAAAGATATGTAGGACCCTGGGAAACAATAGGTAACCTCTGAGGTGTGAACTGCCTACCGACGAAAAAGAATATGGCAAAAGTATACACGATCACCTCAGCTATTAAAGAACTTCCCGTGGGAAAGTCTTGTTCGTAATTCCGCATTGAAGAACCATAAATTGAGACACCGCTTGCATCCAAGGACAGGAGTCTGTCTACAATGGGGAAACAGCTCATTGTTATTTCATGGCTTGGGTTAAAAGTTTAACGAAGAACAAGCATAAAGGTGACATGTCCCCCTAGAGTACCATTCACCTGTAGTTTAAAAAAAATGCAAGCACATGGTCCATGAAGGAGGAATTCCTCCGGTGCAATGTCATTTGGAAAGCACAAAAAGCTTTGAACCTGTAAGTTAATGTGCTTGTGTTTAGATCCAGTACCTCATGCAGGGACAACACGATTAGAACTCTGTCTCTCTGTGCATCTCTCCCTTATCTCCTCTCTCTCTCTTTCTCTCTCTTTCTCTCTCTCTCTCTCTCTCTGCTCCCCCCACCTCGCTCCTCTGTCTACAGGTGCCCTGGAAACCAGAAAGGTCGCTGGATTTCCTGGAACTGAAATTATAGGTGGATGTGAACTGTCCATCTTGGTTAGAGGAACTGAACTGGCGTCCTCTATGAGAGCAGCAAGAGCTTCTCAACACTGAGCAATCTCTCCAGCCCCAAGGATCACAAAAATGAAGTTAAATTGGACTGCATAGTGCACATCGACATGAAAATAAAACACAATGACTTAGTTACTTTCCTATTCCCCTTTTAAGTCACTATGGCCACGACAATTTATGAAAGATTTTGGGGGGGGTGGCTAACAGTTTCAGAGAGTGAGTATATGGCAGTCACAGTGGGGAACATGACAGCAGGTGGGCATGATGCTGGGGGAGTATCTGGGAGCTCACATCTTGACACACACAGAGAAGACAGGGACAACTAATTGGGAATGGTGTAGACTTTCAAAACCAAAAGCCTTTCCCCAGTGACATATCTCCTCCAACAAGGCCACATGTACTAATCCTTCCCAGACACTTATATATGGCAAAGTTGAAGAGCATGATGATGAATACTTTTAAACACATTTAGAATGTAATCCTGAGAGCTGTGGGTCAGAACATGCTCTGTGTCGTGAACTTTCTGACAGGTTTGGAGAACAAAGAGATCAGTATAGTAGAGGGCATTTCCCGAGACTTGCCAGGATGGATGAAGCTTAAACTACCTCACAAAATTGAAGACTAGCATACCATAACCAAGGACTGTTAGCTATTTCATAGCACCTTCTACAGGGCAGAGCAACATCTTGGCTGAGAAGGTAAGCTACAAAATGAAACAGCCCTGGATTCTCATCACTGTGCTGTGCCTTTTCTTTCCAACACAAACCCCATCAAGACACAACATTTGCGCCTCACAATACAGTATTTAGAGTTGCAGTTAGAAATCACTATGGAGACTGAGGCAAACCTGAGTATCCATGTGACAGACTTTCTGAGATATTTAAACAAAGCACAGAGGCCCAACCTTGGTGTGAATGTTTCAATCCCATGAGCTGTGGTCCTGTGTATAATACAGGAAGGAAGATGAAAACGTTATGGTGTTTCCCTGCCTGGTTCCAGAGCTGCCCTGCACCAAAGAAGCACATGAAACGTATATTAATGTTATTGTTGACCAGTGACTAGCATTTTTTTTTATTGCCTAGCTCGCTAGTTTTGTCTTAAATTTTAATTCATTTTTATTAGTATTGCCATGCACCTGTGGCTTACCCAGTTATGCCCAGCATGGTGTTACTCCTCCAGCAGCCTACATAGTGATGGCTCAGCTTCTAAGCAGAGAAGAGAGCGATTTCCTATTCGTCCCTGCTTATATTCTGATTCTGCCCAGCCCACTTCCTGGGATGACCCCTCTTTGCCTACACTTCCCAGAATCCTCCACGTCTACTAGTACTACCTATCATCCTACCTGGCCAATCAGTGCTTTATTCATCAACCAATGAGAAACACATATATACTGATGAACGTTCCCCACCTGAGGGTATAGAGCCACCATTCATTTCTCTCTACTGGGTTGTTTGAATTTCAAGTTCGTTTAGAATCCAAGCTTCAGCAGACTGAACTTTGACTGTAACTAGGGAGGTTCTTAGAATTAATTCAAAACAAACAGTGAAAATAAGACGTGAAAAGTGTGTAGTTTGGTGAGAAAGAGATCTTGTCTGAGTTTTTTAAAGTATGGGCAAAGTAGATCATATAAAGCAACCATAATTCTTAGTTTAACTAAATTGTCATTTAAGGAGATCAGGAACATTGCACGAGGACATTGAGACAGGTGCCATGTGGCAAAATGCCACCCATTTAAGTTATACATTGTAATGATATTTTAAGACATTTCATTTGTGAACTGAAAACCTGAATAAAGAGAAGCTCTAAGACTCTATTCTGGAGCGGGGCTTCCTAAGGCATTGTTTCTCTAGTTCAACCAGATGTGCTGTGTGAGAGAACATTGCCTCTGGAGTCTACAGAAAACAGCTTCGATTAGCAAGATAATTTTGGCAAGAAGAAGGACAGAGTGAGGGACTCATAAAGGCTTGCACCAAAGTTCCAGAAAACTGCTTATCCCATACTTCAAGGTTGGATTCTCAGCATACAAATCCTGAGTAGTCTGTGCTCAAAGTTGTGAGGGAGATGCATGAGTTGCAGTGAGTATCCAGAATGCCAAGGATGGCAGAAACAAGGAATGTCCACTTAAGACAGCTGTGTGTATCGAGGAGCTAGCCCCAGAGAAAGGTGACAAGTGCCAGGGCAACAGAGCTGGCTAGTCAAGGGTTTTCAGCGTTTTTAACACCGTAGAGTTTCCCACTGGATTTTGTTCTTGCTATGTGTGGCTCTCTTGCATCAAGTACCCTGTTCCTCCTGTTTAGAAGCAGAATATTTCCATCATTACTTATTGAAGTGGAGGATCTGCTCTTTGATTTTACAAGGCCCATAGATAACAGACAACCTAAAGTCTCAGAGGACATTGGAATTTTTAACTGTATTTATCTGTAGGACTCCCTAGTTTCAGTTTGTAGGCATTTTATATTTTGGTGTGGCCATGATCCTGTAAGGCTGAGTGTTAAATCGTGTGGATTAAAGTAATGAGTCTGGATACTAAATTGAGGTGAGGAGGTGTCATCATTGACACCACCAACTGTCACTGGCCGTTAATCTGCTGGAGAGTGCTTGCTGTTCAGCAGTAGAACCGATTCTCAAATATATTAGTTATTTGGAAAGTGACTCGGTTCCACTTTAATTAATATGCAAAGATACTTGTCACAGAGACCAAGGAGAAGAAATATCACTAGCTTAGCTTTTTAGCCTCTAGACAAGTACAGTATTAACTTAAATTAGAAATGAGTCACTCTGAGTGCTCAACATTAAAATCAAAGGACCCTTAAGTAATGAGATTAATTTTCCATGTGCAATGGAGTAAGGCACTTTCCCCTACCAAAGCTAGCATACTGAAGTAAGGATCTATTTGTAAACAACCTCAGGGTAAAGTCCAAGTTAATGTGTACTGTCTTCCAGGGCCATTCAATTCCAGTGGAGATTAGTTGTTACTTAATAGAAAGTATCACAAGTAGATGAGGCTAAGCAGTTTAAAGTCAGTGCTAAGAACTCTGGGGTGAGGTGATGATTATTACATACTCACAATCCATGACCCACAATGACTTACCTCATTATTTTTATCATTGTTTTCATCATTAGATTCTTCATTGGTTTTTTCTTTAAACCGCCTTTCCCATATACTTCAGTTCTTTGACAAGCACGACAGTGTTTTGTGTTCCTGACATGTGTAAAGATCAGGTTCTTGACACTAGGCATCACCAGGCTCCGTTAAATCTGACCTTTGTAATGTGTCAGTTATGAGACATGGCAGACACTGTAATCTCTAATATCACTTATTTACTATGCATCAACCAATGCAAAAATTGGAGGGGAATGTTTTGTTTGTCAAAATATCACGATTTGACCTTTTAAAAATATTATTTAAAAGAAAAATTATTGCAAAACATTTATTTTTAGATGAAAGTGCCAATTAACAAAGCCTATGAAGTGTAGTTTAGTCTTGCTTTTGCAATATCCACTATATCCTACCAAAATACCATCTTTGACTTCAATGTTGAAAATAAACATAAGTTGTCCACACAAGGACTAATAGCTCATGGAATTCAATGAAATATGTAGTGGATAATATACATATAGCTTTACTGTAACAAATAAGGAGAATGTTGCATTTGATTTGATATGTTTTAGAATCGTATTAGGAACCATAAACTCTATTTTTGCATCCTTACCTCAGCAATGCTGTGGGTTATTCACTGATTATTCACACAGTGTTTATTCACACACTGACCACTTTCACAAGCAGATGATCATTGCTGTAATAATGAATCTGACATGAAGATAAATGGCTACAATTAGCTTTTTCATTAGTTTTTACCTGGTGTTATTTCTTTAGTCATGACCGATTTATCTGTTTCAACATCTAGTGGTTCATGCAGTCTCCTGCCAGGTGCCAAAGGGAAGAAAATTAAGTTCAAAATCTGGAACAACTTGTATTCTGTTCTCCAGAATGATCTTTGGCTGACAAATCTTTGCACAGATCTGTGGGGGAATGACCTGTGCTATTTGAAAGAGAACCTTTATAAAACACAGAAAGCAGTCTGAGTTCCTGAAATAAAGAACAAAATATCATAGGAGTGCATCTAGAAAACTCTTTCAAACCTCGTATTAAATTTTCTTTCCTGCCTCCTCTTTCTTTTACACTTTGAAAGAGGATGAGGACAGAATATGGACAGATGCACCATTTGAGCAACCTAAAAGTTTGTTGAAGATGTGAGGTTCCTCTCAGTTGGCCAGGATAGTGAACTGAGATGAAATATAAAAACGCATGCTTCGGGGTTGAGGAAATAAGGTGTCCACACACAAAACAGCAGAGTGGAGGCATTTCTTCCTTTCCTCCTTTTCTACTTTGTCATTCTCTCCTCTTCCTCCTCCCTCTCCCACATACAACCTGCCGCTGACTTACTCACCCAACCCTCTGCTTTCTTTCAGATATGTGGGAGCAGTTCTGTTTCTTAGCCTTGGGCTTCTGGGCTCAGGAAATGTATCCTCCTGAATCGTGAGACTACAGTGCATGTGTATCCCACCAAAACTGTGTGAATTTGCTATCTTCAGACCTCAAATCCTCCGTTGAAGATCCCGTGGTGTTCATATCCCTCAAGGGTTCTATTTGCTTGCTTGCTTGTTTCCTTATAAACTCTGTGCTCCCATACCCAAGTGTGGTCTAGGGAGAAATGTCCCAGTCTACTTCACACATACCAAGAAGCCCTGTAAGATTGCTGTGAAAATCACTAACATCAATTCTTATTGGCTTTTATCTTCTATACAAAATAACTACGAATTAACAATGCTTATCACAAACTTGATACCATTGTATAAATGTTATTTTCACCTTGCAATGTAGTAGATTTTTCTTCAAAAGAATTTCAAGTGCTCTCAAAAGGAAATGAAGGAATAAGAGAAGCACCAGAAGGTAGGTATGTGAGGACTGTTGGAAAGACTTCGTCTCCCGATCGCTGTCTACAGAGGACCTGAGGATGCAGGGTGGGTGACTTCATGGGTTAAGGATGATGTATCCAAACACAGCACTGCACAGATGGGGCAATTCAAGGGAGCAGTAGAGACGGAGACTCGGGATAGCAGAGTGCTGTAGAAAAGCAGGTATTTGTGAGATAGATTTCAGAGTATTTCCCCATTGTATCACCTTAACCCTGACGAATGAGAAGAAATCGATAAGATAGAATAATTATGAAGACACTCTCAGAAAGAAAAACCAAATTTAGAACCACACAATGCTAAACCAAGCAATTAGAAAGATGCACAAGATATAGCTGTACCCCTTTATCCTGGTGTGGGGAAAGGATTAGATCCAATTAGACTCCTCTGAACTGCCCACCCAGATGATGACTTTACCTAATGCCCCAGACCTGACATCAGAATATCTATTTTTGTTCACAGAATACTTGTAAAAACAGTGTTTGATACTGTTTTTGTGTGATTTTCTATTCTTGTTACCATCTTACCTTTATTAAACACTATCTCATGAATTATAAAATCGACACATGTACTTAGATCCTGTGCCCCTGGCAAACGTGGAATTATAGACAGGGATGGGTACATACTATGAAGGTCAATTGCTGTATAATAAAAAATAAAGTAAGTCATGGATTGCTAACCCTCAGGCATTAATACTTCACAATATGACCTGTAATTTCATGGCATATGACATATTCACTCAATGACATATAGAAACCAGCATATATAATCTCCTCTTCCAAGGAACACAAGATGTATAAATGTGGACCACCATGAGATTCTAAGCTAAAATACAAAGCCTTTTCTTTGAAACATACCATGACTTTGCAAACTCCAGGTTTTATCCCTTGACATACATACATACATACATACATACATACATACTAATACATATATATATATCCACCACGAAAAAAGGTGACTTTTTATGTTAAAGACAGTGTTTCCATTTTCTAATCACTAAAGCAGCAGACTTCTCTAATTTATCCTAAATTAAATCAGGAGAAGCAGGAATTCCTAACTAGTATATTTAATTCTAGTGTGAAGGTAGGCAGGGCTATTGTTTCTTTTCTGTATATAAGTGATGACACCAAATGACGAAAGAATTACACGCACAGTGATTTGCTAGTTTAGCCACATCTTTGTCCACAAAGGTCCTGAGAATGGGGTTACAGTTTCACCTGGTAAGTCCTTAAGTCACGTTAGCTGAGCCGAGACAAAGAGTCGTTCATTTTAGGCTGTTATATTCATAAGGATTTGTCAATCTGAATACCTGATTATGTAGCCTCAGCTGGCGTCAAAGTGGGCATCTCCTGTTGTGACTGCCAAAGAGCTGGTGCTACTCATATGTTTCACCATGGCCAGATTTGAAGGAGGCCTTTATAACTGCAAACTTGGGGACTGGTGTTCTAGACAGTTTTTTTAATTGTGTAACATCTTTCAACACCCAAGTAGCTAATCATTGCTGAATCCAAAATAGAGGTACGTATTTTTGAATAGATCTGCTAGAAAGTTCTTGAAAACCCTTGTTTGAACCATGAGACTATACAATGGGGACTGCAGTATGGTTCTGTGTTTAACAATACCTACTGCACTTGCAGGGAAGCAGGAAGTGCACAATCATTTGACCCCAGATCTAGGACATCTGAAAACCTCGTCTAGCACACAGGCACTAAACTCACATGTGAATACCCACAAAGACACGGAATTAAAATAAAAACAGGGTCTATTTTTAAAAGACTACAAAACAAAATTGCAGAAATAAACATAATGAATATATACATACATATGTTTTAAAAAGAAAGATGAAATTTTATTAAATCTTATTTTACTGGTAGGGTCAGGAGTATGATACCAACTATATACAAATAAATACATACATTTATTAAAATACACATACGCACACACAGAGTTCTAATTCTTGGAATTAGCACTCTGAGCCTAGGTTCTCAGCCTTCCTTGAATCTGTGTCTGCATCCCTGGCTCTTATATATTTTATGGGACAGGGTTCTGGTCTTTTCAGTGTTGCTCTGCATTTTTTTTTTCTGAATGAAATTGAATAGAAAAGTCCAGGCTCATGTGAAGTTAATTGTCAGAATCTCAAGGAGCTGAGGCTGATTTGAAGCCCTGAGGTCCAGTCATACTGAGTGTGTTATCATGGACACAGCCTGGGAAAGGAAACCACCTTCCTAGACAGGTGAGAACCATACTTTAGAGGCAAAACTCCAGAATGAATATGCTTAATTTACATGTCTTACATGGCCTTTTCATTGGCATTCAGATCACCAACTGAAACTTAGTAGCTGACACTGATGAAGAACAAATTAACATGTAGTAGGTCTTGAATAAGTTAATGAATTCATACTCTGTTGATTACTTCTTTTCTCCACGTTACTGGGGATGAAATCCAGGGCATCAGGTAGACTGAGCACACACTCTTTAACCAAGTCCACCCCAGTTCTTCTTCCCTTCTCCTCTCAACAGCCTCTAAAGTGCATAGTATTAACGTCCCCAGATATCAGGAAGAAGGGGCAGGATTTTCAGCACCCTAAAAGACAGTAAATGACCAGGATGCAAACACGAGAAACTTATATCCACTGCCCAATATTTCTAGGCACATGGTTACTATGAATTTCTAGGAAGGGAATTGAAGAGGATGGACATCCATGAGAGTCAGAAAGGAAGAAAAAATGTTATCAGGTCTATGTCCTGGCTGAGAACTTGGCCTTGATTTGTTGTATGCAAATATCTACACAGAAGAGAGTTGAGTCTTGTTTATGGAGATGGAAGCCCCTTTGGAGGCAGCAGGATATTTCTTTTAATCCAAAAGGTGTCAGTGTGAAAATTCCAGTTTGGAAATGAGAAAAGGCTCACAGTCAAGCAGATATTTCCCAAGTCTCCTTTTCTCTCCTCTCCATCTTTCTCTCCTCCTTTCTCCCTTTATTTCTCCCCCTTCTCTCTCCTCTCCTTTGCATGGCCTCTCTTTTTCCCATCACTTCTCTTCCCCCTTCTCATTTCCTTCTCACTCTCCACTTATCTGCAGAATTCTTCCTCCCTCACAGACAAGGTAGAACTCTACCCCCTATTTCTAGTCATCACTGTCATTATTGTCCTGTTAAACCTTGTCTTCTTTGTTGTAATCCTAATCACCTTCCCTCCTCTTCTTTGTTTCTTCTTCTCCTCCTCCCACTCCTTTTTACTCCTTTATGTGTACCTCCCTCTTTCTCTCAATCCCTTTCATATAGATTGACCTAATGATGCAAAGGAATTCAACAGCAGAAATGAGAGGGAATAATATTCAAGTAAAATAGTCTATTCAGGTCAATCATTCTGAGGAACAAAGTTGGGAGTTTACTAAAACCTGAGACCACTAGTCCCTGTGGGACAACACCCAGGGTACAGAAATTATTAAAAATGATGCAGAACAATTCATTGATTACCCAACACTAGCTCTGCTGAGGAATTCAAACCAATCCAATATATTGGGAATGATAAGAGGACACTCTTATGCAGTGTCTGGTGTGGACATTCTTTAACCTCTTGCTCTTGCGGTTACTTTTTGGTGGTTTGTCTTAGAAACTCAGCAGTGGTGTCAGGACATCTATAACATTCAGTTAAAACCCTCTGATTATTACCTAGTTTTTAAACTGTTCTGAGCCATAGAGCATTTTGCTCTTGTACCTTCTAAGCTTGAATCCTACATATTCACTGATCATATTTGGGTGAGCACACTACTGCAATTATTCTAGCAGTATCTTCTGGTAGGAAAAATTCTAAGTCCATACTCTACAAGAAGGCTGTCTGGGTTGGATGGGTCTAAGGAGACAAAAGAAGTCAAGAGTTCCCATTGAGCCCCACGTCTGATACACCAAGGAAAGTGATTACAAAGAGTTTCAGTAACTGACTCCCACCATGACTCCCCAAATCATGCCAGGGAAACATTCTGATGCTCTAGGTGGAGAAGAAAGATGGAATGATCTGTTTTGTCCTCCTCATCCATAACAATCAGAAGTTGAGCTTTGAACAATTGTTTATCTGGTCCCTCACTGAGGACTAGATCCTTATTCATCCATGCCTAGTTATACCTGATGTCTAAACAGTAACCATTCCAGATTTTGTGCTTCAGCTTCTAACCTACCTCTGCTTCCCTCCCGCCAACAGAAGACTCTGATTCCATCTTCACCAAGAGTTCCCAGAAGTACTTCAAACATCAGTTCAACACTCTCTCTGGGACTTCAGCTCCCTGCCTTCATCTCTGCCACTGAGACCTGTGTGGCTCTCCCTATGTGAAGAGAATCTCCTTCTGCTCTTCTGATGTGGTAATGTACCTACTACTGTCACATTATGTTGTGCCTCTTCCCTTCTCTTCCATCAATGGATCACAAGGTGTAAACACACCTCAGACAATTGAATGCCAGAGTAAGGATGAACATTACAGATGTTAAGGCAACCAAGCCACATGTAAATGTCACATATCTAACCATTGCATTTCAAGACACAATCAGTACTGATATCATGGAGAAAGGAATACTTAGGAAATGAATTCTAAAAAAATTGAGAAAGAGATGGTTAGAACAAGAGGGGATCAGTCTCAGAAGAAGGAAGCTGCAAAGCTGGACCAGGTTCTTGAAAAGTTCCTGTTTCCTTCCCTAAGTGTTGTATGCACATAGATGTTTCCTCAAGGATTCATTAAAATACACTGCTCATGTATGTGCACTTACAAGTAAGCTGTATTTTAAAATACAAAACATATGTAAAAGGAAAGTAAATGGTAAAATCAATAAAACAAAATCTAACGAGACAAAACCTTGATCAAACCATTTCCCAGTTCCTCTACATTTGAGGGCTCTGTTGACCCAGTTCTACAGTGAGGCCTCTTCACTCCCCCTTATCCTGGGATTTACAGCTTATATGTAAGTCTCAACATGACAGTTCTGAGAGGCTCTGTAATAGCCATAAATTCAACACACATTTTTTTCAAGCCTCCTTCTTTCTGTTTATTATATGTTGGTACCGAAGTCATCATCCAGAAGTCTTACCTCCTGAATGACAGGATTCCAGGACTGTGCCAGTATACTCAGCTTTCTATGGCTTCCTTAAGCCTCACTGTCTCTGGCCACCATGGCCTACAACTCATCCTCAATGAGCTCCATCTCCAGCATGAGAACTAAATCTACTTCTAGATGGATCCTGTCCTTGGGTCACTTCCTGAAATCTTTCTCTTGCTGTCCCTGCTGTGTGGCTTCTGTGAACCCCATAACTTGTTCCCCTGCAGCCTTGTGTCTCTGGCATCTCACACTGTGTTCTTGCTCCCCCCGTTAGATCTCCTCCTTACCTGCCATAGAATCACTCCTCTTACTCTCAGTATTCCGCATTTATCAGGTTTTCTCAGCCTGCTGCAAGCAAAAGCTTCCCAGGTCTATCCTCTGCCTTCATCTGGCTTCCCAGAACCCCCTTCCAATTGACAGCATTGGCCCAATAGATGTTACAGCTCAGAAGTGCCTTACATTTCACAAGATAGGCCTGGACCCCACTTCTAAAATCACTCTTCCTGTAGATGCCTTACTCATGCTTCTGAGAGGACCACTGCCATCTCCAAGGGCCCAACTGCAAGATTTCCCTGTCACTGACTTGCCAACCTCTATTCCTCAGTCCTGAATCTCTGAAACCCCACATTCCTGAACACATGGCCATCACTCTCTCCTCATCATTGGAAGTTAGCAGCTCCCGAACATTAAGTGACCTCCGAACCGCACCCAGCCTTGCATCTCCTCAAGTGGGACCCCCCTCTTGAAACCTTTTGTACCCTGTATCTACTTCATGAAGAATGGAATGCACTCTGCCTTATGTGAATTGGTGCTAATTTTCAGGGTCACCTCCTATTTGTGCCCATGCACAAAGGGCCAGATTTCCCTCCACCATGGCATATTATTGCTAGGCAAAGCAGTAAGTTTTTATGTGACTGAAGCATGAAGACAGAGAAGACTGCCCACACATTAGCACTGTCCAACCTGTGAGTGTAATTTCTTGTGATCTCTCAAAACCTACAAACAACCACCTGAGTGTGGCTTACATCTGTCCCATTCCAGTAAGAGCTGCCTGCTCTGTGAGTTTGAGTCCTTGAACAGGAGAAAATCATTGAAAGGGACTTTCCACAGAGGATCTATGTTTCCTCAATGATCACAAGTCCGCACACCATGTCCAAATTCTTGATAACATTGCATGAAGGAGCTCCTAGGGTGTGTACAAAACAAATGCTTCTTCAAAAAGACAAAATGCTGTCATTAGGGTGAACTCTCTTGACTTAGTTGAAATACGTCCATCCATACAGCTTTTAGGGAAAATGGTCTACATGACTAAGCATACCCACAATAGGCTTTCTTCAAGGTGGAAGCCTGGGAGGAGTAGTAGTTCAGTCTATGTCTGGAAGACATGCACTATGGAAGCCATTCTTGTGAGATGCAGTCCGAGGCAAGCTCCGTGAGGACCCAGGGCAAAAGTTCAGATCTGACCTTGTGTAAGAGGTAAATAGTAAAGCTGAAGTGCACCAGGAAATGTGATTTGACTCAACACTGAAACATTCGTGTCTGCGTGAACTGGAATGGATTGGCTCTGTGTAGACACAGATCTGGGCAGTGCAAAGGAAGAGTAGCACATCACTAGTGAGAAAGCTGCTCCCTCCTTTCTGCACAGAAATAATGACATAGGTGACATGGTATTCTTCCAAAAGAAAACAGCTTGTCACAATTACTGTCAATCCCACTTTACATAAATAAGTGAAGCCCTCACCCCAGTGAATGGCTCTCATCCTTCTCCCTCACCCCAGGGTTTCCTGACCTTGACTGCTCCAGTGCTTTGCTGAGGTTCCATATAAGAGCAAGGATGATGAAATGAACATGAGATGTCCCCCTTAGCACATTGTTGGTCTATGGTCTTCCCTGCAACAACCATTAGGTCTGCTTGGCTGTCTTGAGCTGTTTAATTTATATTCCAAGTCTTAGCGATGAGTAGGTGCTCAGAAGAAGCCACATAAGTTAGAATTAGCCAAGGTGCTGTCTCTATGCTTCATTCCCACATTTCTGGCTGCCAGTCTGGCTGCTTCTACCCCAGTGTCTCACTCTGTCTGAAAGCCTGGTTTGAACTTGTAGGAAGCGTCTAGTCTCAGTTTGCCAGTGACTGGAATGTACAGGCATTAGCTGTGGGTAGAATGAAAATTTCTAACTATGCCATTGAGGCAAATTGTTCAATTCAATGGACTCTGCAAAGCAGCCAAATACAAAGTCACCAAATTCAAGGTGGCCAGGCCATATCACCCATGGTTCCTTCTGTGGAGTGATACATGTTTTCTGGGAGTCATGGGAAGCCAAAGGGGAAGAAACAGCCTCAGATCAGGAAGGAGTTTTCATATCTTTCCCATGGCACCATATAATGCACCGCGTGTCTCTGTGCCTTTTTTGGTGTTCTTCCGTGCAGAACGGAAGAATTGATCACAGGACCACAGGGCGGAGGCCTTTGGAGTCATGACTTGCAATTGAAATGAGAGAGAAGTCTGAGATTACAGGGCCTGGTGCCCTGAGCGGAGCTCAGCCTGGTGGCTGGAGGAAAAATCACAAAGTCATTGGGTATCTCTCCATGAGCTTCCTCCCCATAATGGAACCACAAAGCAGGCGAGGAGTCTTTTCTCAAAGCTCTGGACACAGCTCATGGTAGCTGTGAGCATGGACTTCACTGTCAGCTTGACTGAATGGAAGAACATATTTCTGGGATTGACCGTGAATGTAAAGGAATTTCTGTGGATTCACAGAGTCAGTGGGCAAAGTCTTCTCTCAACATACGTGGGTAACATGAAGCCATCTGGGTGCTGAACAGGACAAACAGGCAAAGAAAAGGTAAACTTTTCCAGTCTCTCCTGGGAAAGACATTTTCTTTATCCATGGTTCAGATCTCCCGGTCTGCTGTCCTCTGGACTCTCAGATCTGAACTTTTACCCTGGGTCCTCACCGGGCTTGCCTCGGACTGCATCTCACAAGAGTGGCTTCCATAGTGCATGCCTTCCAGACATAGACTGAACTACTACTCCTCCCAGGCTTCCACCTTGAAGAAAGCCTATTGTGGGTATGCCCAGTCATATAGACCATTTTTCCCAGGAGCTACGTGTCCTACTACATCTGGAAATGTGTGGATTGCTGAATGCACAGGCCCACAGCTGGGAAAGTCTCTCTCTCACCTGAATCTAATTGAGAAGGGAATTGCAATTTGGCTTGAGGTTCTCACTCAAGAAGAGATTTTGACTCATGCCAGACAAGACAAGAATCAACCAATAGTTTAGAAACGTGTGAAAATCCAGCCCAGAGGATTTTTTGCATTTCCTTGCTGAGGTGACGGGATCTCAGGTAAAGCCAGACGATACAAATAAAAAATAAAAGTAAATAAAGTAATGAGCTGACATATTTGAGAACCTTTTTCTGCAATGTTTGTGGTTTTCCCTTTTGAAATACTTCATATATGAACAGTGCGTTTGCACATGTCTATGATCTGTGTGCATTTTTCAGAATGTGCATGCTCATGTGTGGACAAGGATGCGCAGGTGCTTCAAGCACATCTGCAGATGGGAGCAGACTGCCTGGAGTGCTGGCCTTCCCTGTCCCTTTTGGTCCAACAGAATCTCTCTGTGCTCTGTGTCTTCACGGCTAGCTGTGCTGTGAGAACCCAGGTCTTCTCCTGTCTCCCCATCCCATGTCACCTGAAGAGAACTTTGAATGTAGAGGTCCTCACCCATACCCAGTTGTCGGGTGCTTTCTGGAGATCCCACCCCAGGTTCTGACACTGTCACTGCTAGCTCTTCAGTTATAGTGTCATTATCTCCATGATCGACTTGAGGCTTTCCTACAGAGGTCTACCTAATGCTGAAAATGTAACCTCATATAACCAAAATCATCTCTCCATTACATCATGAGATTAACAGAGAGTAAGTCTAACTTTTAGAAAGTAACAATGCAGAACAAATTCCTTATGATGGGCGATAATTCGGTATTTTCTTAATGTGCTTCCTCTAATCTCTACAGAGCTCTGAAAATTTGAGGATCCGAATCCATCAAGTTTTGAAGAAAGTGATCTGGCTTAAACTAAGTTACAATCTGTTTTTACCAGACAGTCAGGATAGCAGAAGGAAACGAACAACACTCCCCACGGGAGGTTCTATTACCACAGCAAAGTGGATCCATGGAAGCCAAAGCCTCAGGACATGGAAAAGGGGATGAAGCTTTCTGTGTGCTGCTCAGTGCTCCAGACTTCAGATTCCTGTCCACCAGCACCACCTTCCTTTACCTGTACGCTTCAGGCTCAGACATGTGTGGCGGACCCAGATGCAATGGGGACCACTTATGCATGCGTCTTTCCGAATCATGAACACATGATGACGTCCTGGGCTTTCCATTGTCTCAGTATCCCCACAATGTGGTGGGGGCAACCTCCTCACAGGCTTCCTGTGGGCCACATGCCACTGGTTGTTTAAAAGTTGGGCTTCATCCTGAGGATCCTTCAGCCTTTTTAGATGTCAACACCAGGCTGGGTCCCACCTCTTCACTCCTATCTTTATCACTTTGCACCAGCCTATCCAGAAGAGAGCTCTATTTGGCAGTCTAGGGAGTTTTTGATGGTGTTTCTTATATCCTCTCAGAAGGCCTTCTTTTTTTGCCTCTTCCCCTTCTCTTCGTTTTTTTTTTTTTTTTCTACAGAAAGAGATATGGGTTTAGACTAATACATCAAATCTAGGAACTTGCAGAAAAGAAAAGTGTAGGGCAAGTTATACTTGTACTATGAAAAGCAACCACCACCCCTTACTCAGTTGCTGTATAGCTGTCCTAAGTAGCAATTCTGCCTCAATATTCTGAGCATTCTTGTGCTCTTTGGATCTGTGCATATGTGCGTGTGTGTGTGTGTGCGTGTGTGTGTGTGTGTGTGTGTGTGTGTGTGTGTCTGTATTGACTTGTATGTATACAGATGCATGGGTATATGCGTGCTCCACACATGAGTTTGGAGCATATTCATTGAACGCAGATTCCACTGACATAGCACAGCACAGTCCCAGGACACAGGCTGACTAGATGACACCCAAGCATCCTGTCCTCATGCTCACACACTGACCTCATCTGCCAGGTATCCTGCACACCCCTCGCTGTACTGCTTCAGGAGTTCGCTCTTCAGTGTCTCAGCGATTTCAGATTCCCTATTTATTGTCTGCCACACAAAACTGCAAAGGAGAATTAGACCAGTCCTGATGTCAGAAAAGGGGGAAAGAAAACAGGTGGGGAGAGGCGTCAGTATCTTACGCATGACTTGATCCTCATTCCCCGCCACCCCTTCCCTCTGTACTGTGATGCCGAGGCAGCAACACTTCCCCTCCCAGCCAGGGTCAGGATCTCTGACTTTTCCCCAAGTCACTGCTCTGGAGATTGCAGCTCAGTCACACTCAAAGAGAAGACACACCTTGTTGATTCCGGATCATGCTTCCTTGGAAAGGGAGTTGCAGTATTCTGGGCCTTTTCTGAGTTTCTCCACAAAGAGACGAAAGGAATAAAGCAGAGTGACTAAGGTGTGCAGAAAAGGTCCAAATGTCTAAACGAGACCCTGGAAAAATTTGGCCTCTCTATGCCGGTTTAAGATGTTCCCAGAATAAGAGGCGGCACACTCTGAAATCCCAATCCTTTTCCCTCCCAGTGCCTCACTCTTCTATCAACTGATACGTTCAGCAAATATCAGCTATCAAGAAGTATAGCTAAGCTGACACTGGGCATGCTTGTCATCCCAGCACTCAGGGGACAGCAGGTAGAGTTAATGAACTCACACAATCCTAAGGAAACAGACCGTCCTGAACTTCAAAAGGAAAAAACAAGACGTTGGTCTCATCCTTCCAGCCCCAATAACTATATGGACGTTTGCTCATAGAGCACCATAGGGTATTGTTTCCCAGAGGGCACAATCTCACCTCTGAGAGCATTAGATAATGAAAGGAGACACTAGGGGAACACAGAGATGAGGGGAGCTCTGCAGTGGAACCTAGCGAGATGACACACAGACTGCTAACGTGCTTCAACACTCCTGTCAGTCCAGGAACCAGGAAAGGATCTTAAGTGGAGGGTGGGTTTGAAAACTGAGTGTGACTCACTGATGTTTGCGAGGGCACATGAGTACTCTAGTAGAAAAGTTACTTCTCTTTGTAAGGGAGAGGAAATGAGAGGGATACTTACTGTAATCTCAAGAGATTACCTTCACCTCGCAGAATACCAACAATGCTAAACCAAAAAAAGTCATGTTGTAGGACTTGCACAACGTGAGAACTATAAACTGTGGTGTCTGAGTCCATCTCTAAATCTAAGCTGTCTCTTCCTGCGTGGAACGGGAAGGTGATTTGCCTACTTGGCACACACAATCTTCTGAAGATCAGTGAAGTCACGCCCAGAGAACCCCTCCCTGGTGCCTGGACACCTTAGAGTCATGCGTGTTTCCTAAGTTTCTGTTTCACCAAACCCAGGGCCAGGCCTGAGTGGTGAGACCTTCACTTCCTCAAACACAGAACATACCTGTCCCTGAGGATATAAGTGTCATTCTTTGGTGACAGCTCTGCCATCTTGTATTTATTCCGCCTACCCAAGTATGATGAACAGCACAGGGACTGTGCTGGACCACATTGACCCCAGGGAGTCCACAGTCCTCTGGTGACTTTGCAGCTACAGGAAGGGCTAGCCTTTTTCCTACACCAATCAACAGGCTACAGGATAAGAGAAGAGGAATCTGGGCTCTGCCACACAGCAATAAGCCTGTCACTGGATGCCTGGCTGGAGACAGCGCAGCTGACACACTCACCAATGCACACACATCCTCTTTACCTGCCAACTCTTCCACCTACATCTGGGCCATGTAAATACATGCCCATGAACTAACTACTCATGGATTCCCTTAGTTGTGTCCTCGTGTCTTTGCATAGCAAGGAAAAGCATGCGTGTGAGCTGCCAGAAATCTGATTGAAAGATGTCTCTGTCAAGTTCTGTGGGGTCAGCAGAGGAGAGAAGCATGAAGACGAAGGCAGGGTTAGTGAGGGGTCAGTCACAGGAAAAAAAGACGGAAAGTGCTGGCTCTCACGTTAAAAATGTAGAGTGACACCACAAATGCTCTTCGGAGAGGCCTCCCTGTGGGAAGTCTGCTGCCATTTTTAGCAGGTACTTTAATTTGATTCCCAGGGAGCTCTATTACTCACTTCAATATTTAGCCTCGTAGAAATTAAAATTTGAAACTGTTCTTGGGGCAGGCAGAAAAGTTACATCCTTATGTCTTTGGATGGTGCTCCTGTTCTAAGACAGAAAAGAGAAGATGGGGAACATCAGAAGCCATCTCATCCTGCACTGTCATCCTGTCATTCTAGCAGACTACAACACACACACACACACACACACACACACACACACACACACACACACACACACTTTGTGTGCGACAAAGCTCTCTGCATAGAAATTAGCACAAATAAAACACCACATGTAGTGATTCAGATTAAGTGCACAAACCCAGCCTAGGATTCCTTTACTATGGTACTAAAGAGGTAGAGTAGGTTCCCAATGTCTGTGCCCCTTGGAAACAATGTGAAGCAACCCTTGGGTAGCAATTAACACAAGACCATATTTTACAGTCTATTTATTGAGACTAGCACTAGAAGACTTTACATAGCTGTGAATGGTTGTTCATAAGCATAAACCCAGTAATTAACACCAAGGCTATTAGGAAGCACCCCAGCTTGGAGGGCACTCTACTCATGCTTTCCACAATGCAATCCCAGCTGCAAACATAAGGATTTGTGATGGGGTGCCCTCAGTGATTTAGTTAGTAACTACGATACTCAAAATCAAGTGCGTTTGAGTGGCAATGAGCAATGGAAACTCAGTTTCTTCTAGATAAGGATTCTAGGAACTAAGACTGAGATGCAGCAGGAGGAAATAAACCTCTGTGGACCACAGCCTTGCACAAGGCTGTCTTGAAAGTTTTCTAGAGAGTCAGGGTGTTTGAGAGCCGCAGTGAAATGCCTTCTAAGACAAACTGCTCACAGTATTGACCTGTTTTCTGTGATCCCACTGCTAATGGAAAGAAAAGGTGAGAAATGACCACTAGGGACAAAAACAAAACAAATAAGGGGGGGGGTTGGGTCCTCTAGCTTAAACATAGAAAAAGGCACCAGAACTTTCTTTTCAGCAACTTTAAGACTTACCTCATTTGGGGATCTCTAAATGCAAGTTCCTGTAAGACCTGGACAGCCATGTTAGTCTGTGAGGCAAGGTTTCAAAACGTCACCTGTCACCAGACATACAAGTAGTTAGGAGAGCTTTTTCAATAATTAATGTTAATTTATGTTATTTTATGCATTGCTAAACCACTATGGTTTAGCATTAGAGTTACAGGCTTTTAATCTTGCAATTCAGTTGCTGAGGTAGTAGTCACAACCTGAATTCAATTTTAATTAAAAAAAACTGGGGTTAAATAAAAAAAAATTTTCAAGAATTTGCAGCGGAGATCAATTCAAGATGGCAGTGGCTGGTGGCATCCACAGAACCACGGAGTGGCTCCAAGGAGATTTGGAGACCCATGGAGAAACAGAACGGGGAGGAGATAGCAGAGATTGAGTCTGAGATAGCACAGCATCTCAGAAACAACTAAAAAAGTCAGACCTTATTGGAGGAAACTTTTAAAGAGTGTTCTCATTAAGTTGAAAAATAATGTGGCAGACAGCAGAGCAGATCTCCATGCACAGGCCAGAGAGAAGAGAAATCAGAGCTGCAGAATCTCACAGTCATGGGGATGGAGAGAGACACTTTATCTGGATTGGACCTCCGCGGACTGTCTTGGGTCTCAAGGCCACGCTGGCGTCCACAGTTCAGGCTGCTACCAGAAACCACATGGAAGTCAATGGTCTGTGCTGTCATTGGCTGTCATGGCCTCATAAAGACCCCAACACAATTCAGTTTCTAATTGGCCAGAGGTAGAATGATGTCATAAAGCTATACTGGCGCCCAAGCCCAAAGCTTCCAGAAAAATTCAAATAGAGATGAAGAACTGAGTTTTGCTGGGTTCCTGTCTCTTCTTTGAAGCTCCATAATCCCTTCCACTCTGCAAGTTTGCATTGTGTGGACTGAAGAAAATGTCTGAGGCTGAGGACAGAGCTTTAGCTTGAAAGCTGTTCTGAAGGCACACAAGCTCTGCCACGCTTTCTACAATCCACGAGCTCTCCAGTGGTGAGACCCACCACTGTCTCTCAGCCCTTTCTAGCCCAGCCAGCAGTGTGTGTACAGAAAGAATTCTTTTTATTTTGGGGGAATAACTTTGACTTTGTCTTTGGAGCTGGCTTGTAATTCACAATTCATCCTAGGATTGCTGTGAGCCAGCTTCAGCCACCTGGGTGCTGAGACTGCATCCATGACCCAGACACTCAGCTTGGAATTGTTACTGTAGCATATTTATAGAATGGTCATTTTCATAATTGTTAAACATCACCGTTGTTCAAGGGTGAACAGAGAAAACAACACACACACACACACACACACACACACACACACACACACTCCAAAGTTGTTTTTCCTGATGAGCTGGTCCTCCTTGTCACACCGTGTCCCAGCCTCAGTTTACTTCCTGGTCTATTAACCTGCATGTTCACTTAATCCCTCTCTGTTCAACCTGTGCTGAGCAATTTCTTCTCAGTGTCTCCTTTTAGTTTATTTTTCAAAATAAAATCTTTTGGCTCCCTTCAGTGTTCAGTCCCAAGCTTTCTGTGTTACCATGGTTCATACATCCATGTTCCATCTTCTCCCTTCCATTCTTCTGTTTTTCTCCTCCATGGGTACATTTTTCTATTTTTTGGACTGTTTTCACATCAAGGCAGACTGTTCTTTTTGTAAACAGCTTTTCCAAGAGCTCCAGCCTCTTTCCTTCCCTGTGTTCCTCCCTTTATCCTAGTTCTCTTAAACTAGACAGAAGACTCCAAACGTTGGGAAGGTTAATTTTTAGAGCTCCATTTTTTATCCCTTCAGGCATGGTCTTATATATCTTATATATCCAGGCTATCACTGAAGTCACTCTGCAGCTAGATATTGGCATGGTTTCTTTGATTCCCTGTCTCTGGTTCCCAAGGGCTGAGACTACAGGGGTATGGCACCATACACGCTCTGACTAATCACCTTAGGAGTTTGTGTGGAGTGTGCCCATGGCTATGTAGCTATCTATAAACAGCACCAAAAAGGGGTGATGACCTCTTCTATCAGGAAAGTGCCTATCATTGTCCCTGATGCAGGTGCCAGGGGGAGCACATATGCTCCTGTACCCTCGACTGTAACAAACATCCCTGCCTTATCAGGGAAAGAAGATGCTCCCCTCACTGAGCTTCTGGGAAGATGCAAGTGTAACCACAGAGGAAGAAGGGACATCTGCCTAACCAGAAAAGGTCAGCCAATCTCAGCTGTTGATTCAACAGTGCCAGATATATTCTTGAGTCCTCTCATATCACCAACTGTGAAGTACTATTGTGGAAAACCATGTTGAAGGAAGAATTATGGCACTTAGTTTTCCTGTCTATATACCCAGGACCTCTCTGGTTTCCCTCTCTGTACCATGCTCCTAAAGACTCACTATCTCAGAGATCCATGAGCCCTGTCAGCCTGTTATCTCACAAAGGAAATTAAAGACACATTTATGGAGATATGTTCTGTCTAAATTCACAACCCAAGGAAATGTCAAGACCACAATTAGGACACCAACCTATTGGTCAGCACTCCCTGCTCCTCCAAGTTGTTTTGATACTTCCCAATTTAGGGAGCTGTCAAATTAAACAAACATTAAAGTTTCTTTTCCTACCTGGCATCTTCAAGTCAGGAACAACAACAACATAAAGGAGTAGATCTAGATAAAGGGATGAGAAAATGGCTTGTTGGGTTTTGCGGTGAAAGATCCACATCTGTGCAGAACCTACGATGCTCAGCACTAAGGGAAGGTTGGTCAGTAATCTCCATGGTAACCTCAAAACTCTATCTGGTGCTAATTGGCTGAGAGCAGCAATGATATCATAAGGCACGTGAAAGCCAATAGGTATAGCAGAAGCCGTGTGTTAAAGGGACAGAGTGAACACCTGCAGGAAGACTAGAGCGTCCCTACATGGCTGCAATCTGGCCAGCTGAAAAGGTAGAATCCAGACTTGACAGTTTCTGTTACCAAGACACTCCGTTCAGGAACAGTGTCACATGTTTCTTATACGTGGTCATTAATAATGTCTTTTATCACTGATACATGATTTCCACATTTCAACTGATAGCATTCGTGTATTTCTATGCACAGATGATGGCTTCGGTGAGTGTCTTAATTACTGTTTTGCTGCTATGAAGAGCCACCATGACCAAGGCAACTCTTCTGACAGGAAAGACTCAACTGGGACTTGCTTAAAATTTTAGACTCAGTCTATGATCACCATCATGTCAGGAAGCAGACATCATGTCATGGCTGTACTACAGCTGAGAGCATGTCATCCTGATCCACTGAGTGAATTCGGGGTGTGGGGGGGGGAGTGACAGAGTGGGGGGAAAACAGAGAGAGAGAGAGAGAGAGAGAGAGAGAGAGAGAGAGAGAGAGAGAGAGAGAGAGAGAGAGAGAGAGAGAGAGAGAGAGAGAGAGGAGAGAGGAGAGAGACTTTCTCGGGCATCATAGTCCAAAGCCTCAAAGCCCAACCCCATTGATAAACCTCCTTCCATAGGCACCATGTACTCAAACCCTTCCCAAACAGTCCAGCACTGCAGACTAAGCATTCAAATATATGAGGCCTGCTGGGGTGGGTGGGCATCCTCATCCAAACCATCAGGGAGTATAAGAGGAAGGAAGGAGAACTAGAAGCTGAATGCAGATACTTCTTCCTGAACGTGTGTCATTCAATCTATTTGTCTAAGGGACAGCATCTTTCAAGGGTCAAAGGCCATGACTAAAAAGTTTCTCTCAGCAAAATGTAGTACATTTACACAGCAGAGTAGTACTCAGTAGGTAAAAAATGACATTATGATATATATGATACATATATTCATATAACACATGAATTGAAATGGATGGAAGCATAAAAAATCATCCTGGGTGAGGGGACTCAGACACAGAAAGATAAATATAATATTGATTCACTTACATGCAGATATTAGCTATTAAATAAATGAAAACCAACCTATAATCCATGCACCCAGAGAGCTTAGGGATAGTGTTATGAACTGGGGGAGGGGAAACACACACACATCTCTCCTGGGAGGGGAAAATAAAATAGATTTTGCAGGTCAACTAGGGCCATGTGCAGAAAGGAATGAGTTCAAGAGAGAGATTGTTAACACCAAAAATCAGATAGGAAAGCATGCTGGAATTGATAATCTCTCAATGTTCATCAATGAAGAAACTGAACACCCAAACAATGAATTGATGCAATCACTAATTGAATATCTGATTACAGATTGAAAGTGGGACGTCTGAAGGCACAGGTGTCAAAGGCTTTGTTTCTAAGGTGATGCGCTTAGCAGGTGCAATGAGGCCTGAGGACCTGAGTCCTCAGTGCAAAACCTCAGATCATGAGGACTCAAGATCTGTTTCAGAGGGTCTTATGAGATCCCAGCCTCTCACTCTTCCTGAGTTATGAGATGAACCATTTTTTCTACCATGTAATCCTGCCAAAATATGCTGTATACACCATAGTCCCCAAGCTTGGCAATAATTATTCCTGGACTGCGATTGCCAAAAATATGGACCAAGTCAAACTTTATTTCTTCGTAAGTTAATCACTCCAAGATTTTTATTATAGTAAGCAGAAGCTCAGTATGACATACAACAATAAAGAAAAGTCCAGAATGTAAAGATACCACAGTTTTATTGTACCAAGTACTTTTTAAAACAAACAGTACAAATCTCTTTCAACTCTTCTAAAATGTCAAAAGAAAAAAAGGAATATCACTTTAAAATATTTTAAAGGATTTATTACCCTGAAACAGATGAGGCAAAGTGTTGCAAGGGAAGAAAATCACAGGCAATCAGTACCCTTAGTGAAAACAGCTGTCAACACTCTAACCATAATAGCAGCAAACAGAATCTAGGACCCCATTGAACTGGTTGTTAACTGTCTCAAGTGAGACTTATTCTTGTGCTGTAAAAATCCTTCAACATCAGCACATCAGTAAGAGATACATCACGACCATGATGTGGGATGAAAATCTCAGGACCAACTCCAAGCAGAAAAAAGCACATGATAAAAGTCTATGCCCTTTCGAGTTTAAGTTTTGAAATGTAGTACCTCATCCCGGTGAAGATCCTCTGTGGCAAGTCTGAATGGTGAAACTTTTGATTCTGAGAGCAGGAACTCACTCTTAGAACTTCTCTTTGACAAAGTTGCAGCATCCAAGTCAGAACAATTAGGCAACAGGAAGAAATAATAAACATAAATTGGAAACAAAGTCATCAGTGTTTGCTGAGAGCCTTGTTCCTACCGGGTCCAGTGACCTGGCGTGAATGTGTGAATTTGGCAATGGAAGAAAACTCTGAACACCTGTTTCAAGCAAGTAGTCCTGGATAGCCTGGACCGTTTTATTTATACAGCTTCAACAGTTTACATGATCAGTTTTACAATCATATTTGTTTCATTACGTTTCTAATGATGGTTACAATAATTGCCAGTTTGTTTCCTTAACTCATCCTCCTTCCATCCCCCAGGTTTCCCACCTGAAGCCATTACCACTTGATTCATTGCTCTAACGTTAAGAGCATAAGCACCATTGCAAGCAACAAAGGACATTTTCTAAACTAGGCACACCTGCAGTGTGCCCAGTTGTCAGCATTTGCAGTTACAGTGTCGTGTAAAGTGAAAGAGGAATTTAGCTGTAGTGGTTGGTGTTTACCTTTGGTCAGATCTAAACTCTCACAATCAATTCATCAGCCAAGGCTGACTCAATTCATTCCACATTCTATACTACTCTATCTCCTATGGGGGATATACCCTACCACCTTGTAAACTACATAACTTAAAAGCTTACTCTTAGTAGAGAGCACTGCTCATCTCTAGTTCACTCCCCTTCTTTTGCTTCCTACAGTATTGTCTCCTACACCATTGGCATAGTTATAGAATTGAAGGCATTGTGGATTTCTAGGATTCTGCTTTATTCCCTGTTCTTAGACTGTTCCCATTAATTCTTGACGTCATCTACTGGATTTTTCCTAGGCTCTTATGGTTAAAATAACCCTCTCCAGGACAATTATACACATTTGAAATGTCTTGAACTATGGTGACATTTTCAGACTACTCATGAGTTGGGTTAGAAAGCCAACATCCTGTTTTTCAGAATCCTGAATCCATTGTCACACTTGAAACAGCAAAGTCTTTAGAAGCTGAATCAGATCAGCTCAACAATTTTAACATCCCCTCTGGCTTACTCAGAGGAAGAGTCATCAGGGGAAAGTTTTCCTAATGCAATAGCCATTTCATCTTTGCTCTAAGGAAATGTCACTAGAGGCAGCCAGTAGTATGATTTGTATAAGGAAAGCAAGGAGAGCAGGAAGCACATATTCTCCAGGGGTCCATGCCCAGAATCATACAGGGAACTGTCCGTAGACATTGTTAAAAGTGGGTTAAGTTCTCCCAGTCCTGGCTGAAAGGAGAACTTGTTCATGCTATTCTCAGCCTTGTCCCCTGAAGAAGTCACATGGCTCCTGGCAAATCATCCATGTTCTGTTAGATTCTAGTTCACTGCAAGAATTCCATTTTGTTCCACTTTGTTTTGCTCTGAGCTGTTACCCACAATTTTCTGAGGATGGACTACAGCTCCTAACCCCTTTGCACAGGTATCTAGAATGTGGCCAAACCAGAAACATTTAATCCTCTTCTGAATCATATGCCCAGAGCTGAGTCTGGACCACCAAACCATAAACTCCCTGATAGGCTAGTGTACCACGATGTAAAGTCCCCATGAACCATGTTTTTGTTGGCTTTTCTCTTTAAAACTGTCTGCTTCCCCAACTTGGGGTTGCCATTTGGAGTGAGATCCCTGCCTCCTCCCTGAAACCAGTTTTTCTAAATAAAAATTTTGGTCTTCTCAAACCTATTCTTTGTGTTGGATTATTTCTGGATTCTCAGACCCTAACATTTAAAGATGATGTGTCATAAACTTACAAGAGGTGGAGGAGAGAGAGAGAGAGAGAGAGGGAGAGAGAGAGAATGCATCAAAGTCTGTTGTACCTAAGAAGTAAATGCAACAAAGTTGCACATTATAAAATCAGCACATGCAAATGAACAGCTAATAATGAATTACAGGAAAAAGAAATTTTACAAGCACACACACACAACACAGTCACACACAGACACACACAGACACACACAAAAACACACAGAACACACACACAGACGCACACACACACTAGACACACACACACAGACGTGCACACACACACACAGACACATACAGACACACACACACACAGCACATAGACACACACACACATGCACATAGACACACACAGACACACACACACAGACACACACACATACACCACACACAGACACAGGCACACACACAAACATACACACACAGACACACACACACACTTCCATTTGCAGTAATTTTAGAAAGAACTTGGAAATAAATTTAAACAAAATGTGAAAAATATATGCACAGGAGGCTATGAAATATGGATCTAAGAGCAGAAGGTGAAACAAACAGAATACTCCTCTTTATTTATCATCATAATTAATATTATGAAAATAGCAAGTGCATCTTTGATGATAGGATTCAAATAAGTCAATAAAATTTCCAATTATCGTTTTCCCACAAACACTACACATAAATCAGTTCTATATGGAACCATAAGATACCGCAACAGTCAATGTAATTATGAGCAAGAACAAATCTAGGTGGACATGTTGGTCCACCTGTGGTCCTAGCACTCAGGAGCTGAGCCAGAAGAATTGTAAGTTGGAGGACAGTTGGACTACAGAGAAAAACTGACCACGTAAGGGTGAGGGAGGAAGAAGGATGGAGAAAACAGTTAATTAATAATAAAAATTAATGGCAAAAAAATCAGGAGATATCATAGTTCATAACTTCAAACTGAATTTCCAAATAGAGAAGAGAAAAGAAAGGAAGGAAGAAAGAAAGAAAGGAAGGAAGGAAGGAAGGAAGGAAGGAAGGAAGAAAGAAAGAAAGGAGAAAGAGAGAGAGAGAAAGAAAGGAAGGAAGGAAGGGGGGATAACAGAAGGAGATAAACAGGCAGATAGTCCTGAGCAACAGAATGGGCAACAGGAGATAAATTCAGAAAAGTGCCAAATGCACATGATGCTGAAGGAATTGTCCGTTCAATAATTGATTCTAGGATAGCAGGATTTCCACATAGAAAATTACCCAATTTAACCCTCATTGTGTACTACACATAAACCTCAACTGAAATGGATAAAGGGCTTACATACATAATACTTGAGACCATAAAACCTGAGGTCACAAGATCTAGCCACTGCTTTTGTCTCCTGGTTACTAATGCAAGCTCAAAAGCACTGGCAAACAAAACAAAACAAAGCAAACAAACAAACAAAACAAAAATACACTAATAGGGCTGCATTAAATTGAAAAGTTCCCACCCAGCAGAAGATACACTTCACAGAGCAAAAGATACCTTCAAATCATAATTATATTATTTTCAAAATGGAATGCTTCCAGCAATGTGCTCCTACTTAAAATGAGTTTTAGTAATGATTTTGTTGGTAGTTTGAGAATTTCATACACTATGTTTTCATCATATGCATCTCCTCCCTAAACTTCTCCAAAATTCTCCCATAATCACCCAATTCAGTCATAGGCTCTCCCTTAAAAAATAAACCAATCAGTGCAGTTTGCGGTTGTCAGCTATGCCTGTGTGTGGATCCATGTACTATTGTCACATCACTAAAGAAAATAACGTTGTGTATACTATGTCACATCACTAAAGAAAATAACGTTGTGTCTTAAGTAGGCAGCAATTGCCAAAAGCTCCGTGGCTGGGTCTGGGACTTCAGACCCACCTTCTGTACATCTTGCTGGGATATTTGTCTTGGTAAACTTGAGCAGGTCTTGAGAAAAGCGCCAAAGTCCTTTGAACTCTTGGTGACATCTAAACTAGGATTTGCACAACATAGCTATTTATCTTGATAGAAAGGTAATATTGAGTGTTAATGTGTGGCAATTGGAGTTCCCTAATTAAATGCTAGACCAAAATTAATTCCATTAAGATAGATTTCTCCTACCACTTTGCACGCCTAGAATAATTTAGCTAACTCTCAAGATGTAAACTTCGTGTCTTACATGACCAAATCAGGGACATGAGCAGTATTCATGGTTCCAGAACACTCACTGCAAGTCACAGGCAGTATGTCACTTGAGGTTAAGTAATGGAGTCTACATTGCCTAACCATGTAATTAACAGGCATTCATTTTTATCTAACTTTCCCATGTATTAATCATCCACGATGTTCTCAAATCATCTTAAATGCATTTATTAAATGTTTCCTCTTTGTTGCAATTAGATTCATATAAGGTCCTTATTTTATACAAAATGTACATATTCGGATCAGTCTCTTCTGGTTTTAGAATTTCTATAACACCACTTTTCTATCCATTGTAGTTTTAAAATAGTAGTAATTGCTTTGAAATATTGGTAACTTTACATGCTAACTTATCTGCTTCCCAAATTTTCTTTTTTCCTGAGTTTCACGGCAATTAAGGAGTAGATTATATGGATTAGCTTGTGAAACTTCTCTTACTCTCTTACTGTGATTGGTTTCATTAAAAAAATTGCTAACTCTTATTGTAAAGGCTGAGTTTGTATAGCATCATTTTCCTATCATGGATTTGATCAATTTTCCTGGTTGATTGAATATATAGATGTATTTCTGAGGATGTTTGGGATGTTATGTGATATAAGTTCAATTTAAAACTGTTATACTTATTTATACTGTGGAATATTTATTTAATAATACAAAGACTGTTGCATTCTTTTATATCTTATTTGTTTGACTCTGTAAAGCCTGCCTAAAACACCTGATTGGTCTAATAAAGAACTGAATGGCCAATAGGTACACAGTAGAGAAATAGGTGGGGCTGCCACAAAGAGAAAACCAATAGGAAAAGAAATCTAGGTTTTGAAGAAAAGAGAAAAAGAGGGAGAATAGAGTAAAGGAGAAAAGGACGAGGACACACAGCCACACAGCCACACAGCCACACAGCCAGCCATGGAGAAAGAAGGAAAGAAAAAATGTAGAATAAAGAATAAATGGTAAAAAGTCCAAAGGCAAAATGCTGTAGGTTAAACTGAAATGGGATAATTTAAGTTAGAAAAACTGGCTAGAAACTAGTCAAGCTAAGGCCACTCATTCATAAGCAAGTATTTCTATATTTATTTGGGAGCGGGGTAGCTGACCCCCAATGAGTAAAACAATAAAATAATAAAAAAACTCTACACTGAATGTTCAATGAGATTTTCATATAAGAGTGTGGAGGATGTCTTGCTTAATTATCCATGTGTTGTATTTTACTATTACACTGTTAATTGAAATGTATCTGCCATTATTTCTTCTGGTTTTACTTGTTCATATGTATAAAATTATTTACTTTCACATTAATTTTGTTTATTTATATTACCAAATGGTTTTGTTGTGAATACTAAATGTTTGGTGTTTCTGAAACAGAATAACCCTTTCAAAATGGAGGAAAATAAATTTATTCCTCCATTTACAAATTTCAGAGTCCTGGGATGGCACTGATACTTTGATATGTTAGGTTTGCAACTGACTCATAATACTTTGAAAACGGAGTTTATCTCAGTTTAACTTCTGTTACTGACTATAGATGTATCTGCGTGCGTGTGTGCGTGTGTGTGGTGTGTGTGTGTGTGTGTGTGTGTGTGTGTGTGTGTGTGTGTGTGTAATTTGCTATCTGCTGTAGGTGTTTTGGCACTAGAGCAGGTCCAACAAGGCAACAGAAAGCTGAGGGAATGGTGGAGTTCACTGTCTCCACCCTGATCTTGGAGGGAAGTACTTTATTTCAGGAAAGCTCTGTCTTACAGCACAGGTTCATCTCTTATTATCAAGTAGCTTTCTTGTTAAGTAATTGTAAGTTCATGTTTATTATTTAGCCTTGGAGTTTAATTAAAAATTTTTAATTTTGTGAACCATCATTACTCACTCTATATCACCAAGCATCTTTTTTGCGTCTATACAGAAAATGAAGGCAATGATTAATCACCATCTTCAGATCTCAATGATCTTGGAACTTGCATTTCATGATGCAGAGTAGTTAATTTGCTGTTGGCATCAATTCATATGTTTTTATCATTACACTATTACCCAATATTTTGTGCTGAATCTGTTAGTTTGGATCATTTTTACTATAATTTCTGACATGAGTTTGCATGTTGCTTGCATTATTTAATTTGTATACATGTTTAATTATATTTGAGTTTGATCATGCAATATTTTAATTAATAATTAATTATTAATTATTAACTAATAAATAATTAATATACTCAATTATTTATCAAATGGAAATTTTAATAGCCCATTTTGTTGTGCATTGTTATTGCTCATACATTAATGAGCGCTATCATTTTTATGTTATTTTAAATAGTGTCTTCTCGGTGTTTTAGCAGTTTTCAAGATTATTTTATGGCAATGTACTCACTACTTCTATTATTTTTGTGGAATCTCACTGGTGTTTAGTGTTTAGTGTTTGTAGAAAGTGCAATAGGTTTCACACGTCACTTGGGTTAATTGAAATAGTGCATCATTTATCATCAAAGTTAAGGGTTGGTATGTTGTATGATTGGTCTAAGCTTAATTACAGGAGGTGGGTTAAAGTCAATTGTAATTAGTATGCCTATCATCTTTTCAGTCTTTACAGTAAGTGTTGCTGTATTTAACAGGCTCCAAATAAGAATACCCAAGCACCATCCTTAATACTTTTCTCCTTGTCCATGCTACATTGAGCATACCACTGAACAGGTTCTAAAGTTTGGTCTCAATACCATACACATATTGCTACTTTTTCATCTTTCCTCCATCGTGCAAGCATATTACTTTACTTTTTCCCCCACATTAAACTAGTGGCTAAATTACTACTCCACTCAAAGCCAGAAATGTGATTAAATATTAGCGCCCTCATTACTGCATCATAACTACATTAATAAGGTGATTAGTACAAATGTGGGTTCCTTCAACTGTGGATGGATTACTATAAAATTACAGATTTCTATAAAATTCAGTTTACTCCTGCAATCCCCATCTCCATCTCCCAAACAGTCTTACTTGTCTACCTCCTTCATCTCTTCACCTCCTGTATCCCTATGTCCCCAATTCCTTTATCCCCATCTCTCTACTCCACCTCTCCCCATCTCCTAGCTTTCTCTGTTTCCATGTCTAGGTCCTCTCTATCTCCATCTTCTGTCTCCCATTTTTCTCTTTCCTTTCTCTCTGCTGCCATCATTGAGTAACCACTCACAGTGGGGCTTACCTCCATCCCAAAGCAATGATGTCAGCTAACTAGAAATGTAAATCATTGAAGCCAGAATGCAAAATGAAACCTCTTCTACTTTAATGTGATACTATCCAAGGTCTCTGATAGAGACTCTGAGCTATTGGTCCCTTCCACCTCTGGCTGAGTGCTCTCAAAGAAGTTAATAAGGTTAGGGCATGCCTATATCAATGGAATATTCTTGGGACTATTGAATGTGGGCATGCAGAGGTCATGGGACTCTATTGACATGGACTATTCATATGATGCTGTCACCATATTAATTTAGTATGTTTTAAAGGTGAAAAAAATATGTGAGCCAAAGTTATTCATCAACTAACAATTTTGAAGTGAATAAAATATATAGCATTACATGATTGTTAGTGTTTTATTGCTGTGAAGAGACAACATGACATAGGCAACTTATGGAAGAAAGCATTTAACTGGAGGCCTCCTTACTGTTTCAGAGGGTGAGTCCATTATCATCATGGCAGGGAGTGTGGTGGCAGGTAGGCATTGCACTAGAGCAGTAGCTAAATGCAGGAGGCGGATGAAGAAATCAGGAACTGGCCTGGGGTAAGCTTTGAAACTCAAACCCGCCTCTCCTCCAATACAAAGAGTGATAAGTCTCCTCTGAAAACATATCCTAATCTTTCCTAAACAGTCCACCAACTAGAAATCAAACATTCAGGTCCATTCTTATTCAAACCATCACAGCTACAGAATCCAAGAATCCTTCTGTTGCTTGGAAATTTGACTCTTAACATGAATGCAAACACCTTTATTTTATTAAAGGAACTTAAATTATAGAAGAAAAGTAAAAAGCAAATATGAGAAAAAATGAAACAGATTAAAACCATAAAATGTGCATTTAAAAAACACATATGTGTGTCTGTGATTATGTGTCTGCTGTTGCTGTAAGGATGTCTAGTGAATGGAAACATGCAGGGACATCAACACTTTTAGTCGCATATATGGTATAGTACCTTAGTATGTGTAAATCTGTTCTCCAAATCTGTTTTCTATCAATAGCATTACAGTGACAACATCGTTAGTGATTTATAATGATAATTAAATGTGAAAATATTTTTTATTGCAAATGGCAAGCAGAGAATTTCAAATTATTATTGTTTATTATTATCATAAGAAAGTATTTAACAAAGAAAGTACGAGTTTCAATTCTGATTTAGTATACATCACCACAACTGTGAAACTTTTCAGAATATCATTAATATGTTAATACTATGTCAATAAATTATCACATATTATTACAAATTATTTCACATCACTTTGTTCAGTAATCAATTTGCCTATTCAAAGATTATTTAAATTTAATAAGAGCTGACACTGCCTTGTCGAGAATCGTGAGGCTGAAGTGAGCTGTATGTTGTATTTTTTTCTGTGCCACCTTCTAACTCTGAAATGAAAGGGAAAACACGATGAAAGTTACTCTGTTGGATTTTCCTCTTCTAGTGTTGAGCTTATTAACACCAAGTCCCTGAGATGATGCAGCAATTTTGTGCAGCAAATCTGGTGAACGAGAACAAATCATGTTTACTTCTCTGCAGATGCTTAGGTACCTTTGGAAAGAGATAAAGCCAAACAAATGTGTTAAACCACAGAGGAACTGTCTGTTTTTGCTAGTGCAACCCCTTCTTACAGACTACAGACATCAAAAGGATTTCTTTCCCCCCCCCCAGATAAGTCACTGGAGTTTTATTGTTTTATTTATTTATTTGTTTATTTATTTATTTATTTATCTAAAACAAATTGCAAGGTTTAATTTAGTCTTTTTTTTTTCTTATTTTACATATCGATCCCAGTTCTCTTCCCCCTCCCTCCTTCCCTTCCATGACGACCCCTGACTACCCTCCCATCCCATCCGCCCCCTCACCACCACTCCACAGGGAGAGTGATGCCTTTCAGGTAAAAGGATTTCTTCTGCAGTTTTCACATTTCTACTCCAAGAAAAGGGTGCCATAGGCCATACTCTGAGTTCAACCAGCAATGTTCCAATCACAAATTAATGCTCCCTGTTTCTCCTCAGTCTGACCCTTGTGGTCCCAGGCATCTGACTGAGCTTCCTTCCCTGTAATATCTGATACCTGTTACATCAGATTTTCTGTACCTGAAAATGCATATTTCCTTTCTTAGGGAAGCTCCTGAACTTTCTTAACACAAAGAATCGAATCCACAGAACTCAGCCCAAACTTTTAGCTTCTAATAAATGACACTCGCTAAACACTGTAATTTTTTTTAACAAATCAAAAACCAATCTTTTGCAATATTTAAATACAGTTCTTCAATTCACCTACACCAATAAGAAAATTGTTACACATTGCTCTAAGCAAAAAAATGTGCCAAACGTTAAAGAATTTTTAGGGAAATGACTTCCAATGTTCAACTGCCTTGACATTGTCTAATTACATAAAGTGTATATATGCATCTCAATGCTTCCTAATTCCTACATAGGAATATTTAAAAAGGATAGTACATGCCAGTGTAGACAATTTGATGTTTCATCATTGTCAGTGTAACCAGGTGGGGACTCATCTATCGCACGCACTTCTGAGCATGGCTGTAAGGACGTCTTCAGGTGTAACTGAGACGGGGGGATCCACTCTGAACATCACAGCTATCACCCCACATGCTGTACCTCAGACTGAATACAAATGGAGAAGGGGGAAGCCAGGAGCCCCCAGCATCCATCTCTTCCTGTTTCCCCTTTGCTGACCTGTTTTGACCCGTGCTTCACATTCCCATCGCCACACCTGTGTATCAAATTTTTGTCACCTTTCTTGTTATTTACCTAATGTCTGTATTTGTAATGATCAATGATTTCTTATTTGAATTTGAAGTCTTTGCCTAACACAGCAACAGTGTTAAGAATGTGGTCTTTTTTCACTTGGAACAATGACCCATCAAATTTACTGATATATACATTTTAATAAGACATAAATATTGAATGGAATAGATCATTCAGTACTGCTTGAAATGTTCTGTTGATATGATTAAATTCTTTTATGTCCCAACAAATTTCCATAAATGTTGTGCTTAAACAATAGACATGTATGCTTCTACAATACTAGGAGTCTGAGGACTGGTGTGGCGGGTTCCTATGTGAGTCTGAATTCCATGATTTAAGTACACAGCCACCTTTCTCCTGGGTCTTTCTCTCAGCTTCCCTCTGATATTTTATAACCACATCAGCTCAACTTCTACCTTCAGCAACCATATTGCATCAGAATCACAGCAATGGCTTCATTTTCATTTAATCGGACTTTGAAAACCCTGTCTCTCACCGTGTCTTGGTGTGTGATAGTTATAGTAACTTCTTTAACAAAAGAAGTTAGGAAGACATATCTTCTGGTAGTGCCTAGAGGAATTCTGTCCTCGGTGTGATTAGAGCTTTCATTTGCGCTGCCCCTTTTATTGCCTAGTTCTTTGACGATTTCATGCATGTATATAATTAATTCTGTGTGCTTATTCCCGTCCTTTTTTCTCTTCCTCCCATATCTATCAGGCAACGCCAAACCTCTCCCCTTCTCAGATTCATGACATTGAGGTTTGCTGTGTAGCCCACTTGACTTAATTAAGCCATCTGTTGGCTCAGCTTGAAACGTCTTTCTCTCCACACAGAAAAGATTCCATTGTGCATACCAAGCATCCTCTTACAGAGTGAACCACAGAAGTCTTCTCATAGATTATCTTGTTCTCCACTTTCCCTGCCATCCAATGTGATGCCATTGTTTCTTCTCTGAATCCTTGTGATCCTCAGCTGTATCTGTTGAGAGTGTCTCACAAAAGACATTTCATTTAGACGTGACAAAAAACCCATTTTGGAGACAATTTATTTAACACTAGCAATGTGATTACACAATGGTTTTCCATTCAAAGAAAACTGCTAGGGTAATGCGCTAATAAAATTTCTGTGGAGAATAACTAAAGTGAAATAAAGGAAGTAATAAGGAAAAGAAAAAGAAGGAACATAGCCAGTTCACACTCTTCAGGGAAACATGCCGAATAGCAGTGTGTACAGACTGGGTTTATCTACTACAGACATCAGTTTGTCAATATGAGCTTTAAAGCTTTACCTACAGCTGTCACAGCTGACACCTTTAATATAGTGTTTGCAAGTGAACTAGTGTTTAGCTAAACATTTTCTATCAGATGTCAGTAGTAGATATATTTATTCTTGTATCTTGTTTAAATTCACACTTAGAATATATTCTACAGCATCATTAGCCACTGTTAAAATGAAGGGCATGTGTTTATATTCCACATAACAGAATTAAGCCTTATACAAGTTTGTTAAAGTGTAATGAAGAAACTATCAACCAAGAAGGAACTGGATAGAGGCACAGGGTATCTGATTACTTACTAGCTTGTTTCTCTTCAGAAATTAAACTAATAAATGACTCATAAGAAAGTATATTATTGTACGCTTACAAATAAACATCAAATACATAAGTAGCATTAAATGAAAATCAAATGCTAACTACATTTGGATTTGAGTAAGTTATAATAGTTAGTCTCATTTAGGAATAGTTTTATTTTCCCTGACATTCATGGGAGAACATGAGTTGAGCTGATTTCCTGGAATAAAATACTAGTGATGAAGGTGTCTTCATAGAGTTCCTTTTTCTTCTTCCTCATCCAATTTCATGACCAGAAGTACTCACCATATCACTTTAGCAGAGAAAGGTAGACTTGAAATTCTGGACATGAGGAGTCTCATAATTGAATTATGAGATGGATGATCTCTTTGTGAAACCAACCCTCTAAATGTGGGCTGGATTCTCACAGTGTGGTAATCAGTTCTGTCAAACAAAGGGTTATTGGTCAAACTGATTATTGCTCTGCATTGCTGCTCATGCAATGGGCACTAGTAGCCATAATCTGCTCTTTTTTTTATGTCATTTCTACACACACACATAATTGGGGTCAAAGATGTTGGGTCATAATTTGAATATATGATCATCTTTAGAAGATACTTCTGAACACTTAATTGATTGCTAATTTTGAGCTTCCAATAAAAACGTATGGCAATTTCAGTTCCACACCATCCCTGCTATGGTCATATTAGGATTATACTTGTTAGTCATTCTTGCATGGTTGTGTTGATACTGCAGTATAAGTCTTATTCACCAGGCATTAATGAAATTAAAAATTTTAATATATCATCAATTTGATTTTGGAAGTGCTCTTTTATAGCAATTTTCCAATGAAAATTTCACACATATGTACACATTTAGTGACTTCACAGCAACCACCCACTAATGTAACAATGCTTTTTACTAATCCTGGGAAGAGTGTAAACCTATCTTTGTATAATTCTGTGTCATCCTCCATCCAGCTCAGGGCTCAGTCATCTCATGAAAATGTAGGAAGTTGACAGCAAGAAAGGCAAAATAGTCACAATGACCTGGACTCTTCTATCAAGTCTGGCTTTAGTACCACAATAGGTTCATATCGAATGTGACAGAAAAAAATGACCAATACAGAAGTAACTGTGGAACTGTCTGAAACCTGATATGTCTGTGTTTTATTTATTTGCTTGATTGTTGTTGGTATGTTTATAGTTGGTTGGTTGGTTGGTTATCGGTGTCTTCCAGTCAGTAGCAAAGCCTTGTTGATGCGCTGGGCTCTACCTGAGAGGTATGGACCCTCTCAGGGATCTAAGGACAGTTGTGTGTAACCACGCCTTCTGCTTTTCCTCTCTATAGCTTTCACTTCGAAGAAGGGAGGAATCAGAGGGGTGAGAGAGGGAAACTTGCACCTCTTAAATTTCCCCCTCACTTTTGCCTTAAGCAAGACTTTAGGATTTCTAAAGGACAGCCAGAGAGTCGCTTACATTTTCTTTCTGCCAAATCTCATTTCATGTAGTGGATGTGTGCCTTAGTAGTGAAATTAACGATGAGACAAGTCTCAGGAAGTTGTATTGTTTCAAATATACTGTCTTTACAAAATGATGCAACATATTATTATAGGTAGTTTCATTTAAAAACAATATGTTTTGATTCTGTGATCTTGAACAAGTCGCCTAAACTTTCTGAACCTTATCTCTCTCATTTGAGGACACACATTAGTAATATTTCATAAAATTCATTATTATTAAATGGTATGCCATCCCCTTTTAAACATCACTAATCAAATAATTTTAAAAGAGAGCGAAGGAGAAAGATGCAGTGTTCTTCAGACTACCTTAGTTATAACCATTGTATTTGTAAGGTTAAAGCACATTGTGCTGCCAATTATTTCAGAAAACCTCAAATATGTCTGTAGGAGTAAACACAGCAAAACTGCAGTATGATTGACATCTCTAAGGAAGATGGACCAGATCAGGAAAATGCTCAGCAGGAATCTTTGCTCCCTTGCTTCGAAACTCAGAGGAGGTCATGGATGAAACAGCCTCTCTTAGTTCCCAAGGCTCCCTGTTGGTTCAAAATCCCCACTCTCCTGCTGAGGGCCAATGGGTTTCCACAGATAGAAGCTCTCTGCTGTGATCAACTTTAGCTGAGTCCTTTGTTCTTTGTATTTCAGAGAGGAGAATGTACAGGGACCCATGAGCAGTGATGCGAAGACTCAGTTTCTGAACTCTTTCTCACAAGTCACCGGTTAAGGAATGCGAGTTCCTGGGGAGGCCAGGTTCGCTATGCATCACTTGCTGATATTGCAGAGGAGGAAATGCTTGCATTGCTGCATGGAGAAGACAGCGTACATGGTGACCTTGCAAGTGTTTAGCAGCTGCACAGTTTGTATTTGCATTATTAGCAATAATGCAAAGCGTCATGCGTGCATAAATAGCCAACTTCTGGGGTCTGAAGTTTTTTAAAATCGTGTATTCAGATTAAGTCAGTAGCCATACAAAGTTGTTTACAGAAAAGGCAAACCTTCACTGCACAGGTGTGCAGTCTCTCCTTAAAAGCCTGCCTGGAAAGTCATCAACCGTTCTAGATAAATCATCCCATCTGCCTCCTGCGGGGGTCCCTTCCCTACAGTGAGGGTCCTCTTACTTCCCTGTGATGCATGAGCGCCAGAAGCAACGCCCCCCCCCCCACGTGCCTTAACAGTGTTGTTTCCAAAGTTGGCTTTTCAATGATTTGCTTTCTTTTAACTGGATGGTCAGAACATGCTCGACAACAAAGAGTGCGGTTTTAAATTAAATCTTTCTTGTAAAGAGCTTTCAGATTGAAAGACTAGAAGGGCTCAAAAGCTGAGTGTCTCAGTGAACTTCTGAGCAGTTACAATAGCCGTTCTCAAGCTGTGGAACCCAACTTCGCGTTGGGTTTTCTGCTTCCACTACACTATCCTTTATACTTTTACAAACTTAGTCACTAGAAAAAAATGAAAAAATGCAGTTAGACACTTCTTCTTTTGCAACACACAAATCATTTATCTGCATTCCATCCTTTCTTATTACCCAATATTTACCTGCCTTCAATCTCCT